>OY757011.1:87334306-88534306 GCA_963580285.1 Lucinisca nassula | reverse complement strand
TATCTTCAGCTGTTCGGAACTCACTAGTCCGAAAACTCATGCAAACAGTGAGGATCGTGACCAGAATATTTACAAAGCTGGTTCTGGGAAGTTAGGCATATGTATTCATTTTTAGATTCAAGGTCAGTCAAAAATCGGTAAAAAGTTCACGCACACTCTGTAGCACGGCGTATAATCGTAAAGTGTGCTATTCCGGAAGATGGTTTGTTTGTTCGATTTGATGTCTTTCGTTCCAGTCAACGCTGTATAGGTCATCATTGCTTCCAATTTTGTGGGACTTTCACCCGACATTGAGATGAAAGTAAATCTCAAGCCCTATCGCCCAATAGAACCAATATTTAGGGTTTATAAGCATCGACGGTCCGAATCGCACCGCTTTGCCTGGGCGGGCTTAGATCTTCTAAGTGGTTTACCAGTACTCGTGTGCGGTCAGTTTTATCTCTGCGTGGAAGCATCATGCAGCCCATCTATTTCTTCAAGCCGCGATTAGCGGGGGCCGAATATACCGGAAGATACCACAGAATTTTCATATACAACACAGAGAACAAATGCCTTTGAATAAGCCCCCTCAAAAAAGTTTTCATGTTCACTGATCGTTCATTGACCGTACCATTTGTTTCAATAACTATAATCATTTTAACGTAGGGTGTTCCTAAGGTTGTCACCAAACCTGATGTAAACAGTCTTCCAAACCTACTGGTAACAGCTACACAAGATCAGCTTTTAAATCGTGATTGAAGAAATATCCCGGAAATATCAGAAAACGTTTGAACGGAGAAGGGTTTGACTGATGACTGAGACTCAGTGGTACCGAATTCACTGATGCATTACGAAAACACGACTATTAGGGTAACACGATTCCACGAAATCACCGAAATCACCTCCGAAATCACAGAAATCACCACAGAAATAACCGAAATCACCACTGAAATAACAGAAATCAACAATGAAAACAGAAAAAACACATTAAAATGCTTTTATTATGACCAAATTTCATGAATTTATATAGTTTAAGGTAATTTCCTTTCATTGGAAAGCGGTAAATGGGAATTAAAACTAATTAAAATCGGCCGTTATTTCGGGTACATTTCGGATCCCTTTGGTCGTTTAACAAACCTAAAGCTTCTTGAATGGTTCAGTTAATGTCTATTTTGTTTTTGTTGCATATGAAATTGGAACAATTTTTATTAGAAAACCCGAAAACTTGTTGTAATTGCGATACATACACATGTATTCACGAAGATCCGATCAGAATCTAAATCAAGAAAACACGCCTATATAATTGTTGAACCCCCATCTAACCCCACATTTATAAAGTGAAATTCGGGTTTACAGGGGCTAACATTAAAGTTTCCCTTTAAAAGTTCCATTTTTTCCCGAAAAATCGACAATGTATTGGTATAGGCGTGTTTTCATAATGTCTTGTTCAAACAAGATTTTCCATTATTATCCTCAATTAACTTGATGTTAGTAAAGTGTCAATAATGATGTTAATTACAATCAGCGCCTAACTTTGATATCAAGTTGGCTACTTAAAAAATACAGAAACAAATATAGATAATTAAACAATGATACAAACACATTAACTAAAAGTTAAGGTCTGATAAATGTTCATCATGATAACTGTAAGGGACACTTCTGAGGTAATAACAATACACACACCAACAAAATGCTTCTGTGCTGAAAATGGACATTCTTTATTGAATTCAACCTGGCACATTATATGCTCACCTAAGAATGAAAACAAGACTAACATTCAGTAATAAACAGTATATATGCCCCTAGAATAGTGCATTAATGACAGGTGATTTCGCAAGATTTCGGAAGAAATCACGAGCGTACAATTTTAAGTGTTTTTGGCTGAAAAGGTACCCAAAAGTCATCATTGACAATTAAAATAATGTTTGTAAGCTAAATACACTATACATGTCCATATATTAATTCCGCAATGGTGATTTCTGTTATTTCAGTGGTGATTTCGGTTATTTCTGTGGTGATTTCGGTGATTTCGGGGAGTCGTGATATATTGGAAATTTTACCACCAAAAACATGAAAATTTTCATATAAAAAAATCTGGTATTTTTCAAATTTCTGCTCAGTCAAAATATAGATTGTGGGTTCTCGTTAGAACCACCTCGGGGGATAGATTGCGGTTACTCGTTAGAACCGCCTCCCCCGAGGCGGTTCTATCGAGTACCCACAATATATATTTGAGCATAAATAAGAAAAATAATGTATACCCCTGTAAACCCCAGTTTTACTATATAAAACTGGGGTTAAAGGGGGTCAGAATTATATAGGCGTGTTTTCGTGATGATCTTCGACACGACAGGCTCCGGCGTCCGCCTTTGTCGATTGCCGTTGTCTCTTCACCGGCCTCCGTGGCTCAGTCGGATCCGCGTCTTACTGGCGATCAGGAGGTCGTAGATTCGATCCCCGCCGGGCCCTGTCACATGTCATCTGCCCTTCTTGAATATACGGAAGGAAGATTCTTTAGGTGAAGGCGAAAGCCGTAGTACTCGGAAATGCAGACTTATTATGAGTATTTCTTCGAGTGCACGTTTGAAGATGCATTTTCCGGTTGACGTGACGTCCTTCATTGGGTCGATTGTTTGTCAGTTGACCCATAGTTACTGAGTTCACTAGCTTTACGTGGTGATGTCCACGTGGTTATCGCTGGTTTGTACGAAATCCAGGAAACAGTTATTTATAACGGCGCTTTCCTTGTCGAGGCGTCCCGAGTATTGTGCAAATAAGTCTAGACTGGTAACACGTGTTAGGATAGGCAAACTGTAGACCAAGATCAGAGTCCTCAGAAGGTAACGACTGACCCGGATCTACAATGTTTGCTTAAAGTACAGGAATTTTATAAGAGTTGAACGGAACGGTCTTAAGTCCCCATTCAGGACAAGTTTCTCAGCCTAACATCACGAAAACACGCCTATATGATTTCAACCCCCTTGAAACCCACTTTTTATATAGTAAAATTGGGGTTTACAGGGGTGTACCTTATTTTTCTTATTTGTGCCCTAAAATATAGATCGTGGGTACTCGTTAGAACCGCCTCGTTGTGGCGGTTCTAACAAGTACCCAAAATCTATATTTTGAGCAGAAATAAAAAAAATAATCACAATTTTTCATCTGAAAATTGTCGTTTTTGCGGCGGTTAAGTTTACAATGTATTTGTATAGGCATGTTTTTGTAATGATCGGATACAATCTGCTCACCAGTGATTTGATATTGAACGGTCATCGACCAGGGTGTATTTGGTTTCATTTTACGTATAGTCTTTCTGATATCTCTACCAAACTATGTTTGTGGGGCGATCAGCTGATAAACAGCAAAAAAATGCAGGTCAGACACCCAAAAACTTAGATAAGAAGTATGATTAGACCAGTCACTGTTTGCTTAATGGCGGAAATGTTATTCCCTGAGTGTGTATGCTGATCAGACTGCATAGTCAATTTTTGTTCTCTGTTTGCAAATACCAGCATACTGTATCTTATTATTAGTTTTATCGTCCACCTGCCCTTATGGTAAATTGTTAAAAATAAATAATAATAATAAAAATAGATAAAATAAAATAAAATAAAAAAATAAATGAATAAAATTACGTCAAGGTGAACTATTTAAGTAGAATCTTATCACTGCCTTATCCTTAGACAAATTCATGGTTTGTTGGGTAATCATATTTAGTGGAAGGGGGTCTTGCCTCATTGAACTCATTTTCGCAAGCCAAGGGTACCGAGTCCACTACCTTCCATTACGCGCGTAAGTTAACGCAGTGGACCTTTGCGAAGATGGATTAGACACTGCCGATCTATGTCTTTCGAATTTGCGAAAAACATGTTAAAACTGCTTTACCACTGAAAAGGGAGGCAGCTATGCAGTCACTTTATATTTTGCCATTCATGATCATTTGGACCATTGGAAATAATAGTTTGAAAGAGTTCGAAAGTACCAGAGCGGCTAAGTGAGCTCTGTCCGAGTTAAAACTCAACCATTTTTCTACGAAAAGTGAGCTACATTAAAGTAAAGAATTTGCTACCATAGACTCAAGCCTGGTTTCGCTGCTAGCTTTTGATCAAATCGTGGAAACAATGAAACTTATTTTTAGGATGCAAAGCATACAAAACAGACTCTATTTCTTACGTGTTTTTTATGCAGAACTTGAGTGCGGTTGTGCAGGTTTATGCCTTTTCTTGACATTTTTTTGGATTCTGAAATAATGTGTGCTTACCCACAAGCCTTAATATTCGCATTTGGGAATTATTTTCTTGTTACCAGTAGAAAAGACGCCCAACGCCCTTCGGGACTTGGAGAAATAAATTGGGCTGCACGGTTCTTCCACACAGAGCTGAACCCGACCGCACACATGAGTACTGGTAAACCACTTAGAAGGTTTAAGCCTGCCCGGGCAAATTGGGGAGAGTCCATGCTCATAAACCCTTTCGGATTCATAGGGCGACAGCGCTTGAGCTGTCATTTCATCTCGCTGTCGGGTAAAAGTCCCACAAAATTGGAAGCAACGTCCCCAAAATGACCTGTACAGTGTTGACGGGGACGTTAAACCTCAAATCAAATAAACAAACCATAGAGAAGGTCCATCGTGTAATAATTTTTTAACATATGAGGACCAGTGCAGTAATTTATCACTGCTATTGCTGCGTGCTAATTATAAACCACTGAAGTTTGAAACGGGTGGTATTATGTACTGTTTTTATCAACAGTGTGTGTGTGAATTCGGGTTTAACGTCGCTTTCAACAATTTTTCAGTCATATCACAACGGTGTCTGCTTGCGACAGGTACATGCTGACTTATATAGTGCTGTCTCAATGAAGTATCATGTCCCAGACACATTCCATGATACCAGTCACATTATCCTGACACTAGGTCGACCAGTCCTAGCTCTACCCCGTAAATCTGAGTGCCAAGCGAGTATGCCGCGGCCCGGGATCGAACCCGTGACCTCCCGTTCCCCGGAGCGGACACTCTACCAACTGAGCTATGGGGGCCGGTTTTTATCATCAACAGACCGCAATGAAAATAAAGCGGAAAGTGGAGCCATTTAAGGAAGTTTTTTTTCTGTCCCATGTCAAAAGGGATCACTCTTAAAGGAAAGAATTTGCTCCTGAGGAGCAAATTCTTTCCTTTAAGAGTAGACCCCTTTTTCAGTGGGACAGGGTTTATAGAAAAGCGTAAAAGAAGTCCCGAAAGTTGTCTCCCTTTGAAAAATGGCGAAAAAAAAACTGCCAGGTCTTCCCATTCCCATTAAGTGAGACTTGAAGTCCAAGACCATTTTGTCAGCTACACCTAAAGACATTCTTTTCACCAGTACTGACAGTGTATCGGTCACTTAACGCTCTGCATGATGGGTATTATTTTTTTTTACAGCTGACGACATTTCGAAATATTTTTGTTTACTTTTCCCAGAAAACAGGATTTGACATTTCATGTAAATTGTCACCGGTGGAGACAATTTGCATGAGATGTCAAGTCATGTTTTCTATGAGATGTCGAGTCCTGTTTTCTGGAAAAATTAAGAAAAAAATATCAACAGTTTGTCTTCTGCTGAACCAGCCAATAAAGGTTACTAATAAAAAATTTCAGGGTTCACACAGCAGCTGTATGAATGGGTTGATAAATATGGAGGCAAGGGCATGTTCAGACTCATGGTGGGATACTATCCCCTGGTGATCATTTGTTCACCTGAGGAAGCAGAGGTAATTAGTATTATTATGTTTATACTTTTTCTTCTCGCCCCCGCCCATCGGGGCTTGAAGAAATAGATGGGCTGCATGATCCTTCCACGCAGAAACCGACCGCACACGAGTACTGGTAAACCGCTTAAAGGATCTAAGACCAGGCAAAGCAGCACGAGTCGGCACATCCATGCTAATAAACCCTATTGGTTTCTTTGGGCGACAGGGCTTGAGATGTCATTTCATCTCAATGTCGGGTAAAAGTCCCACAAAATTGGAAGCAACGTCTCCAAAATGACATATACAGTGTTGACGGGGACGTTAAACCTCAAATCAAATAAATACTTTTTCTTCATGTGAATCCTTAAGACTTCAATCACAACAACTGACGTCTGCTCAGCCTGTTGTTGTTGTCTGCGTGTTACTGTAAAAGTCATGTTGCAAACAGTATGGACTCAGATCAGACTGCTCCAGCAGTCTGATCAGGTTGCGCTCTGTCTGTAAGCAAAAATACGAGACGACATTTAAGGGGAATAAGAACACCTGGCAGGTTTTCCGCCATTTTTCAAAGGGAGACAAGTTTCGGGACGTCCTGTCCCACTGAAAAAGGGGTCTACTCTTAAAGGAAAGAATTTGCTCATCAGGAGCAAATTCTTTCCTTTAAGAGTTGGCCCCTATTGACATGAGAGGCAAAAATACTTCTGCAGGAGTTGCGCCCCCTGAAGGTGTTCCAATTCCCCTTATGATGCAGTTTTCCTTTGCGCTTGATGGTTAATTAGTCCATTTCAGTTTATTTGTTTGAGTTTTACATCTCGCCAACGAATAAGGTCATATGGAGACGGGACCCCAGTTAATGAACCATCCAAAACCTATCTGCAGAAGCCCGGAATAAAGCACACGGCCACATTTTGACAATGCGAGAAACTTAGCTGCTAAACAATGGAGACTTATTGGTGTTATAAACATGCTCCAATCGCGTAGATGCTCATTAGAACTGTCTCAAAGAGGCCTCTCTAACCAGAACGTGCAATCTATGGTAACCCTTATCTTGCTGTTCACGACAACCCATATCTTTGCAAACAGTGTAGATCCAGATCAGATGGCTTCTGAAGAAGCCATCTGATCAGGATCTACACTGTTTAGCATTCAGTTTATGAATTTGTAGCAATAAATTGCATCAAGCAATTTGATTGGTTGATAGACAGAAATGGGTGTGGCTTAAATGAATATTCAGCAAGATAAGCGTTAAAATCACAAATCTAATTTCATCATGTTAACAAATCCATGTAATGAACTCATTGTAAGACCTCACTTCCTATATTTAAATCACTGTAATATGGTGGACGTTGTTTTCATTGCATATATGTTGGTCATTAGGGGCCTACGATTCTTCAAAATGGCTACTTTTCCGATGTCAATTTATGATATTTTTCTTATTTCTACTCCGACCATAGGTTGTGGTTGCTCGTTAGAACCGCCTCATTGAGTACCCACAATCTATGTCTTGGAACAGAAATAAGAAAAATAATGTAGACCTCCCATTTTTCTCATTATAACGTGGGATTTAGGTGTTGGGATCATTTTTCACGGACTTGATCACGTGGTGTTGCGGGAACACGTTTGGTTGGTTGATTTGAGGTTTAACGTCTGATACAACGCATAATGTAGTAATGTAGTAATTTCTTCATTTTGATTTTTTTACTACATTATGCGTTGGCATAGTCGACGCGAAATGAAGTAAAAAAATTATTTCATTTCGCGTTGATATGCACCATATCGACGCATAATGAAGTAATGATGGTAGAACATAGCTGTCTTCGAAAAGACTTAGGAAGCAATACAGTTAAATTCCTACAATTTAGACCACATTTGAGACGGTTCAAAAGTGGTCTTTAAGACCACAGTTGAACAGTCCAAAAGACGGTCTTCCACAAAAGCACACTGAAGGTCAAAATCACAAAGAAAATGTAGCTTTAACCTTCCAAATATGCTTTAAAAACAAAATTTGTATTACTTTTAGGTGGTCTTAATAGTGGAATTTCATTGTATTTGATTAAGCCAGTAGAATGGAAGCAACGTCTCCAAAATGACCTAAATAGTGTTGACGGGGACGTTAAACCTCAAATCAAACAAATCAAACAAAAGACAGACAGGCAGACAGACAGACAGACAGACAGACAGACAGACAGACAGAATGGACAAAAACTATATACCCCCTTGCATACTTCGTATGCCGGGGGTATAAATAGATGGGCTGCACGATGCTTCCACGCAGAGCTGATACCGCCCGTACATGAGTCCTCGTAATCTGCTTAGAAGGTCTAAGCCTGTCCAGGAAAACTGCTGCGAGTCGGCCCATCCATGCATATAAACCCTATTGCTTTTAATTGGACGGCAGCGATTGAGATGTCATTTCATCTCAATATCGGGTAAAAGTCCCATAAAATTTGAAGCAATGTCTCCAAAATGACCTAAATAGTCTTGACGGGAACGTTAAACCTCAAATCAAACAAACAAACTGTTGACGCATAATGAAGTAAAATTAAGTATGCCACCCATCGCCGCAAAATGAAATAATTCTTTCATTTTGCTCAAACCTCTTAGTATCGACGCATAATGAAGTAAAAACGACATTTTATTTCATTTCGCGTCGACTATGCCAACGCATAATGTAGTAAAAATTTCAAAATGAAGAAATTACTACATTACTACATTATGCGTTGTAACAAACGTCCCCGTCAACACTGTAAAGGTCATTTTGGAGACGTTGCTTCCAATTCTGTGGGACTTTTACCCGACATTGAGATGAAATGACTTCTCAAGCCCTGCCGCCCAAGAAACCAATAGGGTTTATAAGCATTGTCGGGCCGACTCGCACCGCTTTGCCTGGGCAGGCTTAGACCCTCTAAGCGGTTTACCAGTACTCGTGTGCGGGTCGGTTTCAGCTCTGCGTGGAAGCATAATACAGCCCATATATTTCTTCAAGCCCCGACGGGCGGGGGCGGTAGGAGATTATAATGGTGAAATAAAATAAGAAAACATACCCCTGAATAATCCT
Organism: Lucinisca nassula; assembly: GCA_963580285.1. Lineage (NCBI taxonomy): Eukaryota > Metazoa > Mollusca > Bivalvia > Lucinida > Lucinidae > Lucinisca > Lucinisca nassula. The sequence goes on along the minus strand of OY757011.1, from coordinate 88,525,545 downwards.
TAGTAATCCATATATCTTGAAGTGCGTTGGTTTATGGGGTTTTATTAGGTTCAGCATATTTTAGACTCATGTATGCACTGGTTCTGTCAAGGGCCATTGGTGGAAATATTTTATATTAGAACATAAATGCAGTTCATTTGCATGTTACTGCGCATCCCGAATCAAAGCAAACTTAACCCTTGTCCTGCTGAATATTTAAATATGCCACACCCTCTACCGATTATCAACCAATCAGACTACTTGATGCAAATAATTGCAACAAATTCAATATCTGAATGACAAACAATGTGGATCCTGATCAGATGGCTTCTTCAGTTTGAAAGATAAGGCATATCTGGGCTCAGCAGGACAAGGGTTAAATGTTTTGAACATTGAACTGTGAAACCCATGATCACATGTGTGACAATTTGAGTACTCAATTAGAAATTTTGCTTCACGCATGCGCACTGTTTATATGGTACTCCGACCCGAGTTTTCGGTGGTCCCACATGTCTTTGGAAATTCCACTGTGTCCCTGCTCGTTTACGCGTTTATTGTCGGGGCACAGCATAATATACAAAACGACCTGTTCGACAAATAAAAAGCACTCTCTACCACCTATCTCCCTAATCACTCTAGGGATAGCTCAGAGACTGATGAAGGCTCGCGCAATCAGCGAAGGCTTGATCAGACTGCGAAGATGCACAGTCTGATCAGAATCTTCGTTGATCGCCCATTCCTTCTTTTAAGTTTTGTTTTACATTTTGCTATTTTGCAGCCTTTGATGAAAGGTTACAAACACATTGATAAATCCCGGGACTATGAATATCTGCATCCCTGGCTTAACACTGGACTTCTGACAAGGTATGATTGTTTTGGGTCGATTGTATGTTCACAACAAAATTAAAGTGCATGCAGGTACCAGATTTTAGCTCACCAGAGCCGAAGGCTCCGGGGTAGTTTATAGTATAGGCATTGGTCCGTCGTCCGTCGTCGTCGTCGTCGTCTGCGTCATCAACATTTTAAAACAACATCTCCTATGAAACCACTTGGCCAATTGAAACCAAATTACATGTGGAGCCTCTATGGTTTGTTCGTGAGGACTGGGTCACATGACCAATATGGCTGCCATGCCTATATATCGTAAAAACCTTTAAAAATCTTGTTCTCAAAAACCGAACAGCCGATGATCTTGAAACTTGGTATGCAGCATCGGGGACTCGGGCCCTACCAAGTTATTTAGTTAACACGGTTTCTAGAACCCAACAATAGCATTATATAAAGTATCTTACATGAGCGTTCATTTATTATTGAATTTATTAAACGAGTTGAGGAAAAGGAATAAAATGTGAGGCTTTGCCGAGTAACAGAGTAAAGCGGTGCCAAAACTGAAAGGCAGTGCCAAGAACCCATATTGTATGGATTTTTGGCACAGTCACGTGACTGTGCCATCAAAATAGCGAAAAATGGGTCAGTATTGAAAGATTCTATTGTGATTTTCCTATGTATTCTACAGAAAGTATGTAATAAATGGCTTTATTACACTCTCAATGGTGACGTCATATGGTATAAAGACGTTGACTGTAATTTAACTGATGTTGGTAGAACTAAAATGTAGTTATTTCGATATCAGCGCAAGGATTTTCTTAAAGATTTTTGCTAAATGTACTCTGTATATTGCCACTGCCAACAGTTTTTTTTTATGAAAAGGATTACTATGATCAGATATTAAAGACGACATCGCAAAGATCATTCCCGCCAAGTTAAGTGACCCCAGCGCTGGAGCCATTATAGACTACAGGGCTCCAACTAGATATGTACTAAATGAAGCTATCTACATGCGGTGTCTTTTTGGGGTCGACTGTTTGTCAATCGACCAAAAGTTATTAACCACAGAAGCTTCTCAGTGCTGATATCCACGTGACTGTCACCGTTTGTAGGAAACCCAAGTAATGATTATTTATAGAAAATAGCTTCAATATCCTTATTGATGTGAGGTCAGACTGTTTCAATTGACATGTTGATCTTTTTCCTTCATTCGCCGGAAATTCCCGAGTTGAATATCGATTTCCGTAGGAACTCGGCAGTTAAAGTTACCTGTATATTTTGAAGGTTTTTCATATTAAAATTATGAAGAAAAAATATTAACTCCTCGTATCTTATTTATCCTTAACACTAGAAAAAAGTCACTGTTATCCTCATGTAAGAAAATTATTGAGTTTTTATTTGGTGCATTTCAAAGTGATGAATAATTAATTCTTATTGCTTCCATCTGCAATTTAATGTCATGCCTATATGCTCCTTAGACGGCAATGTATTTTAAAAAAAAAAACGTGCAGATTTCCATGTTTGGTTGCCAATTTTAAATACAAATGATTTGTTTGGAATTAAGTCACTGTTATATACTGTTAGACTGTTGTTCAAAGTTTACGATGATATAAAGTTTATTTCTACTGAAAAATGATAAATTGCTTCCCCGAGAGCTTAAAAATCGTTTATAAGCTGTTTTTCAGTACTGCAGTTCATGATGCAAAAATCGCTAAGTCCACATTATAAGTACCAGAAATCAAACCTGTAAAGCTTTTTTGTATTAATTTTGTAATTACTAGTAATAAACAACATGCGGGTAATATACTTGGTACAGTGATTATATTTCTCGGATTTCTTTATTTTATTTTATTATGTCTCAGTTTTGTTACATTTATGTTTTCATTCATTATGAATGGGCGGCAAATATGCCAAAAGGACAAAAATTATCGAAATCATTAACTGTGAAATGGCGATTAAATGGCGATTCAAACCACCATGAAAAGTTAATTGGCAGTTTGAAGCCATTGATTGATTTTGTTTGTTTGTATTGGAGTTTAACGGCCCAGTCAACACTATTTAGGTCAGTTTTGAGCCGGTCAGTTTACCTGTCGACACTTTCCTGAGCAAGCTTATACGTAAGCGGTTAACCAGTACCATTCTCTTGATGACTTTGACTAAACCACCGTCAATAAAAATGGAATTGTCTAAATTCACATTACGAAATCACGCCTATACTGACAAATTTTACCACAAAAAAAAAATAATAATAAATAAATAAAATAAAATGTTTAGATAGAAAATTCTGCTATTTTTCATACTTCTGTTCATACTTCGGTTATAACGAGTATCCACTAACTCCTCGCCGAGGCGGTTCTAACGAGTATCCACAATCTATGTTTTGAGCAGAAATAAGAAAAATATCAAATTTTTTCATCTGAAAATTTTCATTTTTTGGTGGTAAAACTTACAATGTATATGTATAGGCGTGTTTTCGTAATGGAACAAAATTGGTTTTAATGTAAGAACTTTCTCATCTAAGTTCATCTTGGCCCCCGCACATATGGGCTTGAAGAAATATATGGGCTGCATGATGCTTCCACGCAGAGCTGAATCCGACCCGCACAATAGTACTGGTAAACCGCTTAGAGGATCTAAGCCTGTCCAGGAACCGCGGTGCGAGGCGGATGCTAATAAACCCAATTGGTTTCATTGGGCGACATGGCTTGAGATGTCACTTCATCTCAATGTCGGGTAAAAGTCCCACAAAATTGGAAGCAACGTCTCCAAAATGACCTTTACAGTGTTGACGGGGACGTTAAACCTCAAATCAAACAAACAACAAAGTCTGAGTTCATCTTGATCGAGTCTTATAGGCGTTTTTTCGTGATTGGCTAACACTATTTTTCATGGCTATATTTATTTAAATAAATAGATAAAATAAATTCATAAAAAGATCGGAGTCAAGAGATTTCACGTATCATATTTGACCTTAATCCTTATTTAAAATCCTGGACAAGAGACTGCGCTAATATATAATGGTGTAAATAACCGGCCCGATTAAGAAATACATTTAATTGTCCTTAATTATCGAACAGTTCAAGTGTGATTAGCCACACCAATGTGATGCAATATTTTTCTATATAAAGTGGGAATTTAGGGCACAAAAATAGATTATGGGTGTTCTTTGCAACACCATTATTCGGACGGTCTTACCAGTACTCCAGCTATGTTTTTGAGCAAGAAAAAGGAATATAATATATACTCTTGTAAACTCCCAACTTACCAATTAACAAGGATGTTCATGACACAGGCATCTTAACATAGAGACACAATATCCTACATGTAAACCCCCCCCCCCACCAAACCCCCCCCCCCAAAAAAACAACAACAAAACAACAACAAAAACACTACTACTACTACTAATAATAATAATGATAATAATATTAATAATTATTATTATTATTATTATTATTATTATTATTATTATTATAAGCAATTCTACATAATGCAGCTCTTCAATATGTCAAATATGTTCGTTCATACTAGATGCCTCGAAATGAAAAGGCATGGTTGTTACTTCAAGACGTTCTTTTTCACATTTAGATAGCCTTAATTCGAGCACTAGTTAAGCGCTCCTTTGAATACCTACAGGTAGATCAATTAAGAAAAGTGTCATATCTGCAGATATATGATTAATGATTCCCTGGGGTCAGCGACTAGAGAAAAATAAAGCGCCAAAGGCATTAAAATGACAGATTCTATGAGAAAATCATAACACTGTGAAAGCTTACAGAAAACCTTTCTAAAAAGATCTTAAAATAGAAAGGTAGTTCTGCAAATTCCAATATATGATATGTTTGCAGATGTCTATAGACCGGTGGTATTATGAAACGCCATTCGATGTTTCAAATTTTTGAAAGAGACTATTTACGTTTTCAAAACCACACATTAAAAATCAAGTTTTAACAATGCTACCGTCCATAAGTAACAGTTTTTGTCTGGTCGGTTGTGGATACCTCTCCCAAAGATACTCTATGGGAAAGAGGTCGGAGGAGAAAGATTGGCTAGTCCAGTACCTGAAGTCCATTTGCTTGAAGACATTTTTTGAGTAAGAACAGCACTATTAGCCCGCTCGTAATCCTGCTGGATCAGATATCCCGGATTCTGAACGTAAACAAATAAATGGAACCATGTGAGGCCGAATCACTTGACTGATGTAACGTCTCGCTGTTCAATCCACGTCTCAGCTATGATCTTGAATGTTCTTAATGACACTAAGCTGCGTTCGCTAAGTACATGCAATAGCTTGCCGCACAATTAAGCTTATTTCACCCGATATGTCATGCTCTATTACGCACGCATCGCCCCGGCATACCTTACACCTATACTTCGAAACACCCGGAAACGACAATCGGCGTGATTCACGCTGAAGTGCGATTTGTCACTGAAACGCATATGTCAGTCGCTTAGACGCAAATTTACGTATTTCATGCACTAGCGTAAGTGTTCCGTACTGTGTCGACGCGTTAACTTTGGTCACGACAGGGACGTCTAGCTCTCAAACGTGAATCGCATAAGGGCGACGAACAGTGTCAGTCGGTTGTTTATCTACAGGTACATATGCGTCTGACGGTTGAAACGATCTTGACGTACTGACGTTGGTCTTCCGCTACGTCGACGTCCACTAGCATCTTCTGTATATAATAAGATGTCGTCCAATAGACGAGAGATCACACACATGTGGCACCCAAAATCAGAGCCAACGTCATCCGCTTTCCGACCAGCTTCTAACTGTCCAGGGGCACGCTTACGATCCTTTAATGAAAAATGTTGCAATACGCTCTCACTTAATGCTTTTTTTGAGAACAAATTTCAGTTTCTTCTTTTCTGGACACGACCTTACATTACACATCAAACGTTTGATATTGGACATGCGGTTTCTTTCCGTACTGGTGTGAAGGTGGTGCACAGGATCGACGTGGCCGGACTGGTTACCAGACGTCACGGTTGATTGATTTAACCTTTTTAGCTTGGTGCATTAGCGTGTTGTAATCATGCAATCGTTTGGTTTCAGAATCAAAGCACTGAGAGTGTGGGCTGTAGGTTGGAGTATTAGTCCTGGGCTGAGATTTAAACTGTTTTATTCAACTCTGAAATTCCAAACAAATAGTGAAGAGTTTGATAAGAAGACGCGTTCTGTAGCGTCTGTACTTGGTCTACACTGTTTGTCAAGCTCACCCTATGATTCCAGGCTAATCCTCTTCAGTCTTATGGAATGCCCTGATCTCACTGCGGCTATTTTCTACATGACAAAAGGTTATTCTGACAAGTCAGTGATAGTCACATAGACGTTAGCACTGAAGCGCTTTTCTTTTTAGCAACTTCGGGGTCGAATGCAAAACAATCAAATCAAACATAGCTGCGTCGTTCGTCAGTGTTGGGTACATGTAAGTGTTATCTGTAAAATCCGCACATGAATAAAATGTTGGATCTGGCAAACAATGTAAACTCGGATCAAACGCCACAGAACACGGTGCTGATCTTGTTCTACACTTTGTTGCATTAGTTACTTACATCTTAAGTTTAAACGAATCAGTCCAAGTCCCCGTTCATGACCAGTCTGCATTTAGAGACAGTCGGCATGAGTGTTGTCAGTGCTTTGATTTATTCACTGCCTTGAGTTTCTGGAGTGCACTCTTCCATCACTGAAGTTGGGCTCGTCCATTCTGCTTAATATGGCACCTAGAATTACACTAAGTATCTGTACCATATTCCAGAGTTGAAAGGGACAGCCTTTCTTTCCAATTTCTCAACGCAAAGTCAATAAGTTGTAACTGACCTAAACTTGACCTCGAAAGTCAGAAAGAAAACCTATTAATATTCTTGGCTGCAGCTGACCTGGTCCAACAGCAGTCTGGTCTTCAAGGATTAAATATTGACAGCACTGACAGAAAACAGTGTAAAACCTGAGCAGACTGCTGAGCAGACGCCGCATTGATCTGGTATACAGTCTTAGCCAAACCCGTCGCATGATGCAGCTGATTCATATGAAATGTAAAATCGTCAAGTCGTCTGCGCCAAAAGTTTGTATTACGCTTATAGGATAACTAATACACTTATACAGTTTTGATTACTGCGCCAAACCGGACTACATTTTTGCGGACTCATATTTCTATGGCGGTCAAAGCCGGAAGAAAGTCTGACTTACTTTAAAACATGCAGGATAGCTAGAAGTGACAGATTGAATCTGTCATTAAATATTGGATATTCTATACCTTAATCCCAGTGGTGTACAGGGAGATAACTCGAATATCGCCCAGACAGGTTTTAACGGAAATTCACGACTTATTCCGTTCGCCGCCTATGAAGGAAAAAGTTCGGTATGATCTGAACTGGAATCATATGTTAGGTTTAGCAAACAGAGCAGACCAAGATCAGACGCTGCATCTGATCAGGGTCTACATCGTTTGTTTACAGTATAAGAATTTAAGTCTTGAAAGGAACTAGCCTAAGCCCCTGCTCAGGACCAGATGCTTTTTCTAGCGTACATTAGGAGACAATCCACCTACCAGTGTTGTCAGTGCTTTGATTATTTTACTCTAAACAATTATTGTATTTACAGGGACAGGTTAATACTACCACAATGATTGTTTCAAGCACAAACAAGATCACAAACTTTCACATTATGACGAATTGTGCATTTTTTTCATATCTCAAAACTTACATTTTTCTGATGAAAATTTGTGATATTTTTCTAATTTTTACTCCGAATATAAGTTGAGGAAGCTCGTTAGAACCGCCTCATTGAGGCGGTTCTAACGAGTACCCACAACCTATGTCTTGGAGCAAAAATCGAGAAAATAATGTATGCCCCCGTAAACCCAACTCTTCTCCAAATAAAGTTGGCTTTAGATGGGTATTCATTACACGGACTTGTTTTTGTTTGATTTGAGGTTCAACACTGTAAAGGTCATTTTGGAGACGTTGCTTCCAATTTTGTGGGACTTTTACCCGACATTGAGATGAAATGACATCTCAAGCCCTGTCGCCCAATGAGACCAATAGGGTTTATTAGCATGGACGGTCCAACCTCGCACCGCGGTTCATGGACAGGCTTAGATCCTCTAAGCGGTTTACCAGTACTAGTGTGCGGGCCGGATTCAGCTCTGCGTGGAAGCATCATGCAACCCATATATTTCTTCAAGCCCCTATGGGCGGGGGCTTACTACACGGACTTGTTATTGTGATAATTGGAAAAGACAACTCCAGTTAACCCATATATGACAATGGAATATTCCACCTAATAAGTTTGGAAAGGTCCATTTCCAATTAGGGAGGTGTCAGGATTGTTTTTTGTTTGTGGCAAATTTTACAAAAATGAATGGATTTTAAGCAAAACGTGTAGACCCAGATCAGACGCCGCAGAATGTGGCGTCTGATCTGGGTCTGCACTGTTTGCCAGTGGCCCAAAAAGGGCCTCTATGTATATATAGGTTAAGGGACATGACATTTAAACATTATCTCATAAGTGTGTTATTATCACGTCTTTCAGTACTGGTGCCAAATGGAGGCTCAGGCGAAAGATGTTGACCCCTACCTTTCACTTCAAGATTCTCCATGACTTTGTGCACGTGTTTAATGATCAGAGCCGGATTCTTTTGAAGAAGCTTCATCAACATGCGGATGGGAAACCCTATAACATCTTCAATGATATCACACTATGTGCTTTGGATATCATTTGTGGTAAGTGTTTTTTCTACAATTTTTGGGCTACATACATTAAAACTAGAGCGAGCAGTCGATGGCAAGCCATCGCATATCCCCACGCTTTCTCCCCCTGTGGGCAGAGCCAATTTTAATGTTGCTCTCGCACGCTCTCATCATGTAAGGAAGCAATGTACCAAATTGGGTTTCATTCTGAATAGCGGTTAAGAAGGAGATAACGTGACGCACGGACGGAGGCGTTCAAAATATCCCCAGCTCTTTCTTTAATAGCGTGGGGATAATAATAAAATTGAAAGAAAGACAAATACAATTGAACCTGTCATTGTGGCCACCTCTATTAAGCAAGCAACCTGTCGTAAACAAGCATGCATTTGGTTCCCAAAAAAGGCAAATGCATTAAAATTGGCCTGTAGTGAGCAAGCTCCTGTCTTAACCTGGCACAATTTTCTTTCGGCGGTTGGACTGCAATGAAATACACTAATTACATGTATAAACCATTTAGCGTTACTCTTTGATAATGACATAGAAAAAGTTCATTTCTATGTGAAATAATTCTATCATAAAAATATGAAAAAAATGCTGATTCTTTCTCGAATTGCCAGCGCATCAATGCTCTTGGATGCACGTCTGACTAGTGATCTGGAGGTCGCACATTCGCTCCCTTCTTTTTCATGAAGATTGATCATGAAATCCTTTCTACTGTCATTCTGTCCCTTCTGCTGATTATCCCTTTTTGTTTGTTTGTTTGATTTGAGGTTTAACGTCCCCGTCAACACTATTTAGGATATTTTGGAGACGTTGCTTCCATTTTTTATACGACCTACACATTTTGATATATAACCATCTTTAAACAGTGTAATATCCAAAACAATGATATATCCGATACCATGTGTGTTTGTTCGTTTGATTTGAGGTTTAACGTCCCCATCAACACTGTATAGGTAATTTTGGAGACGTTGCTTCCAATTTTGTGGGACTTTTAACCGACATTGAGATGAAATGACATCTCAATCCGTGTCGCCAAATGAAACCAATATAAGCATGGACGGGCCGACTCGCAGCAATTTTCCTGGGCACGCTTAGACGTTCTAAGCGGATTACCAGTACTCATGTACGGTCGGTATCAGCTCTGCATGGAAGCATCGTGCAGCCCAATCCATTTCCCCAAGCCCCGATGGGCGGGGGAGGCAACCCTTTTTTGTACCAAATGGAATCTGCCTCCTTAAATATAGCAGGAGTCCATTTTTAAATTTAGGGGTGACAGGCTGTGTATTCTTCAAATTTTGTTTGGGAAATGGCTTAACTTGTTGCAAACAGTGGTGGCCCTGATCAGACGCCGCGTTCTGCGGCGTCTGATCTGGGCCTGCACTGTTTGCCAACTACCCGTTTGGGGTTTTCCGATACTAAAAGGGTTTAAAGTTGCTGGTGAAAGAATAACTCTACCGGTTAACTGATTGTGTATAAAAAACAGAAGTGAATGCAATGATCAGGAATCGATACAATTAACCCTCAGCTCCCATCAGAGACACTAAAGGGAAAGAAATACAAACATGAAATACCTAGACCCTAATGGAAACATCACTAGCGGAAAGCCTAAAGGACAGTTACTTTCCCACAAAATGGCCAAATCGCTATCCAAACCAAAGACACAAGCAATACAAACACTCAAAGACGAACTGTAACAAAAATAAACCGGGACAGAAGAGCCGCTTTGGAACGGTCCTTTACACTGGTTGGGGGTGCGGGGCTTAAATCTATTTTTCGCGGCCGCAATCCTCGCCTTTATTTCCGTGGTGATTTAAACAATTTGTTCAGTCCGCATGAAGACCAATTAACTCATCAATGCAACACCCCGAGAACACAGAAACGGGCCTTTGTGGCCTAGTGGTTAAGAGCGCTGACTCGTAATCATTAGTTCTGTCTCAGCTGTGGTTCGAGCCTGGCTCGGGTCACATGTGAGACGCCAAGTTCTGCAACGGAAGGTCAGGTGGATTTCCTTCGGGTACTCCGGTTTTCGCCAACCTCTGATTAACAATCGGCTCGATATGAGTGAAATAATCTTGAAAGGGCCGTAAAACCAAAACCAAACACAGCCACAGAGACGAACCAACGGTGGGGATCCGACAGCAAGAAATAACCGAAATTCCGCAGCAAAAGAAAACCAACAGCCAGACCCCGGCGGGCCCAACCAGAGACAGAGCAGTTGGCACCAGTTAACATTACACAAAATTAAATTTTAACCCAAATAAGCCTTTACGCTTGAACCGTCATAGAATCGGAGGCCGAACCCACCGGCGCGCAGCCAAAGAGGGGAGCAAAGCCACCAACCGCGACTGGGTCAAAAACAAAGCATGCGGTCCGCCGCACAACACCAACCCTGCACCCGAAGAACGACCCCACGAAATTGGGCACTGAAGTCATTGCAAGTATACTAGGGACAAAAAAATAAGGGACCCCTCAAATTCAAATAGAAACAAGCGCAACTATAATGTCACAGGGGAGGCTATATGCAAAGGGGATTAGTATCTGGTCCATGCCCCACGAGCATTGATGCATGCACGACACCTTCTGAGCATGCTAGTGAGTGTGCGACGGATTATCTCCCTTGGTATCCGTCGCCATTCTTTTTGCAATGCTCGGCCAAGCTGTTGCAGATTGTTACAACCGCGGCTGCGGTCTGTTGCGCACGCGGCGACCCAAGACATCCCAAATGTGCTCAATCGTCGACATATCGGGGGATTTGGCTGGCCACGGCAGTGTCCTTACACCTTGTTGTCTCAGAAATTCGACGACAACACGGGCTCGATGTGGGCGTGCGTTGTCGTCTTGGAACTCGAAGTTCCTATCAATGCGCCGGGCGAATGGGACAACCACTGGGCGTAAAATTTGGTCTACGTAACGCTGGCCAGTCATGTTACCTTGAACGATCATCGTAACTTGACTGGCCAGCGTTACGTAGACCAAATTCCAAGACGACAACGCACGCCCACATCGAGCCCGTGTTGCCGTCGAATTTCTGAGACAACAAGGTGTAAGGACACTGCCCCCGAACCCTTTTCAGCAGGATTTTAGTTTACAACAGATCCTAAGGATGTTTTTGTTTTTTCCTTTTAGAGTGGGCACAGGACAAGGAGACATTTTACGGCCGCCACACTTTACCTTAACACCAGTTGTGGAGAAGTTAAATGTTCTATAAAAAAATAGTTAACCCTTTTGAAGCAACTGAAAACGGTGGAATATACAAATCCACATGCTTGGTGCCCTTAACCATTGACTGTTACATGTATGCATAATGAAACTATATAGTTACAAGAAAGAAAGGTCGTCTTATTGGAACATTTTCTTTTCTTACCACAGAGCTGCTCTTAAACGAAAGAATTTGCACCCTCTGGGAGCAAGAATTTGCTCTCTCTCGGAGAAAATTCCTCCCACATTTTAGATTTTAACCCTTATCATGCTGAATATTCATTTAAGCCACACCCATTTCTGTCTGTCAACCAATCAAATTACTTGATGTAATTTATTGCTACACATTCATAAACTGAATGCCAAACAGCGTAGATTCAGAAGCCATCTGATCCGGATCTACACTGTTTGCAAAGATAGGGTTTGTCGTGAACAGCAAGATAAGGGTTAAAGAACCTTCCAAAATGTGTTCAACAGAATAAAAGAATAAATAATAATACAAAAAAAGGTCATTCATGGTAACAAAAGACAAAAATCTTATACATAATTGTTATCATTTCGTATCTCTCTTCCACAGAAACAGCGATGGGACAGTCTGTTAACGCTCAGGGAAACAAAGATTCTGAATATGTTCAAGCCGTGTACAGGTAAACTTTGTTGTGAACATAGCTCCAGATAAAGGCATCTGAAGTTTCATTTGAAGCAAACAGAAGCAGTGAAAAGCTCAAATATTTCCCACAATTTTTCAGGTTTTAGCATTTGTTCAAGGTTTCTGTTTATTTCTTTTGATGCTTCGGATACCCGATACTAAAGGGACATAGAGGATATTAATTGAGTGTTCATGTATTATTGAATTTTTTTAAACGAGTTGAAGAAAAGGATAAAATGCGAGGCTTTGCCGAGCATTTTATCCATTTTCCTCAACGAGTTTAATATATTCAGTAATACATGAGCACGAATGTAAGATTCTATTTCTCATATGCCATCTAAAACGCATTTTATTCACGATTGTTCACAAAAATATCAATATTCTGACATCAGTAAACGACGTCGTACATGTAACGTTATGTCGAGGCGGTTCTAACACGTGCCAACAATCTATATTTTAGAGCAGAAATAAGAATAATAAGGTTTACCCCTGATGACCCCAGCTTTACTATATAAAGTGGGGTTCAAGGGGGTCAAAATTTTATAGGCATGTTTTCGTAATGTTATGGGTTTAGCGGAAAAATAGCTAAAATAGTCAGCTACGTCACTGCCATCTTTTTGTGTGTGTGTGTGTGTGTGTGTGTGAATTCGGGTTTAACGTCGCTTTCAACAATTTTTCAGTCATATCACGACGGTGTCTGGTTGCGACAGGGAGCTCAATGCTCACATTTATAGTGCTGCCTCACTGAAGTATCATGTCCCAGACACATTACATGATACCACACCCAGTCACATTATCCTGACACTGGATCGACCAGTCCTAGCTCTACCCCGTAAATCTGAGTGCCAAACGAGGAGCAGCTAGTACCATTTTTAACGACTTTGGTATGTCGCGGCCCGGGGTCGAACCCCAGACCTCACGTTCCCCGGGGCGGACACTCTACCAACTGAGCTATCGGGGCCGGTGCCATCTTTTTGTAGGCGGACTGTAGTCAACCTTGGAATTGTTATGATGTTTATACTTCAATATATCTTTGTCATAACACATCACATGACCTGTAAGTGGCCACAAAATAAATCCTGGTTCTGTACAGTAGTATTTATTCCGCCATCAGGTTTCCTGCTAATCTAATTAAGGGAGTAGAATTACTAACTGCAAGCTATAATTTGAAGAGACCTTAAATACTTTTGCCTGACATGTAATACCTGTAATGAATGTTTATAACTAGACCTACTTTTAATGTACCTAATTTGAAAATGTAAACAATAGAATACACCCCTATATATTCAGTAAAACAACACAGCAAGTTACTATTATTGCCACATAGGCCTAGTGGGTAACAGCGCTGACTCTAAGTCATTAGTTCTCTTGCCGCTATGGGCTAGAACCTCGCTCGGGTCACATGTGAGACGCCAAGTTCTGCAACGGAAGGTCAGGTGTTTTTATGTCTGCCGCCCAATTGAAAGGGGCGTACTGTGTTTTGGTGCTGATCCCGTTTGCGACGGCGTAGGTGTAGCCTGTATGAAGCATAATATCTCCTGAACCTATAAATTGATTATGACCAAACTTGCATTGTTGCATCATTTGTAGGAGAAAACAGTCACTAGATTTTGATGGCCTTGTGACCTTCGACTCATTTCCAAGGGCACAGACGCCCTTACCCCCGGCCGCAAAGTGTAAACTTTGGGCCATAAACTGCTTTTCTGCACCCTATCACATGATCAAATTCTTTGGACAAACTAGGGTCAATATATTTTTGCAACCTACGAAAGATTTGATTGGATTTTATGATCTTGACCTTATTTTCAAGGGCAAAGGTCCCAGAAAAGTACACATTTTGGATTGACTGCACACTTGATGTAATGTGGGCAAACATGGAGCAATATAGTTTTACAACCTACCATAGATTTGATTGGATTTTTGTGACATTGATGGAACATTTCATCTTTTTCTTATCTGGAAGCTCAGGAAGGATTTCCAAGGGATTAAAGAACATGCTTGTCTCAGCCATGGAGAACGAAAATACATGCTTTAAAACAAAGACCCCTTACATTGATAATAGACATAATATTTAGCTCACCTGAGTACGAAGTGCTCAAAGTGACCTATTATGATCCGTCCGTCGTCCGTCGTCCTACCATGTGTTCGTCGTCAATTTTTGCATTAAATGACTTCTTCTCAAAAACTGCTGGACATATTTTGAAATAATATCACAGGAATGTTCCTTAGGTCACCCTCTACCAAAATTGTTCGAATCGGTCCGCTCGAGTGAACAAATGGTCACCAGAGCTAAAAATAGAAAACGTTTAAAGGACTTCTTCTCCTTAACTAGTGGATTTTTTTGAAATAATATCACAGCAATGTTCCCTATGTGACGCTCTACCGAAATTGCTCAAACCGTCCCGCCCGGATGAACAAGATTGTCGCCAGAGCTAAAAATAGAAAAACCTTTAAACGACTTCTGTTCCTTAACCAATGGATGGATTTCAAAATAATTGTACAGAAATGTTCCATGGTTGACCCTCAACCAAAGTTGTTCAAACCACCCTGCTCGGATGAACAAGGTGGACACAAGAGCTAAAAAAAGAAAAATCTTTAAACGACTATTCCTCCTTAACCAGTGAATGGAGTTTGAAATAGTTTCACAGGAATGTTCCTTGGATGATCATCTACTATAGTAGAAGTAAAACACATTAATCGACCAGACCAGACCATACTGGAAACCTAAACAAAGGAAGGCCTTAATAACAGTTACTTTCCCACAAAATGGCCATATGGCCATCCAAAATAAAAAGACACACAGTAAATAACAAACAACAACATAAATAAATCGCCACAGAAGAACCGCCTTGAAACGGTCAGTGGAAAGATTTCCATTTGGGGGCCTTAAATAGATTTTACGTGGCCACAATCCTCGCCCTTCCTTCCGTCGCGATTTAGACAAATAATTTGTTTAGTCCGCATGAAGGCCTCCTAACTCATCAGTGCAACATCTCCGTGAACACAAATACTCAAAGAACCACAGAGGTGAGACAACGGTGAGGACTCGACAGCAAGAAACCACTGAAATGCTGGAGCAAAAGAAAACCAACAGTTAGACTCCGATGGGCCCGACCAGAGACAGAGCATCAGGCACCAACCAACATTACCTTGAATTAGATCTCTCTAATTCTCAATAAGCCTTTACGTTGGAACCGTCATAGAATCTTAGGCCTGACCCACCGGCGTGCAATTTAAGAGGGAAGCAAAGTTGCCAACCGTGATTGGGTTAACTACCATGCATGCAGTCTGTCGTATAACATCCATGTTGTACCCAATCTTTTTATATCGAAGAATGATTTTACGAAATTGGGTGCTGAAGTCATTGCGGTTATATATTTTGTAAATTGGATGAACAAGATAGCCACCAGAGCTAGCAATAGAGAAGACTTCTCCTCCCTAACCAGCGGATGGATTTCGAAATAATTTCACGGGAATGTTCCTTGGGTGACTCTCTACCAAAATTGCCCAAACCATTCCGCTCTGCCGAACAAGATGACCACCAGAGCTAAATATAGAAGATAAAAACCTTTAAATGACTTCTGCTCCTTAACCACCGGATGGATTTTGAAATGATTTCACAGAAAAGTTTCTAAAGTGACCTTATATCAAAACTGCTCAAATCGTTCTGCTCGGGTGACAGAGATGGCCTCCAGAGCTAAAAATAGAAAAACCTTTAAACGACTTCTTCTCCTTAACCAGTGGATGGATTTCAAAATAATTTCACAGGAATGTTCCTTGGGTCACCCTCTTTTAAAATTGCTCAAACCATTCTGCTGAGATTAACAAGATGACCGACAGAGCTAACAGTAGAAAAACTTTTAAACAACTTCTCCTGCTTAACGAGTGGATGGATTCGATTCGATTTCACAGGAATATTCCTTTGATGACCCTCTTCCAAATTTGCTCAAACCATTCTTGAACAGCTTAAAATATAAAACATCCTTGGGTCAACCAAAATTGATCAAACCCTCTACTCCACTTTATATTACCTACAATTACATGTGTACAATATGGATCAGGTGAGCGATCCAGAGCCATCATGCCCTCTTGTTTTTATAAATTCGTTAACACTCATTTATCCATTCCTGGTACACGACGCTCTCTGTAACACTTTTATTTGTCTCCAGGCCAGATGTGTCAGTACAAATATTGTGCTGCGTCCAAACAAATAAGTACATCATATAGAAAAATAACAATTTATGGTCATTTTTGTGTTTAAAATAGTTTTGGTATTCATACTTGAACGATTCTATATCCAAACAAAACCATCTTATATTAAGGGGAACGGGAACAGCTTCTGGGGAGGCAACTCCGGCAAAAGTATTTTATATCCTATAAAAATAGGGGTCTACTCCTTTAAGAGTAGACCCCTTTTTCAGTGGGACAGGGCTTATAGAAAAGCGAACAGGAAGTCCCGAAAGTTATCTCCCTTTGAAAAATGGTGGGAAAATCTCACAGGCGTTCCCATTCCCCTAAAACGGAGTTGTAAAGACGTTTATGTGTAAATTTCAGGGCATCAGAACACGTTTTTTATCGACAGAGATCGCCATGGTTGTGGCCCGACATCTTGTTCAACACAATTGGACCAGGGAAAGAGAATGCACGTTGTGTTAAAATTATGCATGACTTCACCAACAAGGTAAGTATATGAAACCTGCCCCTTATGCCGATGAAAAATCAATTCCAATAATTTGTTAACATTGCTATATGTATTTAATCTTTAAAGAAAACGTTAATGAAGACTTCTATTAATTAAGCACGTTGCGAAGAATGTTATTCCGTCATTACGATGAAAGGTTGTAGCATTAAATTTATATTACCAGCGCCAAGTGCGTAATCGAAGAACAGATGAAATATGCCATTTTCGGTGGTGAAACGAAAGGTTTTCTGCTACTTGACTTTACCAAAGGTGCAAAGAATATTTTAATCAGTCTTACCTCTATATACTAAGGACATATAATATTGTTCTTTATCATATGCAACGCGTCTGAGAGTGTAATAACGCCATGTAATATTTTCGATAATCCACTAGTGGATTAAATATGCAAATTAGCTAGATACGTCCCGTAACGTTACATGTACGATGTCCTTAACGACACCGCGTTACTAACGGCTGGATATTGACATTTTTGTAAACAATCGTGAATAAAATGCGCTTTAAATGTCATATGATAAATAGAATCTTGCATTCGTGCTTATGTATTATTGAATTTATTAAACTCGTTGAAGAAAAGGGATAAAATGCTGGGCAAAGCCTACAATTTCATCCCTTTTCCTCAACTCGTTTCCTCAACTCTATGCCGAGCATTTTATCCTTTTTCTTCAACGAGTTTAATAAATTAAATAATACATGAACACTCATGTAAGTTCCTCTATGAATATTTCCTTAGGTGTATGATGATTACAGGTCAAACAAGTCAGACACATATTGCTTTGTCTACGGATTAGCAGCGAAATCCAAAGCATTCACGTCAAATGACAGTTGCAAATTTTGGTAGTATATAGAGGATCTTACATGAATGTTCATGTATTATTGAATTTATTAAACTCTTTGAAGAAAAAGGATAAAATGCTCGGCTGTTATTGAATTTATTAAACTCGTTGAAGAAAAAGGATAAAATGCTCGGCTGTTGAATTTATTAAACTCGTTGAAGAAAAAGGATAACATGCTCGGCTGTTATTGAATTTATAAAACTCGTTGTAGAAAAAGGATAAAATGCTCGGCACAGCCAGCCGAGCATTTTATCCTTTTTCTTCAACGAGTTTAATAAATTCAATAATACAAGAGCACGAATGCAAGATTCTGTTTATCATATGATATTTACGACTGTTTTACAAAAATGTCAATATTCCGCCATTGGTAAACGTGACGTCATGAAGGACAGCGTACATGTAACGTTACGGGGCTTATCTAACTAATTTGCATATTTAATCCACTAGTGGATTATAGAATTTATTACATGGCGTTATTACACTCTCAGACACGACGTCATATCATAAATAACCCTTCTTTGTACCGAGAATTCTTTGCCGACGTACCTTTAAGATAAAATGTTATCATAACCAAATTCACAAACTCAAGAGTCACAGAGCTTAAGACTCGGCATCCTTAACCACTAGACAACGAGGGCTCTACTAAGAGTTCAAATGGAATTATATTGAGCTGAAAGCTGCAGAACCATTCTAAAAGAAGTTACTGTGATACACATCAAGTTAAAGAAAGCTTTGCACCAAGTTAAATAGATAAATAAATGTTGTGTAAAGTTTTCAGTATGTATAGCTTCAAAGTGAAATTGACACGTTTTCGTTTGTCAAGATACTTAATTGATCCACCATTCAAATTGCAGGTTATCCATGAGAGAGCTGAAGAATTTGCAAAACTTCACGGAGGCAGAACTATGGAGCAGCTTCTTGAGGATGATGACGAGGAAGCTGCGATGGGGAAGAGAAGGAAGCGTGCATTTCTTGACATGTTGTTATGTGAAGCGTCAGACGGACAGAAATTGAGCGCAGAAGATATTAGAGAAGAAGTGGATACTTTCATGTTTGAAGTACGTCAGTAGTTCTTTCCATAATAACCGAATCTAAAAAAGTAAATAAACTACAGCAATCAAGAGTACATTTAGGAATAAAGAGCACATACAAGAATCAAGCTTTCTTGGCCAGACTAGCTAGTTTCGAAACAAATTGTGCATGTCAACTTAATAATTACAAAGGAAATAGCATTTATCATATGACGTCGCATCTGAGAGTGTAATAACGCCATGTAATATTTTCGATAATCCAGTAGTGGATTAAATATGCAAGTTAGCTAGATACGTCCCGTAACGTTACATGTACGACGTCCTTAACGACGCCGCTTTTACTAATGGAGGAAAATTTATATTTTTGTAAACAATCTCGTGAATAAAATGCGTTTTAAATGCCATATGATAAATAGAATCTTGCATTCGTGTTCATGTATTATTGAATTTATTAAACTCGTTGAGGAAAGGGGATCAAATGCTCGGCACAGCCTCGCATTTAATCACTTTTCCTCAACTCGTTTAATAAATTCAATAACACATGGACACTCTGTAAGATCCTCTATATAAACTGCACTATGGTGAAGTATGGGGAGACGTTTTACTAAACCAGACGTATTTAGAGGTAACCGTGCAAATCCTATTTGGTTAAAATATACTGTATGTAAGTCCTGTAGACAACATTAACGATGGAATCATAAACCAGTTAATATATTCACAGCTATCCAAAAATAGGGTGGTAGCAAACAGTTATACCCAGATCAGATGCCGTATTACACATCAGTATTTTTAGTGTTTGCTTAATGTATAGAAATTGTAAAAAATAAAATTCTAAAATGAGCTTTCCAAAGCCATTGCATGACGATTCTTATGTCGCATGTGGGTTGATTTACAGGGCCATGACACTACGGCTATGGCGTCCAACTGGGCAACACACCTGATTGGCTCAGACACTGAAGTGCAGAGAAAGGTCCATGAGGAACTAGATTCTATTTTTGGTGAGCATTATATGGAGAAGTTCACGCAAAAAACATGGTGACAGCAGCCGACGAAGATTGAAAAATAACCTGAGATTATATTTAGCAATCTGTGTATGGGCAAGGATCCACAGATTGCTTAGGTGACATGCAAAGTGTTACTGCTGATTGCTCATACTAGCGAGCTTGCAACGTTTTCCAATGCACATGCGTATTTTAAGTTTTTCTGCCTATAACTGATTTGTCAAGCATTTATGATTTTTTGTGAAAACTTTTGATTTTTGTTTCATTGCAAAAGTTATGTATGAAGTCGATGTTGTTTACTATGAAGCTACAGTAGAACTTCGATGGCTCGAACACCGATGGATCGTTTACCATGGATGCGTCGAACCCATTCTTGTGCTCCTAGCGAAATCCTCTACATAAGAAATAGTGGGGGATAATTAAGGACTTGCTTGTTTGTTTTAGAGTTTTACGGCCCAGTTATAACTAGTTAGGTCGCGTTTTTCCTGAGCAAGCTTATACATAAACGGTTACTCAGAACAGTGCACATTCGTTCGTCAGAAACTAACAACTAGCCTTCTTGAATCAGCAGAAAGGAGAGACTGACCATACAAAAGATCTCGTACAGTGATAGTCTCGTGAAAATTAGCATGTAAAACAACTCTATTTAGTATTGTGTGTCGATTGACAAACAATCGACCCACGACGCAAAAGTAACGTCTTCCTAGGAATGGCCAAGAGTAAAACTACAGGGCAGGGGTATTTTAATAGGTCAGAATCTGAACCAGGATACATGTTACCTTTGCAAACCGTGTAGAGTCAGATCAGGATCTACACTGCTTGACATTCATTTTGTGAATTGAAAGGACTACATTGCATCAGTTATAGTCTGTAATGGGTTTCGGAAAAATAATTTATCAAGCTGGACATGGGTTATACATAACATAAGATTCCCATTATACCGGCTACCTAGATACCTCTGAAACACCCTGAAACATTTGCATCTTTTCTACAGTTTTATTCACGTTTAGTGCCGACAAAAGTCAGATGGGGTATTCAAATTGAATCAATTCAAATTGAAAAAGTAACACCAGTTTAGGTAACATTATTATTGTAATTTCTGTCTTAGCTAAAGAAATTGATACAGAATACAGCATTGTCATGGACGGCATCTAACGTGTCAAATCACATTTATACAATGCATATGACATAAAGCGATATGCAATCAAAGTTAAATAGTTCAAAACCTTCGGGGTCATGCAAATTTGTTTGAGATAGGGATTATTTGAAATACTGATGGTGAATATAACACCAGTAAACAGATATTGACGTCTGATCAGGACCTTCACTGTTTGCTAAAAGTTCAGTCATTTTACAAATAAATTTTGATGAAAACACAACCTGACACCCCTAAATTTTGAAATGGACTTCTGCTATATATAGGGAGGAAGATTCCATTTGGTACAAAAATAGTTTGGGACATCTTTTCAATCTTCAGTGAAACTAGGAGATATGTGTGATCGTTAAAATCGCCCCAATCTAATGCGTGAACAACATACATTTACAAGATAAAAAGGTAAAAAGAAAAAATACAGGGAGGTACAGTCACGAGACATAAGCAAAAGGTCTTGTCATAGTGGATGGGTGCACAGATTGATTTGAGTCTCTGCTGGTCGCACCGGTCTTATTGTAGGTTTCGTTGTGCGCCGGCTCATTTTAGGGGAGTGGGAACACCTTCCTGCAAAAGTATTTTTGTCTTTCATGTCAATAGAGGTCAACTCTTAAAGAAAGAAATTTGCTCCTGAGGAGCAAATTCTTTCATTTAAGAGTGGACCCCTTTTCAGTGGGACAGGACTTATAGAAAAGCAAACAGGAAACCCAAAAGTTGTCTCCCTTTGAAAAATGGCGGAAGATTCTACCAGGTGTTCCCATTCCCTTTAATGTCTGGGTATGTGGAGCAACTGGGAGCATTCTCAAGGGAATTAGGAACGATTCGAAATAGCTGTCATTATTCGAATGATTGAAGTTTCTCTGTAGTCTTATTCACCTTATTTGCATTATCTGCTGGTTCCTAGTCTGATGGTTATCAGCGTTGGAAAAACAGGTTACCAGACCCCCCCTGACCTTAAAAGGTCAGGGGGGTCTGGTTACCTGTTTTTCCAATATTGACAGTGTGCAAGCTTGGAGCCAGCAAATAATGCAAATATGGTGAATATAATAATTATGGTGATGTAATTCATTTTATCAGGCGACAGTGATAGAGATGCCACGATGGAAGACTTGAAATCAATGAACTATCTGGAATACTGCATTAAGGTAAAGTAAGTGGCTGTGGGCGATTTGATTGATGGAAAGGTACTGTGTAGTTTTCAGTGCCAGTGTGCTCTACTGCTTTGGTTTTCGATGATGGAAGGGCCCATTGTGCTTGCAGCTGGTGCAGGATGAGGGCTGTTTGCTTGCTGTATTTATTTATATATTTTTTTTGTTGTTGTTTTTTCTTCTTTATCATATTATTACTTTTTCTGTTGCTCCTATTTCTTGGGAGATGGTCTGAGATGGATGGGTGCTTTAGGACTCGGCCGTTGTGTCATCGACAGTTGTGGTGATCGGGGGTTTGACCAAGTTTTGTTTGTTTGATTTGAGGTTTAACATCCCCGTCAACACTGTAAAGGTCATTTTGGAGACGTTGCTTACAATTTTGTGGGACTTTTACCCGAGATTGAGATGAAATGACATCTCAAGCCCTTTCGCCCAATGAAACCAATATGGTTTATAAGCATGGACGGTCCGACTCGCACCGCTTTTCGTGGGCAGGCTAAGATCCTCTAAGCGGTTACCAGTACTTGTGTTCGGGTCGGATTCAGCTCTGCGTGGCAGCAGCACATATATTTCTTCAAGCCCCGATGGGCGGGGTCCGATGGTCTGACCAAGTACTGAAATACCGCTTAGAGGGTCTAACTCTCTACAGGGTCAGCAAAGGTATCCGACCAGTCAGACATGACCTCAGCTGTTAACTTGGTTGAAAAAATTACAACACATAACGACTTTGGCACTTTTTATGGCCATTTTAAAGGTATATGCTGATTAGGGTTAATGTGTGGAGTCGGTCCTTACCGTTGTTCCGTCGTTGAATATGTTTGTTTTAGCTCCCCTGAGCCAAAGACTCAGAGGGAGTTTATAAGATGGTAGACCTCCTTTGACCGTCGTCCACCGTCCACCATTTTCAAAAGACTTCTCCTATGAAACCACTGGGTCAATTCCAATTTAATTTTTTAT
Organism: Lucinisca nassula; assembly: GCA_963580285.1. NCBI lineage: Eukaryota > Metazoa > Mollusca > Bivalvia > Lucinida > Lucinidae > Lucinisca > Lucinisca nassula. Next base: position 88,502,374 of record OY757011.1, on the reverse strand, counting down.
GTGCAGTCCCCTGGCAATAGGGGCACAAAAATTTGCAAGTATGGTCCAGGTCACATAACCAAGATGGCCGCCATGCCTTAATATGGTAAAAACTTTAGGAAATCTTCAAATCCAGAACCACTGGGCCGATTATCTTCAAACTTGGCATGTAGCATCGGGTGACTGAGTACTACCAAGTTTGCAAAACTGTTAACCTTGACTAATTTACGCCAAGATAAAATTTGGCTTCTTAGGCTTTTCTATTGGAAATAGGTAAGTCGGTGCATTTTTCGAAAAATATTGTTGTCTGTGATATGAGAATAGGTTAAAAATGAATGTCTATGAATGCCTAGGGTCAAGGTCATTCGATGGCCTTGGCCCAAGGTCACTTGTATTGCAGGTCCATTGTCATATTAAAATGAATTTTCTCTAACACCACTGCAGCCTTAGGGCACGTAGGTTACAAAATGTTTTTCGGATGGCCCAGGGCACTTGATCAAGATGGCCACCATGTCCCAAAATCCTTAAACAATATTCTTCTCAAGAACCACAGGGCCGATTGTCTTGAAACTTGGCATGAACATCGGGTTACTGATTACTACCACGTTTGCAAGACTGATGACACTAGGTTGACCTTGGCCTATTTTACCCCAAGGTCAAATTTGGTCCCATAAGCTTTTCAATGGGAAATAGGTAAATCAATGCATTTTTCGAAATGAATTGATGTCTGTGATATGAGAATAGGTAAAAAAAATGAATGTCTATGAATGCTTAAGGTTAAGGTAATTCGATGACTTTGGCCCAAGGTCACTTGTATTGCAGGTCCATTGACATATTGGAATACATTTTCTTACATGCTTTTCAATGAATGATACAGATTTATCAGTGAAATATAAATCGATATTTTCACTGTTTCAAACAGTGAAAATACGATTTTTTATTTTTCACTGTTTGGGACTACTTTTTTCTTCAAATCTAACTCTAATTTCAATTTAATCTTTGTCAGATAACTGAACAATACTGAAATGTGTTCTAATTGACGCATAGCCCGTTCATGTGTGACGGGGACGTTACTGACGTCATTTATGACGCTGACGTCACGTCTTTTGTCGCGCGACATTAGACTTGCCAGCAACTCCTTTGGAAAACTACTCTCTCAATTATTTCATTAATCATTCATAATAATACCATCCCAGGCCATTTCTCAGGTTACACCCAATAGTTTACCCACTAAACACGATGGACACCACTAAATTGACGCGAAACGAACAGGAACAAAGATAATTTTCTCCGAATGTGAGCGACACCATTAAAGACGCTAAATATTGCCTTTTGAAGCATGTAAGAAACAGAAAATTTGATTTTTTCAGTGCAAGATCAAATTTTATTTCACTCATGAACACCAAAACTGCTATTTTCACTCGTGGCTACGCCACTCGTGAAAATAACAGTTTTGGTGTTCATTCGATGAAATAAAATTCGATCTTACACTGAAAAAATCAAATATCCTCTATTTCTCTAAAACCACTTGGCCAATTTCATTTGAATTTACGAGCAGCCTAAGGACAGTAAATGAACAAAAAATATGCTAATGTCCCAGATCACCTTATCAAGGTGGCTGCCATGTCCGAGTATGGTAAAAAACATAAAAAATTCTTCTTCTCCAGAACCACTGGGCCAATTGCCCTGAAACTTGGTATGTAGCATTGGGAGACGGAGTACTGCCAAATTTGCGAAAAATAATGACCCTAGCTTGACCTTGACCTAGTTTACATCAAGGTCAGATATGGCTGCTTAGGCTTTTCAATGGGGAAGAGTTAAACCAATGCATTTTTTCGAAAAAAAAATTGTGGCCTTTGATACGAGAATAGGAAAAAATGAATGTTTATGAATGCTTAAGGTCAAGGTTATTCGATGACCTTGGCCCATGGTCACTTGTATTGCATCTCCATTGACATACTAGAATACATTTTCTCTGAAACCATTGGGTCAATTTCATTTAAATTTTACGTTCAGCCTTAGGACTGTAAGGAAACTAAAATTTATTAAAATGTTCCAGGTTGCATGACCAAGATGGCCGCCATGCCAGAATATGGTAAAAACCTTAAAAAATCTTCTCCTCCTAAACCACTGGGCCGATTGTCTTGAAACTTGGTATGATGCATTGAGTATTAGCAATTTTGCAAAAATAATGACACTAGGTTGACCGTGACCTATTTTACATCAAGGTCAAATTGGTTCATTTGGCTTTTAGATGGTGAAAAGGTGGAACAATGCATTTTTCGAAAACTATTGTGGTCTGTGACATGAGGATAGATACAAAATATTTGCTAAAGGTTTTGATGATGACATTCGCACAAAGTCACTTGGATTGCAGGTCCATTGACATAATACATTTTCTCTGAAACCACTGGGCCAATTTCATATGAATTTTATATATATTAAGGACACTAAGGGAATGCAAGTTCATTTTAATGGTCCAGGTCATGTGACCAAGATGGCCGCCATGCCAAATATAGAAAAACATCCTTAAATATCTTCATCTTCAGAATCACTTGGCTGATTGTCTTGAAATTTGGTATGTAGGTGATTAAGAATAACTAAGTTTGGAAAAAATGATGACCCTAAGTTAACCTATTTTAGGCCAATTCAAATTTGGGTTATTTGGCTTTTAACTCGGAAAAAGTTGGAACAATGCATTTTTATACCCCACAACAAGATAGTGGTGGGGGTATTATGATATACCTTCAAGTGTCTGCCCATCCATCCGTCCACCCGTCTGCACCATTTCCGATCGATAACTTGTGTAATTTTGCACAGATTTCTTTTCAAATTTTGCATACATGTTTATACCGGGAATGAGTGATATGGGATTGTTAATGGGCAATATCTGTTAATATTTGTAAGAGTTATAGGTTTGTAAAAGTGGTTTTTGGGCGTTCCGATCAATAACTTGAATATATTTTCATGGATTCTCTTCAAATTTTAAAATTTGACAGAGGTATGGTCATTAGCAATTTCCATTAAATGGTTACTTTCACAGATAAATAGAGCACTAAAGGAAGTCTGTTTGGGATTGTTAATTGGCAAAATACGTTAACAATAATTAGGGCTGGCTAATCGGAGCTGAAAAGATAATCGATTATCATTCCTGTCATTGCGATCGATAATCGATTAGTAATCGCTAAGATTTTTGTCATTATTTTACCTGCCTGGCTTTGTGTCTGAGCATGACTCTTACCATATGTTTCACTTTACCATATGTATATTTGAACAGACAGGCCTGAGCAAACAGTGTAGACCCAGATGAGATGCCGCATAATGCGGTGTCTCATCAGGGTCTGCACTGTTTGCCACTCATCCAGCTATTTTAGGCATAACTTTGGGTAGTAAATTGTACCTATCAAGTAATCGATTACAAGCAAATCAGAAATGATAATCATTTTTGTGGAATTTATCGATCGATTAATCGATAATACGATTAATCTTGGCAACCAAAGTTAACATTTGACAGAGATTTGGCCGTTAACAATTCCCATTAAATGATTTTCCTTTACCTAATGGAATATATGGATGGTACGTCACAAATATATGGACCACTAAAGGAAGCATATTATAGCCAAGGACCACCATTCTGACCATCCTTGATCTTGAGCACTCAGCCCTGAATGGATTTGAAAAATGTATTTTTTTTTGCCTTATATTTTCTCCTTTGCCATATGGAATATATTGAACTTTTTACAGATATATGAAATACGAAAGGAAGCATATTATGGCCAAGAATAGTCACTCTGCCAATTTTGGTTATTGCATCATCTACCGTTGATATTTATCAGTGCCAAAGATAATAGTCAATTAGATGGGGTAAAAGGGACCAAATAATACACAGGGCTCAGGGGAGCGATAGAAACTCATGATCCTCTTCTTTTTTATGGGCTCGGTAATGGTGCACTCTCTTCTAGCTGGGTGAACAAATTACATATGTAAACAATGGCTTAACTGAGAGCGAGGATTGTTACCACGATAAACAAGTAAAACAATTTATTAATTGACTATCCTGTATTGATCGGAGGTCATCCATATCAACACCAGGTCAACCAATATTAACTGAGGTCAAGTGAGGTCAAAAAATCAATAAGCATGTTTTTTATTAATTGTGTCAATTAATAAAATTGTCATTAATCAAGTATTTTCGTATTGGCCCAGTCACAGGTCCTCGTTCAGCTGTATTGGCCTCGGCCTTCGGCCTCCGGCCAATACAGCAGACCTCGGACCTGTAACTGGGCCAATACGAAATTACTTGAATAATAACATTATATTACTGTCTGTTACAAGGCGATGCTTCTGTTGTGGTTTATTATTGTTACTGTATGTCTTTACATGCATAACAGTCGCAGATAAGATTGGCAGGGCGGCCGTACCGTTAGCACCTGCATGTTTCAATGAACAAAAAGTAAACTCACCGGGTCATTTGAATATATGAATTCATATATATCGTAAACAAATTTATGGTGTATATGGCCGTTTGGTCCCTTTGCAAAGTCCTCCAAATCTTATTATGAACGTCATATATTTATGATAACACTTGAACGGCACCGCCCTGCTAATTTTGTCTACGACTTTATATAACCCAATGATTTTTTTTGTTGCTGCTCGGCCAGAGAAACCGTTATTTTGCTTTACTATATGTAACATTTAATCATAATTTAATGGAAGTGTCACAATTACAGAACAAAGGCAACAATATTACCAAGGAAGAGCAAACTAGTAAGAAAAGTTCACTCAGGAAGGGCCACAATCCAAGCACGCAGCCGTCTCAAGTCACCTATAGAAGTGACACGAAGGCACACCCAAAACAGATGCAATGAACAACAGAAGAACCACTGTCTTAGAACAGTCATCAGTGAAAGCATTTGGGTCACTTTACTTAGCCCGAATCGTCACCCTGTGTTAAAAAATTCTTCAAGACATATAATAATTTTCGATACACATAGAGGACTTTTGTCATTGTATACTACCTTCTGAATTTTTCACCATGTTAGTTTTGATGATTGTCTGGCCGTTTCGGTGATTTACTGTGTGTTTGGTTTTAGAATTCATGTTGACTTGCGAAATAGTTCCTACTACTAGATATCAATGTAATCGTGCGTTATATAAACAGAACAATTATCTCATTGTACTTCTGTATACTGGGTCCCTCGAATAGGGTTAGAGTGCTGGGCGGGCGAACTCACATGCAAATATATTCCTCGTGACCATGCGTGTTATTACATAAATAAACATGATTGATCCCAATTCTCCTTTCAACAGGAGGCTCTCAGGATATTCCCATCCGTACCAGTATATGGCAGAAGCTTAACAGAAGACACTAAAATCGGTAAGTTTGTAACAACAGACGCTTTTATTATGTATGTATTTACAGCGCAACCAAATTAATATGTCTTAAGGTTTCAAGGAATATTAAAAAGCTAGACCCTGTGAGTGTATTTCAACATTTTTGAGAGTATATAATTAAAACGAATACAGAGATGAAACAGCAATGAGAACTCGACAGCAAGAAATAAACGTCCCGGTTTACCTTTTGGTTAACCTTTTTTCAAAAACCCGTCCATAATGCCATTTGGCGTTTTTCTTGTTATCTCTTATTCTGACTTAGTGGACTGAGTCGCCAAAAAATGTATTATGCATGTTAACACTTAATAGCACGGCTTCGGATGCGGTTTGACGGCCAAAAATGGCGGGTGTCATTTTATAAGTTCCGCGAGTTTTCCGCGATTTTCGGTGATTTTGCGCGCTCTGGAGTGTATTTTCTCTTTTCTGTGGTAGGTTTTTTTTTCTTCTGTGGTATTTTGGATGTGAGTTTCTCTGCGAGAAATTTGGAAGTGGTTGAGATTTCAGTCATTTTTCTCTTGCTCTTTATCCACAGCTAAAGAATTTAATTTTATGTGATGTCGGTTGGTACCTGATGCTCTGTCTCTGGTCGGACCCATCGGAGTCTGACTGTTGGTTTAGTGTTGGTTTACTTTTGCTCGAGCATTTCAGTTGTTTCTTGCTGTCAAGTCCTCGCCGTTGTTTCACTCTGTGGTTGTTAGATTTTTGTGTCCTGAGAGATGTTGCACTGATGAGTTAGAACGCCTTCATGTGGACTGAAAAAATTGTTTGTCTAAATTGCGACGGTAGTAAGGGCGAGGATCGCGGCCGCGTTAAATCGATTTAAGCGCACCCATCCCCCATCCCCACACCCCAGTGAAATACCTTTCACTGACTGTTCCAAGGCGTGCATCCGTGCGGTTTATTTTTGTTATATATGTCGTCTTTGAATCTGTCTATCGCATATATCTTTTTTTTTGTTTTGTCTTTGATAGCCAATTAGCCATTTTGTGGGAAAGTAATTGTCATTTTGGTTTTCTGCTATTGATGTTTCCATTAGGGTTCAGGCTGACACGATAAATCGTATAATCGATTAATCAATCGATAAATTCCACAGAATGATTATCAAATCAATAAATTCCACAAGAATGATTATCATTTCTGATATGCTTTTAATCGATTACTTGAAAGGTACAATTTACTACCCAAAGTAATGCCTAAAATAGCTGAATGAGTGGCAAACAGTGCAGACCCTGATGAGACGCCGCGTTATGCGGCGTCTCATCTGGGTCTCCACTGTTGGTCAGGCCTGTCTGTTCAAATATACATTTGGTAAAGTGCAACATATGGTAAGAGTCATGCTCAGACAGAAAGCCAGACAGGTAAAATTTTGACAGAAACCTTAGCGATTACTAATCGACTATCGACCGCAATGGTAAGACTGATAATCGATTATCTTTTCAGCTCCGATTGGTCAGCCCTAATTAGGGTCTAGTTATTTCACGTGTTTCTTTCCCTTTGGTGCCTCTGATGGGAGGTGTTATTAATTGTATCGATTCCTGATCATTGCCTTCACTTTTATTTCACTAATATGTATTTCCCAATTTTTTCAAAAGCCTGGACATGACACTCCTTTACAACCAATGTATATGTCACATGGTATGGGTGTATGAGGTTCTTGGTCTACTAATTTTAATTTAAGGAATCGATCATGCATTCTTCATTGTCACTAAACTGGAATCTTCTTCTGAACACTTATGCTACTATACGCATATATTATGAGTGCTCATTTGAACCGAATTGAGGTAGTTCTAATGATTTGTTTTGGTTTGAAATGTAACGACCAAGTCTACACTACTAAAGTCATGTCGGTTTGGCAGCACTGCACCCTCGGCCGGCCAGTTGACCATAATCACAACCATAATCAAAGTTTTAACTCTTATCCTGCTGTTCACGACAACCCTTTTATTTGCAAACAGTGTAGATCCAGATCTGAAGAAGCCATCTGATCAGGATCTACACTGTTTGACATTCAATTTATGATTTTGTAGGAATAAATTACATCAAGTAATCTGATTGGTTCAAAGTCAGAAATGGATGTGGCTAAACTGAATATTCAGCAAGAGAAGTGTTAAATTTATTTCCCCTTCTATACCCTGCTTTTCCTTTTCATAAAGTGGCGGTTTACATAACAGAAGTTAAGGCAGTTATCAAAAATCAATATGATCACCTTACACCTTCCATCCATGATATCTGCCGGCCTCGGTAGCTCAGTCGAATGCGCGTCTGACTAGTGATCTGGAGGACACGATTCGATACCTGCCGGGGTCGGCAACATTCTTTTGTGGAGATTGATCATGAAATTGTTTCTATGATCATTATCTCCCTTCCGCTGATTCCAAAATGGCAGTTAATGTGCACTGTACTGGTTAACCGCTATCATATAAGCTTGCCCAGGAAAAGCGCGGATAGGTAAACTGACTGGCTAGAAAATGACCTACCCTGCTAGCATTCTACATAAATCTACAGCGGGCCGTTAGCGGGCCGTTAGCGGCCCGTCAGCTACCCTGACGGGCCGCTAACGGCCCGCTGTAGATTTATGTAGAATGCTTACTGGGTACATAGTAGTGACTTGGCGTTAAACTCCAATATAAACAAACAAACCATCCAAGACACCAAAGGGAAAAAAGCGCAATTTGCATAATTAAAACATTACAAGTAAACATATAGAGGATATTTGATTTTTTCAGTGTAAGATCGATTTTTATTTCACCGAATGAACATCAAAAGTAGTATTTTCACGAGTGGCGTAGCCACGAGTGAAAATACAACTTTTGGTGTTCATGAGTGAAATAGAAATTGATCTTACACTAAAAAAATCAAATTTTCTGTTTCTTTCATGCTTTAAACGGTCATTTGAAACGCATTTTCAAAGCAACAGACATCATCGCAGACATCGCAGAGACTGAACTTTGTCCAGGACGACTTTGCGTTGATTTTGAGGTGTTCAGCGTGTTAACTGGGTATAATATTGGGTGTAAACTAAAAGTTTGCACCTGAAAAACAGCTTAGAATGTTCCTTTTTCAAATGGTTTGTTTGTAATTTGCATTCAAATAATTTCCGCAGTTGCTGCGCTCGTCTGGCGTCGCGTGCTTTATTTACGTTGCGTAGGTGCTAAAAGTGACGTCATCAACGTCCGAATGACGTGAAAACATGCGTGACGTAATTTCTGACACTATTTATAATGTTTAGCTAATTGACATCTAACATCCAAAGAAATAATGTGTACTTTTTCGAAGAAACATCGAATTCACAAACAGTGAAAATAAAAATCGTATTGTCACTGTTTCAAACAGTGACAATATCGATTTCGATTTCACTGAGAAATCTCTATATTTCACTGAAAAGCATGTAAGAATACAGTATCTTTCACACAGACTGGCCAAACGGCAGTCTTAAATAAATAAGAAATATTAGTAGTTCATACATGAAAAGTCGAACAACGATGATTATAATAAACCACAAAAGAAACATTGCCTTGGAACCGTCTATAAAAATAAACTTGGAAGATTGGGCATGTATATCGATTTTAGGTGGCCAAAATAATTGCGCTTCGTTCTGACGTGGTTTACACAAATAGTTTGTTCAATCTGCCTGATTGGTTTCTTACCCATCAGCTCAGCTCCTCTCCGAGAACATAACAGGCAAACAAATACAGAGTTGTAACAACCATTTGGATTCGACAACATAATACAAGTAATGCATGGATTACTAATGAACGTGTCTATAAAGAATAGGTTAAGTATTGTATTTTCACACGATTGGCCACTGCCTTACGTAGCTCAGTCGGATGCGCACCTGACTGATGATCATGAGGTGTAGTGCGAGGATTGTGGCCATGTAAATCGATTTAAGCCCCCCGGTGGAATTCGTTGCTGCTGACCGTTCCAAGGCAGTTCTTCTGTCGCGGCTTATTTTTGTTATGGTTTGTCTTTGGGTGTTTGTGTCGCTTATATTATTTTATTTTGGCTAGCCTATTGGCCATTTTGTGGGAAAGTAACTGTCCTCTTGGCTTTCCGCTGTTGATGTTTCCATTGGAGTTGTTGTTTCATGTTTGTGTTTCTTTCCCTTTGGTGTCTCTGATGGGAGCTGTGGATTTATTGTATCGATTCCTGATCATTGCCTCCACTTCTGTTTTGATATCTGCCGGATAGGCATCATTCTTTTGTGAAGACTGATCATAAAATTTTAACTACAGTATTTCGCTACTTTCATCTGATTCAAGGAGGACAGCTATCAGGATATTATGAAATAATGTTTCTTTTTTTCAACTGAATATGACTATTGTATCGTCACTAAACAAAGAACTCGCAAATGTGTAATTGGATGATAAATGAAGTATGACCTGTTTTATCTATCGTATCATGAGTTTGTTTACCCATAGAAATAGCTTAGACTGATGCGCGTCTGACTGGTAATCAGGAGGACCCGGGTTCAATACTGCCGGGGTCGGCAATATTCTTTCATGGAGATTGATAATGAAATATTTTCTACTTTCATTCTCTCCCTTCCGCTGATTCAAGAAGGGCAGTTGTCAGTTTCTGGCGAAAGAATGTGCACTTTACTGGTTAACCGCTCAAAATGACGTTTGTTTTGTTATATTGTAGATGGGTTTAGTTTCTTGCAAAATTTATGATAAACGCGATGATTTTGATTTTGAGATTGTAAATTTTCCTTTTTTGGACGGTGATGTTCCTCGTGCGCCATCCTATGGTATTTATATTTCGCAATTGATTCAATTTGCCAGAGTGTGTAGTCATGTAATTGACTTCAAAACTCGTAATAAATTGTTAACTGCTTAACTTCTTAATCAGGGTTATCGGTACCATAAACTATGCAAAGACCTTTTTTTCAAAATTTTCATAGACGTCATTCTGATTTAATTTCTAAATTCAATATTGAACATAAATCTCTTCTGCAACAAGGTCTATCGGAACCCGAATTTTATTGTGACTTAGCAATGACTTCAGCACCCAATTTCGTAAAATCATTCTTCGATATAAAAAGATTGGGTACAACATGGATATTATACGACAGACTGCATGCATGGTTGTTAACCCAATCACGGTTGGCAACTTTGCTTCCCTCTTTAATTGTACGCCGGTGGGTCAGGCCTCAGATTCTATGACGGCTCCAACGTAAAGGCTTATTGAAAATTAGAGAGATAATGTTGGTTGGTGCCTGATGCTCTGTCTCTGGTCGGGCTCATCGGAGTCTAACTGTTGGTTTTCTTTTGCTCCAGCATTTCAGTGGTTTCTTGCTGTCGAGTCCTCACCCTTGTCTCACCTCTGTGGTTCTTTGATTTTTGTGTTCACGGAGATGTTGCACTGATGAGTTAGGAGGCCTTCATGCGGACTGAACAAATTATTTGTCTAAATCGCGACGGAAGTAAGGGCGAGGATTGTGGCCACGTAAAATCGATTTAAGCCCCCCAGTGGAAATTCTTCCACTGACCGTTCCAAGGCGGCTCTTCTGTGGCGATTTATTTATGTTGTTGTTTGTTACTTACTGTGTGTAACACTTGGGTCTTTTGGTTTTGGATGGCCATATGGCCATTTTGTGGGAAAGTAACTGTCCTTATGGCCTTCCTTTGTTTAGGTTTCCATTATGGTCTGGTCGCTTAATGTTTGTATTTCTTTCCCTTTGGTGTCTTTTATGGGTGGAGTAAGTTAATTGTATCAATTCCTGATCTTTGTTTTACTTCTACTTAGTATACAAGTTCAGAAAAATATATAACCGCAGTGACTTCAGCACCCAATTTTGTAATATCATTCTTCGATATAAAAAGATTGGGTAGAACATAAATGTTATACGAGAGACTGCATGCATGGTAGTTAACCCAATCACGGTTGACAACTTTGCTTCAGGCCTCAGATTCTATGAGGTTCCAACGTAAAGGCTTATGTTTTATGGTACCTGATGCTCCGTCTCTGATCGGGCCCATCGGAGTCTTAACTGTTGGTTTTCTTTTGCTCCAGCATTTCTGTTGTTTCTTGCTGTCGAGTCCTCACCGTTGTTTCATCTCTGTGGTTGTTTGATTTTTGTGTTCACGGAGATGTTGCACTGATGAGATAGGAGGACTTCATGCGGACTGAACAAATTATTTGTCTTAATCGCGACGGAAGTAAGGGCGAGGATTGTGGCCACGTAAAATCGATTTAAGACCCCCCCCCCAGTAGTATTCGTTTCTGCTGACCGTTCCAAGGTGGTTCTTCTGTCGCGGTTTATTTTTGTTATGGTTTGTCTTTGGGTGTTTGTATCGCTTTTATTATTTTATATTGGATAGCCTATTGGCCATTTTGTGGGAAAGTAACTGTCCTTTTGGCTTTCCGCTGTTGGTGTTTGTTTCCATTGGGGTCTGTTGCTTCATGTTTGTGTTTCTTTCCCTTTGGTGTCTCTGATTGGAGCTGTGGGTTTATTGTATCGATTCCTGATCATTGCGTCTACTTCTATTTTGCTTCCCTCTTTAATTGCATGCCAGATTCTATGACGGTTCCAGCGATAAGGCTTCTCAGAGAGATCTAATTCAATGTAATGTTGGTTGGTGCCTGATGCTCTGTCTCTGGTCGGGCCCATCGGAGTCTAACTGTTGGCTTTCGTTTGCTCCAGCATTTCAGTGGTTTCTTGCTGTCAAGTCCTCACCATTGTGTCATCTCTGTGGTTGTTTGATTTTTTTGTGTTCACGGAGATGTTGCACTGATGAGTTAGGAGGCCTTCATGCGGACTGAACAAATTATTTGTCTAAATCGCGACGGAAGTAAGGGCGAGGATTGTGGCCACGTAAAATCGATTTAAACCCCCAGTGGAATTCGTTTCACTGACCTTCCAAGGCTGTTCTTCTGTCGCGGTTTATTTTTGTTATGGTTTGTCTTTGGGTCGCTTATATTATTTTGTTTCGGATAGCCAATTGGCCATTTTGTGGGAAAGTAACTGTCCTTTTGGCTTTCCGCTATTTCTGTTTCCATTAGGGTCTGTTGTTTCATGTTTGTGCTTCTTTCCCTTTGGCGTCTCTGATGACAGCTGTGGGTTTATTGTATCGATTCCTGATCATTGCACAGGAAATTGCCATGGACTGATTAATATGGCTATAAATTGTTAACTGCTTAACTTCTTAACCTTATTTAAATTTAATGTTATGTTGGTTGGAGCCTAATGCTCTGTTCCTGGTCGGGCCCATTGGAGTCTTACTGTTGGTCTTCTTTTACTCCAGCATTTCAGTGGTTTCTTGCTGTCGAGTCCACACCGTTGTTTCATCTCTTAGGTTGTTTGATTTTTGTGTTCACGGAGATGTTGCACTGATGAGTTAGGAGGCCTTCATGCAGACTGAACAAATTATTTGCCTGAATTGCGACTTAAATAATTTAATGATTTAAGTCCCCCTGTGGATTTTGTTTCACTGACCGTTCCAAAGCGGTTCTTCTGTCGCGGTTTATTTTTGTTATGGTTTGTATTTTGTTTTGGATAGCCAAATTGGCCATTTTGTGGGGAAGTAACTGTCCTTTCGGATTTCCGCTATTTATGATTCCATTAGGGTCTAGTTGTTTCATGTTTGTGCTTCTTTCCCTTTGACGTCTCTGATGGGAGTTTTGGATTAATTGTATCGATTCCTGATCATTGCCGTCACTCCTATTTTATCGATATCATAAACTACGAAAAGTCTTATAGACGTCAGTCATTCCGATTTAGTTCCATAGTTCAGTGTTGGACATAAATGTCTTCTGCAACAAGGCCTATCGGACCCCCAATTTTATAATGACTTTGTATATAAATTCAGAAAAAAATATATTCTTGTAATGACTTTTATACCCAATTTCGTAGAATCATTATTGGCTATAAAAAGATTGGGTACAACATAAATGTTATACGACAGACTGCATGCATTGTTGTTAACCCAATCACGGTTGATAACTTCGCATCCACCGGCGGGTCAGGCCTCAGACTCTTTGACGGTTCCAGCTTAAAGGCTTACTTAAAAATTATTTTTAAGTAATTTTGGTTGGTACCTGATGCTTTGTCTCTTGTTGGGCCCATCGGTGTCCAACTGTCGGTTTTCTTTTGCTCCAGCATTTCAGTTATTTCATGCTGTCGAGTCCTGGCCGTTTTTTCATCTCTATAATTGTGTGTTTTTTATGGTCCCGGAGGTATTGCACTGATGTGTTAGGAAGACTTCATGCGGACTGAACAAATCATTTCTCTGAACTATGACAGAAGTAAGGGCGAGGATTGCGGCCGCGTACAGTCGATTTACCACCCGCGTACCCCCAGTGAAATACTTTTCACTGGTCCTTGCATGGCAGCTCTTGTGTTGTGTTTTATTTTTGCTCTAGTTTGTGTTTGAATATGTGTATGGCTTATTTATATATTTGTTTTAAATAGCCTATAGGCCATTTTGTGGGAGAGTTACTGTCATTTTGGCTTTCCGCTACTGATGTTTCCATTAGTGTCTAGCCATTTCATGTTTGTGTTTCTTTCCCTTTGGTGTCTCTGATGGGAGGTTTGGGTTAAGTCTATCGATTCCTGATCATTGTCTTCACTTCTGTTTTGCTTCATGATATTACATGATTTATATGGAAAACATGTTATTATGCTTTGACAGTGTTTATAGCATTTGAATATTATTATTTTTGTTATTATGGTTGTAATTATTACTGTTATTGTTGTTGAGGTTATTATTATTATTGAAAAACATTATTCGGCACCAAATTAATGACATTATGGTACAAGGCAAGGATTGTGGCACGTAAAATCGACACAGTTATCTAAAGCCCGAATATGATGTCGAAATACATGCATTTTGAAGTTAGGAAATATCCACAGAAAAATAACAATAAGGCAAGGATTGTGGCACGTAGAATCGACACAGTTATCTAAAGCCCGAATATGATGTCGAAATACATGCATTTTGAAGTTATGAAATATCCCACAGAAAAATAACTACTTCTGCTAACTTCTTCTTACCTAAATACAAAATAGAAAACCCATGAAAATTATAAATTTCGGACAGCCTATTGACAAACTGGATTTTCTCTCGAACGAATACTGGACAGGAGCGACCCCTGCTGTATATATGGTATAATTATGTAGTTGCGTTTTCCTTCAGCTCAGTTTTCTTTTTGCTTCAGGTAACGTCATGTTGGAAAAAGGTTCCTCAGTGCTGATATCACCAGCCGCCGTACACAGAGACACACGGTTCTTTCCTGATCCTGACAAGTTTGACCCTGACAGATTCCTGCCTGAGAACTGCAATGGCAGACACCCATTTTCTTATATCCCCTTCTCAGCTGGACCAAGAAACTGCATAGGTGGGTCAGGATTCAATTGCGCTCGAAATATTGCGGTGTTTATCCTTTATGTGTCGTGAGACTGTTCTGAAACGAAAAGAATTATAAAGTACTGGAAGATTACATTGTTTTGTGAGAAAGTAACTAACCTGTTGACTTTCCGCTATTGATGTTTCCATTAGGGTCTAGTTATTTAATGTTTGTGTTTCTGGCCCCTTGGTGGGTTTCTCTGATGGGTGGTGTAGGTTAATTGTATCGATTTCTGATCATTGCCTTCACTTCTATTTTGGGTTTGGGGTACGGTTTACCGCTACATGATCCCAAAGGAAAGGAAAACATCCCTGCCAGCACAAAACAGCGTGCCAACATCGTTGGCCCGGCATCCTTTGCTGGCTGGGATGTACTGTTCTGTGAATGGGTTCTGCGTGTCGTTCTTTTGCTAACACACGGCACTTACTATCAGCTGCAGTGAATTGAATAAAGGTATAATACCAGTGCTTCAGCTGAAGTGCACGACCCGCCGGATGCTTTTAGCTTCGGAGTCTAACTGTTGGTTTTCTTTTGCTCCAGCATTTCAGTGGTTTCTTGCTGTCGAGTCCTCACCGTTGTCTCACCTCTGTGGTTCTTTGATTTTTTGTGTTCACGGAGATGCTGCACTGATGAGTTAGGAGGCCTTCATGCGGACTGAACAAATTATTTGTCTAAATCGCGACGGAAGTAAGGGCGAGGATTGTGGCCACGTAAAATCGATTTAAGCCCCCCCCCCCCCCCCCCCCACGTGGAAATCTTTCCACTGACCGTTCCAAGGCGGTTCTTCTGTGGCGATTTATTTATGTTGTTGTTTGTTACTTACTGTGTGTATCACTTGTGTCTTTTAATTTTGGATGGCCATATGGCCATTTTGTGGGAAAGTAACTGTCCTTATGGCCTTCCTTTGTTTAGGTTTCCATTATGGTCTGGTCGCTTAATGTTTGTATTTCTTTCCCTTTGGTGTCTTTGGTGGGTGGAGTAAGTTAATTGTATCGATTCCTGATCTTTGTTTTACTTCTACTTTTTATGAGTGTTACCATATATGGGTATGGCGGCCATTTTGGTCATGTGACCTGGACCTAAAACGGTTCCCCCAATAAATGCGCCTTCTCGTAAGGAGCAAAAATATATCTTATACTTTAGTACTCTATTCTGAATCGTTTGCAGGATAAAATGCATTCTCACTTTTCCAATACAGAAGTATATGTGTCAAAGTTTGACCTAGGCACAAAGAAGGTCAAGGTCAACCCAGGGTCACCATTTTAGCAATTTATGATGGGCCTACGTCCCAGATGCTATTTATCAAGTTTCGTGGAAATCTGCGCAGTGGTTCTGGAGAAGACTATTTTTGAAGGGTTTCTACCATCTATGGCTTGGCGGCCATTTTGGTCATGTGACCTGGACCCCATGAGCAAATTTTGGTTTCCCCCATCCTATAGAGGCTCCATATGAAATTTGACTTCAATCGGCCCAACGGTTTCCGAGGAGAAGCAGTTCGAAAGTTTTCACATTTTTCGCCTCGGCGAAGCTATACTAAATGGAATGTATTATTTCGCAAGTTCATTGGTTAGATCTCATTGATATCTATCAGTATGCCAAAAATTGTTTAAATATTCCAAGCGGTTAAGTCACTATCACCAATTTTCACAAACGGGTTACGGACAGACAGACAGGCAGACCATATATGGCTTGGCGGCCATTTTGGTCATGTGACCTGGACCCCATGAGCAAATTTTGGTTTCCCCCATCCCATAGAGGCTCCATATGAAATTTGACTTCAATCGGCCCAACGGTTTCCGAGGAGAAGCAGTTCGAAAATTTTCACATTTTTCGCCTCGGCGAGGCTTTACTAAATGGAATGTAATATTTCGCAAGTTCATTGGTTAGAACTCATTGATATCTATCAGTATGCCAAAAATTGTGTAAATATTCCAAGCGGTTAAGTCACTATCACCAATTTTCACAAACGGGTTACGGACGGACAGACAGACTGACAGAATGACAGAATGGCACGGTGATTTTAGGGCACTCTTAGAAAATCAACCGACTTCAGTCGGCCGCTTTTTCTGCGGGTCGTGCAATAACTATTGCCTTCGGAATCGACGAAACAATAACAGATAGAAAATGAGAGTCTTGGTTTTATTGGAACTTTTTTTGGATGGCCATTTGGCCATTTTGTGGGAAAGTAACTGTCCTTATGGCCTTCCTTTGTTTAGGTTTCCATTATGGTCTGGTCGCTTCGTGTTTGTGTTTCTTTCCCTTTGGTGTCTTTGATGGGTGGAGTGAGTTAATTGTATCGATTCCTGATCTTTGTTTTTCTTCTGCTTTGTCAGGAGCAGTACTGATGTTTGCAACACTGTTTTCGTTCTCTGTTTTTTTTTTTACATGAGCTGATTTCCATTATCAAAAATAAAAACAAATATAGCTCCTTTTGTTGGAGCTATCAGTGAGTTGTGACACTTAACCCTTACCACAGTCTGGGCTAATTCGGCAGATGACAAATCGAATATATTTTCTTACTTTTACTTGAAAAGAGGTTTGGACATTTCATGCAAATTTTCTCGAATTTGCAAGAAATGCCAAAATTCGTTTTTAAAGAAAATAAGAGAAATATTTAAAAATGCTGTCTGCTGATTTTACTCTTACTCATAGTGCTAAGCGTTAATGTTGCTTTTCTGCTACATCCTTTTCTTTTTATATTGAAGCAGTTAAATTACTGGGCTAATTTGGTATTTCTAGATCATGTGATATGCCATGAAGACAGATTAAATAGTTCTGTTACTATTGGTATGCTTTGTCTAACAGACCACTGAAAATCATATATGACGACTGATACTTCCGTATGTCTATTTTACAATAGTAAATACGTTGCATTTGCATTTTACATTATTATATGTCAGTTCTTAAGGGCGGGAACACCTGGCAATTTTTCCGCCATGTTTGAAAGGGAGACAATTTTCGTGACTTCCTGTTCGCTTTGCTATAAGCCTTGTCCCACTGAAAAAGGGGTCTACTCTTAAAGGAAAGAATTTGTTCCTCAGGAGAATTCTTT
This sequence comes from Lucinisca nassula, assembly GCA_963580285.1. NCBI lineage: Eukaryota > Metazoa > Mollusca > Bivalvia > Lucinida > Lucinidae > Lucinisca > Lucinisca nassula. Next base: position 88,484,601 of record OY757011.1, on the reverse strand, counting down.
CCTTTAAGATTTGGCCCTTATTGACATGGGAGACAAAAAAACTTTTGCAACCAGTTGAGTCCCCTGAAGGTGTTCCCAATTTCCCTTATAGCATTACCGTCTAAGCGAGGATAAATTACGAATAGCATAGCTATACACAGTCAAATGGCATTTTGATATGCACTCTTGTATATGTTTATGTGTCACGAAATGCCTAATGAATAAATAACAGAACCACGTGATACAGTTTTGTTTGTATTGGAGTCTAACGGTCCAGTCAATACCATTTAGGTCATTTTTGAGCAGGTCAGTTTACATATTCACACTTTTCCTGGGCAGGCTTATACGTAAGCGGTTAACCAATTAGTGCACATTCTTTCGCCAGAAACTGACAACTGCCCTTCTTGAATCAGCGGGAGAGAATGGCCATAGAAAAGATTTCATGATCAGTCTCCACGAAAGAATGTTGCCGACCCCGGCAGGTATCGAACCCGCGTCCTTCTGATCACCAGTCCGACGCGCATCCTACTGAGCTACCGAGGCTGGCCCATGTGATACAGTACACGTTATTGTAGTCGCAGATAAGATCGACTAGGCGGAACTATTCAAATGTCGTCAAATATGCCAAATTCGCTGAGTCCACAGGAAGATTCGGTAGAGTGCCTTTCGCATGCTTTCTGCAAGCGGCCAAAATGGCCGAGTACGCCACAGTTTTTTTGTGTTACAGTCGAAAACATACAATCTGGTGACATGGTTTACCTTTTTGTTAATAGAACATTCCAAAGGCAGGTGCAAACGATAACTCCGCCTGACCAATCTTATCTGTGACTACTATACACGGCTACAAAAGTTTTTTTATCGATAGTTATTAGCCCGAAACTAGCTAGTCTGGCCCCCAAAAATGTACATTCCATAGCTTTCAGTTCTATGTTGAAGTACTTGATTCAAAAGGGCTACCCTTGTATAGAAACTTAATGCACCACAGCTGGTTTTAAGGGGGTGTGTTTTCAGTGTGTCTCACTGCCCTTCATCTGACATAGTGTGGGTTATATTTTCTAGTCCTTCGGTCTCATTGATACCACTACAGAATTTGGAAAAGAAAAGGTCACTGATTAGGCCTAATTGGCAGAAACTAGCTAATCTGGCCCAGAAAATAACTTTTACACTCCTTGGTTTTCAATTCTGTTTTGAAGTCCTTAGAACATTGCGTGATACAGAGGACCCACGTTATAACGACAGTATTTGTTCCCTATTATTGTGCCGTTGTAATAAATTTGCCGTTATATTACGAAAACACGCCTATACAAATACAATGTAACCTTTATCGGCGAAAAAATGAAAAATTAAAGAGGAAAAATGTGATATTTTTCTTATTTCTGCTCTAAAATATAGATTGTGGGTACTCGTTAGAACCGGTACTCGTTAGAAGGAGGCGGTTCTAACGAGTACCCACAATGTAGAAATAAGAAAAATAAGGTTTACCCCTGCAAACCCCAGTTTTGCTATATAAAAGTTGGAATCAAGGGGGTCAAAATTATAGAGGAGTGTTTTCGTGATGTAAAGAATCCCAATTATGAGTATGATAGGTTATAAAAGGTCATTACTCCAAGAAACAAATGTTATAGACATTTGTTAGAATCGCCTCGGTGAGGCGATTTAACATTTGTTTCTTGGAGTATTGAATTAAAAGTATCTTTCATGACTATGGATTCGATTTGTGCATTGCAAAACCCGAGGGAAGCCCACGTCGCTAAGGTTTGGACTAAGAATCCATTCCATTGAAAATTTCGTTGTAACGAGTTTTGCCATAAAAACGAGTGTCGGTATAAAGAGGTTTGACTGTATTTTGCTACGGTACCTCGGATTTATTTTAAGTTTGGAGACTTTACTTCGTTTTGCCCTTTATCATTTAGGAAGTAATAAAGGTGTTTATCATATGACGTCGCGTCTGAGAGTGTAATAACGCCATGTAATATTTTCGATAATCCACTAGTGGATTAAATATGCAAATTAGCTAGATACGTTCCGTAACGTTACATGTACGACGTCCGTTACGGCGTCGCGTTTACTAATGGCGGAAAATTGACATTTTTGTAAACAAACGTGAATAAAATGTGTTTCAAATGGCATATGATAAATAGAATCTTGCATTCGTGCTCATGTATTATTGAATTTATTAAACTCGTTGAGAAAAAGGGATAAAATGCTCGGCGAAGCCTCGCATTTTATCCCTTTTCCTCAACTCGATTAATAAATTCAATAATACATGAGCACTCATGTAAGATCCTCTTTGTAAGGAGTTGACATATCAGGCTTTACGAGTTGTTAGTGAAGTGTTGATACTTTCTTTTTCACAGGTCAAAAGTTTGCCATGCTAGAAGAAAAGGTTATCCTGTCCACCATCTTCAGAAACTTCTCTGTAAAGTCACTGCAAGTCAGGGACGATGTACGTCCAGTGGCAGAGCTTATTCTGAGACCAGAGAATGGCATAATTATACAGTTGACACCACGATCAAAAGCAGAAGCATCATATTAATATAGAAAAATTAAGCAGAGTTATAATTTTCTCTGGTTTTACAAGTGTAAAATATCATATCAACATGCCTGTTTCATATTGCTAGATTGCTAATTATGTAACCTTTCTATGCACAGCAACCTAAGAGACAGTGCGCTGATCAGTAAGAGACTAATTCAATGTTTTTACATGGAAGGTATAATTTATGCATGACTAAGATGCTGTAAAATGTACTTGGTGACATTTTGCAACACGGCTCTGCATTGATTAGAACACAAGATATGGAATATACCGGTATGTTTTGTTTGTTTGAATTGAGGTTTAACATCGCCGTCAACACTTTTAGGTCATTTTGAAGATGCTACTTTCAATGTTGTGGGACTTTTACATGGCATTTAGATGAAATGACATCTCAAGCCAAAATGCTTATATGCACTGGACGGTCTGACTCACACTACTTTGCCTGGACAGGCTCCAGGCTCGGAGTCTATCTGTTGGTTTTCTTTTATCCAGCATTTCAGTGATTTGTTGCTGTCGCGTCCCCACTGTTGTTTCATCCCTGTTGTTTGATTTTTGAGTTCTCGGAGATGTTTCACTGATATATAGGAAAACTTCATGCGGAGTGAACAAAAGTTTGTCCAAATCCAGCACAATCAAGGGCGAGGATTGCAGCCGCGTAAAATAGGTTTAAGCCTCCCCGCCATTCCCCATCCCATTGAAATTCGTTTCACTGACCGTTCCAAGGTGTTTCTTCTGTCGCGGTTTATTTTTGTTATGGTTTGTCTTTGAGTGTGTGTATTGCTTTTATATTTTTGTTTTGGATAGCCAATTGACCATTTTGTGGGAAAGTAACTGTCATTTTGGCTTTCATCGTTGATGTTTCCATTAGGGTCTAGTTATGTAATGTTTGTATTTCTTTCCCTTTGGTGTGTCTGATGGGAAATGTGGGTTAATTGTATCGTTTACTGATCATTGCCTTCACTTCTACTTTCCAGTACCCATGTGTGGTCAGTTTCAGCTCTGCGTGGAAGCACCATGTAGCCCAATCTATTTTCCAAGCCTCGATTGGGCGGGGACGACAATAGTGTATAAAAAGTTCAAAACAATAAGCAAAAACATAAGTGTTGCGGTGTGAAATATTTATCATAATATTACTCACAGGAAAAGTTTTAAACTCTTACAAAGATTCCTTGAGGGTCTTAACACTCTCTTCACCACTTTATGTCGCGCCTGGTTTTTGCAAGGTTTTAGCGATATAGGAGTTTTTCATCCGTTTTTTCCGCCCGTTTGTCAATCCGTCAACATCTTCAAACTACCCAAACGTCCACTCAAATGGTCAAGCCCTTTCTCAATAACTATAAGTGCTTCCTTTATGAAACTTGGCACAAACTTGACTTTAGAGGTGGCACCTTCAATGCATGCATCCTTATTTGACCTGGACCTACTTTTATTATGTCTCCCCCGAAAATTTTTTTTTCGGAGAGACATTGTGTTTCCCCCGGGCGTCTGTCTGTCCGTCTGTTACACATTCGTGTCCGCTCTATAACTTGAAAACCGTTAGAGCTATCTTCACGAAATGTCGTATAAATAATAATCAGCATTAGACGACGTGCAGTGCGCAAGAACTATAACTCTCCCATTTATACTTTTTGAATTATCTCCCTTGGAAGTTTGTCGGTATGTATATATGTATGGGCATATCGTGTCCGGTCAATAACTTTCTGATTTTCTGATGGATTTTAAAATTACTTGGCAGAAATATTAACAGCCATAAGACGATGTGTGGTGCGCATAAGGCAGGTCGGTACCTCAAAGGTCAAGGTCATACTTAGAGGTCAAAGGTAAAAAAAGGGGCCTTCTTCGTATTTGGTCAATAACTTTCTTATTTTGAGATGGCTTTTAAAATTACTTGGCATAATTATTAACAACCATGAGACGATGTGTGTCGCACATGAGGCAGGTCGGTACCTCAAAGGTCAAGGTCATACTTAGAGGTCAAAGGTCAAAAAAAGGGCCTTTTTTCGTATTTGGTCAATAACTTTCTTATTTTGAGATGGATTTTAAACTTACTTGGCAAAATTATTAACAACCATGAGACGATGTGTGGTGTGCATGAGACAGGTCGGTACCTCAAAGGTCAAGGTCATACTTAGAGGTCAAAGGTAAAAAAGGGGCCTTTTTTCGTATTTGGTCAATAACTTTCTTATTTTGAGATGAATTTTATAATTACTTGGCTTAATTATTAACAACCATGAGACGATGTGTGGTGTGCATGAGGCAGGTCGGTACCTCAAAGGTCAAGGTCATACTTAGAGGTCAAAGGTCAAAAAGGGGCCTTTTTTCGTATTTGGTCAATAACTTTCTTATTTTGAGATGGATTTTGAAATCACTTGGCAGAAATGTTAACCAATATAAGACGATGTGTTGCGTGCATGACCAAGGTTGGTATCTCAAAGGTCTAGGTCATATTTAGAGGTCAAAGATAAAAAAGGGGCCTTTTTTCGGGTTATGTCAATAACTTGCTTATTTTTAGATAGAAATTGGAGTTACTTGGCAAACATGTTAACTATCATGAGATGATGTGTTGCATGCATGATTCAGTTTGGTACCTAAAATGTCAAGGTCATACATAGAGGTCAAAGGTAAAAAAAGGGGCCTTTTTCGTGTTTGGTCAATAACTTTCTTATTTTCATATGGATTTTGAAATTGCTAGGCAGAAATGTTAGCCACCATGAGATGATGTGTTGCACGCATGACCCAGTTTGGTACCTGAAAGGTCAAGGTCATACATAGAGGTTAAAGGTAAAAAAGGGGTCTTTTTGTGTTCTGTCAATAACTTTCTTATTTTTAGATGGATTTTGAAATTACTTGGGAGAAATGTTAACCACCATGAGACGATGTGTTGTATGCATGACCCAAGTTGGTACCTCAAATGTCAAGGACAAAAGGTCAAAGGACAAGAGGTCAAAGGACGAAAAGGGGCCTTTTTATGCCCCCGCCTATTCGGAGAATAGCGGAAGGGCATTAAGTTTTACCCCTGTCCGTTCGTTTGTCCATCCGTCCGTCCATCCCGACATCGTGTCCGGGCCATAACTCCTAAACCGTACGGAATATATTCATGAAACTTCACAGGTGCATTCATCACACTGAGACGATGTGTCCTGGACAAGGAAGACAACTCTTGCATTTTTGGTTTTTGGATTATCTGCCCTTGACTTAGTACCATATAGTAAACCGTGTCCGGGCCATAACTCCTAAACTGTATGGAATATATTCATGAAACTTCACATGTGCATTCATCGCACTGAGACGATGTGTCATGAACAAGGAAGGCAACTCTTGCATTTTTGGTTTTTGGATTATCTGCCCTTGATGCATATATTTTATGATTGATTTGAAGTACATTTGTAATATTTTTATGAATGGCATTTGGCGGGGGCATCCGTGTCCTATGGACACTGTTTTTAGTTTAGTGTTCAGTCAATAACTTTCTTCTTCCTGGATAGATTGTGAAATTACTTGGCAGAAATGTTAACCATCATGAGACGATGTGGTGCACGCTAGACACAGGTCGGTACCTCCAAGATCAGGGTCATACTAAGAGGTCAGAGGAAAAAAAAGTTTTTTTTTGTGTCCAGTCATTAGCTTTTTTATTTCTGGATGGACTTTATAAGTAACCATGCAGAAATGTTCACCGTCATTAGACCATGAGTCATGTGCAAGACCAAGGTCCATACCTCCAATGTCCAGGTCATACCTAGAGGTCAAAGGTAAAAAAAGGGACAGTCAATAACTTCCTTATTCTTTGATGGATTATGAAATTACTTGGCAGAAATGTTAACCATCATGAGACGATGTGTTGTACCTCAAAGGTCAAAGCCATACTTAGAGGTCGAAGGTAAAAAAGTGCTTTTTTGTTTACGGCCAATAACTTTCTTATTTTTCAATGAACATTTTTAAAGTTACTATGCAGAAATGTTCATCTTCATTAGATGATGTGTTGCACACAAGACCCAGCTCAATACCTCCAATGTCAAGGTTATACTTAGCAGTTGGTTGGTTGGTTGATTTGAGGTTTAACGTCCCCGTCAACACTGTAAAGGTCATTTTGGAGACGTTGCTTCCAATTTTGTGGGACTTTTACCCAACATTGAGATGAAATGACATCTCAAGCTCTGTCGCCCAATGAAACCAATAGGGTTTATTAGCATGGACGGTCCGCCTCGCACCGCGGTTCCTGGACAGGCTTAGATCCTCTAAGCGGTTTACCAGTACTAGTGTGCAGGCCGGATTCAGCTCTGCGTGGAAGCATCATGCAGCCCATATATTTCTTCAAGCCCCTATGGGCGGGGGCCGTTATACTTAGCAGTCAAAAACGGGGGAGACATCTGTGTTTTTGTAGAAAAACAAATTCTAGTTGTTAACTGAATTTGTGAACTGTGACGTCAAACCAGCGTTCACCATCCATGTTTGACCGTTAGCTACATTTCATGGTTCAATTTGTCTGTAAACTATTGCGCTCTCGCGTTTACCATGATGGTCAGTTCCATTTTTTCGAGAGCTATGAGAGCTTTATTAATAACTCCTGGTACTTACTCGCATGTAGGCTACAATGTACCACTTTTGCCCTTGACGTACATTTCACAGTTTACTGACTCAATGAACTATTGCATCAATTCTAGTTTTCTAATGTTCAAGTCTATTTGCCAAGAACTATAAGAGCTTGGCTTCATTAATGATACTTGTTACACGCTTGCATCTAGGTGCAAGCATTACCTATGGTTTAATGGTTTCCCACAGGCGCGGCATAGACTTTGATGGAATTCCCGTTGAAATTAAAGAAATGCATAATCCACACTTTTCCAAATATATTGCCAAACTTCGATAAACGGCATATAATGAGTAAACCATACCTTTATAAACTGCATGGCGAGATATGTAAGGTGTATGTAAGGTGTAATTGGTTTTATTTTCTCCTCTTAAGATTGGATTCAGATAAAAACCGAGAAGACATGATCTTGTATTTTTGTCCTATTTATCATGTGTCAGAATTGTTTTGATCATTGCTATAGGTTTCCTACTATGACATATGGTTTTGCGTTCGAATAATCTTTGACATCCCGGTGCTTACAATAAATGACATGTTTCAATTTAGTTTAATCATATTTATTACAACTCAATAAATGTAAGGGGTTGGGCCAGAATTTCTCGTAACATTAGTTACGCTCCCCCCCCCCCCCCCTCACACCCAACCTGTAATGAATACATAGCAAGTAATTTCATGTGACATCAGAGGTAAACAAAACACTTTTCATTTTTCATTGCAAAAATGTTTTAGTATATGCAGTAATAATATAATAATTCACTAGAAGATATGTTTCGGTTATCCCACTTTGATTTCACATATCATCAAAGCTTGAGATAGCAGCTGCAAACGGTATTAGGTGATAGATAACATTTGCAAATATGCATTTCTAGATTGATTCAGTTTCCGTTATCAAAACACACACACACACACACACACACACACACACACACACACACACACACACACACACACACAAACGCCCAAGCTATCAGGTACATGTGAGCTGGCTAAATTAAAAGATGTCTGTGAGCATGTGTGCAGATGGAAAACAAAAACAGTAGCATACAAAAGTGCTGGGTCTGGCTCAAGGAACATCCAAATAGTGCACAGCAAGACCAAGATCAGAGTGCACAGATGTTCAGGCTTATCTGAGGCTTTACTGCGCACACGTGTTCGAAGACAATGTGTTGCTTGGCGTGGCATGTTCGGTAGCAGTTCCATGATTAAGCTTTATTTTGAATATTTATAATGACTGAGCGGGGACACAGCATTTCCTACAATTTACAACCTGTGCACCCGTATAGTCTGACCAGACCTCTCTTGCATGGGGCCCTTGGCTATTCCTAGAGCGCACAAAGAAGACTCTGATCAGACTGCGCAGATGCGCAGGCTGATCTGAGTTTTCGCTGGACGCACATGTAAATTGTAGGAAATGCGTTGCCCCGGCTCACATCCTATTGGTAGTTGTCTGATTGGTTACTCAAGCCTTTCTGTCACTCATTTTAAGTGCATAAAATAAAAAGAAACTATTAGAATATAAGGAATACATATTTCTGTTTTAAACTCATTATGACATTTTGATCATCTTTAACACTTGTCCTGCTAATCCCTTATCTTTGAAACAACGTAGATCCAGATCAGATGGCTTCTGACGAAGCCATCTGATCAGGATCTACATTGTTTGCCATTCAGATTGTAAATTTGTTGCAATAATTTGCATCAAGTAATCTGATTGGTTGATAATCGGTAGTGGGTGTGGCATATATGTATATTCAGCAGAACAAGGGTTAAACTTGGAGAACTCGAACAAATAGCCACTTCATATGAACTTAGTGGAGCAAGCTTTCACTGTCATATAATATGGCATGTGACGCTTCTTTACTAATTTTACCATGTTCGTTTGTTTACCTCATATTAAATTGGTTAAAACTCATTCAGAAGACATCATCTTGTCGTGGACGGTATAATTTAGTTCGCTTTGCTAGACGATACAAATAAAAATTATGATGTTTTGCAGTTTATACAGCATTTGTATTTTTGTCATTAATATTGTAATTATTAATATTCTGGGGTGATAACTGATGCTTTTAGCTCACCAGAGTCTAAGGTTGACGGTGGGCTTTTGTGACCGTTCAGTGTCCGTCGTCCATCAAACGTCGTCCGTCTGTCAACAATTTACTTAAAAAAGACACCTTCTTCTAAACCAGTGAATGGATTTTGAAATTATTTTACAAGAATGTTCCTCAGATGACCCTCTACCAAAATATGAAATTTTGAAATTATTTCTGAGGAATGCTTTTGAATACTTTCTACCATAATTCCTCAAACATTTTTGTTTGATGAAAACGATGACTAACCAGAGCTAAAAATAAAGGAAACACCTTCAAACGACGTCAACTCCTTAACCAGTGGATGGATTTTAAAATAATTTCATCGGAAGTTTCTTGAGTGACCCTCTACCAAAATCGTTCAAACTTTCTGCTCTGATGAATACGGTCGACAGAGCTAAAAATAGAAAAAAAAAACTTTTAATGACTTCCTCTCCCAAACCGGTGGATGGATTTTGAATTGATTTCACAGGCATATTGCATGGTTGACCCCCTAACAAAATTGCTCTAAATACCTTTGCTGCACTTGATGGCCACCAGAGCTTAGAAAATATAAAAAAGCCTTTAAATGACTCTAGTCCTAAACGGGTTGATTGATTTTGAAGTAATTTCTTTGAAATATTCCTTGGATTCCATCAACCAAAATTGCTCAAACCCTCCACTCCACCTTATATTACCTACAGTTTCATTTGCACAATATGGATCAGGTGAGTGATCAAGGGCCATCATGGCCCCTCATGTTATTTTGTATTATTGTTGTTATAAATAGTATTAGTCGATATTGTTATGGATACCAAATTAAAGCCACCATGAGACAGGGGTTACATGTTAAAAGTTATAAGCGGAGGGTCACAGTTTATATTAGAAATGAGCCAATCAGTCTATGCTGTTAATGTTTATTTCTTACACATTTACCCGGGCCGCGACATACCAAAGTCGTTAAGAATGGTACTAGCTGCTCCTCGCTTGGCACTCAGATTTATGGGGTAGAGCTAGGACTGGTCGACCCAGTGTCAGGATAATATGACTGGGTGTGGTATCATGTAATGTGTCTAGGACATGATACTTCAGTGAGGCAGCACCATAAAAGTGAGCATTGAGCTCCCTGTCGCAACCAGACACCGTCGTGATATGACTGAAAAATTGTTGAAAGCGACGTTAAACCCGAATTCACACACACACTCTTACACATTTACACTTGCACCGATTTCTCTGTGATGATCCATTTTAGACATATTGTCTTTATACATCCAAGAAGGAAAATAGATCACGTGACTGTGTTATTAACCCGTTTTATACTGAATGAATTACGAAAACACACCCTTGTGACATAATGCATTTTTATGTCCCCGGCAGTGATAGCGGGGACATATTGTTTTTGCCCTGTCTGTTTGTTGGTTTGTTTCTTTGTTGGTTTGTTTGTTTGTTTGTACGTGGACAACTTTAAAGTTGGTCATAACTTTTGAACCGTTTGAGACAGAGCATTCATATTTGGCATGAAGGTACCTTGTGACAAGAGCTTCACATTCATGCAAAACAATTTGACCTGTGACCTTGAACTTGACCTTTGACCTACTTAAAAGACAAAATAACATTGGTCATAACTTTTGAACCGCTTGAGATACAGCCTTCATATTTGGCATGTATGTTCCTTGTGACAAAGCTTTACATTCATGCAAAACATTTTGACCTGTGACATAGACCTTTGACCTACTTTAAATAAAAAAATAACATATTGGCCATAACTTTTGAACCGTTTGAGATAGAGCCTTCATATTTTACATGTAGGTTCCTTGTGATAAGAGCTTTACATTCACACAAAATGTTTTACCTATGACCTTGACCTTTGACCAACATAAAAGAAAACGTTAACATTAGTCATAACTTTTGAACCGTCTTCATATTTGGCAAGTAGGTTCCTTGTGACAAGAGCTTTACATTCATACAAAAATTTTGACCTGTGGCCTTGACATTGACCGTGACCTTCTCAAAAAAAAAATAACATTTTGGTCATATCTTTCAAACCGTTTCGGATAGAGCCTTCATATTTGGCATGTAGGTTCCCTGTGCTAAGAGCTTTACATAAATGTAAAAAATTTGGACCATGAATAAATTGTTCATAACTTTTTAACCGTTTAAGATACAGCCTTCATACTTGGCATGTAGATTTCTTGTGACAAGAGCTTTACTTTCATGTACTTTACTTTGACCTGTGACCTTGACCTATGACCTACTTTTAAGATTTTTTTTTATTGTTCATAACTTTTGAACCGTTCATATTTGGCATGTAAGTTCCTTGTGTCAAGGGCTTACCACGCAAACAGAAAATCTTGACCTTTGACCTTTTCCTTGAACTGTGACCAACTTAAAAAAAAATGACCATGCCTGGGGACATGTTTGTGTTTCAGAAAAACATCTTGTTTTCATATCTGCAAAATGGCTTGTGAAAATTTGTGATATTTTTCTTATTTATACTCCAAACATAGGTTGTTGGTGCTCATTAGAACCGCCTCACTGATGCGGATTTAATGAGCACCCACAACCTATGTCTTGGAACAGAAATAAGCGAAGAACCAAGGGCGAGGATTGTGGCCACGTAAAATTGATTTAAGCCCCCCACCCCCACCTCCCTTACATCCCAGTGAAACCCGTTTTACTGACCGCACTGAGGCGGTACTTCTGTCGTGGTTTATCATTAGGGCCCCGCACTGAAAGTGTGGGTGCCCTATAGTAATCACTCTGTCCGTCCGTCTGTCTGTCTGTCTGTCCGTCTGTCCATCCACAAATTTCTGATAGCGCTGCCGGGGCCCTAGTCAGTTTCACTGACAGCTCTAGTTGTTATTGTTTGAAGTGACAATAGCTTTTTAATGCCCTGTTTGAAATGTGGCTGTCCTTTTGGCTTCATTGCGGAAACACGCCTATACAAATACATCGTAAATTAACTGCCGTAAAAAGTGAAAATTTTAAGATGATAATTTGTGATGTTCTTCTTATTTCAGCTCAAAATGTAGATTGTGGGTGCCCGTTAGAACCGCCTCATCCAGGCGGTTCAAACGAGTACCAACACTCTATATTTTAGAGCACAAATAAGAAAAATAAGGTTTACCTCTTTTAACTCCAGTTTTACTATATAAAAGTGGGGCTCAAGCGGGTCAATATTATATAGGCGAGTTTTCGTGATGTCTGCCTGTGACTTGTTCATTAAAATGAAGTTATTTTATATTCGTATTTCTTTCCATTTGATTTTGTTTTGTTTGTTTATTTGAAATGAGGTTTGCACTAATTATGTCATTTTGGAGGCGTTGCTTCCGATCTTGTGGGACTTTACCCGACATTGAGATAATATGACATCTCAAGCCCTGCCGCCAAATGAAACCAATAGGGTTTATATGCAAGGACTGTCCGACTTGCACTACTTTGCCTGGCTGGCTGGGACCTTCTAAGTGGTTTACCATTACTCGCGTGTGCGGTCAGTTTCAGCTCTGCGAAGAAGCATCTTGCAGCCCAATCTATTTCCTAAAGCCCCGATGTGCGGGGGCGATCTTTCCCTTTGATTTCTTGAATGGGAGGTGTATGGTAAATGTATTGATTCCTGGCCATTGTCTTCACTTCCATAAAAATAAACCAATGTCCTGGGCCGAGTTGTTCAAAGATTAACGAGCTCGTTACTGAGTGGTCTTATTTTTAACTGTTCTTGCAAGTGCAGTAATCAATATTTTGGTATTTTTGCTGAAAAAATTTGAGCAGCTTTTGCATTTGCAAAAGCTGCTCACATTTTTTCTGCAAAAATATTAGCATATTTGCCATATTAATCAGTTACCCCCTGTATATAGTGTATTGTAACACATTGACCTGATAAAGATATGCTATCTCAGGACAAGTGAGCTTTATCACGTCAACGTGACCTTGCACGTTTTGAATGAACAGGACAACCGGAAAAATGGCCGAAATGTTATTATAACTGAAAAATCAGAAAAATTGCGTTAAAAATTACCAAAAGAAAATAACGGTCAGATGATAGTAAATATACTGATCGATTATATTCCGCGCGGGAATGTTGGGACACACTCAGGACAACCAGTAAGTGATCGTAAATTGCCAATTTAAAGAGTTTACAAGGGTATAAACTGATAAATAGAATTCCAGTTTCTTGTCATTTGATATCAAGTTTATCAGGCTCGGCTTCGAGAACACATGTAGAATCCCTCGGCAAGCCTCGTGATTCTAAAAGCGTTCTCGAAGCCTTGCCTGATAAACTTGATATCAAAAGACACTCACCTGGTATTCTCTATTTAAATATCAAAGTTTTAACGGTATGTTAGAACTGGGCCCTGATGGGCTAATGTAACATTCAAATGGCATATGGTTATGACGATGTTGTGTTACATAATACTGTGTTTGTCGGTTTATAATATGCTTACATATCATATTCCTAACAAATGGCTTATATCCTTCACTAACAGTGCACGGAATGATCTACGGAATGATCGGGCCTCGGTAGCTCAGTCGGAGGCGCCTCTGACTGGTGATCAGGGGGACACGGGTCCGATACCTGCCGTGGTCGGCAACATTCTTTCGTGGAGATTGATCATGAAATCTTTTCTACGGTCATTCTCTCCCTTCCACTGATTCAAGAAGGGCAGTTGTCAGTTTCTGTCGAAAGAATGTGCAGTGTACTGGTTAACCGCTTACGTGTAAGCCTGCCCAGGAAAGTGTGGATAGGTAAACTGATCGGCTCAAAAATGACCGAAATAGTGTTGATTGGGCCATTAAACTCCAATACAAAAAAACAAACAAAGCACAGAATGATCTAAAAATAACGTGTAAACTTAAAATAGGTAATAAATTAAACTGGCTATATTTCACACACCTTCGTTAGCAGCGTATGGCCTCTGTACAAGTCTTTAGCTTAATGTCAGATCCTGGATAATATGTATTTTTGTCTATGCTGTATACATGTCATTGAAGCAATCCCACTGTATGTAGAAGAATAATGAATGGAGGGTAACCGTTTTCATAAGAAATGTCATTCTGGGAAGGGTATCAGATTATGTTATATATGGAAGAGTCCCTCCTTTTTGTATAGCAGGAGCTCATTTGGATAGTATGTCAGAAATTGTCGTCTAGTATCTCATTACGATAACACACCCGTGCAACAGAGTGCATTTTTCACATCTCCAAAATGGATTCTTTTTGGAAGAAAAACTGTGATATTTTTCTTATTTATATTGCAAACATAGGTTGTGGGTGCCCGTTAGAACCGCCTCATGATGTCACTCGGACATTCTATGACGTGAGACTGTATTTTCTCGCAACGGAATCAGAAGGACATACATGAGTGTGACATAGTCAAAATCGAAAATGGCGAAAGCCTGGCCCGACCAGAGACAGGGCATCAGGCACCAACCAACATTGCATACATGCCCAAATGGTAAGATTAACGATATTGATACAGAATGTTTATCAGTCGAGAGCTGAGGATTTTAAGTCCGGACACAGAGTGAAAATGACTTGAAAAGAATATTTTAACCCTTGTCCTGCTAAGCCCGGATGTGCCTTATCTTTCAAACAATGTAGATCCAGATCAGATGGTTTCTGAAGAAGCCATCTGACCAGGATCTTCATTGTTTGTTATTCCTTTGTATGAATTTGTTGCAATACTTTGCATCAAGTAATCTGATTGGTTGGTAATCAGTAGTGGGTGTGGCATATTTAAATATTCAGCAGGACAAGGGTTAAGATAATCAAAATAGTTTTTATCTTACACTCTATGCAGTGTATGCAAGATGCAGGGTGGCTATTCCTGTACTTTGAAAGTGACTGTCAATCGTGTTAATATTGAGGCGACCTTTAGAATAGTCTGTTTTTGAGCTGATTTTACGATGGTTTTGTAATGTTATTTCTTGTAATTCAGTATTGTCTGATTCCCTTGATCATTTGAAATAAATTAAAAAAAATACAAAGGGTTTCTGTCTTTTCAATTTTCGTCTGCACAACTTGAGCTTTGGCTCAAAGCTCGAACTTTGATGAATGAGTGTTTGAGTTTTACGTCTCACCAACAACAAAGGTCATACGAAGACTGAACTTCGGTTTAAAGACTCATCCGAAAGTCTGGAGAAGCCCAGGATCGATCCTGCGATCCCTGGTTTACAAGGTGAGTAGCATAACCACTACGCCACGGAGGCTTCTTTTTAACTGGAGGAGGGTATTGCTTGGTAAATTTTATAGCCGGTTATATTTCATTGGGACGCTCACCAGCGACGAAGGCTTCTGGAGAGCTCACAGAATAGACAGTTGTCCGTCGTCGTTGACGGCGGCGTCGTCAGTATTTTTAAACATCTCCTCTGGAACCCCTGGGCCAATAAAATAAAATTAGACGTGGAGCCTGTATCGGATGGGGGATTTGAAGAGGTTTGTTCATGAGCACTGGGTCACATGGCTGTCATGTTACTTCGGATTTTTATATGGGAAAAAGCCCTAAAATAGAGGTTTGTGGTTCTTTTGTAGATAATGGTATTGTAAAAATACAATACATGTACATCCAGTGTAAGCAGCTTCTCCTCTAGAGCTGGCAGACTGGTTGAAACCATATAATTGTCACATTGAGGGGTGAGAAAGTTTGTTCATGGGATCTAGATGACAGTTCTGCCTATTTACGTTAAAACCCCTTTTAACCCATTTTGTACGGCAAAGCCTGAAACGGGTAATTGAAAAACAGTGCAGGCCCAGAGCCGACGCCGCAGTGCCCGGCGTCTAATTCAGTCATTTTCCAAATCAGGTTTGAGGAAAGCATAATCTGACACCTCTGAATTTTAGCTCACCTGAGCCGAAGGCTCACAAGGTGAGCTTATAGTATAGGTAGGTCCGTCCGTCGTCCACACCTTTGAACTTGAATATTTTAGTGACTAGCTGGCCAATCCAAATCAAATTTTATGTGCAGCATCACTAGGTTGGGGGACTGACTGCATTAGGTTTTGGACCAGTTTTGATCAGAACTGTGGTTGCCATGAAAACAAGAAGGTTCCATAAACTTATAATGGGGAAAACGACGTCTCCACTTTTTCTCGGCCATTTCTGATCTGATCTTCATCAAACTTGCAGGTAACCGGAAGGGGCTTACAGTCTACGTCGAGTTCGAATTTGGGCTGCAAGGGACAAACAGCTTTGGAGTTACTTGCCCTTGAGCATAAATATAAGTGGAAAATGGTGTCTCCAGCTTTTCACAGACATTTATGATCTGATCTTTTTGTAACTTTTCATAAACGATGACAAGAATAAAATTTCGGATGAGTTCGAATTTGGTTTGAATCTGACCAGGAGTTTGCCAGTTACATCCCCTTGAGCGTGAAAAATTTTCCCATAGACTTATAATGAGGAAAACGACGTCTCTACTTTTTCTCAGCCATTTCTGAGCCGATCTTCATCAAACTTGCAGATAACCAGGAGGGGCTTACAGTCTACGTCGTGTTCGAATTTTGGCTGCACGGGGCAAACAGCTTTGGAGTTACCTGCCCTTGAGCATAAATATAAGTGAAAAATAATGTCTCCAGCTTTTCTCAGAAAATTATGATCTGTTCTTTTTGTAACTTTTCATAAACGAGAACAAGCATAAAATCTCAGACGAGTTCGAATTGGTTTGAATCTGACCAGCGGTTTTCCAGTTACATCCCCTTGAGCGTGAAAAATTTTCCCATAGACTTATAATGGGGAAAACAACGTCTTCACTTTTTCTCAGCTATTTGTGATCCGATCTTCATCAAACTTGCAGATAAGCAGGAGGGGATTACAGTCTACGTCGAGTTCGAATTTGGGCTGCACGGGACGAACAGCTTTGGAGTTATTGGCCCTTGAGCATAAATATAAGTGAAAACTGGCGTCTCCAGCTTTTCTCAGCCTTTTATGATCTGATCTTTTTGTAACTTTTCATAAATGAGAACAAGCATAAAATCTCAGACGAGTTCGAATTTGGTTTGAATCTGACCAGCAGTTTTCCCGTTACATCCCCTTGAGCGTGAAAAATTTTCCCATAGACTTATAATGGGGAAAACGACGTCTCCACTTTTTCTCAGCCATTTCTGATCCGATCTTCATCAAACTTGCGGATAAGCAGGAGGGGCTTACAGTCTACGTCGAGTTTGACTTAAGGCTGCACGGGACGAACAGCTTTGGAGTTACCTGCCCTTGAGCAAAAATATAAGTTAAAAATGATGTCTCCAGCTTTTCTCAGCCGTTTGTGATCTGATCTTTTTATAACTTTTCATAAACGAGGACAAGCATAACATCTCGGAAGAGTTTGAATTTGGATTGAATCTGACCAGCGGTTTTCCAGTTACATCCCCTTGAGCGTGAATAATTTTCCCATAGACTTATAATGGGGAAAACGACGTCTCCACGTTTTCTCAGCCATTTCTGATCCGATCTTCATCAAACTTGCTGATAACCAGGATGGTCTTACAATCTACGTCGAGTTCATATTTGGGATGCATGGGACAAACAGCTTTGGGGTTACCTGCCCTTGAGCATAAATATAAGTGAAAAATGGTGTCTCCAGCTTTTCTCAATCGTTTATGATCTGATCTTTTTGTAACTTTTCATTAACGAGAACAGGCATAAAATCTTGGACGAGTTCGAATTTGGCTTGAATATGACGAGCGGTTTTTTCAGTTACATCCCCTTTAGCGTAAAAAAATGTCCCGTAGGCTTATAATGGGGAAAACAACGTCTCCACTTTTTCTCCGCCATTTCTGATCCGATCTTCATCAAACTTGCAGATAACTAGGAGGGGCTTGCAGTCTACGTTGAGTTCAAATTTGGGCTGCACAGGACAAACAGCTTTTGAGTTACCTTCCCTTGAGCATAAATGTAAGTGAAAAATGGTGTCTCCAGCTTTTCTCAGCCGTTTTTGATTGGATCATTTTGTAACTTTTGGTAAAGAGGACAAGCATAAAATCTCGAGCGAGTTCGAAGTTGACTTGAATCTGACCAGTGGTTTTCCAGTTACATCTCCTTGAGTGTGAACGATTTTCCCATAGACTTACAATGGGAAAACGACGTCTCCAGCTTTTCTCGACCATTTCAAATCAGATCTTCATCAAACTTGCAGATAACCAGGAGGGGCATAAGTCTATGTTGAGTTTGAATTTGGACCACGCAGGTCAAATGACTTCTGAGTTACCTGCCCTTGATAAATATTAGCGAAAAAATGGTATATCCAGCTTTCCGCAACCGTTTTTGATCTGATCTTTTTGTTACTTTTGGTAAACGAGGATAAGCATAAAATCTCTAATGAGTTCGATTTTGGCTTGAATATGACCACCGGATTTCCAGTTACATTCCCTTGGGGGTGAAAAATTTTCCCATAGACTTACAATGGGAAAACGATGTCTCCAACTTCGCTTGGCTATTTCTAACCTGACCTTCATCAAACTTTCAGATAACCAGGAGCTTACAGTCTATGTTCAGTTCGAATTTGGGCCGCATGAGACAAAAGGCTTTCGAATTTCCTGCCCTTGAGCATAAATATTAGTGAAATAATTATTAGTTTTCTCAGCCGTTTCTAATCTGATCTTTTTAAAACTTTCAGTAAACGAGATCAAGCATAAAACCTCAGATGAGTTTGAATTTGGCTTGAATCTGACATTCGGTTTTGCAGTTACAGCCCTTAGAGCTCGAACAATTTTCCCCATAGACATACAATGGAAAAACGACGTTACCAACTTTTCTCTATGGCCCCCGCCCATTGGGGCTTGAATCAGTCTTTGAATCGACTGCCTATTCGAAATTCGCAAAATTGCAGTATGTTTCCTCTCTGGCTTTCGTTGCCGGATCATTACAGGGTCACTGATGAGGCTTTATTAGCCGAAACTACGTAGTATGACCCATCTTCTTTCTTATGAATGTTTTCATTGCTCTTAAAGGAACTCATTTTTGATTTTTATTGAAGAAATAAATGGGCTGCATGATGCTTCCACGCAGAGCTGAATCTGGCCCGCACACGAGTACTGGTAAACAGCTTAGAAGGCCAATGTCATTCTTAGAGGTCAAAGGTAAAAAAAGGGTCTTTTTTCGTTCCTGTCAATAACTTTCTTATTCCTGGATGGATTTTGAAATTATTTGGCAGAAATGTTAACCATCATAAGACGATTTGCCGCGCGCAAGACATAGGTCGGTACCTCCAAGGCCAAGGTCATACTTAGAGGCCAAATGTCTAAATATGGTCTATTTTTGTGTCCGGTCAAGAACTTCTTTATTTCTGAATGGACTTTTTAAAGTTACTTTGTAGAAATGTTCACCTTCATTTGGACGATGTGTCGTGCGCAAGTCCCAGGTCAGTACCTCCAATGTTAAGGACATACGTACTTAGCGGTCAAAGGTGAAAAAAGGGTCTTTTTTCGTGTCCACTTTCTTATTGATACATGTATTTTGAAATTACTTGGCAGAAATGTTAATCATCATGAGACGATGTGTCGCGCATAACACACAGGTTGGTACCTCTAAGGTCAAGGTCATACTTTTAGGTCAAAGGTAAAAACTGTCTTTTTTCACGTGTTTGGCCAATAACTTTTTAATTTTTAGATTGAATTTTTAAATTATTTTGCAGAAATGTTCATCTTCATTAGAAGATGTATTACTCGCAAGACCCAAATCCGTCCTTCAAAGGTCAAGGTCATACTAAGAGGTCAAAGGTGAAAAGGGTTTTTTTTTTGTGTCCGGTCAATATTTTTTTATTCTTAGATGGATTTTGAATTACCTTGGCAGAAATGTTAACCATCATAAGACTATGTTCTGGGTGCAAGACCCAGGTCGGTACCTCTAATAACAAGGTCACACTTAGAGGTCAAATAAAGGGTCTTTTATTTGTTCCTGTTCAATAACTTCCTTATCCTGATCATTGCTTTCACTTTTATATGTCATATTTGTCTTATGCTTCCTTATGATTCATCTTGAAAACACGCCTTCTTATTTCTGCTAAAAAATATAAACTGTTGGTACCCGTTAGAACCGCCCCGTCAAGGCGATTCTAAGGAGTTCCGACGGTCTCTGTTTTGAGGCGAAATATGAAACTATCAGAATCATTCTCTCTCTCTCTCTCTCTCTCTCTCTCTCTCTCTCTCTCTCTCTCTCTCTCTCTCTCTCTCTCTCTCTCTCTCTCTCTCTCTCTCTCTCTCTCTCTGCGTGCGTGTGTGTGACTAGATATATGGGCGGTTCTAACAAGCCCACATAATCTGCATTTCGGATATTAATAGGGACGAGAAAAAGTATAACATGTAGTTACATGTTATACAGAGGCGTTGCTAAACATAAGGACTGATTTCTTATCTCCAGAGTGAGTGAGTGTTTGAGTTTTACGTCTCACCAACAGCTAAGGTCATAGGGAGACGGGATCTCGGTTTACAGACTCATCCGAAAGTCTGGAGAAGCTCGGGATCGATCCTGCGATCCCTGGTTTACAAGGCGAGTGGCATAGCCACTTCATCACGGAGGCTTCCAACACATCTCCAGAACAAGCATTTTTCTGATGAAAATCAGTGATCTTTTCATATTTTTAGTGTGGGTTCTAAGGAGTGCCCACAATCTATGTTCATCAGCAATAAAGAATCTAACGTATAAAGGTGTAAAATCTGAAGTTGGATTTACCAGGCTATTCATTTCACAGACTTTTTAATGTAATACCATTTCCACCAATCAAGTATCAGCTCAGTCAAAGTCAGGTTCTGGAGAAGATGTGAAAATGTGACAAGCTACTGACACACGGACGACAGACAGGTCATGTCATAACTTGTTTGTTTGTTTGTTTGATTTGTGCGAGGTTTAACGTCCCCGTCAACACTGTATAGGTCATTTTGGAGACGCTGCTTCCAATTTTGTGGGACTTTTACCCGACACTGAGATATAATGACATCTCAAGCCCTGTCGCCCAATGAAACCAATCGGGTTAATAAGCATGGACGGGCCGACTCGCACCGCTTTGCCTGGGCAGGCTTATAAGAATCTTAAATGGGTGTGAGGGGTGGATCGAAAAATCCGTCCCGAGGGACACTGTCTGGCATCACGAGGCTTGCCGAGTGATGCCGGACAGTGATCCCGAGGGACGGATTTTTCTATCCACCCCTCACACCTATATTGGATTCTTTTTCTTGCATACCTTCCATTTCTATTGCGAATTTTTAATGCTGCTGTCACTTCGGTTACCGACGTCCGCCATTTGTAATGACACAACAGAAATGTTTAGTGACGTCACGCATGACGCCGCCGCACATGAGGTTGTAATCAACCAGTGCATTTACCAAACACGCGATTATATTCGATCTGGGGTCGGAACACCAGGGTCAGAACATAAATTTCTATCCCAGGGTAAAATCACGGATTTCCTTGTCTGGAGTGCAAGAATAAATCCTCTAAGCGGTTTACAAGTACTCGTGTGCGGTCGGATTCAGCACTGCGTGGAAGCATCATGCAGCCCATTTATTTCTTCAAGCCCCAATGGGCGGTGTGTGTGTGTGTGTGTGTGTGTGTGTGTGTGTGTGTGTGTGTGTGTGTGTGTGTGTGTGTGTGTGTGTGTGTCCTTAAGGTCAAGACCACAGAGTTTAGAATTTTAAATCCTCATTTTTTCCATATGATTCACCACTTATCATATACAGTAAAATTCTTATCTTAAGACCACCTTCGTGACTGTTCAAAATGGTATTTAACCTTTTGGACTGTTCAAAATTGGTCTTAAAGACCATGATTGAATAATCACAAAGATGGGCTCTTATAAGAGGTTACTGGCTGTAGAAACCACAAAGAAAGAAGCACTGAAACCTTTACAAAATGTTTAAATGAAGAATTAGTCGTGTCTTAATTTTACCTGGTCTTAATACTTAAGGTGTTTCATTTCTTTCATTTATCTGTACTTGTTTGTTGTTTAAAAAGGTAAATGTGTCCCTTATGCAATTATTATATACCGGTGTATTCTAATTACCGGTGTATTCCGTTTTACCCAAATTACTATCGCGTGCGTTGTTGTCCTTTCATTGCTTACAAGACGTTTTTCTATCTGTCTGTAAAGAAAAAAAAAATATAAGAGAAATGTCCGTTTCTCAGGGTAAGTGACTTCTTTTTATCTGAAGTCATAATTACTCATGATGTAGGTTCACTGTTATGGCATAATAACATAAAATTTTCCTTTATAATAGTTTATAAAGTGTGTCTGTCCATAGTTCAATTTTTAACAGTCTAGTTCTCGATGTATAGACAATAAATGACGTCAAGCCTTTAGTCTTTACACGTAGGTCACATGATATCCAAATATGGATGAAGGGTGTAAATACAAAAATTTCCACTCGAATTTTATCTTGTTAGTTTTCCTCCTTCTGGTACTGCCTCTTGTAGGTAAAACATAATATGTGTTATTTATTCTGTGACATAATACATACCTTCAATAAATGCAATGATAATAATAATAACTTGATCAAATTGTAACATTTGATTTCTTAAAAAAAGTCCAATGTGTAATCAAGTGTAGAAAATAAAATGGTATACTTCATTAAAACGGTGTAGAAACAGAAAAAAACTTTCAAACACACCGTTTTAGCTTTCATTCTGAAGGCAAATAATTATTTCTTTAAAGAACCTCATCATATGTAGGCTCTTATACCCAAATACTTTTCTACAGGATTTGTTTACATATAAACCGGTAATCAGTAACACCGGACAATCGAGAAGGCAGGTACTTCATACTCCGTGTCCTGAAATCTCACTTGGGCAACTGTGCATGTAAATCAGTGCTTTAAAAGTTGATGCTTGCAAATATTCCTATCTAAATTCAAAGGCCTAAGATTTCAGGACAGGGAGTATGAAGTACATAGTACATGGACTTTCCTACGAGGACTGTTCAAATATGAATGCAAGTAGAACGTTTTCTCATGCACTAATGTGAAAATCACCTGGAAATAAATATCACAGCGTAGAAAAACATCTTACCTATACATTGATACCATACCTGTTAAAATCCGTTGACTTTAGCCATGTATATCGTTCGATAAACACTGTCTACTCTTGTATAATAATACAAAACATGGTTGGAAGAAGGTCAGAGTACGCCGTTGAAATACGGTCCTATATTAAGAATCGTTGTATTCTTGGTATACGGTGCAAAGACATTTTTGATGAAATATGTTCGGTTTATGGGCATAGTGAAATGTCTTTTCCGACAGTTTTTCGTTGGTGTAAGAAATTCAGCTGTGGGCTAGGCTCAACAGAAGATGAACCACATGATCGTCGGCCGAAAAGAGCAACATCTGCCAAGATGGTTGCTAGAGTGAAAGAAATAGTTGCTACCGATGCACGATACACCACTAGGCAAATAGCTAGTATGGTTGGCATCTCATTAGGAGCAGCTCATACAATTCTGAAACGGGATTTGAAAATGAGAACGATCTGTGCTAGATGGATTCCCCATCTGTTGACAGATGAGCAGAAAAAGACACGCATTCAGTGCGCCAAGAAGCTGCTTAAAAAGTTTCCAAATTACAATGCACGGTCATTCGCTAATGTCGTCACAGGTGACGAGACATGGGTTCACTTTTTGAGCCAAAACGAAAGATTCAGAACAAAGTATGGGCAACAAAGTATTGCAAAAGACCATGCATTGCAAAGCGGACCATGAGCGTCAAGAATGTAATGTATGCCATATTCTTTTCAAATCGGGGCCCTTCTATTCAGGTTGCTGTGCCTAAAGGCAAATCTGTAAATGCGAAGTTTTACAAGAATAAAGTTCTTCTAAAATTGAAAAAAAAAATTCAAATAAAAATCAAAACTGAGTTAGACTGGTTTGGCCAATGTCAGCTTGCTACATGACAAAGCGTCATCGCACAAGGCGTTCATTGTACAAGACTATCTGAAGCAGGAAAAGGTTGTTGAACTCCCTCACCCCCCGTATTCCCCTGACCTTGCCCAGTGTGACTTTTTTTGTTCCCGCGGCTGAAAAAATACCTTTCTGGTCGAAAATTTGTACAGCGCAAACACCTCGGTTCTGCAATATTCCAGTGCCTTCATAGTATACCTCGAAAAGACTACCAAAATGCATTCCATGATTGGATCAGAAGACTGAAAGTTTATATATCTGTTAAAGGGGAATACTTTGAGGGGACAAAATAAATTTTTCATCGAAATCTATCACGGAATCATTTTTTATGTGCTTTGTTGCATTCATATTTGAACAGTCCTCGTACTTACCTGGTACTACAGCTGTATAAGTAAATTAAGTAGATGTCAAAAAATCTATGCCCCTCGATCAAAAAAACATGATACACAAATTTAAGTGCAATTAGTGCAATAAGCTAATTAACTGATAAAAAGAACGATTTTACATAGTTTTGAGAGAAATATCTAAAATTTGCTGACAGAACACTGAAGCATGATACTATAATATGGAAATGGTATGGGTTGAGTAGCTAGTGGAGTAGTTTCTTACCTTACTTATGCTACTTAGTATTCTACTTAGGTTACTTAGTTTATTTATCCTACTTCCCCTACTCAACCTCCTTGGGACAGATTTCGCCGCTTACTTAGTTTACTTAGCTGACATAACTTATTGTGGTATGGGTGGTATAGCTAGTAGGACAGTTACTTACCTTACTTACGTTACTTAGAATTCTACTTAGGTTACCTAGTTTACTTATCCTACTTACCCCACTCATCCTCGTTGGTACAGACTTCGCCGCTTACTTAATTTACTTAGCTTACTTAACTTACTGTGGTAAGGGTGGTATAGCTAGTAGGACAGTTACTTACCTTACTTACGTTACTTAGAATTATACTTAGGTTACTTAGTTTACTTATCCTCCTTACCATACTCAACATTGTTCGGAGTGACAAGGTCGCCAACTTAGTTTACTTAGCTTACTCAACTTACTTTGGTATTTGTAGCGTTGCTGGTAGAGCAGTAACTTACCTTACTTATGTTACTTAGAATTCTTCTCAGGTTACTTAGTTTACTTATCCTCCTTACCATACCCATCATTGTTTGGAGTGACAAGGTCGCCAACTTAGTTTACTTACCTAACTCAACTTGCTTTGGTATTGGTAGCGTTGCTGGTAGAGCAGTAACTTACCTTACTTATGTTACTTAGAATTCTACTCAGGTTACTTAGTTTACTTATACTACTTACCCTACTGATCCACGTTGGGACAGACTTCGCCGCGTACTTTGTTTACTTAGATTACTTAACTCACCCAGGTATGAGCAGCTGAGCTGGTGGAGTAGTTAATTACCTTATTTATGTTACTTAGAATTCTACTTAGGTTACTTAGTTTACTTATCCTACTTACACTGTAAAAATAGTGTTTACAGATTAAACACTTTCTGAGACGCATTTCTTGTCCCGTTTTTTATGCGTTTAACGCTTTGATATGTCTCGTTTCTAAACACGTCTAGGAAGGTGTTTAGATATTGAACATGTATAGGACAGTGACATGTTTAATACCTGCGCATGTTTAGCTCAGAAACATGTTGAAAATCTAAACATATCTAGAGGTAAAATCATCATTATTCATGTTGTATTTGTCTATACCGTTTTGTTTCTTTGATCCTGGAATAGAAGAAGATATGGTACGTCCTTCAACCATATTTTTCTTTCAAGGATAAGTGTAATATTAGTGTTTAGTTCTTAATGTAATTAGTTTTCACGACTCATATTTTCTTTCTAGATCCAAGTTGTGTTCAGCAGACTTACTAATGCCATTGATAGAAGATTGTGATTGGTAAATGAAACCTGCATATATTCTTTCTTAAATATATTTATATAAACTGCCTAAAACTGCAAATCAAGGTGAGGAATTGTTGGGGGAAATGCCACAATATGGTCTAAACACGTTTAGCGTAAACATTTTCAAAACCTAAATATGTAAAATTTAATATGCTTTAAGGTGTAGTGTTCTTCTTTTCTACCAAAGACTTCTTAACCTCCAACATGAACTCACAAATAGTGCACACTGTATGATTGTACTGTACTTTCGCATAATGAAGGGGAGCCTCTGCGTGAAGATAACACCGCCTTTATAATTTTGACACCCCCACACAACTCTATAATAAAAGCAGTGAAAGTGAGGATGAGGGTGGGATCCCGTAAAGTATACTTAAACCCACCAGTAATTTTTACTGACCATTCCAAGTCGGTTCTTTTGCTGTGGTTTGTTCCTGTTTTGTATTGGTGGTTCTTATTTTTTCCCTAATTATGTATGTTATTATGTTGATGATTCTTATTCTTTCTCCTCCCTTTTTGGTTCATTTTTAGTTGTGTTTGTCCTTCCAGTTAAATGTTTGTCATGTTGGTGATTCTGATTTATTCCCCCATTATGTTTGTTGTTCCTTTTTAGCTACGTTTGGGTATTCTGAGTCACCACCTGTTTGGGAAAGATCTGCTGACTCGGTTTAGTAGTGGTCTGTTTGGTTTATTGTCGTCACTCCATGTTTCGACTACTTTCCCTGGTGATATTGTGGGGGAGGATTTGGGATTTGATTGTATCAGTTCCTGATCATTCTATTTTCAATTTAACCCATTTAAGCTCAATGGATTCTTCCACTATAATTTAAATGAGTTCATTTGTTAAATTAGGGGATCAAGGTTGATTCTATTTTTATTATTTTAACATAAACTGGTATATATTTCAAGAAAACAGTGAATACCCAGATGAGATGTGGCGTCTCATCTGGGTCTGCACTGTCTGACTCGCATCTCATCTGGATCCGCACTGTTTGCCTATATCCCATTTACAGGACCGTCAGGTGCCAGGCTTATATGGGTTAAAATAAGCAACATTAACCCAAGCTCTATGCTTGTGATATTTTTTAAGATTTTATAATGTTATAACTAAGTAGATTTAACACATTCTCCACATTCTGCCCCATGCTCCTGTAGGCATTTTTTGACAAAGATCTAAGACGATCAATGTCAATGACTGTTATGTTATGAATATCTAAGAGAAAACAATATTTTTGTGTCCATATCTCTTGTCCACCATAACCAAGCATGCCTCACCTCTCCATAAGTGTTGGGTAAGAGGATTGTTCCAAAAGTCTGTGAATACATTTAAAACTCACCTCTCCACAACAAATAGGTATGGGAATTGACAAACCAAATTTATAAGCAGTTACATATATAAATGTAGGTCATATAGTAGATTGCACGACCAGTAATGAATACAAAAAAAACATTTGTATCTGTATATCCGATTTCTAAATTTATACTGAAAAAGCCAGTGTTGAGATAGTTTAAAAAGCATCTTTCGGCTAGACCTGAGAACTATTACCTGATTGCGGCAGTAGCAGGTTGGAACCCAGGTGTCGGCGAGGAATATTTGGTGATAAAACGCCCTTTTTCTTGCCATTTGCAGTGATACGAAAATAGTGTGTCATGCTTTAGATCGAGACATGAACTCATTACGATAATACACCTATACAAACTCAGATCATTGTTACGCCAGTAAAAATGAAAATTATAGTCGATGAAAAAATTGGATTGGTTCCTTATGTCTGTTTAAAATATAGGTTGTGTGCTCTACAGTCTACCCATTAGAACTGCTTCATCAAGGTTCGGGATGAGGTGGTTCTACATGTAGGTCTCCCATAAACACTGCTTTTATTATAGAGTTTGGTGTGGGGGGGGGTCAAATTATAAAGGCGGCGTTATCTTCACGCAGAGGCTCCCCTTCATTATGCCAAACTAGAGTACAATCATACAGTGTGCACTATTTGTGAGTTTAAGTTGGAGGTTAAGATGTCTTTGGTAGAAAAGAAGAACACTACACCTTAAAGCATAATTAAATTTTACATGTTTAGGTTTTGAACATGTTTACGCTAAACGTGTTTAGACCATGTTGTGGCATTTTCCCCAACAATCCCTCACCTTTTTGCAGTTTTAGGCAGTTTATATAAATGTATTCAAGAAAGAATTTATGCAGGTTTCATTTAACAATCACAATTTTCTATCAAATGGCATTAGTAAGTCTGCTGAACACAACTTGGATCTAGAAAGAAAATATGAGTCGTCGCGAAAATTAATTACATTAAGAAGTGAACACCAATATTCCACTCATCCTTGAAAGAAAAATATGTTTGAAGTACGTACCATATCTTCTACTACTCCAGGTTCAAAGAAACAAAACGATATAGACAAATGCAACATCAATAATGATAATTTTACCTCTATTTTATGTCTTTGCAGCTCTGCAACTTTCAGCGTCCGTTCAGCGTTCGTCTAAGCGGGAAAAAGATCGTATCGATTTCAGCCGAGACATGTTTAGACTTTTGACGTGTTTATACTCACAAATACGGCAAAACAAATCACATGTTTAGAAACAACACACTTTTCTAATCATGTTTAGATCTAAACATGTATAAAACACGTTTAATTTCTATACGCTATTTTTACAGTGTACCTGACTAATTGTTGTTCAAAGTGACCATGCCACCTACTTAGTTTACTTAGCTTACTTAGCTTACACTGGCATTGGTAATGTAGCTGGTAGATCTGTTACTTACTTTACTTATGTTACAAGACATTCTACTTAGTTTACTTTTCCTACTAAATATGGTCTATAAAAGGGTTATCCTTTGGAAGCAAGGAATACACCACAGAACTGAAAAATATAGAGTGTACATGTTTTCTGGGCCAGACTAGCTAGTTTTGGCCAATTAGGCCTCATCAGTGGCCCACTTATCACCATTCGATAAGAGTTCGATAATTACCTAGTTTACTTAACTTACTTAGCTTACCCGGGTAAGGGATCTATTGTTTGTATGGTAGGTACTTGCTTCACCTATTTAATTTAGAATTCTACTTAGTTTACTTATCCAACTTATTGTTATATTGTATTGTTATGAAAGAGACTTCATGTTGTCGCTTTCAATTGATAACCAATCTGAAATTATTGAAACTTTTAGCTCCACTTCTAGATATTTAGATGATTTATTAAGTATTGATAATACCTATTTGGATGGTTTGATCAGTCAGATTTACCCCCCAGAACTTCAGTTAAATAAAGCAAATTCTTCTGATACAGAGGCCCCGTTTTTGGATTTACATCTATCTATTGTAGATGGGTTTGTTTCGTGCAAAATTTATGATAAACGCGATGACTTTGATTTTGAGATTGTAAATTTTCCTTTTTTGGATGGTGATGTTCCTCGTGCGCCATCCTATGGCGTTTATATTTCGCCGCAATTAATTCGATTTGCTAGAGTGTGTAGTCATGTAACTGACTTCAACACTCGTAATAAATTATTAACGGCTAAACTTCTTAATCAGGGTTATCGGTACCATAAACTACGCAAAGCCTTTTCAAAATTTTATAGACGCCATTCTGATTTAATTTCAAAATTCAATATTGGACTTATATCTCTTCTGCAACAAGGTCTATCGGAACCCGAATTTTATGGTGACTTAGTATATAAATTCAGAAAAATATATAACCGCAATGACTTCAGCACCCAATTTCGTAAAATCATTCTTCGATATAAAAAGATTGGGTACAACATGGATGTAATACGACAGACTGCATGCATGGTAGTTAACCCAATCACGGTTGGCAACTTTGCTTCCCTCTTTAATTGCACGCCGGTGGGTCAGGCCTCAGATTCTATGACGGTTCCAACGTAAAGGCTTATTGAGAATTAGAGAGATCTAATTCAAGGTAATATTTGTTGGTGCCTGATGCTCTGTCTCTGGTTGGGCCCATCGGAGTCTAACTGTTGGTTTTCTTTTGCTCCAGCATTTCAGTGGTTTCTTGCTGTCGAGACCTCACCGTTTTCTCACCTCTGTGGTTCTTTGATTATTTTTGTTCACGGGGATGTTGCGCTTGTGAGTTAGGGGGCCTTCATGCGGACTGAACAAAGTATTTGTCTAAATCGCGACGGAAGTAAGGGCGAGGATTGTGGCCACGTAAAATCAATTTAAGCCCCCCAGTGGAAATCTTTCCACTGACCGTTCCAAGGCGGTTCTTCTGTGGCGATTTATTTATGTTGTTGTTTGTTACTTACTGTGTGTATCACTTGTGTCTTTTTATTTTGGATGGCCATATGGCCATTTTGTGGGAAAGTAACTCTCCTTATGGCCTTCCTTTGTTTAGGTTTCCATTATGGTCTGGTCGCTTAATGTTTGTGTTTCTTTCCCTTTGGTGTCTTTGGTGGGTGGAGTAAGTTAATTGTATCGATTCCTGATCTTTGTTTTACTTCTACTTTACCCTACTCATTCTCATTTGGTAAGACTACCACACCTACTTAGCTCACTTATCTTACTTAACTTACTTTGGCTCTCACTTAGGCAGTTGCTCCTGTTTTCGAGTTATTTGAGTCTACTTAAGTTACTCATTGTACTTATCTTATTTACGCTGATCATCACCGACGGTCTGACCTGTCTGTTGTAATTTAGGCCAATACACTGACAGCTATGACTACTTAGATTACTTGTTTGGCTTTGTGGTGCTTATACATGTATTATTGCCTGCTCTTTGATAGTTTGGTTTATAACATCATTATAAGCTCAGATCACTCAAAATATTGTGTATCTTGTCGTTTTGGTGGTTGGAACTGGAACTGATAGCGTTTTAGATGGATTTCAGGACTCGGAGTATGAAGTATAAGCCATCGAGAAGGCCAATATAAATAAAGTATTAAATGAAGTTTATTTTGAAAACAAATATGTTTATTTCCTTCGGAGGAATGAACCAATAGTTTGACTAGACACAATTTATCAGACTCGGTTGAACAGTTTGTTTTATACACTGACTTGAACAGTTAATACACCGATAATTAGTAACACCAGTATATATTAAGAAAAAAGATGGGCAAAATAAAGTTTAAGAACGAATCGGTAAACTTTAAAAACTCCCAAAAATTGAGCCGTGGTACGAGATAATTGTTCTTCGGCGGGATCAGCTGGCTAATTCTTGTTCTTTAAGAAATGATTTTTATTTTTCTGCTGTTCATGAAAGGTCGCGTGCATGTAAACTTTGCTAGCGACCCGATGTCGTTCATACGTTCTCGTTGTATCCCAGTCGGTCCAACTTACCCAGCGGCTCGGACCAACTTACCCCGATAGTGGGGTAAGTTGGTCCGTTTCACCTCGTCTTGGAAAACGGCAATATTTGTAAGAATCTGTCACTTTACGGACGTGAAACTTTGAAATAAGATGGAGAATGGATAATACTAGTGACATTATATAAAAGTATTACAAGCTGATGGATATCTATGTCAGCATCTGAAAACAAATGCGATTTTAGGATCAACTAGCCCCGGTCTCCCCAATATTTAAATAACACACGTATGTAAACAGTGAATCTTCTGGCGCAGAAGCGGAGCCAAACCGGAGAATTCGCTGCTCGCATAATTCGCTGTTCGCATATGTCGTAAAAACCACGTGGACTGGTCTTATTAAACTGAACGACATCGCACAGTTCAAAAGTTAACCAACTCATCCTGCCCCCAGAAACAAGGAAAACTTCTTAATGTACACACAATAATACGCTCCCTGAAGTGTGGCGAGCATACTTATCAACAGATTAAAGATATACCCGAAAACGTTATTTACATGGGTTTGGATTTAACCCTTCTCTTGCTGAATATTCAGTTTAGCCACACCCATTTCTGACTTTGAACCAATCAGATTACTTGATGTAATTTATTCCTACAAATTCATAAACAGAATGTCTTCAGAAGCCATCTGATCTGGATCTACACTGTTTGCAAAGATAGGGGTTGTCGTGAACAGCAAGATAAGGGTTAAAAGCGAACTTCCCAGAGACAGACATCTAGTAATAGCGATTCTAACGTAAATTCGCTTTTGACAGTCATCTGGTAGTAGGGATTTAAACGTGAAATCGCTATTACCAGATGTTTGTCAATAGCCATTTTAACGTGAAATCGCTATTGACACTCTGGCAATAGCACTTTCCTCTAACTTATTAGGTATATGTAAAGGATGAGGACTACCTAATGTTGATATAACTTGTGCCTCCCCCCTTTGTATTGAATGGTACAAAAATATGTTTAATCTAAAAATATAAGGGTTAACTGAAACAGTTTAAGCGTCAGTCCAACCTACACTCAGAGACAATCGACTCACCAGTCCTCTCAGTGCTTTTATTTTTTAAGTGGGTATTTCCATTTTTTTTCATTCCTATAAAGGTTCTTGTAAATAACAGGTTTAGTCGGCTAGCTCAGACAGTATTAGTAGTGGATTTTGTTTGATTTGAGGTTTACGTCCCCGTCAACATTTTGGAGACGTTGCTTCCAATTTTGTTGGACTTTTACCTGACATTGAGATGAAATGACTTCTCAAGCCCTGCCGCTCAATGAATCCAATATGGTTTATTAGCATCATAGTGGACAGTCAGACTCGCACCGCTTTGCCTGGCTTAGATCCTCTAAGCGGTTTACCAGTACTCGTGTGCGGGTCGGTTTCAGCTCTGCGTAGAAGCATCATGCAGCCCATCTATTTCTTCAAGCCCCGATGGGCAGGGGCGTAATATCAGTGGAAGCCCTGATGAGACGACTCTTTACGCGAGATCTCACCTAGACCTACCCCAACAGGCACACACCGCTAGGGCAACGTCAAATCAACATCGGTGCAACGTCACGAAGTTGCACCTACGTAGATGTGACGTTGCATAATCGTCATGACGTTGCACCGACGCTGATGTGACGTCGCGATTACGTTATGTGCCTGCCTGGACACTGTTTGCACAGCTACCCAACCTTGTCTGCAGAATAGAAATAGTTGAACTATTTCCTAGTTGATTTGCTTTGTTTGATTTGATGTTTAACGTCCCCGTCAACACTATATATGCCATTTTGGAGACGTTGCTTCCAATTTTGTGGGACTTTTACCCGACATTGAGATGAAATGACATCTCAAGCCCTGTCGCCCAATGGAACCAATATGGTTTATAAGCATGGACTCGCACCGCTTTGCCTGGGCATGCTTAGATCCTCCAAGCGGTTTACCAGTACTCGTGTGCAGTCGGTTTCAGCTCTGCGTGGAAGCATCGTGCAGCCCCTCTATTTCTTCAAGCCCCGATGGGCGGGGGCGTATTTCCTAGTTGAACTATTCCCCCCTGTCCTCTCATATCAATTGTACTTAACATTAATATTTGTTACATGTACAAATTAAATGCACAAACCGCGTAGCAAAACTGGAATGCAGGTGTAGACATCATTCTTGGTGGAGATAGGAGATAACTGCCATTAATAACTTAAATTAACATTTTCACCTATTTGTTTAATTCTAGACAGCTTAATGCTAAAAATGCATAAAATTATTTGTTGAATGATTTATGCTCTGTTATTTGGCTTAGATAAAATTAAAAGGCGAATGTAAAGCGAATATTTATTCTGAAATCATGGACCAAGTCAAAGAGGTTGAAAGTGGGGATGAAGAAAAGAGCAAATTATGGAAAATCATGAAGACTATTTTCTTGGTGCTAGTCTGGGTCTGTTTGGTAAGTGTGTTGAACATGCATGTGTACAATACGCGAGCAGTCATATCGTATGAATTTTTTAAACGCCTTCGGCGAGTTTCATAATTTCAAATGAAATGGCCAAGAGTGTGAGATTTTTTTTTATTCTTTCAACCAATCCGAGTAATGAGCGCCCCTATAAACCCCTTTTTATACAGAGAAAAGTTTTTGTTGTTTTTGTTGTTTTTGTTGTTGCTGTTTTTCTTTTTCTTTTCTTTCTTTTTTTTTTTGTTGGTGGGCGGGGGGGGGGTGCATATTCATCATTTTGCTCATTTTTGCTCCAAGATGTAGGCTGTGGGTACTCGTTAGAACCCCGCAACCTATATTTGGAGTTTGAATAAGAAAAATATCACAAATTTTCATCAGAAAAATAACAATTTTGGAGATTTGGAAGAGTGCATTATGTCACACCTGTGTATAATCGTTTTACATATGTGTGCCAAACTATACAATTATTATACAATAACATTTTAAAGGTGCATTATTGAGCTATCTGGAAAAAATGCTTCCAAAAATAAAATACATATAGCCGGTATTTTTCTTTAAAACAATACAAATGAATGCATTTTATGCAAAAATGCGAACAATTATGATGACAAGTAAACGAGTTTGAGAGGGATTCCCTAACTAGGTTTCGAACACTAGTTAGATCTATTTTTAGTTCGTGACAAAAATAGAATCCCCATATATGACGTTATGCGACGTTCATTTTTGGCCTTGTTTGCTTAGGCCATGCCTGAATCGGACGAAATATGACGCTGAATACCATGCCATAAGTAACGACACTCAGAGACGATACTGTCGCCATGTATGTGTAAAGTGACAGATTTATTTTTAGAACAGAAATTCCGAACACATGTTCAGAGCGAAGGGTAAACATGAATGAAAACGACCATTTTCTCAAAGTTCTGAAGCTGTATTTTGCTCCAAAAGTGTACACATGACAAAGGAGTATGCAGTGAAGATAAAAACCAGAAAAAAAAATTTTGAGACCCAGTAGCTCAATAATGCACCTTTAATACATGACATTGACGTTTTCTCACAGACCCTGTGGGGCAAAGTCTAGCACCATTTAAAAATGCAGTAATACATATTAATCTGTTCGCAGTTTAAAGAGAAGAACTTGTAGGTAGCTTTCAGACAGTTATACGTAAGGATACTCAT
Source organism: Lucinisca nassula (assembly GCA_963580285.1). Taxonomy (NCBI): domain Eukaryota; kingdom Metazoa; phylum Mollusca; class Bivalvia; order Lucinida; family Lucinidae; genus Lucinisca; species Lucinisca nassula. The sequence goes on along the minus strand of OY757011.1, from coordinate 88,449,749 downwards.
TTTACCCTCTAGCACAATCTCCCCGCGCTTCTATAGCCACCCTGACAAATCTGGACAGCTTCAAACAGGCTGTTAGTCAGGTGTATGGGGTGCCGTTTTACTATTAAATCCATATTTATAGATATCCATAATTCGATTTATGGATATCCATAATTCGAATTATGGATATCCATAAATCAGCTGAATAATGGATATCCATAATTCGAATTAAAGATATCCATAAATCGAATTATGGATATCCATAATTCGATTAATGGATATCATTAATTCAGAACGATTTATGGATATCCATAATTCGAATTATGGATATCATTAATTCGAATAATGGATATCCATAATTCGGTCAATTTATGGATATCCAAACTTCGATTTATGGATATCCATAATTCGTCTTGGCAAATAAATACAATAAATAATGACTGAAACCAAAGGCTTTTGCGGTGAAAAATGGATATCCATAATTGGAAATATGGATGTCCATAATTCAGCCCGATTTATAGATATCCATAATTCGATTTATGGATATCTATAATTCGAATTATAGATATCCAATATTCGGCTGATTTATAGATATCCATAATTCGAATTATCGATATCCATAAATCGAATTATGTCTATCTATAAATATGGATTAACTAGTAAAACAGCACCACATAGAAATACAGACTGTTAGTCAGGTGTGCCACAAAAACCATAAACTGTTTTATCTTCACTTTTCTGTTTCTGTATAATACACAAACACTACACTTTTAATTGCTGTTTCTAATAGTTGTTTATTTGATTAAGGGGAATGAGAACACCATATATATTTTTCCGCCATTTTTCAAAAGGAGACATCTTTCTGGACTTCCTGTTCACTTTTCTATAAGCCCTGTCCCACTGAAAAAGGGGTCTACTATTAAAGGAAATAATTTTCTCCTCAGGAGCAAATTCTTTCCTTTAAGAGTTGACCCCTATTAACAGCGGAGACAAAAATACTTTTGCAAGAGTTGCCTCCCCTGAAGGTGGTCCAATTCCCCTTAAATTGAGGTTTAACGTCCCCGTCAACACTATTTAGGTCATTTTGGAGACATGGCTTCCAGTTTTGTGGGACTTCTATCCAACATTGGGATGAAATGACATCTCAAGCCCTGCCGCCCAATGAAACCAATAGGTTTATATGCCAAGAGGCTATCACAAATAAAACATATATATATAATACGAAATCAATAGGACCACGTGATATTGTCTATTATACTGCATAGGAAAAAGAACGGTCCGACTCACACCCTTTGCTGGGCAGTCTTATAAGAATCTTACATGGGCCATGTAGTTTTCTTTTTCTTGCAAACATGCCATTTCTGAGCGTGGATTTTCAATACTGCAGTCACTTTGGTTGCCGACTTCCGCCATATTGCGATGACACAACAGTGATGTTTAGTGGCGCCACGTAACGTGCCAAGACGTCAACCTTAACGACGGCGCAAATGAGGTCGTATTCAACCAGTGCATTTATCAAACGCGAGAATATTCGATTTTTACACCGTCCCTGGGTATTTAAAGAACACCAGGGTTAGAACAGAATTTCTATCCCAAGCTAAAACTATGGATTTTTTATCTGGTGTGCAAGAATATAAGAATCTTACATGGCTGTGAGGGGTGGATGGAAACATCCGTCCCGAAGGTCACTGTCCGGCATCACGAGGCTTGCGGGCCGAGTGATGCCGGACAGTGATCCCGAGGGACGGATTCTTCTATCCTCCCCTCACACCCATGTAGGATTCTTTGTTTTTTGCTTACCTTCCATTTCTGAGAGTTGATTTTTAATACTACAGTCACGTCGGTTGCCGACGCCCGCCATATGGTCATGACGCTATAGTGATGTTTAGTGACGTCACGTAACGTGCTGTTACGTCAACCTTAACGGTAAAATAAGGTTTACTCCTGTAAACTCCAGTTTTACTATATAAAAGTGGGGTCCAAGGGGGTGAAAATTATATAGGCGTGTTTTCGTGATGTTTATAGGGACTTTTCCTGGAGATAACTGGTCCAACGCTTATAGACTTGAAACTTCGCACAGATTCTAACTATGAAGACGTTGCCACAGCAGTCTCAGGTCGAAGTGTGGGGTACTTCATTGGATCAGCGCTTGGTGGACTCCTGGTTGACAAATTGGGCCTATTCTGTGACCTAATGATTGCTATATGCTTGGACGGTGGTGCCATAGCAACCATGGGCGTACCTTGGGTACCTAAGACGGAACTGATATGGTTCCTATGTTGTATGCAGGGTACTTTCGAAGGCGTCATTAATATTGGTAAGTGTCAAGAAATCTAAAAGTTTGCTGGTAGTTTTACACACGCGCACGCACGCACGCTAACAAGTCCGTATAATGAACACCACTCTCGACTCCAGTTTATTCAGAAAATCTTCGATGGCTCGAATACCGATGGGTCGTTTACCACGATTGTTTCAAACTTTCTCTAAAGTCCCCAAGAAAAATCCATTACCGCAGGAATAAATATATTTGGGATAATGGTCTAATTTGATCCTTCAAAAATGTATTTTGTGTGTACTCATTAGAATCGCCTCGATTAGGCGATTCTAATGAGTACTCACAGTATACATTCACAGTAAAATTCCGCTATTGTGACCACCTAAAATTGACACAAAATCTGCCTTTAAAATCTTATTGAGAAGGTTATAGTTTTTCTTTCTTTGTGTTTTCTATCCCCAGGGTCTCCCAATAAGAGTCCACTTTTGGGACTGTTCAAAAGTCCTAATGTGGTCTTAATACAGGAATTTTACTGTATTTTGAAGAAAATTGAAAAGATGTCCATGCACATTATGCCACCTGACATGGCTATAAGTTCAAACCCTAAGTGGCTCGGACTACCCCTGTCTCGAATTTTTTTATGGTCCCAAAGGTGTTCGAGCCATTGAAGTTCGACTCTATAAAGTAATTTGTTCATACGTGTAGTTGGTTCTGATTGAATATACACACAGAAATTTGTTGTCATTCAGAGTATAACAAAGACAACAATCCAACATGGCCAACGTTCGATAACTGAGTCAATCTGATACCTGGACGACCGATACACAAAAATGCATTGATTTAGACAGGAGGCTACTTTTTAATGATCTATTTCAAACTTATTTTTACAGACAGAAACTTTTTTCAGTCGGCATTGAATGCTACATTATATCCCGAGTATGCTGATATTTTTTCCGCGATTTTATCCCCACAACAATTTGGTCCTTTTTTCAGGTTATTCATTACAACCATTGAAATGATTAAAATGAAAAGCAAAATGAAGAAAAAATGACGATGAAATAAAATAAAGATAAAGATAAGTACGTGCTTTTCAGATTTGATCGATCATTTTCAGTCGGGGTCGGTTTTTTTCAATATCAGACGTTTATATTGATGAAAATTTTACTTAGTTAAATGCACAACTTTTTGGTCCTTTTTTAGTTTGAAATTAGCAAACCTATTCTCAAACTTGGTTGAAACATTAATCCAATCTCGGAAACTAACGAGCAGCCGAGATGCCAAATGACTTATGACTTAATTATTAATGACTTATGGTTAATTGTATCGATTCCGTATCATTGCCTTCACTTTTATTTTTTCATGCAATTTATTTACCCCCCCCCCCCCCCCTCACCATCACGCCCCAGCTGCCCCCCCCCCCCCCCCCCCACATACCCTCGAAAATGTGTTATTATCATTTAGGCGGTGACATTGCCTAAATATGCGTGATTTCATTATGATGCTTCTCTTATCAGACTACCCATCACAAAATTATAGACTCACGCTACGCAACTCTGTTGACCTTAAGGTATTATTAACGAAGCTCGGTTAATTCCCTTGATTTACCTTTATTTGCCAGTATTAAAATAGTTGGAGATGCAGGCACATGACGTAAATGTGATGTCACATCAACGTCGGTACAACGTCATGACGCTTATGCAACGTCACATCGACGTCGGTGCAACGTCACGACGTAAGCCGGCTGGGCAGCTGCTCACATTTTTTCAGCAAAAATAACAAAATTTTGGAATTGTACTTGCTAGAATGGTTAACAATTTGACCACTAACGAGCTCATTAAGCTAACGAGGCTTTGAACAACTCGACCCTGATCTAAGGCCTGCAGTTTCCAGTCCACTGCGTTTCCTTACTAAAAATGTTTTTGTTTTCATTGCAGCTGGTCAGAAGCTGATCATTGACATGTGGCAGAAGGGTGCAGCATCGCCCCTTCACATTCTTCACGGTGGGTTCGGCATTGGATCCTTCATCATTCCTCTAATTGCTAATCCTTTCCTGGCGGTTCCTGCTGAAACGCATGAGAACAAGACGCACTTTAATTACACCAGTGTTACCGTGCCAAGTCGTACAACCTCAACATCAGAGCCAGAGGCGTATGTCAAACCTTCGCGAATAGAGTACGCCTACTTCATTGCGGCTGCCATTACAGTTGGTCTCTCATTCGTCTTTTATTTGTACCACTTTATGGGTACCAGTATGCGGAAGGCTATCGTAATTCAGCAAAAGAAAGAGAAAGTATCGGAGAAGGGAGCTAACAAAGATAATAAAACACTGACATTTAAGGAGATGTTCAATCCGGCCACGTGCGCTGCGGGGAGGTTTTTCTATGGTCTGCAAATATTTGCTCTCCTGTTTATATATTTCTTTAACTGTGTGGGCGGAGAGAGGGTTGCTGGCAAGTTTGTACGCGCATTTTCAATTGACCACTTTGGCTTTTCAACTGATGAAGGTTCGTATCTCAATACCTGCTTCTGGATAAGCTTTGCAGTGGGTCGTATTTTGGGCTTTCTAACAGCAAGATGGATTCCTATTCGAATTCTGATTCTACTCGAAACTGGTGGAATATTACTGACGACAATCTTGCTGGTAATATTTGGCGGAAATAGTTCGACAGCATTATGGGTATTAATGCAACCTGCAGGATTCTTTATAGCACCCTTGTTCCCTAGTGGCATTGGCTGGGGGAACTTTCATGTAGAGATGTCTGGCGTGGCAATAACAACGATTCTATTGGGTGGTTCGCTTGGAGGCGTGGCTTATATGAAGCTGATTGGTTATTTATATGATCACTTTGGAACAAGAACGTTTCTTTATACTTTGCTTGGAAACGGTATTTTAGTGTTTGGGTTCGCTATACTTCTAGACCTGGCTGGAGTGCGTGGAGGACGATTTGGAGAGAAAAAAGAAGCGGAAGAAGAAGTTGCCGAGACTAAGAAAAGTAATGACAAAGTGCAACAAGACACGAAGTTCTAGATTGTAGTATTGTCCATCACGTGAACAAGTCCGTGAAATGAAGACCCCCCTAAACCCAACTTCATATAGTAAAACTGGGGTTTTCAGGGATAAACCTTATTTTTCTAATTACTGCTCTAAAATATAGATTGTGGGTACTCGTTAGAACCGCCTTCATGAGGCGGTTCTAACGAGTACCCACAATCTATATTATGAGCAGAAATAAGAAAAATATCACAATTTTTTATCTTAAAATTTTCATTTTTTTTTTTTCGGCGATAAAGGCTGCATTGTATTTGTATAGTCGTGTTTTTGTAATGAAAAAGTGCAACAAGACACGAAGTTCTAGCTTGTTGTATTGTCAGATGAAAGGGGAAATTTAAAGCAATGGGAGAGGAAAATTAAAAATATTTTCTTTTTAGTTTAATGAAAGCGATTAAGTCGGCTTTAGTGACAATTTCCAGTATTATTTCAATGTATATGTACTGTCTTGAAAAAGGATTACTTCATTTTACAGAAGAGTACAATTTCATCTGCATCTGTCGATTCGATCTCACGTGTGCGCGCTCGTGCGTGCGTTTGTGTGTGTGTGTGTGTGTGTGTGTGTAATTTTGTATGAAAAGAATCTATTCCATTAAGGGTCATTTTTTGGGTCGACTGGTTTACCAATTGACCCAAAGTTATAAATGACAGAACTGTATTAATGCTGTTGTCCACGTGAGCACTTTTGGGAAACCAATTTAACTGTTAATTGTCTACTATTTATATCGATGTTAGGTCAGTGTGTTTATCAATAGAGCTGTACGAAATCCAATAATGCGCTATCTATAGAAACTGAAGGGGGATCCTATGTTCGGTTTGGGAAACACTGTATAGCCAGTTCAGACGCCGCGGAATGCGGCGTCTGCTCAGCCGTCTGCTCAGGGTCTACACTGTTTGCTTAAAGTTCTGGTTCGTAAATTAAACAAAATGGTATTAGTCAATTCAGGTCAGTGCTGTCAATTTAACCCTGATGCACATTTGTACTTTTAAGGACCTGGTACTTGATGCAAATAGCTTATACAATTTTATGACCCTCAATATCTGTCTAGTTTCAGACTGGCAATAAATCACCTGACGTCGGTGGGTTGGTTTGTCAGCCCCTACTAAACACTAATGAAGATGTTATGCCATTAAGTGACTCAGAAACATTTGTAAATTACTTTGATGTCTGTTGCCTGCCGGAAATCTGGCACGTTCCTTGCAGATATGATAAGTCCTAGATTTTTGAGTCAGGATAAAAATAAAATTTGGCCTTGCATGGTGGCATAAGATAAAATATGGAATGCCTGTACACAACTTTTAACATTTGGGACTTATATAAGTCTACCGTGTATATTCCGTCACTGGGACGTCCAACTAATATTGGCAAGGACTGCTGTTCTAGCAGCAGTTAAGGGAAGAGGGGCAATGTTGTTATTTCTTCAGCTTCTACACTTCTATTCGTTGTCAACTTTCTCCTCGGTCTCTTACTTTCATCTACTCTACTATCTCTTCTATCTCTTTTCTTCCTTTCTCTGGGAGATGACACAAAATGACCCACAAGGGTTGACGTGCCGTTAAGCCCAAATCAGTGCTTAAGTCCGCGTGGCTATGACTGATTTGTAGGAAAATCGAGTAAATAATTTATAGAACGAAGCAGCGTTAATTTTATCGCAATGAGGTCAGCGGGTTGTGCTAAAGGGATGGGCTGGAATCATTGGTTAGGCTTTGAAGACATTGTATACCCAGATCAAATGCCGTTCTACGGCGTCTGATCAGGGTTTATACGGTTTGCTTGTTAAAAAATGGAATTTAAGGGTTAAATGAAACAATTTATCTCTCAGTCCAGAACTATTTAATTGGAGTTTAAATGTCAGTCCGGGACTATTTTTCGTGCTCAACGAAACAGTTTAATTCTTAGTCCAGGACTATTTTCCCAGCCCACACCCTCATACTCAAAGACAATCGACCCACCAGTACTCTCAGTTCTTTGATTATCTTTTGGTACGTGTTTGCTTGTACAGCGAAACGGATAAAAACATTGCATACCAATTGTGTTCAGTAACAGTATTGACGTTGCTTATATAGCAGTCGCAGATACGATTGACTAGGCAAAGCTTTCATTTGCACCCGCCTTCGGAATATTCTATGAAGAAAATGGTAAACCAAGTCACCCGATTGTGTGAATTCAACTGTAACACTGGCGTATATGGCCATTTGGTCCGCTTGCAGAAAGTATACGAAAGGCACTCTACCGAATCCTCTGGTGGACTCAGCGGATTTGACATATACTGACAACGCCTAAATAGCCCCTCCTAATCAACCTTATTTGCGACTACTATACCCGGACATCTCAAGCTCAACCGCACAAACAAACCAAAAGGATTTATATGCAGGTAGAGCACCGCTTTTCCTGGGTAGGCTTAGGCTTTCTAAGCGGTTAACCCGTACTCATGTGCAGTAGGTTTCAGCTCTGCGTGGAGGTATAATAGTTGCAGATAAGATTGACTAGGCGGAGCTATCGTTTGTACCTGCCTTTGGAATGCTCTATTAACCAAAAGGTAAACCAAGTCTCCCGATTGTGTGAATTCAACTGCAACAGAAACAAAGCTGTGACATATATCGCCATTCGGTCCGCTTTCAGAAAGCATGCAAAAGGCACTCTACCGAATCTTCTGGTGGACCTAACGAATTTGACATATATTGACTATACCGGAATAGCTCCGCCTAGTCAATTTTATCTGCGACTACTATACCATGCAGTTCATTCTATTTCTCCAAGCCCCGTTGGGTGAGGACCTCTACCTTTAGTGGTAACACACATAGAAAATACTAAGAAGCACTCTACTGAATAACCACTAATGTATAAGCCTGACCAGGAAAAAAGTTTACCTGACCGGCTCCACGTGTACTGGGCCGTTAAGGGGAATGGGGACACCTTCAGGAGAGGCAACTCCTGCAAAGGTATTTTTGTCTTCCATGTCAATATGGGTCAACTCTTTAAGGAAAGAATTTTCTCCTGAAGAGCAAATTCTTTCCTTTAAGGGTAGACCCCTTTTTCAGTGGGACAGGGCTTATAGAAAAAGGCGACCAGGAAGTCCCGAAAGTTGTCTCCCTTTGAAAAATGATGGAAAAAATCTGCCAGGTGTTCCCATTAGCCTTAAAATGAAAAACGTTTTTATTACAGTGATGCTTAACTTGTCCGGTTGTATAATCTAACTAGAGAAAGCAAACAGTGGGTCACGTATACCCCCAGCCAGTGCCACCCTCTGATATATCTTTCGAGCTTGTATGTAACATGAATGAAGAAGTCAAGAAGCTATAAGAATCTATAGTGTGCTTATAAAATCTAAACCAAACATAATCTTTCTAAATGGACCAAGGAAGTGAGAGCATCAAAGTTACTGAAGGGGTGGGGGCATCAATGTTACTGAAGCAGCAGGGGTGGGTATGCATCAATGAAATCTTTGAACTGGTATGCAACATTGATGCAAGTATCAATTGAATTTGTCTTAGAGTTTAGAACATTATGTAACAGGCATCTATAAACTTTGTCATAAAACTTTAACCAAATGTAAACTTTCTAAGTCCATGACCCTGAGGTCTAGGTCACCGTGGGTGGGGAAGCGACAAGCATCTCAAAATCTTTAGACTGGTATGCAACATTGATGCAAGTATCAACTGAATTTGTCTTAGAGTTTAGAAAATTACGGGCATCTATAAACTTTGTCATAAAACTTTAACCAAACGTAAAATTTCTAAGTCTGTACAATGGGGTTGGGACATGCATCAATGAAATCTTTAGACCAGTATGTAACTTCAGGGTAAGTATCAACTAAATCTATCAAAGGGTTCAGAAGATACAACCTCTTAGAAACTTTAACGCAAAGCTTTAACCAAAATGTAAAATTTCTAAGTCTTTGACATTGACCTTAAGGTCACTGTGGGGGTGGGACATGCATCAATGAAATCTTTAGACCAGTATGTAACTTCAGTGTAAGTATCAACTAAATCTATCAAAGGATTCAGAAGATACAATCTCTTAGAAACTTTAACACAAAACTTTAACCAAAATGTTAACGGACGGACGGACGGACAGACGGAAGGACGGAAACACGGACGGACGGACGAACGGCAGGACGAAAACCATATACCCCCATAGCATACTTCGTATGCCGGGGGTATAATAAATCGGCTATAATTTAAACACGTCAGGCCTTTTCAACCTGAAATATTTCGCATCATGCTTTCGGTCGGATGTTAATATATGTTTTGACAGGTTCTTTGACCTATAGTGTTGGTTAGCAGTTCAAATATGATGACTGAGAGATAACAGGGTGGCACAATATTAAAGAAGAAGTACAATGGAAGATGACAAGGAAACCCCAACAAACATGGATGAAACGCCAAGAAACGATGACCACACAAGAAAACGGGACACATTGAAAAAAGTGATACATACTATCTTTCTGGCGCTGTCTTGGGTTTGTTTGGTAAGTTACATGTAGCATTGTTATTATTTATTAGTTTCATTCATTTTAGGGGTCGATTGTTTGTCAATCAACCAAAAGTCACTAAGCATAAAAGCCATCACGAAAACACGTCTATATAATTTTGACCCCCTTGAACCCCACCTCTATAAAGTAAAATTGGGGTTTACATGGGTAAACTTGGGGTTTAGGTAAACTTGGGGTTTACATGGGTAAACCTTATTTTTCCTTATTTCTGCTCTAAAATATAGATTATCGAGGCGGTTCTAACGAGTACCCACAATCTATATATTTGAGCAGAAATAGAAAAATTGTTTTCGGCGGTTAAGTTTTCAATGTATTTGTATAGCTCTAGGCGTGTTTAAGTAATGTCTTCATTGCTAAAGTCTACCGGACTAACAATGACTTGTCGGAGTAACGCTTACCCGTCTTTATAGAAAAAAATGCTATGAGGTCCGCACAACATAGATCTTGTGGGGACAAGATATTATCTTATGCGCACAATATATTATTTTGTTCGCACAACTGAATATCTTGTGCGGATAACATAATATCTTGTTCGCACAACTTCCCAAGATCTATGTTGTGCAAACAAGATAATATGTTGTCCACACAAGATAAATTATGTTGTCCGTTACAGGATGAAGTCGGACTTCCGACAGTAAATTACAAGATATACCGTCGCAAATTTGGTCGTTATCTAATCAGACGCCGCGTTACATACGCAAGCGCTTAAGAATTATGGGGAATGGAAAAACTTCCAGGGGCGGTAACCCCTGCAAAAGTATTTTGTCTCCCATGTCAATAGGGATCAACTCTTAAAGGAAAGAATTTGCTCCTCAGGAGCAAATTCTTTCCTTTAAGAGTTGCCCCCCCCCCCTTTCAGTGGGACAGAGCTTATAGAAAAGCGGACAGGAAATCCCGAAAATTATCTCCCTTTGAAAAATGGCGGAAAAATCTGCCAGGTGTTCCCATTCCCCTTGTGGTTCACTGTAGTACTTTTCAATACTTCACAGGGTCTCATAATGGAAGTGTCAGGACCAACGCTCATTGACCTGAAAGCCCGAACCCAGTCTAGCTATGAGGCCGTAGCCACAGCTATAGCGGGGCAAAATGTGGGCTACCTCATCGGTGCGATTCTTGGTGGCGTGCTAGTAGACAAGTTTGGTTTGTATTGTGATCTGATGCACGCGTTTAGTTTGGAGCTTTGCGCCTTGGCCACAGTTGGTATACCTTGGGTTCCCAAGACTGAGTTGATGTGGGTTCTTTGTTGCTTTCAAGGCATTGGTGGCGGAGTTTTGAACACGTGTAGGTTCTGTATTACATTTTTCTGCTTTTCATACAAACACCGCATATTTATGACGTCCGTCCATTGCGTTTATTTCGCATGTACGTCACTTAGAAACTGTTTGCAATAAAAAGAGCTCCAAAGCGGGGCATAATACGCCCGTGGCCAGTAATAGGGTGAAACACATATACTGACAAAAAGTAGGAGGGTTTAGCCCAAAAAAGAAAAAAAAATATGGGCAGGCAAATGGGCATAATTATGTTAATAATTGGTCCAACTATAAATCACCCTTCAGCTTGATAGGATTTAAACTAGGGGAGGAATTAGCTGGAAATGGAGAGCGACAGGGGCATAACTCTGCTTACATTCGGTGGATTATTATCTCAGAATTGTATGTGCTGCTCCACATTATATTGTAATTTTTACAATGTTTGAGTTTGATCTAATGTAAACTATAGGAAGAGTTAGATATGGTGATTACTGCTAATATTTTGGCCCAGTCAAGCGATTTTGGTACTTATCGCCTATGCGAGCAGCGAAGGTTCAGGCGAGCCTGCGCATCCGCGCAGTCTCGCCAGACCCTTCGCTGCTCGCTCATACAAGCAGTGAATCAAGAGGAACCTTCAGACAGAAAGCCATATCCCTGGCCTCTCTGAGTGGCTGGGCATGCGCAGTTATAATTTGTCATGACGGAATGCTCGAAGACACAAATTCGCTTGGCAGGGCTCATTTGATGGACTGTAACCTAAAAACAATATGTGTATCTATAAATCGAGAAATCAAAGTAAGCTTGATCAGGTGTAAATTGTAAGAATCAGCCAGAAACGATAAGTTTAGAGAAATCTTCAAAGGAGCATAACACTGTTAATATTTAGTGAACTGTATACTTGAAATAATATGTACTGCATCACATCATGTTTAAGAAATAGATCAGCTCTAGCTGTGATTTGTTGAGTAATAAATCACAGTTTGGAGGTCAGTTGTAAAGTAGACAAATCACGAGCGCGTAGCGCGCGTGATTTGTCTACTTACAACTGACCGACAAACTGTGATTTATTACTCAACAAATCACAAACTAGAGCTGATCTATTTCGATTCTAACAGGCTGAAAATCGGCAATAATGCTGTTTTTACCTTCCATATCTCACATCTTTTCGCCATTGTTAGAAGAAATCCCGCTAAAATTATCGACTGAAACACATTCATTTATATCCTTTTCTAACGTTTTCGATGCGAGAATATGACGTTACACCGTCTAACGTCAAGGAAATCGACTAGTGACGTCATAAATTTGCAGTTTTTAATGACGTCACACGTCACGATCTTCCGAGCCGTGATTTGTTGTAGAATAAAACACAGTTGTTTTCCATTGCCTATATAGGCGCGCTGTGTTAGAATTGTCTATAAATCCAGATTCAGCTGACTGGAATGTAAACTGTAGGAGAAAAGTTTAAATCAATTTTCAAACGGGCATAACTCTGCTTATATTTGGTCAACTGTAACCACGAAATGCTATGCACTGCTCAACATCACGGCGTCAGCTTGGTCGGGCGTAAACTCAAAGGAACATAACTAATTTTCGATAGTTTGCAACATCAAAAATATGCTCCACATTGTAGTTAAACCATATACATGTACAAGTTTCAGTTTGGTCGGGTCTGAATTGTAGGACGAGTAAGCGGGAAGCGAAAAGTTTATAGATATGTTCAAAGGGTCATGATTATTTCAATAATTGGTGGACCGTAACCTTAAAACAATATGCTCTGCCCAACATCATGGTCTAATTATATATCAAGTTTCAGCTTTATCAATATTAATTATTGGAGGAGCTAGCCTGAAACAAATTGTTTACAGAAACCAACACTGTTAAAATTCAGTGGACTGCAACCTCGGACAATATGCACGTATGTGTCAAATCACATTATGAAAACACGCCTATACAAATACTTTGTAAATATTACCTCATCGAGGCGATTCTAACGAGTACCCATAATCTATAGTTTAGATCAGAAATAAGAAAAAAAGGTTAACCATGTACCCAGTAAGCATTCTACATAAATCTACAGCGGGCCGTTAGCGGCCCGTCAGGGTAGCTGACGGGCCGCTAACGACCCGCTGTAGATTTATGTAGAATGCTAGCAGGGTAAACCCCAGTTTTACTATATACAGTGGGGTTCAAGGGGGTCAAAATTATGTAGGCGTGTTTTTGTGATGTTATTTTCCTTTTCAGCTGGGATGAAACTGTTATTCAACATGTGGCTAGAAAAAGCGGCGTCACCTATGCATGTAATACATGGAGGTTATGGGATAGGGGCTTTCATCATACCTTTAATTGCCAATCCATTTCTTGCTGTTCCCGCACCGAAAAACCATTATACTACGAAATACAATGTCACATTGTCAACACAGGAGAACGCCACCCTAATAGGTTCCTCGGAAACTACAACCGTTGCTTCGAAGGACATACAATATTTGAAAGAATCAAGAATAGAATTTGCATACCTAATTCCTGCGCTTTTAGCAATTTGTCTTTCTGCTGCGTTCCATGTGTACCATTTTGTGGAGAAAAAGGAAAGAGAACGCAAAGAGAACAGCTCAAGGACTCTTGCTCCTGCTAAACGGTCCTTGAAGTTCAAGCAAATGCTAAATCCATCGACATGCACTGGCGGGGATACTTTTTATGGTTTTGAAGTTTTTGCTTTGCTTTTCGTGTTTTATTTTAATTGTGTGGGTGGGGAAAGGATAGGCGGAACATTTATTCGAGCGTATTCGATTGACCATTTTGGATTCTCTGTAGATGATGGTTCTTATATCAATACTACATATGGGTTTAGTTTTGCTGTTGGCAGATATGTCGGATTTTTAGCAGCAAGATGGATTCCAATTCGTACCCTGGTATTAATCGAGTCAGGTGGCTTTTTGTTGTCCACCATTTGTCACGCGGCACTAAGCGGAAGAAGCGCGATTGCATTATGGGTAATAATTCAGCCAATAGGATTCTTTACTGGTCCATTCTTTCCTTCAGGAATGGGATGGGGAAATTACCATGTGACAATGACAGGTACAGCAATAGCTGTGCTCCAGCTTGGTGCTTGCATCGGGGCGTTTGTATACCTCAAACTGTTTGGATTCTTGTATGATAAGTACGGAACACAAACATATTTGTATTCTCTTCTCGTGTCTGGCATTGCCATGTTTGTGAACTCAGTTTTGTTGAATGCTGTAGCAATCCACCATAGTAAAACTTCAACAAAAGACAAAGATAAGAAAGATGAAGAGAATATGGAAGTTATCGCAAATCCTGTAGCTAACACAGATGAGAACATACATAAATACTCATAATTCTAAGTAAATAAATCTGACACACAAAGCAAGGACGTAGTATACAGTGAAATTCCGCTATTAAGACCACATAAAATTAAGACTACAGTCGAACTTCGATGGCTCGAACACCGATGGCTCGTTTACCATGGCTGAGTCGAACCCGTTTTTGAGTCCATAGAGAATTCCTCTGCATAAGAAAAAGTGTAGGATAATTAAGGAGGTTTTCGACTTTTATCTTGCAAATGTATGCTGTGTGTACTAATTAGAATCGCCTCAATGTGGCGATTCTAATGAGTACACACAGCATACATTAATGTCACAGAACCCATGTTATGTTTTCTGGAAGTATGCAACAATGGCTTGAACTACCGCTGTTTCGAACAAATTTCTATGGTCCCGAAGGGGTTCGAGCCATCGAAGTTCGACTGTAGTTCTGATTTAAAAAGCTTATTTAGTAGGTTGCAGTTATTCTTTCGTTTTGTTTTCTGCGTAGTGTGTCCTCGGGTCATGGACCACCTTTGGGACTGTTCAAAAGTGGTCTGAAAGACCACTTTTGAACAGTCCCAAAGGTGGTCATAATATAAAAAATTTACTGTAGTTTTGATAGTCTTTGCACAGTTATTTCTCATAATCCTACAGAGATGAGATTTCTTGACACTTTTCTTGCTTATCCTCCTCAGATATATCGTGTATGCTTGTTAGAACTCGAGCTGTCAGGGGATCTGACTATAACCCCGCCGCAGCACCATTAGAGGAGAAAATGGCATAGTGTTAAAATATTGTGAATTCATGCTTACCAGATAACATTACTGTAGGACATGGTACATGTCAACACAAACTTATTGGGGATTTAACTCCATGAGTTCTGGGCCATAAGCCCCGAGTAAGGTATGCACGATTCATTAACCGACTGTCCATGCGTGTACCAAGTTTCAACTTTGTAACCAATCACGAAAACACGCCTATATCATTTTGACCCCCTTGAACCCCACTTTTATATAGTAAAACTGGGGTTTCCGAGGGTATATCTTATTTTTCTTATTTCTGCTCTAAAATATAGATTGTGGGTACTCGTTAGAACGCCCACACTCTATATTTTGAGCAGAAATAAGAAAAATATCACAATTTTTCCTCTTAAAATTTTCGTTTTTTTTCGGTGATAAAGGTGGCAATGTATTTGTATAGGCGTGTTTGCGCAATGCCTCAAAGCTCCTGTTCCATCGATTAGGACAACGAACATAAAAATTATAAAGCAAAATGCATTTTAATTTTTTGAAAACCTATCAAGAGCCATAACACTCTTATTATGGTATGCACGATACATACAGTCATTGTCCATGTTTATATATTTACATTTCCAGTGTAAAGTCTAATGTAAACCTATAGAAAACAATTGCGTTCATACTTCCATGAACGCATCGAATCACATGATTTTCAGTGACGTTAAGTGACGTCATTCTAAACCATTGTTCTCTACGGGCGTTGATGACGTAAACGCTGCTCCGCTCTTTGTAGAAAAACAGCGTGTAAATGATTTTCAGCTTTAAAAGTTTGCCATTCAAGCACTTTTTCGCCCAGTGATGAGAGGCAAATAATGTAAATATAAAAATAAACTTAATTTTTCTGATTTTCATGAAAGTATGAACGACAGTGTGTCGCTAGCAAAGTTTACATGAACCCCTTTCTTTGCACGCGACCCACTGCGTTCATACTTCCATGAACTGCAGAAAAATAAATTTCATTTCTTAAATGAACTTACAGCGTTCTAGCTTTCATAGTTCATGAGAAATATGTCACGAAAAATTTGAAGAATTGCAAAATTTGAAAAGCTTCATAAATTGGTACATAATTCCAAGAGTTATGGGCCCTTGACTATTGTTCTGCCAATATACCTTCTTTACTTTGGAAACCAAGTGTGGTTTAAGTTCCATTGAGGTAGGACCACAGATATAAAAGTTATTGAATGAAATGTATTTTAATTTTTTTTAAAATCTACCAAGGGACATAAATGACATTAAGAGCTATGGACCCTTCTTGGCCTTAATTTCCGGTATACAGTCAATGTCTATGTTTATACAAATTTTCAGCTTTCTAGCTTTTATAGTTTCTGAGAAATCTGATAAGAAAAGGGGGAGTTCCAGCCTATAGTAAATTTCCATAGGGTTCTGCCCACCCACAGATTTTCATGATATTGTGCATAATTACTGCTTGGTAAATGACTATTCATTATTTAGCTATTTCTCTCTTATATCTGTTTTCGTTATAAATCTACAATGTTTTGTTTATGTCCACATCTGAAAGTAGGGGTACCCCCAAACTAGTGTATATATACATTCCATATTTTGATGTTTTGCAGTTATTTTGTTCTTAGGCATCACTGTAGTCATCTGTAAGTCTTCGCCCCCGTCCATCATGTCCATTGGGGCTTGAAGAAATTGGTTTGGCTGCATGTTGCTTCCACACAGAGCTAAAACTAACCAAACACGAGTACTGGTAAACCGCTTAGTCCTTCTAGGCTTGCCCAGGCAAAGTGGTCAGGCCGTCCAATGTATATAAGCCTTGTAGTTCCATAGGATGGCAGGACTTGAGATATCATTTCATCTCAATGTCGGGAACAAGTCCCACGAAATTGGAAGCATCATCTCCAAAATGACCTAAATAGTGTTAACATGGATGTTAAACCTCAATATAAACAAACAAACAAACCATTTGTAAAACCGATGAATACAGAGCCAGAAAATTTAACATAGATGACAAGTATTGCATACATAAGACTACATATGCAAATGGTATTTCAGCATCTAAATACAATATCAGCTATCAAAAAAATGTTTTACAGCAACTTGCCTTCCATCTATATCAGTTCGGGAAGTGTATGCAAGATGGTAAATGTGCAAATAGTTTCAGTGTGAATAGTTATGCAATTATTTTGAAGACTAAAACATTGCAGCAAACACTTTTGCCCGTGTTATAATGAACCTAGAAAAAATGCCGAAAATGCTTTAAGTGGTCTCACAAAACCTTTGATGTTCTTGTGTGTGCGGGGGTGGGGGGCTGGGAGCGATGTGCGAGTCTCTTTGACCAAGTGATGTAACAAAAAATACCAATACATGAACTGATCAATAATAAAAACAAATCAGAAAATCAGCGTGTCTTTTCACAGATGGCAAATTATTGACTGCTGTTTTATTTTAAAGAGGGAAATGTCAACAATAACAACAATTAAGGAAACAACAGGACTATGAAAGTAATTTATTAAGCAAACTCAATACACCATTGTGTATTACTGGCATTAATATCTTTCTATTGCGGGTTAAAAAAAAAAGACCAAATAAAATAGGGTAAAAAATATCCACCTTGTCTTACTCCTATTGTGTCATAATACATTTTTCAGCATAACCGCTTTTGCAATGCTGTAAACACTAACACTCATCGTGATCACTGCATGAGTGCATTATATTTTTCTCTCTGCTAATGTATGTTCTCATATACTATTTAAAACCCAAACTAAAAATCATTCTCTGTCGAACAGTGTATTTTTGTTGTGTGTGTGTGTGTGTGTGTGGGGGGGGGGGGGGGTGAGGTGCAGGGGCGGAATTACGTAAATGCATATGCTAAGCTTTGCATGATAAGGTGGCACTATATGGTCATAAAAATACAGTAAAAATATACTTAAAGAAAATCTGGTACCCCGATATTGCAAATGACTTCATCACAAAAATAGACCTAAACACATATCTGGCTATCAAAAACAATGTTACCGGTTTCTGATTTTTTTTTAAATTTGTTTGCTATATAGAGGATATATGTGGCTAATTTTATGTGTAATATCTTGGGATGACAAGATCAGTAACACATCTAACACTTGGGATAAACATTTTACTTTTTATAAATTTTCATGAAAAATTTAAGAAATTTTGTAAATAAATTCATCAGAAAAATTAAAAGACCTAGACACATTTATATTTTTGGTATTATATGAATCCTTATAGAGTTCTGTTGCCAATCAAAGCAACAAAATTTGAAAACAATCGAGCTTGTTGATTTAAGAATGAAAAGTTCACAGATGTGTATGACTTCTACAGGGGATTACCTCAGGGAGCTCCCCTGAGAACTATAGTAATTAATCAAATAAAACAAAGTTATATATATATAGTTGATAGACCTAAAGTAAACAACAACTGAAGTTTCAAGAAAATCTGTGCGTGGGCAGATTTGGGAACTACCCCTTTTCAAGAATGGCAAAATTTGAAAATCTATCAAAGGTCATAACTCCAAGGGACATAACTCGAAGAGTTATGGACCCTTGAACCCTATTCTAATACACCCAGTCATCGTTCATGCACGGTTTATTGCAAATTGAAGCTCTTGTACCGCCACAGAACTTTCTAAATTATTAAAGACACATTTTTGGGTCGACTGTTTACAATCGACCCAAAGTTATAAAGGACAGAAAATGAATTCGTGCTGTTGTCCACGTGACTATCACTGACTTGGGGAAACCAAGATTATGGTAATTAATAGAAAATAATCAGTCGCGCTATTTTTATCGATGTAACATGTGGGTCAATGTTTCATATACCCAGTTCAGTCGGCTACTCAGGGTCTACTGTTTGCTTTAAATACCTTTAAATAAGGAAAATGTCTTAGTTCCTACACATTCAGATTATCCCCTTTTATTTTGATTTCAATGTATGTTACTGCGTAATATTAATTAATAAGTTCTGAAGTTAGATCCTTTGGAAACAAAGAATACACAAAATAAACGAAAAAAGCAGACTCGGTTTTATTGAGTCTGTTCATGACCAGTACAGAAATGTGCAACACCGGCCACGCCCCCTAGCGCCGGCATAAGCAGAATTCCATTTTCAAAACGATTCAAAATGAACTCAATGATCCCAAAGGACCAGAAAATATAATCTGCACTAAGATGATGTATGGGGAGACGTTTTGCGGCCGCCACACGGCACAACACCAGCTGCAGTGAAGATAAACAAGTTCTGAAATTAGATCCTTTGGAAACAAAGAATACACCAAATAAACGAAAATAGCCTGCCTCTCGGAACAACAACAAATGTTAGCCCTTACAACCCTTAGGCCCGGTACAGATACTTATGCAAACAGTGTAGATCCTGATGTGATGGCTCTGAGTCATCCTATAGGGATATGTATTGCTTAACATTCAACTGGACGCCCTATTTAGTAGAATGGACGTGCCAAACTTCGGTGATTGAAGAGTGATGGAAGAGTACACTCCGAGAGTAAATAAATCAAAACACTGAACGGCTAATGCAAACAGTGCAGACCTGATCAGACGCCGCCGCATTCGCGGCATCTGATCTGGGTCTACTTTGTTTCCCAAACCAAACACATGGTTCCAGTCCAGATTTTACAGATAACTCTCTTACATGTATGCAACACTCTGACCTCATAGTGGAACAAATAGCGCGGCTGTTTTTGGGTCGATTGACAAACAACAAAGTTACTTGGCAGAAAAGCTCTTCAGTGCTTCGTGACTATCACTGACTTGTCGGAACAGGTGTTAATAGAAAATAGCCACAGTGAGGTCAGAGTTTGCGCAAGAGGGTTATCTTGGAATCAAAGGTTTGGCTTGGCAAACACTGTAGACTCAGAACAGACACCACAGAATGCGGCCTCTGATCAAGCCCTACACTATTTGCTCAAAAACCGGAAATTAAGGGTTAAATGAAACAGTTTAAATCACATTCCATGACTATATCTCCGACCTACACGCAGAGACAATCCCCAGTACTATCAGTGCTTTGATTTCTCTATATAAAAGGGGTGGCCTGTCTAATCGTCTCCAATAAACAAGTCTTTCGGACCATAGTGCACAACAAAGGTTTATCTTATCTCAGTGATTATGAGGTGATTATGAGCAGAGACTCTCTGAGAGATATGTTTAAAAGGGGGCTCTATGAAAGAAACTTGTGTAATGGTATATTTTATTGAGATTCTTTCCAAAAATTGTTGTTATAAATTACATTTTTTTTATTTTAATAAAGTTCAGGAAAACACTGACATTCATTGTTTCATTAACTCAAAAGTGTAAAGAAAGAAGTAAAACAAACACGGTAAGGGTAAATGAATTGTTTAATTCAAGATTTAATCAATCAATTAACATTTATTTTGTGTATTTATTTTTTGGAAGTATGTGATAAAAATCATGTAATGTCTATAACATTAGCATTTTATAGTTTCAGTCAAGCTGAACTATAAAATGTTTCTTGTTTTAGACATAATCATATCAGAAAACAGAACCACTTAAACCCAACATTTTACACAGTAAAACTGGGGTATAGAGGGGGTAAACATTATTTTTCTTATTTCTACCCAAAAACATATATTGTGGGTCCTCGTTAGAACCGCCTCAGCGAGGCAGTTCTTAGTACTGACAATGTAAAAACATATTGTACAGTAAAATTAGGGTTTAGAGGGCTATGTAATACATTATCTTCCTTATTTCTACTCAAAGACATATATCGCGGGTCCTCGTTACAATTGCCTCGGCTCTTAAGACGAGTAGTCACACTGTAAAAACATATTGTACAGTAAAACTGGTATTTATGGGGTTATACATTATTTTTTGTTATTTCCACCCAAGGCGGTTCTAACGAATACCCACAATATATGTTTTGAGCAGAAATACTAAAGATATCAGGATTTTTATCTGAAAAAATTCTTTTGGGTGGTAAAATTTGATCAATGTATTGGAATAGGCATGTTTTTATAATGACTATAAATAATAATGACTAAAAATAAAAACAGAATAAAAGGGTGGATGTTTCTTCCATTAATATCAAAACCAGGATGCCGTTATCATAAATCTTAATCCCTAGGTAATTGATTACCCTTCCTTGGTCCCCTACCTGTATGACGGCCATAATACCCCAAGTTTATCTTATCTCAAAACTGCTTTCTTTAATAACCGGTCATTAGGGTGTTGTGCAATCAAAAATGTGTCTTTAACTTCCTGTTTTACTGCCATCAAAACATTTGACTAAATATTGCGATAAAGTCGTTGAAAGATCAGGGAGAAATCTGTTTTGGTCTTTTAAAAAATTCTAATGAAGTTTTAGATGAATCTAAATCATGACGTTTTCATGCTACAAGTCTGTCTACTTACGTTTTTCCACCAGTTATATTACACTTCCTCATAATCTAATAAAAGAAAAAATTAACGATTTAATTGAATGGAGATTGGATAGGGAAAATTCCCTCTATTTTACATGTAATGTAAGAAATGCTTTTTTATGCCCCCAACTTTGAAAAAGTTGGAGGGGCATATTGCTTCTGGTTCGTTCGTCCGTTCGTCCGTTCGTCTGTTCGTACACACAAATGGATAGATAGGTGGCTATGAACTTGGACAGAATCAATGTAAGTCAATGAGAGAAAGTGCGATTTATTCCGTTAGACACATAAAAGGTCTGTTATGTGGTTAAAATTAGCCACCTAAATATCAATCTTGCTCAAAATAGCCACATAAGTATCCATTTGTGAGAACGTCCGTTCGTCCGTCCGTTACGCTTTTGATGCATAGCATAACTAAAGAACCGTGTATACTAGGGTTTTGAAATTTCATATATGGATTCCTCATGGAAAATTAGCTGACGCGTATTTTTTTTCTCGTCCGGATTATGCCCCCTTCAAGAGTTATTGCCCTTTGAAATTTTTTTAATAAAATCTTGTCAGCAAGATATCTCAAAAACTATTGGAGCTAGAGCCTTGAAAGTTGGTGATTATATTGGTGGTGATGAGTAGATGAACTGATTAACTTTTGACAAAATTCCGAAAAATATTTTGTGAGTTATGGCCCTTTGTCATTTTGGTAATTTTTGCCCATTGTAATGTATGCTTAAAGTGATGCAAAGCATATCTTTAGAACCGTGTATGCTAGGGTTTTGAAATTTCATATATGGATTCCTCATGGAAAATTAGCTGACGCGTATTTTTTTTCTCGTCCGGATTATGCCCCTTTTAAGAGTTATTGCCCTTTGAAATTTTTTTTTAATAAAATCTTGTCAGCAAGATATCTCAAAAACTATTGGAGCTAGAGCCTTGAAAGTTGGTGAATAGATTGGTGGTGATGAGTAGATGAACTGATTAAATTTTGACAAAATTCCGAAAAATACTTTGTGAGTTATGGCCCTTTGTCATTTTGGTAATTTGTGCCCATTGTAATGTATGCTAAAAGTGATGCATAGCATAACTTTAGAACCGTGTATTCTAGGGTTTTGAAATTTCATATATGGATTCCTCATGGAAAATTAGCTGACGCGTATTTTTTTTCTTGTCCGGATTATGCCCCTTTTAAGAGTTATTGCCCTTTGAAATTTTTTTAAAAAAATTTTGCCAGCAAGATTTCTCAAAAACTATTGGAGCTAGAGCCTTGAAAGTTGGTGAATAGATTGGTGGTGATGAGTATATGAACTGATTAACTTTTGACAAAATTCCGAAAAATACTTTGTGAGTTATGGCCCTTTGTCATTTTGGTAATTTGTGCCCATTGTAATGTATGCTAAAAGTGATGCATAGCATATCTTTAGAACCGTGTATGCTAGGGTTTTGAAATTTCATGTATGAATTCCTCATGGAAAATTAGCTGACGCATATTTTTTTTCTCGTCCGGATTATGCCCCTTTTAAGAGTTATTGCCCTTTGAAATTTTTTTTAATAAAATCTTGTCAGCAAGATATCTCAAAAACTATTGGAGCTAGAGCCTTGAAAGTTGGTAAATAGATTGGCGGTGATGAGTAGATGAACTGATTAACTTATGACAAAGTTCCAAAAAATACTTTGTGAGTTATGGCCCTTTGTCATTTTGTTAATTTGTGAAAAACTTTGTCATCGTTCTAGCGCCTACATTTCTTTACCAATTTCAATATAACTTCACACAAATGTTCCTTATAAAAAATCTCGAGCCAGTTCGACTTTCAAGGTCATGACCTCAAGGTCAAGGTCACTGTGGCTATTTTTAGAAACACTTTGTCATCGCTCTAGCGCCTACATTTCTTCACCAATTTCAATATAACTTCATACAAATGTTCCTTATAAAGAAAATCTCGAGCGAGTTCGACTTCAAAGTCATGACCTCAAGGTCAAGGTCACTGTGGCTATTTTTAGAAAAACTTTGTCATCGCTCTAGCGCCTACATTTCTTCACCAATTTCAATATAACTTCACACAAATGTTTCTTATGACAATATCTCAGCGGGTTCGACTTTCAAGGTCATAACCTCAAGGTCAAGGTCACTGTGGCTATTTTAAGAAAAACTTTGTCATCACTCTTGCGCCTACATTTCTTCACTGATTTCAATATAACTAAACACAAATGTGCCTTATGACAATATCTTGAGCGATGTCGTCTTTCAAGGTCATGACCTCAAGGTCAAGGTCACTGTGGCTATTTTTAGAAAAACTTTGTCATTGCTCTAGCGCCTACATTTCTTCACTGATTTCAATATAACTTCACACAAATGTTCCTTATGACAATATCTCGAGTGTGTTCGACTTTCAGGGTCATGACCTCAAGGTCAAGGTCACTGTAGCTATTTTTAGAAAAAATTTGTCATCGCTCTAGTGCCTACATTTCTTCACCGATTTCAATATAACTTCACACAAATGTTCCTTATGACAATATCTCGAGCGAGTTCGACTTTCAAGGTCAAGGTCACTGTGGCTATTTTTAGAAAAACTTTGTCAATGCTCTAGCGCTTACATTTCTTCACCGATTTCAATATAACTTCACACAAATGTTCCTTATGACAATATCTCAAGCCATTTCAACTTTCAAGGTCAAGGTCACAATGGCTATTTTTAGAAAAAGTTTGTCATTGCTCCACCGCCTACATTTCTTCACCGATTTTAATATAACTTCACACAAATGATCCTTATGACAATACCTCGAAAGAGTTCGACTTTCAAGGTCAAGGTCACTGTGGCTATTTTTAGAAAAACTTTTTCATTGCTCTAGCGCTTACATTTTTTCACCAATTTCAAAATCGATTCACACAAATGTTCCTTATGACAATATCTGTAGCGAGTTCCACTTTCAAGGTCAAGGTCACTGTGGCTATTTTTAGAAAAACTTTGTCAATGCTCTAGCGCTTACAATTCTTCACCAATTTCAATATAACTTCGCACAAATGTTCCTTAAGACAATATCTCGAGCGATTTAGACTTTCAAGGTCAAGGTCACTGTGGCTATTTTTAGAAAAACTTTGTCATCACCCTAGCGACTACATTTCTTCACTGATTTCAATATAACTTCACACAAATGTTCCTTATGACAATACCTCGAGTGAGTTTGACTTTTAAGGTCAAGGTCACTGTGGCTGTTTTTAGAAAAACTTTGACATGGCTCTAGCGCTTACATTTCTTCACTGATTTCAGTATAACTTCACACAAATGTTCCTTATGACAATATCTCAAACTATTTCGACTTTCAAGGTCAAGGTCACTGTGGCTATTTTTAGAAAATCTTTGTCATCGCTCTAGTGCCTACATTTATTGATGGATGTTAATAGAACTTCACACAAATGTTTCTTATGGTAATATCTCGAGTTGCTTTGACTTTCAAGGTCACTATGGCTATTTTTAGAAAAACTTTGTCATTGCTCTACTGCCTACATTTATGATTTTAATCTAACTTCACACAAAAGATGCTTATGATAATATCTTGAGCAAGATCTACTTCGCGGCCATGGCCTCAAGTCAAGGTCCCTATGACTATTTTTAGAGAAATATTGTCATCACTCTAGAACCTACATTTATGGATGGATTTTTAAACAAACTTTACACAAATGTTGCATATGATACTATCTCAAGCATGTTGGACTTTTGCCATTTCAGTGTTTTTCAGGGGATTTGTATCGCATGCGATGCCTTGTTTTTTTTAATAAAATCTTGTCAGCAAGTCCATATCTTGAGAACTATTAGAGCTTCATTAATCATTCTTGGTACAAACTTGCATCCAGGCATTGCAACTTCAACGCAAGCATCCATATCTGACATTGACCTATATTTCATGGTTCACTGACTTCGTGAATTATTGCGACCACCCTGACTTTCACCATTTCTCGAAAACTATTAAAGCTTTTTAAATTATAATTGGCACAAACTTGCATCTAGGAATTGCAACTGCAACGCAAGCATCCATATTTGACTTTTACCCATATTTCATGGTTCACTGACTTTGTGAATTATTGCGACCACCCTGACTTTCTATCTAATGTTAGAGTCCATTTCTCAAGATCTATTAGAGCTTCATTAATTGTATTTGGTACAAGCTTGCATTTAGGAATTGAAACTTCAATGCAAGTATCCATTTCTGACCTTGACCTAATTTTATGGTTCACTGACTTTGTAAAATAGTGTGACAACCCTAACTTTCACCCTGATGTAAGAGTCCGTTTTTAAGAGTTTCATTAATTATACTTGGTACATGCTTGCAACTAGGAGTGAAATTTTTATGCAGGCATCCATGTTTGACCTTGACCTATATTTCATGGTTTGGTGACTTTGCGCCCCAACAGGCGCGACATAGCCTTCGGGGGAATTCTTGTTGTATGTTTTTGAGTCTTTAACAATAGTTGTTGAATATTTTGCCATCTAAGGACAAGCAAAGGTTGGGGGCATTGTGTTTTACAAACACCATTTCTAGTTTCACTTCTGAAGAGCATAAAAATTATACTTCGTGGTGTGAAGATCTCACCTTTCTACTTGACAATACATGTATTTACATAAGATTTGGTACGAAGTTATTTAGTCAAATTGTTGGTATTCCGATGGGTATGAATTGCGCACACCTTGTGGCTGATCCGCTCTTGTTTTGTTATGAAAAAGATTTCATGATGTCCGCTTCCATCGAAAACCAATCTGAAATTGTTGAAGCATTTAGCTTGGCTTCCAGATATTTGGATGATTTATTAAATATTGACAATACCTATTTTGATGGTTTGATCAGTCAAATTTCCAGAAGCCTCCGTGGTGTAGTGGTTACGCTACTCGCTTTGTAAACCAGGGGTCGCAGGATCGATCCCGGGCTTTTCCAGACTTTCGGATGAGTCTTTAAACCGAGGTCCCGTCTCCGTTTGACCTCAGCTGTTGGTAGGACGTAAAACTAAAAAAAAAACAACACTCACTCAGTCAAATTTACCCTCCCCCCAACTTTAGTTAAATAAAGCAAATTCTTCTGATACCGAGGCCCCATTGTTGGATTTTTAGTTATCTATTGCTGACGGGTTTGTTTCCTGCAAAATGTATGATAAACGCGATGATTTTGATTTTGAGATTTTAATTTGATTTGCCAGGGTGTCCAGTCATTTAACTGACTTCAACACTCATAATA
The DNA here is from genome assembly GCA_963580285.1 of Lucinisca nassula. Lineage (NCBI taxonomy): Eukaryota > Metazoa > Mollusca > Bivalvia > Lucinida > Lucinidae > Lucinisca > Lucinisca nassula. The sequence goes on along the minus strand of OY757011.1, from coordinate 88,422,996 downwards.
AATTGTTAACTACTTAACTTCTCAATCAGGGTTATCGGAAACTACGCAAGGCCGTTTCCAAATTCTATAGACGTCATTCCGATTTAATTTCAAAATTCTATGTTGGGCTTAAATCTCTTCTGCAACAAGGTCTATCGGAACCCGAATTTTATGGATACTAAGTATATAAATTCAGAAAAATATATACTAGCAATGATTTCAGTACCAAATTTCGTAACATCATTGTTCGATAAAACAAGAGGGCCATGATGGCCCTGGATCGCTCACCTGATCCACACTGTAGAAATGAAATGGTAGGCAATTGTCAGAAGTAAAATACATGCCAAATATGAAGGTTATTTCTCAAATGGTTCAAAAGTTATGATAAAGTAGGTCAAAGGTCAAGGTCACAGGTCAATCATTTTGTATGGATGTGAAGCCATTGTCACATGGAATAAACATGCCAAATATGAAGGCTCTATCGCAAATGGTTCCAAAGTTATGATTAAGTAGGTCACAGATCAAGGTCACAGGTCCAAATGTTTCGCATGAGAGGGAAAACCTTGTCACAAGGAACATACATGCCAAATATGAAGGCTCTTAAATGGTTCAAAAGTTATGACAAAAACGGTCAAAGGTCAAGGCCACAAGTCAAAAATTTTGCATGGGTGGGAAGCCCTTGTCACAAGGTACATACATGACAAATATAAAGGCTCTGTCTTAAATGGTTCAAAAGTTATGAAAAAGAAGGTCAAAGGTCAAGGTCACAGGTCAAAAGTTTTGTATGGGTGGAAAGCCTTGCCACAAGGAACATACATGCCAAATATGAAGGCTCTACCTCAAATGGTTCAAAAGTTATGATAAAGTAGGTAACATGTCAAGGTCAAGGTCACAAGTCATTTTTATTTTAAAAGGAAGCCCTTTTCACAGGGAAACTACATGCCAAATATCTCAAAGGTCATAAGACAAAATTTTTGTATGGGTGGGAAGACCTTTTCACAAGGAACATACATGCCAAATATGAAGGCAAATTGTTCAAAAATTATAATAAAGTAGGTCAAATGACAAGGTAAAGGTCACAGAAGGAAGCCCTTGTCGCAAGGAACCTACATGCCAAACATGAAGGCTGTATCTCAGATGCTTCAAAAGTTATGACTAAGGTCAAGGCGATGGGTCAAAATTTTTGAATGGTTGGGAAAACCTTGTCACAAGGAACATAGATACCAATATGAAGGCTCTATCTCATATGGTTCAAGTGAGTGAGTGAGTGTTTAAGTTTTACGTCCCACCAACAGCTAAGGTCATACGGAGACTGGACCTCGGTTTAAAGACTCAGCCGAAAGTCTAGAGGTCCCCAGGATCAATCCTGCGACCCCTGGTTTACAAGTCGAGTAGCGTAACCACTGCACCACGGAGGCTTCTCTCATGTGGTTCAAAAGTTATGATAGGTCACAGGTCCAGGTCACAGGTCAAATTTTTATATGAGTGGGAATCCCTTGTCACAAGGAACCTACATGCCAAATATGAAGGCTCTATCTCAAACGGTTCAAAAGTTATGGCAAAATAACCTACTGATCTACTTTTTGATTTGACATGACCCATATTCGAACTTAACTGAGATATTATCCAGATGATCATTCTGAGCAAGTTTTATGATGATTGGACTAAAACTGTGGCCTCTTAGGGTGTTCACAACGTTTTTCTATGATTTGACCTGCTGACCTACTTTTTGACCCGACATGACCCATATTCGAACTTGACTGAGATATTGTCAAGATGATCATTCTGGGCAAGTTTGATGATGAGCGGACCAAAACTGGGGCCTCTAGTGTTTTCAAAAGGTTTTTCTATGATCTGACCTACTAACTTACTTATTGACCAGACATGACCCATATTCGAAATTAACCGAGATATTGTCAAATGATCATTCTGAGCAAGTTTGATGAAGATCAGACCAAAACTTTGGCCTCTAGAGTGTTCACAAGGTTTTTCTATTAATTGACCTACTCACCTACTTTTTAATCCGACATGACCCATATTCGAACTTGAGTCTCTGGTCGGGCTCATCGGAGTCTAACTGTTGGTTTTCTTTTGCTCCAGCATTTCAGTGGTTTCTTGCTGTCGAGTCCTCACCGTTGTCTCACCTCTGTGGTTCTTTGATTTTTGTGTTCACGGAGATGTTGCACTGATGAGTTAGGAGGCCTTCATGCGGACTGAACAAATTATTTGTCTAAATCGCGACGGAAGTAAGGGCGAGGATTGTGGCCACGTAAAATCGATTTAAGCCCCCCAGTGGAAATCTTCCACTGACCGTTCCAAGGCGGCTCTTCTGTGGCGATTTATTTATGTTGTTGTTTGTTACTTACTGTGAGTATCACTTGTGTCTTTTGGTTTTGGATGGCCATATGGCCATTTTGTGGGAAAGTAACTGTCCTTATGGCCTTCCTTTGTTTCGGTTTCCATTATGGTCTGGTCGCTTAATGTTTGTATTTCTTTCCCTTTGGTGTCTTTTATGGGTGGAGTAAGTTAATTGTATCAATTCCTGATCTTTGTTTTACTTCTACTTTGAATGAGTTATTGTCAAGATTATCATTCTGAGCAAGTTTGATGGTGATCGGACCAAAACTGGCCTCTAGTGTGTTCACAAGGTTTTTCTATGATTTGACCCACTGATCTATGTTTTGATCCGACATGACCCATATTCGAACTTGACTGAGATATTGTCAAAATGATCATTCTGGGCAAGTTTGATGATGTGGCCTCTAGTGTATTCACAATGTTTTCCTATGATTTGACCTACTGAACTGACCTACTTTTTTGCCCGACATGACCAATATTCGAACGTGTCCGAGATATTGTCAAGATGATCATTCTGGACAAGTTTGATGATGATCGGACCAAAATTGTGGCCTCTAGTGTGTTCACAAGGTTTTTCTAAGATTTGACCTACTGACCTACTTTTTGACCCGACATGACCCATATTCGAACTTGACCGATATATTGTCAAGACTGTGATTCTGAGCAAGTTTGATGATGACCGGACGAAAACTGTGATCTCTAAATTGTTCACAGGGTTTTCTTTGATTAAACCTACTGACCTACTTTTTGACCCGACATGACCCATATTCGAACTTGACCGAGATATTGCCAAGACTGTGACTCTGAGCAAGTATGATGATGACCGGACCAAAACTGTGATCTCTAAAGTGTACACAGGGTTTTTCTATGATTTGACCTACTGACCTACTTTTTGGCCCGACATGACCCATATTCGATCTTGACCGAGATATTGTCAAGATTATCATACTGGGCAGGTTTGATGATTGGACCATAACTATGGCCTCTAGTGTGTTCACAAGGTTTTTGTTTGATTTGACCTACTGACCTACATGTACTTTTTTTCACCGACATGACCGAGCTATTGTCAAGATGATCATTCTGAGCAAGTTCAATGATGATCGGACCAAACCTGTGGCCTCTAGTGTGTTCACAAGATTAATCTATTATTTGACCTTTCGGCCTACTTTTTGACCCGACATGACCCATATTCGAACTTGATCGAGATATTGTCAAGACGATCATTCTGAGCAAGGTTGATGATGATCGGACCAAAACTTTGGCCTCTAGAGTGTTCACAAGGTTTTTTTTTATGATTTGACCTACTGACCTCCTTTTTGACCCGACATGGCCCATATTCGAACTTGACCAAGATTTTGTCAAGATGAACATTCTGGGCAAGTTTGATGATGATTAGATCAAAACTGTGGCCTCTGGTGTGTTCACAAGGTTTTTCTATGATTTGACCTACTGACCTACGTTTTGACCCGACATTACTCATATTCGAACTTGACCGAGATCGGACCAAAACTGCGGCCTCTAGTGTATTCACAATGTTTTTCTATGATTCGACCTACTGAACATACCTACTTTTTGACCCGACATGACCCATATTCGAACGTGTCCGAGATATTGTCAAGATGATCATTCTGGACAAGTTTGATGATGATCGGACCAAAACTGTGGCCTCTAGTGTGTTCACAAGGTTTTTCTCTAAGATTTGACCTACTGACCTACTTTTTGACCCGACATGACCCATATTCGAACTTGACCGAGATATTGTCAAGACTGTGATTCTGAGCAAGTTTGATGATGACCGGACGAAAACTGTGACCTCTCAATTGTTCACAGGGTTTTTCTATGATTTGACCTACTGACCTACCTTTTGACCCGACATAACCCATATTCAAACTTGACCGAGATATTGTCAAGACTGTGATTCTGAGCAAGTTTGATGATGACCGGACCAAAACTGTGACCTCTAAAGTGTTCACAGGCTTTTTATATGATTTGACCTACTGACCTACTTTTTGACCCGACATGACCCATATTCGATCTTGACCGAGATATTGTCATGATGATCATACTGGGCAAGTTTGATGATGATTTGACCATAACTATGGCCTCCAGTGTGTTCAAAAGGTTTTCCTTTGATATGACCTACTTACCTACATGTACTTTTTTAACCGACATGACCGAGATATTGCCAAGATGATCATTCTGAGCAAGTTTGATGATGATCGGACCAAAACTGTGGCCTCTAGAGTGTTCACGAGGTTTTTCTATGATTTGACCTACTGACCTCCTTTTGACCCGACATGACCCATATTCGAACTTTACCAAGATTTTGTCGAGATGATCATTCTGGGCAAGTTTGTTGATGATTAGACCAAAACGGTGGCCTCTGGTGTGTACACAAGGTTTTTCTATGATTTGACCTACTGACCTACGTTTTAACCCGACATTACTCTTATTCGAACTTGACCGAGATATTGTCAAGATTATCATTCTGAGCAAGTTTGATGATGATCGGACCCAAACTGTGGCCTCTAGTGTGTTCACCAGGTTATTCTATGATTTGACCTACTTACCTACTTTTTGACCCGAAATGACCCATATTCGAACGTGACCGTAATATTGTCAAAATGATCATTCTGATCAAGTTTGATGACGATCGGATCAAAACTTTGGCCTCCAGTGTGTTCACAAGGTTTTTCTATGATTTGACCTACTGACCTATTTTTTGATCCGACATGACCCATATTCGAACATGACCGAGATATTGTCATGATGATCATTCTGACCAAGTTTGATGATGATTTGCCCAAAACTGTGACTTCCAGTTGGTTCACAAGAAAAAATTACGCATGGATAACGCACGACGACACAGGTTACAAAAGCTCACCATTACCTTCGGTCAGGTGAGCTAAAAATATTGGATGCAATATAAATATTGTACGACAGACGGTCGGCCCCCGCCCATAGGGGCTTGAAGAAATATATGGGCTGCATGATGCTTCCACGCAGAGCTGAATCTGGTCCGCACACTAGTACTGGTAAACCGCTTAGAGGATCAAAGCCTGTCCAGGAACCACGGTGCGAGGCAGACCGTCCATGCTAATAAACCCTATTGGTTTCATTGGGCGACAGGGCTTGAGATGTCATTTCATCTCAATGTCGGGTAAAAGTCCAAAAAAATTGGAAGCAACGTCTCCAAAATGACCTTTACAGTGTTGACGGGGACGTTAAACCTCAAATCAAACAAACAAACGACAGACGGCATGCATGGTAATTAACCCAATCACGGTTGATAACTTCGCTTTCCTCTTTAATTGCACGCTGGTGGGTCAGGACGATTCCAGCGTGCTTATGAGCTAGGAGGCATATTCAGCCTTGCAAACTATATAGCTGTGTATGGAGAGACTCAATAAAACCGAGTCTCCGATTTTCGTTCTTTTATGTGTTCTTTGTTTCCAAAGCAATCTTTTAGCTTTTTTTTTACTTCTGTAATGTTGGTTGGTACCTGATGCTCTGTCTCTGGTTAGGCCCATCGCAGTCTAACTGTTGGTTTTCTTTTGCTCCAGCATTTCGGTGTTTGTTGCTGTCGAGTCCTCCCCGTTCTTTCATCTCTGTAGTTGTTTGATTTTTGTGTTCTCGTAGATGTTGCACTGATGAGTTGGGAAGGCTTCATGCGGACAGAACAAATTATTTGTCTACGAGGACTGTTCAAATACGAATGCAAGTAGAACGTTTTCTCATGCACTAATGCGAAAATCACCTGGAAATAAATATCACAGCGTAGAAAAACATTTACCTATACATTGATACCAAACTTGTTAAAATCCGTGCACTTTAGCCATGTATATCGTTCGATAAACACTGTCTACTCTTGTATACTAATACAAAACATGGTTGGAAGAAGGTCAGAGTACGCCGTTGAAATACGGTCCTATATTAAGAATCGTTGTATTCTAAGTATACGTGCAAAGACATTTTTGATTATTTTGTTTGTTTGATTTGAGGTTTAACGTCCCCGTCAACACTGTAAAGGTCATTTTGGAGACGTTGCTTCCAATTTTGTGGGACTTTTACCCGACATTGAGATGAAATGACATCTCAAGCCCTGTCGCCCAATGAAACCAATAGGGTTTATTAGCATGGACGGTCCGCCTCGCACCGCGGTTCCTGGACAGGCTTAGATCCTCCAAGTGGTTTACCAGTACTAATGTGCGGGCCGGATTCAGCTCTGCGTGGAAGCATCGTGCAGCCCATATATTTCTTCAAGCCCCTATGGGCGGGGGCGGGTCTTTGATGAAATATGTTCGGTTTATGGGCATAATGAAACGTCTTTTCCGACAGTTTTTTGTTGGTGTAAGAAATTCAGCTGTGGGCTAGGCTCAACAGAAGATGCACCACATGATCGTCGGCCGAAAAGAGCAACATCTGCCAAGATGGTTGCTAGAGTGAAAGAAATAGTTGCTACCGATGCACGATACACCACTAGGCAAATAGCTAGTACGGTTGGCATCTCATTACGAGCAGCTCATACTATTCTGAAACGGGATTCGAAAATGAGAAAGATCTGTGCTACATGGATTCCCCATCTGTTGACAGATGAGCAGAAAAAGACACGCGTTCAGTGCGCCAAGAAGTTGCTTAAAAAGTTTCCAAATTACAATGCACGGTCTTTCGCTAATGTCGTCACAGGTGACAAGACATGGGTTCACTTTTTTGAGCCAAAACGAAAGATTCAGAACAAAATATGGGCAACAAAGTATTGCAAAAGACCATGCATTGCAAAGCGGACTATGAGCGTCAAGAAGGTAATGTATGCCATATTCTTTTCAAATCAGGGCCCTGCTATTCAGGTTGCTGTGCCTAAAGGCAAATCTGTAAATGCGAAGTTTTACAAGAATAAAGTTCTTCGAAAATTGAAGAAATATTTCAAAGAACAAAGACCCGCAACTGGTTTGGCCAATGTCAGATTGCTACATGACAATGCGTCATCGCACAAGGCGTTCATTGTGCAAGACTATCTGAAGCAGGAAAAGGTTGTTGAACTCCCTCACCCCCCGTATTCCCCTGACCTTGCCCCGTGTGACTTTTTTTTGTTCCTGCGGCTGAAAAAATACCTTTCTGGTCGAAAATTTGCACAGCGCAAACACCTAGGTTCTGCAATATTCCAGTGCCTTCATAGTATACTTCGAAAAGACTACCAAAATGCATTCAATGATTGGATCAGAAGACTGAAAGTTTTTTATATCTGTTAAAGGGGAATACTTTGAGGGGACAAAATAAATTTTTCATCTAAATCTATCACGGAATCATTTTTATGTGCTTAGTTGTATTCATATTTTAACAGTCCTCGTAAATGGTGACGGAATCAAGGGCAAGGATTATGGCCACATAACATCGATTTTCACTGTTCCAAGGTGGCTCTACTGTCGCGGATTATTTTTGTTATGGCTTGTCTTTGAATGTGGGAATCACTTATATCTTTTTGTTTTGGATAGCCAATTGGCCATAACGTGGGAAATTAACTGTCCTTTTGGCTTTCCACTATTGATGTTTCCAGTGAGGTCTAGTTAATTAATGTTTGTGTTTCTTTCCCTTGGGTGTTTCTGATGGGAAATGTGGGTTAAATGTACCGATTCCTGATCATTGCCTTCACATCTATTTTAGACCTACTAAGCTGTTTACCAGTACTTGTGTGTTCAGTTTCGGCTCTGCATGGAAGCACCATGGATCCAAGTCTATTTCTTCAAGCCCCAATGAGTGGGTGTTCTTTTGACGGTTTTTAGGTCTATGGAAGCTAATGGGCCCTGGGAAGTGCCAACATGGACTCTAGGGACTAGTGGCAATGTACGTGACCACTTATGCCACATACAAAACATCTAAGATCTGGACCTTATGGTTTCAGGGAAGAAGATTTTTTTCCATTATAAGTCTATGGGAGGCCAATTAGGACACTAAGGGCATGATTGGCAGGATTTACTGACCGTTCAAAGGCGGTTCTTCTGTCGGGGTTAATTTTTGTTATGGATAGCCAATTGGCCATTTTGTTGGAGAGTAACCGTCCTTTTGGCTTTCTGCTATTGATTTTTCCATAAGGGTCTATTTATTTCATGTTTGTATTTCTTTAACTTGGGTGTCTCTGATAGGAGCTGTGGATTAATTGTATCGATTCCTGATCATTGCCTTCACTTCTATTTATGCAGATGACTACTTAACGTTGCAACATACTAAATATCTAAGCTTTAGGGATTCCGAGAAGAAGAGTTTTTCCCATTATAAGTCTATGGCAGGGGCATGGGTGGCAGGATTCATGTAGGTAACTACTAATCATTGCTACATACTAAATTATCTGAGCCCTGGGATGTATGGTTTCAGAGAAGACAATTTTTAAGTCTTTCCAATTATTTGTCAATTGGAGCTTATGAGCCCCGGGGTCTGGCCAATTTCAATTTGGACCCCAGGGGCACAATTGGCAGGATAATACATCAGAGTCTAACTGTTGGTTTTCTTTTGCTCCACCATTTCAGGGGTTTCTTGCTGTCAAGTCCTCACCATTGTTTCATCCCTATGGTTGTTTGATTTTTCTGTTCTCGGAGATATTGCACTATTGAGTTAGGAAGCGAAAAAATTATGTCTTAATTGTGACAGAAGTATGGATGAGGATTGCAGCTGTGTAAAATAAATTTTAGCCCCAAGTGAAATTCTTTTTTCTGGGGCTTCTGGTATCAGAGAAGATGAGGTTTGAATTTGTTATAAGTTTATGGTAGCTATATGTTTCCATGCAACCATAATTATCCGATCTTACGCAGCTTTACCTCCTAACTGATAATGCTTCACATGAAATTTGATTAAGATTGGCCAAGGGGTACCAGACATATACTTATTTGATATTGTGAATGGACAACGGAGCATCGACATATAAATAACTCACATGAGCCTTTGGTTCAGGTGAGCCAATAAGGAAAATTAAACTTTTGTAACTAAATCAAACTACATAACATGCTTCTTGTATAGACAAAATAACTACAGTTTAAGTATAACTTTTACTCTTTTTTTCAAAATGTGATTACAATATTAAAAATTCACTATAGTAAACATAGAAAATCACATAACAGGCAAACAAATACATATATGTAACAATAAGTCACCAGAATAACCTAAGATAATGATTCTCTAATTCCAAACATCAGGAACCAGTTGTTCAAAACAAATGATATCGTTAGTTAATGTATCGTAAAAACATATCATTGTAAATGGCAAATATACTGATATTTTTGCTGAAAAAATGTGAGTAGTAAAAGCTACAAACATTTTTTCAGCAAAAATACAAAAAATTTAGATATTGTACTTGCTTGAACAGTTAACAATATGACCCCTAACGAGATCTTTAAGCTAATGAGGCTTTGAACAACTGGCCCAAGGACAACATTATCTTCAACATAACGTTAACCATTCAATACATTTTACAAAGAAAAACTAAAACAAGTCATTAGCAAATAGTGCAGGTCCAGATCAGATGCCAAAGAACGTGGTGTCTGATCTGGACCTTCACTGTTTGCTAAAAGTTCTATCATTATCTTAATATTTTTCTAAAAACATCCTTGAATTTAAAACATACTTTTACTATACCGTATTTACCCTAAATATTTGGACACCTCAACTCCTTACCATAAAATTTGAACAAGTACAAATCACTAACCGATGTTGTTTCTAAGAATCAAGATGAGTGGCAAACAGTGAAGACCCTGATGAGACGCCGTGGCAGAATCTATTTGGTGCAAAAAGTTTGTAAAAGTATGTGTAATTAATTATCATCCTTGTGAACCTCCCTTTATAAAGATAAAAGCAATGCTAACATTGCATGTTACCCCACCACTGCAGGCCAGTAGCATGCATTTTCAGGTGTTTCTAAAGCAGACAGCCTTAGAAATAGGCAGCCAGTATCTATAGCCTTGATGCATATGGGACAATAATTTTCTGTATCTCTGGTACAGAAACTATAGGCCAAAACATACCATTTTTCAGATACATTCAAGACAAATAACTCAAAAATTTAACCCTCACCATGCTGAACACAGAGGTATCCTTTGTTGAAAGCCGTATACATTCAGACCAGCTGGCTAATCAGAATCTATACTTTTTTCCATTCTGCTACTGAATCAATGGTAAAAATCAAAGCCATGTGCAGACTAGCCAGAGAAGCAGTTCTTGCCTACATTATAATAGCTTTAGTGCTCAATATACCTATGAAATTTCATCTACCTATTCCATATTGAAAGGAGCTACATATACAAGGGCAGGTAAGTCAAGACCTCAAATGGTCAGAGCCTATGGTTCCTTGTTCCTCTTATCAGGACCCACAATATACTTTTGAACAGAAATGTTAAAATAATGTAACCCAAAAATAGATTATAGGTGCTCATTAGAACCACCTCACGCTCAAGCACCCCCTGCCCATTGGGGCTCGGAGAAATAAATTGGGTTGCATGATGCTTCCCCGCAGAGATGAAACGGACCAAACTTGAGTACTGGCAAACCGCTTAGGTCTAAGCCTGCCCAGGAAAAAGGTGCAATTCGGACCTCTCCTTAATCCCAAGTTGTTTCTTCGGGTGGTAGGGCTTGAGATGTCATTTCATTTCAATGTCGGTTGAAAGTCACACAAAATTGGAAGCAGCGTCTCCAAAATGACCTAAATAGTGTTGACAGGGACAAAAAACCTCAACACAAACAAACCACACTCAAGCTCAAGGGATAGTCTAATGTGTACACCCAAGCTATATTTCTGAGCAGTAATAGGAAAAATCATGTCTACCCTTGGAAACTCCATTTTTTTCTTTGCTATATGAAGCATGTTTTACAAAGGTGTTCATTTCAGACAATTTACATATGCACCTATTAAAGAATCAGATCAGCCTGCGCATCCATACAGTCTGACCAGAGTCTTCTCTTGCTGCACGAAGGAGCATTGGGCACATAATGAAGACTCTGATCAGACTATGCAGATGTGCAGGCTGATGAGTGTAAACTATAGGAAATGCTGCGCCACGGCTCAAACATGATGCTAAAACTCTGTATCAAATGACCATATTACCTAGAATATACACACCCTAGGTCCATGCTTTTTGTTGGATTTCCTCTTCCATGTATGACCACACTAGTAGCATCTCTACCTTTCAGAATGTGTTTATATGTTCTCTGAGCTTTCATAAATGTTGAAGTGAAATCAATAAATCACAACCTCTATATAACAATATTGTTAAGGTCCGAAACATAAACCGTGTTAGTTAAAAAAAACATGTTATATCTAAACAAAAAGTATAGATAAATAGAAAAATAACCACAAGTCATTTTTCTGAATACTCTACACATTTTGATAACCATCCTTAAACAGTGTAATATCCAAAACAATGTTATATCCAATACTATGTTGTAATGAACAATGTTATAAAGAAGTTTGTGTCTATGTATCACATTTTCAGTCGAAAGCATCATCACTATTATATACTTCTTTTAGGTTCTTGGAGTCAGTTCAATAATAATACCGTTTTCTGGCCTTAATATAAGTTCAAAAACAGGATTAAGATCTTCTCTAGTCTGCAATGACTTCACTGAGTATTGACGAAATATGGATGATAAGATTACCTTTTCTTCTAACATTGCAAACTTCTGACCTGTAAAAGATAGATAGGGAAAATTTAGTTTGCAGGAGAACATCATAATAACCATAGTTTGCAATGAATACCCTTTTAAAAAGAGAAACGATCAGGATCTGATACAATCCGATCCAAAACTCTTCCCACAATATCACTAGGGAAAGAAGTCGAAATATGGAGTGACAGCAGTAAACAAAACGGACCACAGGTTAACCGAGTCAGCAGCTTTTTTTCCAAACAGGTGGTGACTCGGAATATTCAAACCTGACTAAAAAGGAGAAATATACATAATACATAATGGGGGAAGGAATCAGGATCACCAACATGACAAACATTAAACTAGAAGGACAAACATAACTAAAAACAAACAGCCAAAAAGGGGGAAGAATTAAATCATCAATGTAACAAGATATCTAATTAGGGAAAGAATCAGAACCACTAACACCAAACATGAAGGAGCCACAGCAAAAGCACTGACTTGGAATGGTCAGTAAAAATTACTGGTGGGTTTAAGTTAACTTTATGGGACCCTAACTCTCACTTTCACTGTGGTTCAAACAAGTATTGTTTGATCCACGTGACGGTTTTCTAACTCATCAGTGTATCAACTCGGTAAACAAAGAAATCACAATTAAAGCCAAGTTGACACAAGGATGAGGACTTGACAGTAAAACACACTGAGCCATCCGGTGCTGAACACAATGCCACATGAACATTGGAGAGAAAGTTGAACCCCGGCTCCAACCAACTAATAAATGGCTTTAAGCCAAAGCCATTATGGAGTCTGAACCCCGATCCACCGGCATGCTATTAATGAGGAAAGCGTAATGTGTGACAGTGATTGGGTCGAACACAATGCATGCAGACTGTTGAACAGCATTTATATCATATCCAATGCGTTTGTAACCTTTAATAATTTTCTGAAATTGTGCAGAAGTTAGGTTTACCTTTAATTTTTCTTAATTTATATATGTCGCCAAAAAAAATCAGGCTGTGACATCCCCTGCAGCAGAAGTCTATTTCAACCAAGCTTAAATTTTTTAATTTATATGATAGTGTTGGTGATAAAACTTAGACAATGCTTTCCAAAGTTTATATTGATATCTGTGATGTAGCAGTTTAGCAGTTAAACTTTTATTACGAGTGTTAAAATCAGCAACATGACTTGACACTCTTGTGAAGCGAATAAGCTGCGAAATATAAACACCGTAAGATGGTGAATGAGGAATATCACCATCTAAAAATGGGAAGTTAACTAAATTAAAATCAAAATCATCACACTTTTCATAAATTTTAGTTGAAACAAAACCATTTGAAATGTTCAAATGCAAATCCAAAATGGGCTTCGATATCAGAATTATTGGTTTTGTTTAACTGCAGCTCAGATAGATAAATTTGATTGACCATTCCTTCAAAGTAAGGATTGTCAATATTTAAAAGAGCATCTAAATATCTTGAGGTAATGTAAGCTTCACTTTGACAAGAAAGTGACATTATAAAATCCCGTTCATAACAAAACAAAAATAAATCAGCTTCAAGGGGAGCACAGTTTGTACCCATTGGAATACCTACAATTTGCCTATTTAATATTGTTCCAAATCTAATATAAATATAATCTAAAAGATAAGATAAAGCGTCACACATAGTTTGACAAGACCAAAATGTATACTTTTTTACATTTGTATCTGACGTGCATTGAAGGAAAGTAGCCCCCTGTCTTTGTAAAGTGCTTTCAATAAAATAAGTAAGTTTTTCCTTTATCAAGTTATGAGGTAAAGTTGTGTATAGAATGGAAAAATCATATGTAGACAGACTACATGCTGGAAAACCACTTAACTTTAATTTATTAAGTACCTCACCAGAATACTTTATAGACCAAAAAAAATTTTTACCTGATCTTTCAAAGACAGTTTCAAAATATCTAATAACATGATTCTTAATAGCGGTGAGACAAGAGGTTAATAATTCGGTAAGTTCAGTTGATGTACAAGAGCTGGAGTTAACAATAAAGCTGGCTTTGTATGGTCGTTTATGAAGCTTTGGTAACCAATACATCGTCGGAAACTTATCCTGGCATTCTTTAAAATTCAAAGAAAACCTTATGGGTAGTTTGTTCTGTGGCCATCAAGAACTCACTTTTCGTCTAATACAGTCTCTCCGTAGGCCATGGTACTATTTAGTTCCTGTTTAAAGTGTTAAAATTCCTGTTTAAAGTGTTAATATAATGCAATTGTCAAACAACGATGACATTATTAGCAGTCTTACTGCTGGAACCAAAACGTACTTCCCATCAATTTTTTTGGATACCATGCTTCAAATGAGGGAAAGTAGATTTAGGTTTAGGCGGTAGGAGATTAGTATTCTGGAAATAAAATTCAATACATTTATCAATTAATTTAAAAATGTTAGTTTTCAATTCTTTTAAAGCACTATACTCAAGACTTTCTCGTTTACACCAACGATCGCCAAAGTGTTCAAAACCTGGGCAATTTCATCCTGACATTTATTAAAATTAATATGAGAAGGAAATCTGTGTTTAGGACCTTTAGAAACTATATTTCAAATTCTTTTGTTAGATATGATTTTAAGATTTCCCGTTATTACATGACCAGCGGCATGGTACATGAATTTGGAATTTTGACCGTCTCATATATATGGAGTGTTTGCATGAATGTCAAAATCTGATACTAGCTGATTAAAATAAAATATAGTATTTCTTAAAAGTTTGTTATATTTATAACAAGTTATAGGGGGTTCTTTATTATTAAAATAATCAGGTATGAAGAAATTACAGATTTGTCTCTAAATATACTAGGTAAATCCATAAACTCAATTCCCTTGTTTATGAATTTTTTAGGTACTTTTTTTTATAAAATAATGTTTGTGATTTATTTCAGATTGTTTGGCGAAGAAATGATGAGTACAGCATCTATTTAAAAGTGCTGCATAATAAAACTGATGAGCTTTATCACATAATCTATTAGCCTCTTCTAATTTCCGTTTGACTGGAACAGGAAGAGAACTTATCAAGGTCACCCAAAGGTCATCATTTGAACAAATTATGATAGGCCCTAGTCCCCAATGCTACATACCAAGCTTCATGGCGATTGTCACACTGGTTTCGGAGAAGATTTTTAAAGGGTTTTTAACCTTATATGGGCATGGCAGTTATCTTGATTATGTGATCATACTCATTTTAATGAATTTCCTTGTTACTAAAAGCATTTACATGAAATTTGGTTAAAAATGGCTCAATGCTTTCTGAGGAAAATAAGTTTTAATTTTCATATCTGAATAACCTTTGGCCAAGGTCAAATAATGACCTTGACCTTGAATATTCATGCAGTTTCATGCACTCATTTAGCTATTTGCATCTACCAATTTTCAGATCACAGGCTGAACTATTTTCAAAAAAATACACAGTTTTTACTTTTTCCCATACAAAAGTCTATGTGACCAAATATAACCTTGGCGTAAAATAGATCAAGGTCAACTGAGGATCATCATTTGAACAAATTATGATGGGCCCGAATCCCCAATGCCACATGCAAAGTTTCATGGCAATCAGCCCATTGGTTCTTGAGAAGAAATTTTTTGAAGGGTTTTTACCATCTGGGTCATGTGACCTGGACTGCTAACAAGCTTTCGCTCCGCCACCACATGGATGCTCCACATGAAATTTGACTTCAATTGGCTCAGATTTCGGAGGAGAAGATGTTTGACAGATAACAGACGATACACAATGGAGCCTTGTCATACTATAAGCTCATCTGTGAGCTAAAAATGACATCATAGCGTCACGACCACGTGTGTTTAATATTTCAGCTAAAACTTTAAGAGAAGTATTCTTTTTCTTTATTGCGAGACATTTCCATTAACTTAATATAGAGAAAAGTGGTGTTTACAAGGGTATATATTATTTCCCTTATTTTGGGCTAAAAACATAGATTTTGAGCCCTCATTAGAACTGCCTCAATGAGACAGTTCTTACAAGTGACTACAGTGTCTGAGGGGGCTGCAACAAGTATTAGCAATCTGCATTTTCAACAGAAAAGAGAAGAAATATCTCTTTTTATCAGAAAAATGTCAGATTTTTGTGATATAAAAATGTACACAGGTGAGTTATTCTTATGTATATTTGGTTTTGGTTTGATTTGAGGTTTAACGTCCCCGTCAACACCGTAAAGATCATTTTTGAGATGTTGCTTCCAATTTTGTGGAGCTTTTACCCGACATTGAGATGAAATGACATCTCAAGTCCTGCCGCCCAATGAAACCAATAGGGTTTATAAGCAAGGACGTTCCGACTCGCACCGCTTTGCCTGGGCAGGCTTAGATCCTCTAAGCAGTTTACCAGTACTTGTGTGCGTGTCTGTTTCAGCTCTGCATGAAAGCACCATGCAGCTATCCTTATGTATATATTTTGTTCCTTTTTCTACTCAAAACACAGATTAGGAGTACTTCTTAATTCCACCTACTCGTAAATCAGTTACATGTGCATCAGACTGGTGATCAGCTCACTGGTTAAATACCCATGGTCAGGGCTCTAGAAAACCGATTTTTAGCCGGTCCAGACCGATTTATGAAATTAAAAAAAACGATTTATTTGAAAAATTCTGCTGAAAAATCGGTCCCAGAAAGTTTTCAATGTACCAAAATTTTCTAATCAATCGCAGTAAAAACAGAAATACCTGGTTAAGTGTCAGACTGTTAATTGTCCTAGTTATCTAATCCAATTATCTCAAGTGTCCGGGTTGTAGTGATGTTTGGCAGAAAACACATTAATGAGATCTCGCCAGGTAGCCTCTCTCGAGAATAAGGCTTAATAATTAGACAGTCAGTTATCCAAAATGAGACTGACATGCATGCAGACCGATAGAATTCGCGCCAACACAGTGGTGTATGCGGTGATTAACTTATTAATAAACACAGAATCGGTATTTAAATACAAAAGTGGAGTTTTGCAAGGCGACATTTTCTGACCAAAGCTGTTGCATGCTTTATCTGCTTGCGATTCATTTATTATTAACAGTTAAAGAAAACTATGTTCCGTGACATATAATGCAGTCATCAATGAAGTAAATCTCTAGCAGCTAATTGTCACGTGATACATTAATATTCAATATCGGCGGAGTCTGTCATAATTACAACTATGACTAATGACCAATCACGACTTGAATCCTAATCCACAGATTTATGAGGTGTGATCTTAAGCTGTCGGCGTTAAACAACTGTAAAATCATCACTTGTCGGCAATAAAAAGTTTATTAATTTATGATTACATTTATCGCAACTGTTCACCATGTCTGTATACGCGTAAACGAATGTTGTATGATGTATCTTGCAAGTTGAAAAGGTACTGAATGCGCCAAAAAGAAGTCAAACTGCACAGTTCATGAGATCACAACGGCTGTGGTGAGCCTGCTGCACGTTGACATGCAGAGAAAAACGTTACTCTCGTGTGCTGGTTCATGAATTATCGATTGCCTTGAACGTTATGGTGTCAGCCTGTCAGTCAGTTAAAGTTGTACATATGGGCAGCCTTTGCTGCACATAGACATGCGGGAAAAAATGTCAGCTTAGCGAGATAAAGAGAATAAAGAATGCAGACTAGTTCATAATTTAGCAATTTTAGTTCAAGGCGAACATTGAAGTTCTCCGTCACCCAAATCGCCATAAACTCCACCACCCTCAAACCAGCACTACCGTTTTTCTGCACGCGATCGGTAAATGACGTCATCCGACCCCAGCAAACCCAAACGTGTTTAATTTCATTTTTATTTTACTGGAGCGTATTTCTTTCATAAAAAAATGATTGTAACGGTTAAAAAAAATATTTTCTCAATAGCTAAACTGTTGTGGATAGAGGTGGATAGAGAATGGGGCCTTGCACAATCCCCGACTTACCTCCGGAAGCTCCGTGTCAATCACCAACAATGGCATATAGATGTGTTTACACAAATTAAAGCATTCGAATTTTCCTGCCAAGAGTCTGCTATTTTGGTGCCAAAACATAACCATGTATGAGACAGTAGAATAGTCCGTTTTTATTATGCATGCATCTATGTAGATGTAGCTAATGGTCTTAGGCGGTATTAAATCATTTTCACATTGATTGTGGATTAAATTTTATGATTGAGGGAAAAATGCAAATTAGAGACATAAATTGATCCTATTTTCACACCTTGTCATGCGGAACATTGTAGGCTGAGGCTTGTATTTACAGTGTATAGTAGTCGCAGATAAAATTGACTGGGCAGAGCTATCGTTTGTACCTGCCTCTGGAATGATCTATTAACAAAAAGGGAAAGCAAGTCATCCGATTGTATCAATTCAACTATAACATTTACAAAGCTGTGGCGTATATGGCCATTTGGTCCACTTGCAGAAAGCATGCGAAAGGCACTCTACCAAATCTTCTGGTGGACTCAGCGAATTTGACATATATTGACAACACCTAAATAGCCCCGCCTGGTCAATTTTATCCGTGACTACTGTAATAGTAGAATAGACTGATTCGTGACAAATACGGTTGGCGTTTATAACACGATTCGGTCAACTAACATGGTCCGTTGGTTGGACCCGAAATTCCGTTTTATAACGAGGTGGACGTGTACATTGATGATGAGGTCACCGGTCAGCTGGCCGGACCGATTCGGATTTCAAAATTTCTAGAGCCCTGCACATGGTAAAGGTGAACGCTAGGGTGGTCACCATATTTTATAAAGTCAGTGAACCATGAATTGTAGGACAAGGTCAAATATGGATGCTTGCATTAAAATTGCCATCCCTAGATACAAGTTTGTACCAAGTATCATTAATGAAACTCTTATAGTTCTTGAGAAATTAACTTGACCATTAGGGTGAACGCTAGGGTGGTCGCAATATTTTACAAAGCCAGTGAACCATGAAATGTAACTCAAGATCAAATATGGATGCTTGCATTAATATTGCCTCCCCCAGATACAAATTTGTACGAAGTGTCATTATTGAAGCTCTTATAATTCTCGAAAAATTAACTTGACCATTAGGGTGAATGCTAGGGTGGTCCAAATATTTTACAAAGTCAGTGAACCATGAAATATAGGTCAAGGTCAAATACAGATGCTTGCATTAGAATTGCCATCCCCAGATACAAGTTTGTATCAAGTATCATTAATGAAGCTCTTATAGTTCTTGAGAAATTAACTTGACCATTAGGGTGAACGCTAGGATGGTCGCAAATTACAAAGTCAGTGAACCATGAAATGTAGGTCTAGGTCAAATACGGATGCTTGCATTAAGATTGCCATCCCAAGTATCATTAATGAAGCTCTTACAGTTCTTGAGAAATTAACTTGACCATTAGGGTGAATGCTAGGGTGGTTGCAATATTTTACAAAGTCGGTGAACCATGAAATATAGTTCAAGGTCAAATATGGATGCTTGCATTTACGTTGCCATCCCCATCCAAATTTGTGCCAAGTATCATTGATGAAGCTTGTATAGTTCTTGAGAAATGAAAATGACCATAAGTGTGAATGCCAGGGGGTCACAATATTTTACAGAGTCAGTGAACCATGAAATGTAGGTCAAGGTAAAATATGGATGCTTGCCATCCCAAGATACAATTTTGTACCAAGTATCATTAATGAAGCTCTTATAGTTCTGACCTTACACTGAACGCTAGGGTGGTCGCAAATGATGACCCCTTGACAAACGGTTGTAAGGATGAACAGACGAAAAACCGGTCGTCTATATAGTGCCATGCTAATAGCAGGCACAAAAAAATGGCTTTGACATTTCCATTATGATTTTCCAATCATTTGTAAGAACAGTAATCATACATATTGTGTCATGATATTAACTTTAGGTAGGTTTGTTAGGAGATGAAAAGCCTATGAAATGTTCAAAAGGCTTCCATCAAACCAGCCAAATGTTAATGAAGGACAAAATATCATGGAAACACACATAATTCTGACCCCCTTGAACCATACATTTACATGGTAAGATTGGGGTTTACAGGGGTAAATGTTATTTTTCTTATTTCTTCTCTAAAATATAGATTGTGGGTACTCTTAAGAACCGCCTCGATGATGCGGTTCTAACGAGTACCCACAGTCAAAATTTTGAGCAGGAATAAGAACAAGAGGGCAATGATGGCCCTGGATCGCTCACCTGATCCATACTGTAACAAGTGGGCCCCGGGGAGGGGAATTATTGGCCCCGGGGCTATAATTTGCATAATCTTGAGAGAGGTCTAAAAGGTGAAGCTTCATACCAAATATCAAAGACGGGAGCCTTCTGGTTTCAAACAAGAAGATTTTTAAATGTTTTCCTTATATATGTATATTTATAAAACCTGTGGGCCGCGAGGCGGGATCATTTTTGGCCCCAGGGCTATAATTTGAACAATTTTGGTAGAGGTCTACTAGATGAAGCTTCATACCAAATATCAAAGACCGGAGCCTTCTTGTTTCAAACACGAAGAGATTTTTAAAGGTTTTCTCTATATAAGTCTATGTAAAACCAGTGGGCACCAGGCTGGGCCCATTTTTGGCCCCAGGGCTATAATTTGAGCAATCTTGGTAGAGGTCTACTACACAAAGCTTCATACCAAATATCAAAGACCTCGGCTTTCTGGTTTCAGGCAAGAAGATTTTTAAAGGTTTTCCTTATATAAGTCTATGTATAACAAGTGGGCCAGGGGACGGAGCCATTTTTGGCCCCAGGTCTATCATTTAAACAACCTTGGTAGAGGTCCACTAGACAAAGCTTCATACCAAATATCAAGGAACTGAGCCTTCTGGTTTCAGATATGAAGATTTTCAAAGGTTTTTCCTATATAAGTCAATGTAAAACCAAAGGGCCCCAGGGCGGGGACATTTTTGGCCCCGGGGCTATAATTATACCCCCACAAATGAAATTTGGGGGGTATATAGGAGTGAGCTTGTCGGTCAGTCGGTCGGTTGGTTGGTCGGTCTGTTGACTTGGTTTCCAGACGATAACTCAAAAAGCGCTTCACCGATTTTTATAATTTTTGGTACACTGATGTAACATCATAAAATACAGGTCAAGTTCGATTACCACTACAATTCGTCAATTTTCGACATAGTTATGGCCCCTTTCAAGTGAAAAAATTGCAAAATGGCGCTGTTGTACTATCAAGGCAGTTTTTGTGGGGGTATTCATCACCTTTAGTGATAGCTCTAGTTTGAACAATCTTGATAGAGGTCCACAAGATGAAGCTTCATACCAAATATCAAACACCTGAGACTTCTGGTCTCAGACAAGAAATTTTTTAAAGGTTTTCCCTATGTAAGCCTATGTAAAACCAAAGGGTCCCGGGGCGGGGCATTTTGAGAGCCAACAAAATGGGGGTATTTTGGGCCCCAGGGCTATAATTTGAACAATCTAGATAGAGGTCCACAAGACGAAGCTTCATACCATATATCAAATGTGAGCCTTCTTGTTTCAGACAAGAAGAGTTTGAAGGTTTTTCCTATATAAGTATGTAAAACCAAAGGGCCCCTGGGCGGGGGCATTTTTGGCCCCAGGGCTATAATTTGAACAATCTTGATAAAGGTCAACAAGACGAAGCTTCATACCAAATATCAAACACCTGGGCCTTCTGATTTCAGACAAGATTTTAAAGCTTTTCCCTATGTAAGTCTGTGTAAAACCAACGGGTCCTGGGGCGGGGGCATTTTTGGCCACAGGGCTATAATTTGAACAATCTTGGTAGAGGTCCACTAGATGAAGCTACACACCATATATCAAAGACCTGGGCCTTGCGGTTTCATTCCTGTGAAGTTTGGTCACAATCTGGTCAGTGGTTTAGGAGGAGATTTCGTTTGAAGAAATTGTTTAAACACGCACGACGGACGAAAAGTGATCCCAAAAGTTTTCCTCGTCATTACATGACAGGTGAGCTAATAAGACAAAAGTAGGCAAGTTGTGCCCTTTCAGGGACAATAACTCTGGAACAGATGATGGGATATGGGTGGTTCAACAAAGGAACTAAGATCCAATGGTGCTTCAGGTTGTGTAAATTTGGTTAAAATTATAACAAAACAGCTATCATGCAGACAAGACCAAAACAGCCAATTTTTTGCCCTTTCAGGGGCCATAACTATGGTACCCTTGATGTGATATGCCTGGTACAAGAAAGGAACCAAGATCTTGTGGTGGTACAAATTGTGTGTACGTTTGGTTAAAATCAAATGATAAATGAAACGGCGATTGTGCAGACAATACCAAAATAGGAAATGTTTGCCTTTTCGGGAGCCATAACTCTTGTACCCATGATGGGATATGGCTGGTTCAAGAAAGGATCAAAGATTTTGTGGTGGTACAAATTGTGTGCAGGTTTAAATAAAATCAAATCATAAATGAAACAGCTATCATGCAGACAAGACCAAAATAGTCAATTTTTGCCCTTTCAGGGGCCGTAACTCCGTAACACATGATAGGATATGGCTGGTTCAATAAAAGAACCCAAATCTCATGGTGGTACAAGTTGTGTGCAAGTCTGGTTAAAATCAAATCATAAATGAAGATGCTATCGTGCGGACAAGAAATTATTTACGCACAGACAACGGACGAAATGTGATCACAAAAGCTCACCTTGTCACTTCGTGACAGGTGAGCTAAAAATATCACAAATTTTCATCTTAATTTTTTTTTTTCGACGCTAGAGTTTACAATGCATTTGAATAGGCAAGTTTTGGTAATGACGTCAGGTGATTTCAACATCTCACACTTGCAAATGTTGATCTAAAAATAACTGCAGGTACAGTGTCTTCTGGTTCAATACCAGTCAATAAACTTACCTATACAGTTTCTCGACCCTGCGGAGAAAGGAATATAACAGAATGGATGTCTTCCTACACTATTCTCTTGTGTAAACCTCTCTGGATCATATATCTCGGGGTTGGGAAAGTACTTCTTATTTCTGTTCATTGCCAAAGGGGATATCAATATGGTAGAGCCTTTCTCTAAAAGTACATTACCTGATAAGAAAGGGAAAAATTCAGATTAGCTATCTCTCCACCTTTAACCTTTCAAGCAATGCAGAAAATTTGACAGTAGTTGAAAGTCTAAGTTTTCCCCCTATTTATCAGCAAACATAAGGCTATTCCATGCGGATTTTCTGTACAGCAGAGAAGATGATCAACATTTTAGGGGGTCCAAGCAGAAACCATGTTAGTTAAACAACCCCGTTATATACAAACAGACCATTCGGTAGAAAATGTGGTTTGAAAATTTTCAAGATGGCCAATGTGGCAGCCACTTGAGACAGCAGAAGAGAATGGTTCTAAGTAGTCTCTCCATGTCACCCCAATGCCTCCCATCAAGATTTGGCTCAATTCAACTTGATAGGGTTTGAAGATTTTCAAGATGGCCAACATGGGAGCCATCTTAGATAACAGAACAGAATAATTTCAGCAATTCTGAATCTCCATGTTGCTGTGATGCCTCCGATCAAGTTTCATCTCCATCAGACCTTTGGTTGCGGAGGAGATGTAGGTTGAAGATTTTCAAGATGGCCACCATGGTGTAAATTTTAATTAAGAACTTGAAGTGTGATCTATGTTATTTAAATATATATTTGAATTGAAAGATTTTAGAAAATCCAAATTTCAATGTCTCCCAAATACCTACCATCAAGTGTCAGCTTGATCTGACCTCTAGTTTGGGAGGAAATGTCTTT
The DNA here is from genome assembly GCA_963580285.1 of Lucinisca nassula. Classification (NCBI taxonomy): domain Eukaryota; kingdom Metazoa; phylum Mollusca; class Bivalvia; order Lucinida; family Lucinidae; genus Lucinisca; species Lucinisca nassula. The sequence continues at coordinate 88,399,320 of OY757011.1, read as the reverse complement.
TGAAGAATTTCAAGTAGGCCTCCCTGAGCAGCCATCTTAGATATGGGAACAGAACAATTTTAGATAAATCTGAATTTCCATGTTCATCAAGATTCAGCTCAATCCAACCCTTGGTTCGGGAAGCGATGTCTTTTGAAGAATTTCAGGATGGCCACCATGGTGGCTATCTTGGATATAGGAACAGAACAATTTTAGCAAATCTGAATCACTATTTCGCCCTGATGCCTTGCATGAAGTTTCAACTTGAGTCAACCTCTGGTTCGGGAGATGTCATTTGAAGAATTTCAAGATGGCCACCATGGCGGCCATCTAGGATAATGGAATGGAATAATTTGATCAAATCTGAATCTCCATGTCGCCCTGATGCCTCCCATCAAGTTTCAGCTTAATCAGACCTCTGGTTTCGGAGGAGATGTCGATTAAAGAATTTCAAGATGGCCACCATGGCGACCATCTTGGATATAGAAACTGAAAATTTTAGCAAATCTAAATATCAATGTCACCCTGGTGCCTGCCATCAAGTTTCAGCTCAACTGGACCTTTGGTTCGGGAGAAGACGTGTTTTGAAGAATTTCAAGATGGACGCCATTGCAACCAGCTTAGATATCCGAACAGAACAATTTTAGCAAATCCGAATCTTCATATCACCCTGATGCTTCCCATCAAGTTTCAGCACAATTCAACCTTTGGTTTTTTGAGGAGATGTCATTTGAAGAATTTCAAGATGGCTGCCATGGCGGCCAACTTGGAAACCAGAACGGAATGATTTTAGCAAATCTGAATCTCCCTGTCATCCTCATGCCTCCTATCTAGTTTCAGATCAATTTGACCTTTGGTTCAGGAGGAGATGTCATTTGAAGAATTTCAAGATGGCCGCCATGGCAGCAATCTTGGATACTGGAACGAAACAATTTGAGCTAATGTGAATCTCCATGTCACTCTGATGCCTCCCATCCAGTTTCATCTCAGTTCAACCTTTGGTTCGGGAGATGTCCTTTGAAGAATTTCAAGATGGCCGCCATGGTGGCCATCTTGGATATAGAAATGGTGGCCATTCCCTTGCTAAGGGTCTGATCAGACGCACATGTAAGCAGAACGGAACGATTTTAGCAAATCTGAATCTCCATGTCACCCCCATGCCTCCCATCAGGTTTCAGCTCAATGCGACCTTTGGTTTGGGAGGAGATGTCGATTGAAGAATTTCAAGACGGCTGCCACGGTGACCATCTTGGAAAGCCAAAAAAAACCATTTTAACAAATCTGAATCTCCATGTCACCAGGATGCTACCCGCCAGGTATCAGTTTAATCTCAATTCCGGTTCGGGAAGAGATGTGGAAAATGTGAAATGTTAACGACAGATGGACTACGTCCAGGGGAGCTAATAATCAATAAAGATTATTTATCTAACCCTCGTATGAACAACATTGGGTCACTAGCAAAGTTTAAGTGAGCCCCTCACTTACTTTGCTTGTCCCCCGATATTGTTCATATTTCATGGCCATTGACAAAGCCAAACCTCCAACGTCTACAGCGAAATGACAGGGCAATGATCAGACAGATCTGCAATGTCAAGCCACAGAACACTGTCACCATCAGGTCCAGTGAGTTACATGAGCGTCTTGGCATTGAGGACCTGGACCTCATCCTGAAAGAGAGAAGGCTTGCTGGTATGGACATGTGGTATGCTCCAACCGTGCAGTCAAGACTGCCTGTGACATACAGGTAGGTGGAAAGCGGGGGCCAGGAAGGCCCAAGATGACCTGGAAGCAGCTAACAGAAAGAGATTGCAGAGAATGGAAGCTCTCTGCTATCGATCCTCATGATAGACAAGCCTGGAGATCTGGTGTAAGATCTGCCATGCGTGCAGCAAGCCAGCTACCTGGAAGGGGGCCCACTTATGTGGAAGTTGCCCCTGTACCTGCACGTTAATACAAAATCCGTTGATGATGATGATGATGATTTCAGTGAACATTAAAACATAACCTTCTGTTCTGAATTAAATTCAGCATGGAATCTGAAATTTCATACCTATTTCTTTATCTTCCGTAAGTTTTCTTCCAAACACTGTTACAGCAGGGAAAAGTCGCAGGGCTTCCTATAATAAAGTTATAATTTTATGGGGGAGGGGGCTGTGGTAATTACATGCAGTGCCTCATGGTAGAAGTTTGTGGCAAGGTGCATGGTTTAATTCTGGTAGGCTGTTAATAGCAAAAATCTTCAGGTTTTGCTGTAGTTAATTTTTTAATGCCACAAGTCATGTTCATCTATTTTCAGCTGATTGAGTTTATTTCCTATAGTTCTTTTATGGTGAAAATGGTAATGCTACTACCACAGATTGTTTTCCTTATATATCATATTAACTCTAAATATTCCTTTTATTGCAGGCTTCTTTCTATTACTTTTTTGGTGTCAGAATATTAAGAGTTAATACTGTTCTGACACTAAATAAATAATTAATATTCTGACACCAAAAAGTAATAGAAGACCCTAATCAGACTGCTGCAAGGGTCTACAGTTTGTGCAGGCTTCTTTCACTTACTTTTTAGCGTCAGAATATTTAGACTTAATATTGTTCTGACACAAAATTAATAATTAATATTCTGACACCAAAAGGTAATAGTCAGCAGCCTGCACAATCTATTGACTCTGATCAGACTGCTCCTGAAGCAGTAGTCAGATTAGGGTCTACACTGTTTGACAGTCAAAATATATTGAATAATTTGTGATGCTATGGGTCTCTTTTAAAAAGTGTCTGAATATTTAGGGTGAATATAGTAAAGAGTCACTCATTTTGTTTTTATTTGGAGGAATGCATACACCTTAAATAACACCTAAAATACAGGGGCAAAATAACTGCTCCTTGGCTTGCAAATTACAATGTTTACTAACTTCCATCAGAAACAGAAATATTTAGTAAATTAAAACCCTATCCTGGACATTCTGATGCTTTTTTCATGTCTAACAGCATAAGAAATCTTAATTGAACTTCTTTCTAATCAAATCATGCATTAACATGACAAATATATAGAGGATCTTACATGAGTGTTCATGTATCATTGAATTTATTAAACGAGTTGTTTGTTTGATTTGAGGTTTAACGTCCCCGTAAACACTGTAAAGGTCATTTTGGAGACGTTGCTTCCAATTTTGTGGGACTTTTACCCAACATTGAGATGAAATGACATCTCAAGCCCTGTCGCCAACTGAAACCAATAGGGTTTATCAGCATGGACGGTCCGCCTCGCACCGCGGTTCCTGGACAGGCTTAGATCCTCTAAGCGGTTTACCAGTACTATTGTGCGGGCCGGATTCAGCTCTGGGTGGAAACATCATGCAGCCCATATACTTCTTAAAGCCGAGTTGAGGAAAAGGGATATAATGCGAGGCTTTGCCAAGCATTTTATCCCTTTTTCTCAATGAGTTTAATAAATTCAATAATACATAAGCACGAATGCAAGATTCTATTTATCATATGACATTTAAAACGCATTTTATTCACGACTGTTTACAAAAATGTCAAAATTCCGTCATTAGTAAAAGCGACGTCGTTAAGGACGTCGTACATGTAACGTTACGGGAATATACCTAACTTGCATATTTAATCCACTAGTGGATTATCGAAAATATTACATGGCGTTATTGCACTCTCAGACGCTACGTCATATGATAAAAATCTGACTTCTACGGATTTATCCAATAAAATGATCTCCTTACATGAAAGTAAACTCTTGGCATATTTCTCTCATTTACTCTCCAAGAAAATAATTTGCTCTATTGGGACTTCCTGTTTGTGCTTTTGTAAACAGAATTCCCTAAAAAAGAGCTCTGCTTTGAATTAAAAGAATGTGTAATTTTAAGACTAAGAATAGATCCCTACTGCTAATGGAGATGAACATGTATTTGAAAGAACTGGGCCCAGTTGTTCAAAACTAACGACGTCGTTAGTTAACGTATCGTTAAAACTTTGATCATTAAATATGGCAAATATGCTGAAATTTTTGCTGAAAAAAATGTGAGCAGCTTTTGCGGATGCAAAAGCTGCTCACATTTTTTCAGCAAAAATACCAAAATTTTAAATATTCAATTTGCTAGAAGAGTTAACAATATGACCACAAACGAGCTCGTTAAGCTAATGATGCTTTGAACAACTGGCCCCTGCTCTCCTGACTATGAATTATGGATCCATTCATCTTCTGTCTTCTACTTTTCGCAAAAAGCCTTCTTTATGCACCTATCTTTACTGAATTATTTGTCTAACTAGAAATGCATCCACAGATGACCCCGCCTGAAAATATGTTTCAGTTTCAGACAGTCGAACGGACAAATGGACAGGGGCAACAGGGGCATAAGAAATTATTGATTGGACATGAAAAAAGATGCTTTAACTACCTTTGATCCCTAAGTATGACCTTGACCTTGGCAGTACTGACAGTCTTGTGTGCATCAAATGTCTCATGATGGTTAACATTTCTGCCAAGTAATTTTAAAAATCCATCCAGGAATATCACAGGTATTGAACGTACACAAAAAAGACACGTTTCTTTACCTTTGAGCTCTAAGTATGACCTTGACTTTGGAGGAACCGACCTGGGTCATGTGCGAGACACATCGTCTCATGATAGTTAACATTTCTGCCGAGTGATTTTAAAATCTATCCAGAAATTAAAAAGCTTTTGACTGAACACAAAAAACCCTTTTCAGACTTTTGACCGGTAAGTATGACCTTACTGGTATGAACCTGGGTCTTGCATGCAATAAATTGTCTCATGATGGTTAATATTTCTGCCAAGTAATTTCAAAATCCATCCAGTAACAACAAAGGTATTGTGCAGATACAATAAAAAGATACTTTTCTTTACCTTGGCCCTCTGAGTATGCATTGACCTTGGACGTACCAACTTGAGTCTTGCGCATGACATATTGATAGATGATGGTTAACATTTCTACCAAGTAATTTTCAAATCCATTCAGAATAACAGGACACAAGAAAAAGACACTTTCCTTTATCTTTGTCCTCTAAGTATGACCTTGACCTTGGATGTCTCAACTTGGGTCTTGCGCATGACACATTGTCTCACGATGTTTAACATTTCTGCCAAGTAATTTCAAAATACATCCATAAATAAGAAAGTTATTGATGGTGTTTAAGTTTCGGACATTTTTTAGACCTTTGACCTCTAAGTATGACCTTAACCTTGGAGGTACAACCCTGGGTTTCGTCTCATGATGGTTAACATTTATGATAAGTAACTTCAAAATCCATCCAGAAATAAGAAAGTTATTGTCGACTGTGATTAAGTTTCGGATCTTTTTTTAACATTTGACTTCTACCATGGAGGTACGGACCTGAGTTTTGCGCATGACACATGGTCTTATGATGGTTAACCCATAAGACAATGAGAAAAACTACAAGTGGAAATGTTGTCTGCTTATGTCATCTGCTGAATTTTTTCGCAAACGTTTAAAAAAATTTTGCACACAGGCAAACAGTGTGGGCCCAGATCAGACTGCTCCTACTGGGTCAACACTGTTTGCAATAAATTACTTTTAACCCTTGTCCTGCTGAGTATTTAAATATGTCACACCCACCACTGATTATCAGCCAATCAGATTACTTGATGCATATTATTGCAACAAATTCATAAACTGGATGGCAAACAATGAAGATCCTGATCAGATGGCTTCTTCAGAAGCCATCTGATCTCGATCTACATTGTTTCAAAGATAAGGCATATCCGGGCTCAGCAGGACAAGGGTTAAAATAATGGGTTAACATTTCTGAGAAGTAATTTCAAGACTGATCCATATATAAGGAAGTTATTGACCTGTTTAAGTTTCATACCCTTTTTTTGACCTGTGACCTCTAAGCATGACCTTGACCTCGAAGGTAGGGACCGTGGTTTTGGGCATGACACATCATCTGATAATGGCTAACATTTCTGCCAAGTAATTTTTAAGTCCATCCTGAAATAAGGAAGTTATTGACCATGTTTAAGTTTCAGACCCACACATGAACAGATGGACAGGGGCAACATTATAACTTTGCCCTTCCACCATTCTTCTGTTGGCGGGGGCATAAACAGTGCATAGAAGCACTGCTTCTGTTGAACAATGGTATAGCTAAACTTACCTTTATACAACATTCCAGATAATTCATTGACTTCAGATCTTCCATAGTTGCCTCCCTTTCACTGTCACCTGAAGTGTAGATAACAAAGCCTCCAAGTAAGGGAGGTAATGAGGATAATTAAAGAATTATTTTCCCTATTTTGATCTTAAAGTCTATGATGTGGGTACTTGTTAGAATCGCCTCAACGAGGCGATTCTAACAAGTATCCACAACATAGATTCTGAGGACAAATAAGGAAAATTATCCTTAAATAATGCTTGTTGTGTTGTGGTTTATGGCCCAGTCAACTGCTAAAGTCATGTAGGGCTGGAAAGTTACCTTTACTTTTCCGGTACAGGCTTAAACCGTCTAAGCCTTTAATACATACTTAATGAGTTCACATCCCCTCTCCCACATGACAGTAACTGACAACAGCAAAGTAAAGATAGGATAGAGTTGATGTAAGAACTAAACAAGAGCATCGCATGCGGGTGCCAAAGCTTGGCTGCAAAAATTCTAAGTCGAACAAGGGGCATAACTGTACCAAAACTATTTTGATGGTTACCTCACCTATTGGTATGAGTTCCCCTTTTCATAATGAACAACTAGTCCGAGTTTCAAGTATATATGTTCAGTAATGACAGAGACTTTACAAAATGTCCAAGTTTTTGCACGACGATGACACAAAAATTCTAAGTTGAAAAAGGGGCATAACTGTGCATAAAATATTTTGCGGGTTACCTCACCTATTGGTATGAGTTCCCCTTTTCATAATGAACAACTAGTCCGAGTTTCAAGTAAATATGTTCAGTAATGACAGAGATATTACAAAATGTCCAAGTTTTTGCACGACGACGACACAACAATTCTAAGTCGAAAAAGGGGCATAACTGTGCCAAATATATTTTGATGGTTACCTCACCTATTGGTATGAGTTCTCCTTTTCATAATGAACAACTATTCCGAGTTTCAAGTAAATATGTTCAGTAATGACAGAGAACAACTAGTCCGAGTTTCAAGTAAATATGTTCAGTAATGACAGAGATATTACAAAATGTCCAAGTTTTTGCATGACGACGACGCAGACGACGCCAGAGCTATGACAATACCTCGTTGTTTTCTTCGAAAACAGCCAAGCTAATAAAATGAACCCAACCTACATCTGCTGTAAGGACACTAGGCCCTTGCCAAACTGAAGTCAAAGCAGTAGAACACCTCTGCATTGAAAGCTACATGGCATATTTGCTCCGACCCAACCTCCCAATAAATAAATAATAATCCTTTTTGCCATAATGATCCTAGGTATTGGGACAGATAGGCCTAAGCAAACAGTGTAGACCCAGATCAGACTACTCCATCAGGGTCTACACTGTTTGCCATTCATGCTGCACATTTTGGACTCCTTGCTGGATCATTAAACAAATTTGTTAAAATTTTAGAATTAGAAGTCGTCAAGGTGAGCGAATTTTTCAGGATGTTTACAGCACTCACCTTTTGGGAGTGACGACAATAGTATAATGCATCAATGTGTGCTAATGCTTTCTTTTATACCTATATACCCAGCATATTTCTGATGAGAATTTGTATTTTTTTTATATTCATTGCCATCTCTCTTTATATAGAGACGTAATGTGCATACGAGGAATGTTCAAATATGAATGCAACTAAGCACATAAAAATGATTCCGTGATAGATTTTGATGAAAAATTTATTTTGTCCCCTCAAAGTATTCCCCTTTAACAGATATACAAATTTTCAGTCTTCTGATCCAATCATTGAATGCATTTTGGTAGTCTTTTCGAGGTATACTATGAAGGCACTGGAATAGTGCAGAACCGAGATGTTTGCACTGTACAAATTTTCGATCAGAAAGGTATTTTTTCAGCCGCGGGAACAAAAAAAGTCACACAGGGCAAGGTCAGGGGAATACGGGGGGTGAGGGAGTTCAACAACCTTTTCCTGCTTCAGATAGTCTTGCACAATGAACGCCTTGTGTGATGACGCATTGTCATGTAGCAATCTGACATTGCCCAAACCAGTTGTGGGTCTTCTTTCTTTGAAATATTTCTACAATTTTCGAAGAACTTTATTCTTGTAAAACTTTGCATTTACAGATTTGCCTTAAGGCACAGCAACCTGAATAGCAGGGCCCTGATTTGAAAAGAATATGGCATACATTACCTTCTTGACGCTCATGGTCCGCTTTGCAATGCATGGTCTTTTGCAATACTTTGTTGCCCATATTTTGTTCTGAATCTTTCGTTTTGGCTCAAAAAAGTGAACCCATATTAGTGAAAGACCGTGCATTGTAATTTGGAAACTTTTTAAGCAACTTCTTGGCGCACTGAACACGTGTCTTTTTCTTCTTATCTGTCAACAGATGGGGAATCCATCTAGCACAGATCTTTCTCATTTTCAAATCCCGTTTCAGAATTGTATGAGCTGCTCCTAATGAGATGCCAACCAGACTAGCTATTTGCCTAGTGGTGTATCGTGCATCGGTAGCAACTATTTCTTTCACTCTAGCAACCATCTTGGCAGATGTTGCTCTTTTCAGCCGACGATCATGTGGTGCATCTTCTGTTGAGCCTAGCCCACAGCTGAATTTCTTACACCAATGAAAAACTGTCGGAAAAGACATTTCATTATGCCCATAAACCGAACATATTTCATCAAGAATACAACGATTCTTAATATAGGACCATATTTCAACGGCGTACTCTGACCTTCTTCCAACCATGTTTTGTATTAGTATACAAGAGTAGACAGTGTTTATCGAACGATATACATGGCTAAAGTGGACGGAATTTAACAGGTTTGGTATCAATATATAGGTAAAATGTTTTTCTACGCTGTGATATTTATTTCCAGGTGATTTTTCGCATTAGTGCATGAGAAAACGTTCTACTTGCATTCATATTTGAACAGTCCTCGTAATTAACCCATAATATACCAATCACAACAACTGTCATCTGCTTTGTTGTCTTCTGGTTACTTTAAAAGTCATTTTTGCAAACAGTGTGGGCCCCGTGCAGTCTGATCAGTGTCCACTGTTTGTCCCAGATCAAACTGCTCCTTTAGGAGCAGTCTGATCAGGGTCCAACACTGTTTGCATGTATGCAAAAATATTTTTTGAAAAGTTTGCAAGAAGATGCAGCAGATGGCATAAACAGATGACATTTTAAGATGCAGTTTTTCATTGTAACTGAAAGGTCAAGAAATAATTTGTAAGAAGCATATGGTATGTTATGGGTACTTGTAAGAATCACCTCACAGATTTTTTTTTTCATGTACATGTATATGAAACTCTAGAATTCAATATTTTTATCTGCAGTAGAACTTCAATGGCTCCAACACCGATGGCTTGTTTACCATGGCTGAGTCGAACCCCTTCTTGAGCCCTTAGGGAAATCCTCTACATAAGTAATAGTGGGAGATAATTTAGGAGATTTTTGTCTTTTATCCTCCAAATGAATGCTGTGTGTACTCATTAGAATTGCCTCAATGAGGCGATTCTAATGAGTACATACATCATACATTTTTACTATAGAACACTGAAAAGATGTCCAATTCAATATTTTTATCTACAGTAGAACTTCAATGGCTCCAACACCGATGGCTTGTTTACCATGGCTGAGTCAAACCCATTCTTGAGCTCCTAGGGAAATCCTCTACATAAGAAATAGTGGGAGATAATTTAGGAGATTTTTGTCTTTAATCATGCAAATGAATGCTGTGTGTACTCATTAGAATCGCCTCGATGAGGCGATTCTAATGAGTACATACATCATACATTTTTACCATAGAACACTGAAAAGATGTCCAATTCAATATTTTTATCTACAGTAGAACTTCAAAGGCTCCAACACCGATGGCTTGTTTACCATGGCTGAGTCAAACCTGTTCTTGAGTCCTTAGGGAAATCCTCTACATAAGTAATAGTGGGGGATAATTTAAGGGATTTTCGTCTTTTATCATACATTATGCAAATGTATGCTGTGTGTACTCATTAGAATCGCCTCAATGAGGCGATTCTAATGAGTACATGCATCATACATTTTTACTATGGAACACTGGAAAGATTTCCAAGAGCATCTCGTCATGCTTCCTGGCAATAACCATCAGTGGCTGGAACTACCCCTGACTCAAGCATATTTATGAGTTCCCAAAGGTGTTTGAGCCATTGAAGTTTGCCTGTATTTACTTCAACATTCTGATGGTATTTACTTCAACATTTTGATGGTATTTACTTCAACATGATAGTGTTGAAAAATTGTGCACATGATCAGTCTAAGCTTGTAAGGATAAGGCCTGATGGGAAGTACAGGGATTCTTCAAAAATAATTCAGAGTTTGACTTGCCGAAAAATGTTTAGTATGAAAAAGTTAACACCTACCAAATATTGCATCTAACTCCTCATGCACTTTCTTCTGAACTTCAGGATGAGCTCCAATAAGATGTACTGCCCAGTTCGATGATGACGCTGTTGTGTCATGGCCCTGCAGCAAGCAACATAAGCGTTAACCCATTTTGTACACACTGGAATCTTCTGCCTTTTATACAGCAGGAGTCCATTTCAAAATTTACGGGTACCAAGTTGATTTGATTTTTAAAAATGTTTTAAAAATATCTGGGGCCTGCTGTTCAAAACTAATGATGTCGTTAGTTAACATATCTTTAAAAAAAAATCATTTAATATGGCAAATATGATAATATTTTTGCTGAAAAAATGTGAGCAGCTTTTGCAATTTGCAAAAGCTGCTCACATTTTTTTAGGAAAAATAACAAAATTTTAGATATTGTACTTGCCAGAACAGTTAACAATTTGACCACTAACGAGCATGTTAAGCTAACAATGCTTTGAACTTCTTGGAAACAGTGAAAGCCCTGATCAGATGCCCACAGTTTTCCAAGTTTTAGTGTTTCTCTTGCAAATAAATGGGTTTAACATGACATGACCAAATTAACACATGCAAATACACCAATCGCATTTTTCCGCCATTTTGTACTCCCAAAATCAACAAAAACTGAAAATACATCACAACCTCATTCTGACTGTAGTTCCTGATTGTTTCTCTTTTTAATTTTCATTCTTATGATAATTTGTGGGGTCCAAAACAGAAACTGGTATTAAACAACAGTGTCAAAGATACTTCCAATTTTTTGACATGTGATTTTGTTTACATTCCATTGCCCATGTGTGATTTACTTTCCCTGAAGAAACAGATATGGCTTATTATCCTTCTGGCTGAATGTGATTGATTCCATATAAACATAACTCAAATTAGTGTTCGTTTGATAGATTATTTTAACTGATTATTGCAGTAAATCTATTGAATTACATTATAAATGCGTTATTAAATATATCCTGATCCATGTAAGTTTTGTTTCTGGTCATTCAATGAGTGCTTGTTTCTAAGAAAAGAGACCATTTTGTTATCAGTGTGAATTCAACAGATAAATATCCCCGCAAAATAAAAGAAATCATAAAATACATGCTCATATATAACTATTCTAACAATGTAAAGATCAGATTTGTTGTCTCGTATCTAATTACAGATGACACGATTGTCTTTACAATGGCGATAAACAGTGAAAGACATTTTTTACCCATTATGAAAACATGCCAATAAAAATGCACTGTAAACTTCACGGCCAAAAAAGCGAAACTTTTAAGATAAAGACTTGTGATATTTTTCTTATTTCTGCTCAAAAATAGATTGTGGATACTAGTTAGAATTGCCTCATCGAGGTGGTTCTAACAAATACCCACAATCTATGGTAGCCATAATTTTAGAGCAGAAATAAGAAAAATAAGGTTTACCCCTGTAAACCTAAGTTTTACTATATAAAAGTGGGATTGGAGGGGGTCAAAAGTATATAAGCGTGTTTTTGTGATGATTTACCAAGAACCTCTGGCAAATCAAAGGGCTGAATAATGATACAGTCCTTGTACCGCTTTATATCCAAAACAGAAATGTACATTGTGTACAGACCATACAGATTCTTCTATAAACCTGCTTTAAGCAGGCCTACATTCAGTTCCTAAAAAAGGCAAATGCATTAACCCTTAAGACGCTGAGAAAAACTGCATCTCAAAATGTTGTCTGTTTATGTCATCTGCTGAATCTTCTGGCAAACACTTCAAACATATTTTTGCATACACACAAATAAGGTGGACCCAGATCAGAATGCTCCTGGAAGGGCATACTGATCTGGGTCCACACTGTTTGCAACAATGACTTTTAAAATAACTATCAGACAACAAAACAGATGACAACTGTGGTAAATGAGAGACTGCTCCTGATCTTGGTCCACACTGTTTGGCAAAAATTACTTTTAAAATAACCGACAGACGACAACGCAGACGACAATTGACCTGAATGGCATTTTATGGGTTAACCGTACCATTAACCTATACATAACAAACAGAATCTTTCACTTGTGATTCTGGTGTCTTGTATTTAACGTAAGTTTTATAAAAAGTCTGTATTTCTAGCAAACAGTGAAGACCTTGATCAGGTGCTGGGTTTGGTGGTGTCTAGGGCTAGGCTGTTTGCAAATGTCTCTTTTATGTAACAGTCAGCATATGTGTTTTTTAACGTTATTTTTATTTTTGTTTTATGACACTTTCACAATTATTTCATTAATCAATTGTTAATCAGAGGTGGGCAAAATCCAGAGTACCTGGAGAATAACTAAATGTCAGTGCCCTTAGTCTATAGGCCACAAAGGCCCTGCATATATGGGTTAAAATCTGCCATGATTTTGTCTAAAGGTTTTGTAGAATGTCTATTGTAAGTTTTCAGCAGCAAAATTTACAATGTATTTAGATAGGCGTGTTTTTGCAATGACTCCAACCACCAACAGGCTGCAGATCTGGGCCAAATGAGGCTGAAGAATTGGCAATGGAAGCTTACCTCAAACATAAAAGTATCAACTTCCTCTCTGATATCAAGGAAGGATAATTTTTGCCCAGAATCCTCTGCTGAGGCACAGAGCAACATATCTAAGAAAGCAAGCCTCTTCTTTTTCCCAGCTACCCCAGTGTCATCTTGATCACTCAGAAGCTCTTCCATTGTCTTCTTGTCTCCATAAAGCTTTCTGAACTCCTCAGATCTCTCACGGATAACCTAAGAAAGAAAAAATAATTGTGGCATGTAAGTTTAATTTGTTTGTATTGGAGTTTTAATGGCCAAGTCAACAATATTTTAGGTCATTTTTGAGCCAGTCACTTTACCTATCCACACTTTTCCTGGGCAGGCTTATACGTAAGCGGTTAACCAGTACAGTGCACATTCTTTCACCAGAAACTGACAACTGCGATTCTTGAATCAATGGAAGGGAGAGAATGACCATAGAAAAGATTTCATGATCAATCTCCATGAAAGAATGTTGCCAACCCCTGCAAGTATCAAACCCGTGTCCTCCTGATCACCAGTCAGACGTGCATCCGACTGAGCTACCAAGGCCAGCGTGGCGTGTAAGTATACCACAAACTCTTTATAAGACCATTAATGGGGTCCAAAGCAGAAACCGTGTTAGTTAAACCACAGGCGCTTGGAGTTTGGTCCATCAAACGTGCTGAGAATGTCCAAATACAAAAGCTCCAGAAGCAATTTCAAAGAAATTGCCAGGTGTGCAAGCGCTATTTCGGAGCCATTGCGCCTCTGACTTCCGTAACACCGCAGCAAATGTTGCATGGCAACGTCATGAACGTCAAAGTATTCGATGGAAACTTGACGCAAAATAAAAATGGATGACTGCTATGCATGCAGAAAGACTCAGAATTAGCGTTGATGAGACAAAACCTGCATGTCTCTCTGCACGTGTATATTTGGCAACAGATTTTAATACGCTACTATATAATTACAAGTTGCCCCTTTCAAGGTTTTCACTCGTCGAGGTGACATATCTTACTGCACACTGTATTAAAGCACCTTGCAATTTATCCGGCCATACTGACTGGCAGAGGGTAAAAGAGAGAAAATGCACTACAATGCTCCAAACCTTCCCAAATGTGGTTGAAGCATAGAGACAATGAAACTCTAGAAAGGGTAGCTTCTTGAATCGCACACCATCCCCAACCACAACCTAAAAACTATCAAGTAAATCTCAGTTATTACCTGTTGTTTACATGGCATTGCGTCGCATGAAAACAGGAATGTAGGCCTACTCATCAGGTAGCGCTCTGCGCTGTCAATGTTTCGAAGAATATGACATGCGTAGACAAAAAAAAAAAAAAGTACATGTATTCACATCCAGCTACACAGTTCATCCGATTTCCGAATAGATATGTGACCTTTATACTGCATCGATGATCTAAATATGACGTCAAATGTACCACGAAGTATAATCGTACAGTGCATTACACTGAGCGAGCCAGCGCAGATCAAAAACCTTTTCCTACCAAGGAAGAATCAGATCCGCCTATGAATCTAGCCAATGTGCTTAAGTCTTTGCCGGGTTGTAACTCTCATGCGAACAGTAGAGACTTAGTTCAGTCTAATCAAATTATAGCATCCCCCACCTCCGCCAGTATTTTTTTTTTCATTGACCGTAACCAGTACAGCGCACAGCCTTCCGCCAGAAACTACCAAATGCCCTTCTTGAATCAGCGGAAGGGAGAGAATGACCATAGAGAAGATTTCATGATCGATCTCCACGAAAGAATGTTTCCGACCCCGGCAGATATCGAACCTGCGTCCTCCTGATCACAAGTCAGATGCACATCCGACTGAGCTACAGAGGGCGGCACAGGAGAAATGGAGTGGACAAGAAATTAAAGGCTCAAAATCGTGACATAGTTTGTCAACATGGTATGGTAATGAGTTCTGCAAATCAGCTCGAGACGCCGAATATTTGAGGGACGTTTTTTTTTTTCTGTTGGAATAACTTGCATCAACATTGATCCAGTATTATGTCTTGTTTTTCTTTTGTGGCTGGACTCCTGCTGGTCCGTGTCTATGCTTTTCAGGATGCGTGGTGGTTGGGTCTAAACTGTGCGTTCTTAGTCTGTTTAAAGTTCGATTATAATGTGGTCAGCCTGAGAGTAGACGCGTCCTGGCAAATTATCTTCTTGTTTTTTTTTTTTGTTTTTTTTTGCGGGCCGTTGTTATTGCCTCTACGGGGGCTGGTGATAGTTTTCCGTAATGCGGCAATTCGTTAGATTTACATGCGTGCTCGGCGGCCCCCGCCCATCGGGGCTTGAAGAAATAGATGGGCTGCATGATGCTTCCACTCATAGCTGAAACCGACCTGCACACGGGCTTAGAGGATCTGAGCCTGCCCAGGCAATGCCGTGTGAGGTGGTTCGTCCATGCTTATAAACCCTATTGGTTTCATTGAGCGACAGGACTTGACATGTCATTTCATCTCAGTGTTGGGTTAAAGTCCCACAAAATTGGAATCAACGCCTCCAAATGACCTATACTGTGTTGACGGGGACGTTGAAAACAAACAAAAGATTTATATGCGTGCCCGGCTTTGACTCGGCACAGCCTGTGCATGTGCGCAGTCTGATCTGGGTCTTCGCTGTGTGCGCTTTGGATAGCCGGACAACAAAACAAACGCATAAAACCACCAAGAGAATGGAAGAATTTGTTCACATATGAGCCACAACATATTCCTGTAACGACCTTTTCGTATGGAATAACCGCTCGTTCTGGAAAATACTCAATGACATCACGTGTCGCTGTAGAATCAACGAGGCACTGCATGAAAATAGTCGCATGAGACAAAATGGAAAACAAACTGTTAGCACCTCATATAAGGGGTCAATAGTCTGTGAATTTCGGGTTCACTACTGAAACGCCTCGGTGAGGCAAAGCTAACTGAAAATGGCTCATGTTAAATCTGCTCTCACTATTCTATATATGTATCCTATGTCATAATATTTTGTATTAAAGCCATGGTAGATTGCGACGAGGTCAAGACACAAACCGGTCATCTCAGCTCCAAACTGGCAGCAAATTAAGGAGCTGATCAGACTGCACGGATGGGCACGCTGACCGTCCATATATGTTGCATGAATATAATTGAACAGGTTTTCTCATGACGTGGCACATTCTTGCTGAGCGATGGGGTCAGATTGTTCCATTGCGTTTTTGCGGCTTCACATTTGAAACACCTCTGCGAGGCTAGCTAAAATAATGGTCAATTAAGTTGTGTAACGACCAGGGTGTTTTCTGATCATCAGTCTTGGTAATCTTCAAAGTCTATACTGCTCCTATTTTTTCCGTGTCACAGTTTAATATCATGACGCAACTGAGCCAGCGCACAGCCCCCACCCCCACCCCCCCAAAAAAAGACACTTTTTCCTACCAAAGAAGAATCAGATCCGCTTATGAATCTAGCCAATGTGCTTAAGTCTTCGCTTGTAACTCTCATGCGAACAGCGAAGACTTTGATCTGTCTACGCAAATGCGAGGCTGATCTGAGTTGTTATTGGTCGCTCATTTCTTATTGTCATAAACGGTAAACTTCACGGCGAAGCTAGTGGCCACGTAAAATCAATTTACAGCCCCGACCCCCCA
Source organism: Lucinisca nassula (assembly GCA_963580285.1). Lineage (NCBI taxonomy): Eukaryota > Metazoa > Mollusca > Bivalvia > Lucinida > Lucinidae > Lucinisca > Lucinisca nassula. The sequence goes on along the minus strand of OY757011.1, from coordinate 88,382,675 downwards.
CCAGTGACCGTTACATGTACCATTTCAGCGCACATTCTTTCGCCAGAACCTGACAAATGCCCTTCTTGACTCAGCGGAAGAGGGAGAATCACCCTATATAGAAGATTTCATGATCAATCTCCACGAAAGAATGTTGCCAAGTCCGGCAGGTATCGAGCCCGCGTCCTCCTGATCACTAGTCAGACGCACATCCGACTGAGCTGCTGAGGGCGGCACAGGAGGAATGGAGTGGACAAGAAATTCAAGGCTCAAACTCGTGACCTTAGTTTGTGAAGTTGGTATAGTAATGAGTTCTGCAAATCAGCTCATTAAGGCGTATATTTTACTTCAGTTTTTTTTTATGTTGTAATCAACATTGATCCAGTATTATATCCTTGCATATAAACCCTATTTACTTATAGGAACAAGGTAGAAGTTATGAAAATTCAGGCAGCATGGTCATGAAATCTGATTATTTACACAAGTCATTTTTGATGACCACTGATGGGAGATTCACTGCTTGATACAAGCTCCAGCATTAACTCAGTGCTGTGGATATTATATCTGCCTATAGGTGATACCATACAGTTGAAACAAACCACTATAACAACGCTTCTAGAATTATCCTTTCCATTCAAAATGCACCTCTTTTGTATGTATAAACATCAAGTAAGTGATATTATAGATAACTGCTTCAGCCATCAACTGGTATTTATTTAACAAATTCTATAACTGTTAAGAGGCTAATAAATTGAATTCTGTGATAAAAATAGGATCCTTCTGAGAAGGGGGTTCTAGTACTTTGTTCCCTATAGTATATTGGTTTCCTTGGGCGGCAGGGCTTGAGAAGTCATTTCATCTCAATGTCTGGTAACGGTCCCAAAGAATTGGAAGCGGCGTCAACAAAATGACCTAAATATTGTTGAAGGGTCGTTAACCCTCAATTGAAACAAACAAACCATCAACGCCTTTTCATGTAATTTCTCACTCGAAGTCCCAAATTGTACTTGCATGCTTGAGATGGTGCAGATCGTGCTTGTGAATAGTATGTGCTAATTATTGAACAAGTCGGGTCACATGTGATAAGCCAATATCAGAATGTCAGGTGTTTTTCTCTGGGTACTCCGGTTAAACGATCGGCTCGATATAAGTGAAATAATCTTGAACGGGCCGTAAAACCACAAAAAAGACTGAACAAGGCGCTTCAATATATTTGTTGGAGAGAGAGAGAGAGAGAGAGAGAGAGAGAGAGAGAGAATCATCGAATTCTTATGTTGGGGCTTAAAAGAGAGAGAGAGAGAGATTTCATTCCCTGCGTTACCAAGACAGGTAGCGAATCACAAGCCTGCTCCAACGTATCGACATGGTCACTCTGTTTTATACCGTGAAATCGAAAAACAAAATAATCATATTCTCCGTTTTTTTTTTTTGTTGTTGTTGTTGTTTGCCTGAGAGGGTGTGGCTACCTTTCAAATTATGGCGCTGTCCACAACTGTAAAAAGGTATGAAATATTTCATAAGTTTACCTGTTTTGAACCTCTGATTGAAGATCGACGTTTTGATGTTTCTTCTATCAAAGCGGCTTTGATGTAATTGGCCAACAGTGACAAAACGGATCTTGTCGCAGCAAGCAAGAAATGGGCTAATGCGAGTGATGCGACTTTGAATCTGGTTCTGTCTGAATCGGGCCTTGATCAGACTGGTCGGATGTGTACTGAGGTTGATCGTCTGTTTTTCTTTCGAGCCGTTGAACATTTTATGATAAGCCTGTCCAGGAACCAAGGTGCGAGGCGGACCGTCCATGCTAATAAAGCCTTTTGGTTTCATTGGGCGACAGGGCTTGAGGTGTCATTTCATCTCAATGTCGGGTAAAAGCCCAACAAAATTGGAAGCAACGTCTCCAAAATGACCCTTACAGTGTTGACGGGGATGTTAAACCTTAAATCAAATAAATGAAACAAAACATTCTTAATCTGTGTTTACACTGGTGTTTAACCCGCCCGGGAAGACGGGCACCTTTACTTCTATATAAATCTACAGATAGCATAAAGGAAGTGGTCGATACAATTACCCCAGACAGAAGAGACAAAAACACAAACATGAAACTAATGAAACATCACCAGCGGAATGGTTAAAGGATATGTACTTTCCCACAAAGTGGCCAAATGGCCAACCAAAATACTAAAACATTGAAGCAAGACGATTTCTAACAAAAATAAACGAAACCTCGACAGAATAGGGTGCCGGGAGAGGGGGAGGGGGGGGGGGGTGAATCGATTTTACGTGACCACAATTCTGTCAGACAAATAATTTATTTAATCCGCATGAAAGCTTTCTAACTCGTAAGAAGGGCATCTCCACACACACACACACACAGACACACACACACACTATTATGATTATGGACATGAAGCAATCGGGGAAACCGAGGTGAGAATCACTGAACGTTAGATTCCGGTATGGCATAAGTAACGGTTGTGCATTGTGGTTTGCAAACGTCATCAAGATGTGCCAACGTCATTATGATGTAGCCGGTGCACTGGTAAACAAAGGCTTTGGAAAACCGTTTTCTATTTTGAATCTGATTTTTCAAAATATGTTCTCGTCTAAGACTTAGGTAAGGATTGCATTTAAATAATCTGACAAACACATAAAAATGACCTGTTTTATTTATCTAATCAATTTAATGTATTTGTTAAAATTGATTTTACCAAAGCGTGACAAAGAGATTTTCTCTACCCGAGGATACCGGAAACTGGACACGCAATGGCTGTCGTCAATTTTGACAACATTTAATTGTTGTTTATTGCGTCATGCTGATGAGTCAGAAAAAGTTATCCATGCCCCGCATTATAATTTGATTAATATTTTCACTGCACACAGTCGGTATTTGCAGAGAATCTGTGGTGGAAGCATTTCAAAGGTGCAGCAAAAACGCTTGCACTCCTGGCCATTTCTTACGAAATGGCATACTGTCACTTTTGTTTTTGGACATTATGAATTATTTATGGACAGAACTTCAAGCTCCTATGGTTAAACAACCATCTTATATTCAAACAAAAATGTATAGATTATATAGAAAAATGATCATTTATGATCATTTTTCTATATAATCTAAACATTGTTGGGATCCAACATAAAACCGTGTTATATCCAAAACCATGTTATAACAAACAGTGTTCTCATGAGGTTGTGGTGTATATGCTTTGTAACACATCTGTGTGGGAAGTGTCAAGGTGCTGTGTAGTTTTTGGTGCCTGGGCGCTCTACTGCTTTGGCTTTAGTAGTTGTGCTTGCATTAAGTATGAGATGGGGGCTATTTTTTTAATTTTTCTTTTGCTGCATCCCAGCTTTCCTTTTTCTGTTGCCCCATCTTTAAGGAGACAGCAGGAGATGGAATGTTGCTTGAGGACTCCACCGTTGACCTACCGGCTGTTATCAGTTACAGTCAGGTGTGATTTCATTAAGTACTGGTAAGCCGCTTACAGGGTCTAAACCTGTACAGGAACCCAGAAGGTATTTGACCAGCCTGACATGACCTTAGCTTCTGACTGGGCCATAAAACCACTAAACAAATACAGTCAAACTTCGATCGCTCCAACCCCTTTAGGACCATGAAAATTTGTTCGAGACAACGGTAGTTTGAGCCACAGAGGGTTACCATCAGTGACAAACCAGGACACATAATGAAGAAACTTGTGGGATATCTTTTCGGGGTTCTGTATTATAAATGTATGCTGTGTGTACTCATTAGAATCGCCTCATCGAGCACACACAGCATACATTTGCAAGATAAACTAGAGCTGTCAGTGAAACTGACTAGGGCCCCGGCAGCGCTATCAGAAATTTGTGGACGGACAGACAGACAGACGGACGGACGGACAGAGTGATTACTATAGGGCACCCACACTTTCAGTGCGGGGCCCTAATGAAGAAAATCTTCCTAAATTACACCTATATCGTATTTGGATGAATTCCCTGCGGACTCAAGAACAGGTTCAACCCATCGACGTAAACGAGCCATCGGGGTTCGAGCCATCGAAGTTCTGCTGTAATCACATTTTTGACCTGAAGATAAATATCAAACAACACATCCATACAGTCTGATCAGAGTTTGATTAGCATAACATAGCTACATAATGAGCCTAAGCATCACCTAGTGGCACTTGGAGTGAAAGCTCTGTTCTGATAGCATACAACGGCTGTGAACATGGTCAATGACACATGACCTCAATAGTTCGAACTACCCCCTATCTCAAAGTTTCATGGTCCTAAAGGGGTTTGAGTTATTGAAATATGACTGTATATGGGCCCCGTCTTACGATTTTGGTACTTATCGCCTATGCGATCAGCGAAGGTTCAGGCGAGCCTGCGCATCCGCGCAGTCTCACCAGAACCTTCTCTGCTTGCTCATACAAGCAGTGAATCAAGAGGAACCTTCAGACAGAAAGCCATATCCCTGACCCCTCTGAATGTCTGGGCATGCGCAGTTAAAATTTGTCATGACGGAATGCTCGAAGACAAATTTGCTTGGCGGGGCTCTTATAATAAAATGCTGTGTTTCATATCCATAAAAATAGCATCTCTCCAGCAATGTTTTCATACTTACCATCTTTTGGCTCCAAATACAGACTGTGGGTGCTTGTTAGAGTACCCATCATCTATATTCTAAATAAACGAATACCTATGTAAACACCAATGTTCTCTAAATAAACTGGGGTATACAAAGGTTTTCATTTAACAAACTTGTTAGCATAATGATTTTCACTCACCTTCTCAGTAAAACCATGCATAACTTCCAAACAATGGTCATGTTCCTTTCCTGGTCCTATAGCATTGAACAAGAATTTTGGCCAATACCAGGGAGTTCTTATTCTTCTAAATACACAGTCAGAAATCCTGAAATTTGAAGAATGATTGGAAAATAGGAAGTGTCTGTAAAGCCCAAACTGTGCCACTGCCCACAAGCTACATATACTCTGCTGTTGGTGTCAAAGTAAACACCAATAGCTGACCAAGATTCATCCAATATGTAGACTCTTCAAAGGATTCCTGCAAACAAAGCTTCAGATAAGGTGCTTTTTCATGCGAAAGTAACTGATACGAGGACTGTTCAAATATGAATGCAAGTAGAACGTTTTCTCAAGCACTAATGCAAAAATCAACTCGAAATAAATATCACAGCGTGGTATCAATGTATAGGTAAAATGTTTTTCTACTAGAAAAACATTTTACCTATACATTGATACCAAACCTGTTAAAATCCGTTGACTTTAGCCATGTATATCGTTCGATAAACACTGTCTACTCTTGTATACTAATACAAAACATGGTTGGAAGAAGGTCAGAGTATGCCTTTGAAATACGGTCCTATATTAAGAACCGTTGTATTCTTGGTATACGGTGCAAAGACATTTTTGATGAAATATGTTCGGTTTATGGGCATAATGAAATGTCATTTCCGACAGTTTTTCGTTGGTGTAAGAAATTCAGCTGTGGGCTAGGCTCAACAGAAGATGCACCACATGACCGTCGGCCGAAAAGAGCAACATCTGCCAAGATGGTTGCTAGAGTGAAAGAAATAGTTGCTACCGATGCACGATACACCACTAGGCAAATAGCTAGTATGGTTGGCATGTCATTAGGAGCAGCTCATACAATTCTGAAACTGGATTTGAAAATGAGAAAGAACTGTGCTAGATGGATTCCCGATCTGTTGACAGATGAGCAGAAAAAGACACGCGTTTAGTACGCCAAGAAGTTGCTTAAAAAGTTTCCAAATTACAATGCACGGTCTTTCCCTAATGTCGTCACAGGTGACGAGACATGGGTTCACTTTTTTTATCCAAAACGCAAGATTCAGAACAAAATATGTGCAACAAAGTATTGCAAAAGACCATGCATTGCAAAGCGGACCATGAGTGTCAAGAGGGTATTGTATGTCATATTCTTTTCAAATCAGGGCCCTGCTATTCAGGTTGCTGTGCCTAAAGGCAAATCTGTAAATGCAAAGTTTTAAAAGAATAAAGTTCTTCGAAAATTGAAGAAATATTTCAAAGAACGAAGACCTGCAACTGGTTTGGCCAATGTCAGATTGCTACATTACAATGCGTCATCGCACAAGGCGTTCATTGTGCAAGACTATCTGAAGCAGGAAAAGGTTGTTGAACTCCCTCACCCCCCCCCCCCCCCTATTCCCCTGACCTTGCCCCGTGTGACTTTTTTTTGTTCCCGCGCCTGAAAAAAATACCTTTCTGGTCGAAAATTTGTACAGCGCAAACACCTCGGTTCTGCAATATTCCAGTGCCTTCATAGTATACCTCGAAAAGACTACCAAAATGCATTCAATGATTGGAGCAGAAGACTGAAAGTTTGTTTATCTGTTAAAGGGGAATACTTTGAGGGGACAAAATAAATTTTTCATCGAAATCTATCACGGAATCATTTTTATGTGCTTAGTTGCATTCATATTTGAACAGTCCTCGTATTTTTCTTATTTCTGAATTTATTAGAAGGATCTTGGCGAGGTGCTTCTAATGAGTACACATAACATACGTTTTCATGCAGAAATAAGTCGAATATATGTGGATACCCCCTCTTATCTGGTACTATGGGATGTGACTGAGTCCCCTGATTATCAGCATCAAACTGAGCCTTCTGACATTTCAGTCATTGGAACCGCTCCAAAGCCGGTTACCCAAACATCTCAAGTTAAGATAGACTGGTTGTGACACCTGGAAACATTGAGATGCTCCAATCTCTATTCACTTCATTCTTACCATATTTACCCTAAGTATTCAGACACCTTAACTCCTGACCATAACTGTTCAAACATTTCATTTTGTTGTGTCTAAATTAAAGCTACATGAGTTGCAAACAGTGTAGAACCTTGAGATGTCACATTTTGTGGTGTCCCTTCTGTTTCTACACTGTTTGCTCAGGCCTGTCGTAAAGGATACAAACATTATTTACGGTAATCTTCAATTCCAAATTACACAAGTGCACCCGTCCAAAAACGAAAGCTACACATCAACATACATGTATTGGTTTTATGGAGGTTAAAACTACTGGATATACTAACTTCATATACTAAAAGAAATGGGCCTGATGAGTGCAAATTACACCTATTTGCTTTCACAGCCTTTAACCCATTCTAGATTGGAAACTCCAATGTCACTGGCAAATGGTCCCCAAATCTGATGCCACAGAATATAAGAATCTTATATGGGTGTGAGGGTGGATAGAAAAGTCTGTCCCCATGGTCACTATCCGGCATCACAAGGCTTGGCTCAAGATGCGAGACAGTGATCCCAAGGGACCCATTTTTCTCTCCACACTTCACACCCATCACCCATGTAAGATTTTTATCTTGCATACCTTTCATTCTGAGAGTGGAATTTTTACAATGCAGTCACTTCAATTGGACATCCACCATATTTTGATGTCAATAATGCGATGATTTTTTAAGTTACTGTAAGTGCATGCAGTGAAGTCAAACTTAACAATGGCATAAGTGATATCCTATATTCAACCAGTGCACATCAAACACGTGAAAATTCTAGATTTTTAACCTATCCCTGGGTAGGAAAGGACTTTCTATCCCAGTGTTAAGTCCAGTATCTCCATATCTGGTGTGCACGAAAGTAGCATCTGATCAGGCCTTCATAGTTTGAAAAAAAAATCAGCCATTTTCTGACTGAATTTCTAAGAGTAACTCTAGCTGACCCCCCTATATTTCAAAATGTACTCCTCAATATAGTGTGGAAGTAACCAATCAGTTGAAATCTGAAAATATGAACTCGGATAACAAAAAACTGTTTTCCCAGACCCAAATGTTTACTTTCTTTTCATTCTATATCCAGTATTAAGGGGAATGGGTACACTTTTAGGGGAGGCAATTCCTGCAATGTATTTTTTGTCTCCCATGTCAATAGGGGTTAACTCTTAAAGGAAAGAATTTGCTCCGAAGGAGCAAATTCTTTCCTTTAAAAGTAGACCCCTTTTTCGATGGGACAGGGCTTAGAGAAAAGCGAACAGGAAGTCCTGAAAGTTGTCTCCCTTTGAAAAATGGTGGAAAAAATCTGCCAGGTGTTCCCATTCCCCTTAAGACCACCTCAGCAATAAAACCACTTCTGGGCAGTCCCCCAAAAAGGGAATTCATAGCTCCAGCTAAGCGGGAGTAACGAAAAATCTTTTGGGATACTTATTTCTCTATAAAAACACATGTTGGGAGTGTTTGAATCACCTAAATGAGGTGATTCTAACAAGTACTCACAACATATGATTCTTACAAGGAATAAGGAAAATCAAGCCTCAATTATCTTTACATGTCTCCTTATCCAAGGGAAATCTTAAGTCCGTGTAATATCCAAAACCATGTTTTAGTATTTCAAGTTTAAGAAGCAATAATATGGCTTGCTAGTAGAAGTGGATAGTGATCATACAAAATCGTTTGATCAATCAATTTTCAATAAATTAAAATCAACAAAACTCAGACATACAACAGAATTTAACACTTAGTTCTTTAACCCTTTTTGTACCAGAAACCTCAAAACGGGCACCTTGGCAAACAGTGCAGGCCCAGATGAGATGCCGCAGAATGCGGCATCTCATCAGGGCCTACACTGTTTGCAAAAAATTAACCCATTTCCCAAACAAAATTTGAAGAAAACAACCTGAAACCCCTAAATTTTGAAATGGACTCCTGCTATATATAAGATGGAAGATTCCATTTGGTACAAAAAGGGTTAAGGGGTAAACATTAGCCTACCTATAAACACACTGCACATATTCAGAATCTTCATTACTCTGAGCATTTACGCATTGCCCCATGGCTGTTTCTGTCGAAGAGAAAGAGGAACACTAGATAAGCATTATGAAATCGAGACAGTACTGTCCTTACGAAAATGGCATGTTAACCCTTGTTCTGCTGAACATTTAAATATGCCCCACCCATTACTGATTATCAACCAATAAGATTACTTGATGAAAATTATTGCAAGGAATTCACAATCTGAACGACAAACAATGCAGATCCTGATTCTTTCGAAGCCATCTGATCAGAATCTACATTGTTTGAAAGATAAGACATATCCGGGCTCAGCAGGACAAGTGTTAAGACAAACAAGAGATGTCATCAGCCAGCACAGCTTGCTCAGAAAGGTGTCTTTGTCTGTGACCTTGAGGTCGTGGACATAGGGGGAGGGTTGTATTACTGAATAGAACTTTGGGCCTAGTACATCACCAAGCAGTATATTACACAGGAGCCAAATTAATCCAGTATGCTTTGTACAAACGGAGGTTCTGAAAACTTAAATATAAAACTTTAACATGAAATTTCCAAGCCCATACCTTGAGGTAATGAGTATAGGTGGGGTATTGGTGAATAAAACTTTGGACCTATACTTCTATAATATGTACAAATTGTGAAAGGTCCTAAAATTATAACATGAAACATTAAATGGAATGGGAACACCTGGCAGATTTTTTCACCATTTTTCAAAGGGAGACAACTTTCGGGAATTCCTGTTTCTATAAGCCGCTAGAAAGCAGACGTGTTACAGTCTCTCATTAGAGGGTTTTACTGTACCCGGCCCAGTTGTTCAAAGCGTTGTTATCTAATACTGTGCTATCTTTGCTGGAAAAAAATGTGAGCAGCTTTTGCACTGGCAAAAACTGCTCACATTTTTTCTTCAAAATTAATTAGTAAATTTGTCATATTAAAGTATCAAAGTTTTAACGATACATAAACTCAAACCAACATTGTTAGTTTTGAACAATTGGCCCCAGGTAAGCAAAAATTGTCTCCCTTAAAACAGAATTTTAGACAATCTATGAAGTTTATCCAATCCCACTTTATTTCATCTTGCAAAGAAAATCTGACATAGCCCCAGATAAGAGGATGTATACACATATTATTTTTCTTATTTCTGCCCAAAAACATGCTGCGGTTACTCATTAGAAGTGCATCATTGAGGCACTTCTAATGAGTACCCACAACATATGTTTCCATGCAGAAATAAGAAAAATATCAGTACTTTTGGGATGAGAAAAAAAACACCTTATCTGAAGCACTGAAATCAACTTTTCAACAAACCCCCATAAAATTAGTTATCACAACTTACCACAAATGATGTCCAGAGCACATAGTGTTATATCATTAAATATGTTGTATGGCTTTCCATCTGCATGCTGCTTCAGTTTACCTAGTAGTACCTTGGTCTGTTTGTTAAACACATGGACAAAATCATTCAGTATCTTGAAATGAAAGGTAGGGGTCAGCAGTTTTCTCCTTGTCTTCCATTTATCACCAGTGCTGAAAGATAAATATCTCAAGAAGATAAAGTCATAGTTAACCCTTATCTTGCTGTTCACGACAACCCCTATCTTTGAAAACAGTGTAGATCCAGATCAGATGGCTTCTGAAGAAGCCATCTGATCAGGATCTACACTGTTTGGCATTCAGTTTATGAATTTGTAGCAATCAATTACTTCAAGTAATTTGATTGATTGATAGACAGAAATAGGTGTGGCTTAAATGAATATTCAGCAAGAGAAGGGTTACCTGATTTGTATGTTTCCTGTGACAATCCTTTATTAAGTGGAAGGTCTCTATGCAAACTAAAAACCTTGTTTTGTATTTTAACCCATTTTGTTCCTGTTGAAATCTTCCATCTTTATATAAACATGTATATGGGCCCCGTCAAGCGATTTTGGTACTTATTGCCAATGCGAGCAGCGAAGGTTCAGGCGAGCCTGCGCATCCGCGCAGTCTCGCCAGAACCTTCGCTGCTCGCTCATACAAGCAGTGTATCAAGAGGAACCTTCAGACTGAAAGTCATATCCCTGGCCCCTCTGAATGGCTGGGCATGCGCAGTTAAAATTTGTCATGATGGAATGCTCGAAGACACAAATTCGCTTGGCGGGGCTCATATAGCAGGAGTCCATCTCAAAAGTATGGGGTGTCAGGTTGAGTTATTAACCCTTCTCTTGCTGAATATTCATTTAAGCCACACCCATTTCTGTCTATCAGCTAATCAAATTACTTGATGTAATTTATTGCTACAAATTCATAAACTGAATGTCAAACAGTGTAGATCCTGATCAGATGGCTTCTTCAGAAGCCAAAACAGTGTAGATCCTGATCAGATGGCTTCTTCAGAAGCCATCTGATCTGGATATACACTGTTTGCAAAGATAGGGATTGTCATGAACAGATAGATAAGGGTTAAAACAAAATATTTAGATAATGCATGGATGAACTTTCTGCAAATGGTGACGGCCCTGATCAGAGGACATGTTCTGCATGCAGCAATGTCTGATCCGGGCCTCTTTGCAGCTGAGTTTGAAAATAGAAACCTGATAATCAGAGTCCAGTTGTCCATAACTAATAAGTTAGTAACATACTGTTAAAACAGAAGTGAAGGCAATGATCAGGAATCTATACAATTAACCCAAAGCTCCCATCAGAGACACCAAAGGGAAAGAAACACAAACATAAAACAACTAGACCCTTATGGAAACATCAATACCGGAAAGTTACTTTCCCAATATAAATGGTCAATTGGCTATCCAAAACAAAATAATATAAGCAATACACACACCCAAAGACAAACCACAACAAAAATAAACCGCGACAGAAACTTGATAATCCATTATGATAACACACCCGTGCAACACAGTGCATTTTTACATTCCAAAACGGCTACTTTTCTGATGAAAATTTGTGATATTTTTCTTTTTTATACTGCACACTAAGGCTGTGGGTGCTCATTAGAACCACCTCACTGTTTATATTTTCTTGTCTTTTGAGATCATTGATTCCATTGTTGAAATTTGAAAATATTTGAGGCTCACTGATTAGGCCTCATTGGCAGAAACTAGCTAGTCTGGCCCAGAAAACATATTCACTCCATATTTTCCAGTTCTGTGGTGTATTCCTTGCTTCCAAGGGATAACCCATTCTAAAACATTTTGATTGGACAGCACAAGCACAATTATTTTCTATATACCCCATAAGCAAAAAATATTGCCCTTGTCTCTTGTGCCCTTTACTAAAATGCTATGTTTTCCATCTTGGAACTACTTTACTACACACTTGATGAGAAATAAAAGCAAAATAATTTCATGCACCACAATAATTTCAGCATATAAACAAACGAATAAAAACATTTGATTGTTTTTACTTGTTTCTGAACTTTATTTCATTGTTTTCCATTGTAAATCACATAATTCTAACATTATGTTAATGTTTTCCCACGGAGAACCATGCTCAAGGTATTGCATGCAGAAGGATATGTTTGATGATGTCACATGTAAACATGTACTCTTCACAATGTCCACTTCAAAAGAATTCTATGGAAAACATTTCAAGAATGTACAAAATGTCTTGAAAAAGCTTTGCAGTGCAGTATAACGATTTCATTACAGTCGAACTTCGATGGCTCGAACCACTTTGGGACCATGAAAATTTATTCGACACGTAGTTCGAGCCACTGAGGGTTACTGCCAGGAGGCATAACAAGATACTTTTGAACATCTTTTCGATGTTCTGTAATGAAAATGTATGCTGTGTGCACTCATTAGAATCGCCTCACCGATGCGATTCTAATGAGTACACACAGCATACATTTGCAGGATAAAAGACTAAAATCTTCTTAATTATCCCCACTATTGCTTGTGAAGAGGATTTCCATAGGGGCTCAAGAACGAGTTCGACTCAGCCATGGTAAACGAGCCATCGGTGTTCGAGCCATCGAAGTTCTACTGTATTTTGTTTCTTAATGAGAAACATACACGATCATATTCATTGCCTGACAGCGATATTTGGGCAGTTATAACTATCAGAAGGGGGATGTAATCCCAAGTTCCCAGTCAAAAATCAAAACTGGTTTGGTTAAATATTGCTGCGGGGAATGTGGTTCCATGTTCCCCTTAATAAAAAAAAAAAAAAAATAGCTAATACTATACTTGAATATATACAATATAAAGTGAATTTCACTATTAAGACCACCTAAAATTATGACTAATTCTGCTTTGGAAACCTTATTTAGTAAGTTTCAGTTATTCTTTCTTTGTGATTTCTGCATACAGTTCCCTCTGGTCAGAGACCACCTTTGGATTTGTTCAAAGGTGGTCTTAAAGACAACTTTTGAACAGTCCCAAAGGTGGTTTTAATATAGAAATTTTACAGTGTATACATGTATCATGGTAAGACCATGTATGTTTCTTACTGTACAACATCAGGTTAACAAGTCCTTGAAATGAAAACACCTCTTAACCCCACTTTATATAGATAAAACTGGGGTTTACGGGGTATACATTATCTGCCTTATTTTTATTCAAAAACATAGATTGTGGGCATTTGTTAGAACCACCTCATTGAGGTGGTTCTAACGAGCACACACAATCTATGTTGAAAGAAAAAATAAGAAAGATATTACAATTATACTTAACATTTGTAACTTCTGACACCATGTTGTATGCCATTATTGCACATTGACATGTTTTCCTAATGAGAAATAAGAAAAATTATTCCTTGTTACTTCACCTTATCTGTAGCTGTGATTACATGCCAGGCTTGGGGTAATCATATTCTGTAATCCTAATCAGCTGTAATCGATTACATATTTTCAAGTAAACCAATGTAATCAGTAATCAGACATTTTTCTGATTACAAGTAATTTAATTTAATCAATTACTTCAATATTTTGGACTGTAATCATGATTATTTTCTGATTACAATTTGATTACATTTCTGTTAATATAGATGTATAAATTGTGAATTTGTGCAAAAATATCAGGATTCTGGACATCAGACCAATTCTTTTATATACTTTTGCTAGCGTGTATTCTCATCATAATATCAGTAATTCCTTATAAACTTCAATTAAACATGTTCAAACTTTTACCTTTCATAAAAGTTAATGGATGTGCTGAATGTTTTTTCAAATCCATCTGTAAAGACTGCACAAGTGCAAATGAATTTGATCATATAGTTGTCTCCCTTTAAAGTGTGTAAGGTATGGATAGAACAGAGAATGGGGTAAAGCTGTGTAGTCATAGTATTTTTATCAACTACCATAATGATCCTAAGGTATTGGAAAGACAAACCTGGTCAAACAGTGCATACTCAGACAAGACTGTCTAGAAGAGCACTCTGATCAGGGTACACATTGTTTGCCTTTTAATTTGTTTTTTATGCATTTATCCATAGAAAAGGTATCTTTTTGAAAATTTCTAGGTGATTAAAACAAACTTTTCAGATGTCGATTTTTTTTATATATATTTTACAGTTTTTTTTCACATGTAAATTGTACAATGTTTGAGCATCTCTAATTTATCTATTGTTCTGTTGAGTAACCATCTCCATTCAGGTGTGAAAAAAATATATAACTGTTGCCAGTCACTCTCTGTTTGTCATGTAACTGTGAAAAATAATATCAACTCAAACTTTGTCTATTGTTGATAAATTTAGTTTTAATCACATAATGGCCATTGAGACTGATTTACAAACTGAAATCCTAACACTTCACACAGTTCATCTGAAAATATTAATTGCATTTTATTAATTGTGCCCAAATAATGTAAACAGGTTGGGCAAAAAGTCTAGACATTGATTAAACTGCTCCTCCATGAGCAGCCTGATCTGGGTCTACACTTTTTGTCTAGCCCTTCTGTCTGTGTAGACTGAAAAATGCAACTTTCGAAAAGCTGATGAAAAGTGTAATTTAGATAGTTCATTTTTGGCTTCGGTTATGAGAACTAGTGAATTGTTTACGATGGATGCATTTACTATATCAACTTAAAAGTACTGGTAGAACTTGACAAAAGCTGAAAGAGAGCTTAAATAAATTTAGTTTTCAATTAAGTTTGTTTGAGAGTATGCTTCATTTTAAACATGTAGTTTAAATGAACATCTATCAATTATTATTAGTAGTATTTGTTTAACGGGAGTTAAAGTGTCATACCTGTATTACTTCTAGATAATACATTGCAAAAGTAATTGTAATTTAATCAATTACATTGCAAAGTAATTGTAATTTAATCAATTACATTCACATGATGTTGTAATTGTAATTTAATCAATTACAATTTTAGGGCAAAGTAATTGCAATTTAATCAATTACTTTCATATGTAATTGGCCCCAAGCCTGTTACATGCAGATGGCCCAATAGCCTTAATTACCTCAGTAGAAGTCCAGAGTTTAGCCAAGGATTCAGGAAATGATAATCATCTGACTTATCTATATGTTTGTTAGTACTGAGCAAAGGCTGCAAAGACAAACAGAACGTTTAGACACATTACATAAAAAGACGTATGTATCTTCTTGTAACAGCTAGTCACATGGTCCAATCAAATTTAAGTTATTTTTAAAGTTCATTAGAGTGAATGAGTGTTTGAGTTTTATGTCTCACAAACTGCTGTGGTCATACAGAGACGGGACCTCGGTTTAAAGACTGCGATCCCTGGTTTACAAGGCAAGTAGCTTCTAAAGTTCATTAGAGATTGTGAAGAATGACTTACTTGGATGAACCCACATGCAATGGGTTGAACTCCTACACAAAGTTTCATGGACACTTGCTACCATGCAAGTCTTTAGGTCTGAAAATAGCATTATCAAAAGGTTTTGAGATGAAAAAATAATGTACACCTGTTGTCGGGAAGAGAGAGCTGGTTGCTTTGGTTTCTGCTGTATAGTCAAACTTCAATGGCTCAAACACCTTTGGGACAATAAAAATTTGTTCGAGACATGGGTAATTCGAGCCACTGAGGGTTGATCTTAGAGCCAGGGAAGGAGGCATAATATGGACATCTTTTCAGTTTTCATTAAAATAAATGTATGTTGTGCGTACCCATTAGAATTGCCTAATCGAGGCACACACAACATACATTTTCAAGATCAAATTAGAGAATTATCCAAAACTAGACAAAAGTGCCCAGTGGGGCACGTATACCCCCGGCCAGTGCCATCACCTCAGCTGAAAATAGCAATGTCAAAAGCTTCTTTGCATATACAGGCCATATTCCATAGAATGGCCATTTTCAAGATTCAAAGGGCAATAACTCTGAAAGTAGGAAAGCAAGAGTTATGGTTCATGTGTTCTGCACGTCGTCTCATGGTGTTCAACATTCGTGTGGAGTTTCATGAAAATATGTCAAGGCGTTTAAAAGTAATGGAGAAGACACGAAGATGTTAGCAGACACATAATTTACAATCTTCAAAGGGAAATAATTTGTAATGTATGCAAACAAGAGTTATGGTTCTAGTGTTCTGCCCATCCTATTATTTTGCTTTACCATTGTTTGAAGTTTCATGAAATTATCTCAAACGGTTTTAAAGTTACAGAGTGGACACAAGTGTATGGTAAAACTCGTAATATTCAAAGGGCAATAACTCTGAAAGTAGGAAAGCATGAGTTACGGTTCATGTGTTCTGCACGTCGTCTCATGGTGTTTAACATTTATCTGAAGTTTCATGAAAATATGTCAAGCAGTTTAAAAGTTATGGAGCGGACACGAAAATGCAAGTTATAACATTCAAAGGGCAATAACTCTGAAAGTAGGAAAGCAAGAGTTACGGTTCATGTGTTCTGCACGTCGTCTCATGGTGTTTAACATTTATGTGAAGTTTCATGAAAATATATCAAGCGGTTGAAAAGTTATAGAGCGGACACGAAAATGCAAGTTAAAACATACAAAGGACAATAACTCTGAAAGAAGAAAAGCAAGAGTTACGGTTCATGTGTTCTGCACGTCCTCTCATGGTGTTTAACATTTATGTGAAATTTCATGAAAATATATCAAGCGGTTGAAAAGTTATGGAGCGGACACGAAAATGCAAGTTAAAACATACAAAGGGCAATAACTCTGAAAGTAGAAAAGCAAGAGTTACGGTTCATGTGTTCAGCATGTCGTCTCATGGTGTTTAACATTTATGTGAAGTTTAATGAAAATATATCAAGTGGTTGAAAAGTTATAGAGCGGACACGAAAATGCAAGTTAAAACATACAAAGGGCAATAACTCTGAAAGTAGAAAAGCAAGAGTTACGGTTCATATGTTCAGCACGTCGTCTCATGGTGTTTAACATTTATGTGAAGTTTAAAGAAAATATATCAAGCGGTTGAAAAGTTATGGAGCGGACACGAAAATGCAAGTTAAAACATACAAAGGGCAATAACTCTGAAAGTAGAAAAGCAAGAGTTACGCTTCATGTGTTCTGCACGTCGTCTCATGGTGTTTAACGTTTAAGTGAAGTTTCATGAAAAGATGTCAAGCGGTTCAAAAGTTATGGAGCGGACACGAAAATGTTAACAGACACACACACACACAAACACACACAGAAAATACGAAAACTATATACCCCCATGGCATACTGCGTATGCCGGGGGTATAATGAAAATATATTGATTTTTGTGCCCAAACATGCTTGCTGTATGCACTCGCTAATTGCCAAAAGTGCAGACTTGCAGATAGCTCTTTTCTTTAAGATTTATTCTCATCTGGGTCAGTCAATGCTGTTACTCAGTAAGTTTCTACTGTCCCAGCAGTAAAAATTTTACATTACCAAAACCTCTTCAGAGTGAGTGAGTGTTGGAGTTTTACGTCTCACCAACAGCTAAGGTCATACTGAGACGGGACCTCGGTCTAAAGACTCATCCAAAAGTCTGAAGAAGCCCGGAATCGATCCTGCGATCCCTGGTTTACAAGGTGAGTAGCACAACCACTACACCACGGAGGCTTCTAAAACCTCTTCAGAACACTAGTGTCGAGGTCCAGAGCAGAAACTGTGTTAGTTAACCCTTATCCTACTGAATAAATTAATTAAGTCACACTAATTGATGATTATCAACCCATCAAATTACTTGATATAATGAATTTGTTCAACTGGCAAACAGAATGACAAACAGTGTAGATCCTGATCAGGTGGCTATCTGATCTGTTTCTACATGTATACTGTTTACAAAGGAAGTGGTTGTGAAGTTCAGGGTAAGGGTTAAATAGCTGTGTTATATTCCAACATTTACTGTCATTTTCCCACATAGTAGATCAGATATAATGATCAGAATCATGGTCTGCTTACTGTTTGTCATTCTGTCTGTATCTTTCGGACTCCTTGCTGGATTGTGTAACAAATGTGTTAAAAGTTTAGGAGAATTATAGCAAGTCCTCAAGGTGTCCGAAATTTTAGGATTTTTCTGTGGTATACATATTTCGAGATCCAAATGTGATATCCATGTTACAATGAACTTTTTATATAATATGTATTTCGAAACTGCGGGCAACAATATCGCACTAGAATCAGATTATAATTCTGAACCGGGAAAATCCACTCCTCGATCCACTCACCATGCCGGTAAACATTTGGCTGACCCCTATTGAAGTTACTGAAATCTAGATAACCTTACTTTATTAGATCAGAGATATTTTTTCATATTTTATAAACCTTAAGACACCATGAAAAACTACATCTGAAAATGTTGTCTGCTTATGTCCTCTGCTGATTTTCTTTTTTATTTTGGCAATTTTTTAAAAATATTTTTGCATAAATGCAAACAGTGTGGACCCAGATCAGACTGCTCCTATAGGAGCAGTCTGAACTAGATCCACACTGTTTGCAAAAAAACTTTTAAGGCAACCGGCAGACGACAATAGTCGTGACTGGCATTTGATGGGTTAAAACACTGACAGTTATTTTTTATGGGTGATTTATAACCCTTGACCTGCTGAATATTTAAATATGCCACAGCCACTACCGATTATCAACCAATCAGATTACTTGATGCAAATTATTGCAACAAATTCAGAAACTGAATGACAAACATTGAAGATCCTGATCAGATGGCTTCTTCAGAAGCCATCTGATCTGGATCTTCATTGTTTGAAAGATAAGGCATATCCGGGCTCAGCAGGACAAGGGTTAACATTTACCTCTGCATCTTCCGGGTTACAAATAACTGTGATGGGATGGTAGCTCAACAGAATTCTGAACCTCCCTGTGGCTCCTCCATACTCATCAAACCACCCAAACAGCTGTTTAGTAAACTCTGAAATATTATTATAGCAACATACATGTGTGTACATTGTAACTTAATTTGAAATTTTTTAAAGTCAATACTTTCTGATGCTGCTTAGATAAATACTTGACCCCAGTGACTAGTTCAACTCAAACAAGGGAATTAAAATTAAACAACAGTGACAATACTCAGGTGCCAGGCATGTAGTGATGCCCTGATTTTTGTTTGATTTGAGGTTTAATGTTCCCATCAACACTGTAAAGGTCATTTTGGAGACGTTGCTTCCAATTTTGTGGGACTTTTACCCGACATTAAGATGAAAAGACATCTCAAGCCCTGTCGCCCAATGAAACCAATAGGGTCTATAAGCATGGACGGGCCGACTCGCACCACTTTGCCTGGGCAGGCTTAGATTCTCTAAGCTGTTTACCAGTATTCGTGTGCGGGTCGGTTTCAGCTATGCATGGAAGCAACATGCAGCCCATATATTTCTTCAAGCCCCGATGGGCGGGGGCCTAGTGATGCCCTGAAGAATTCCTTTTTCCCTAGAACTATTCCTTGGTGGAATAATCTTCCCTCCACTGTGGTAAATGCCAAAACTGCAGAGGAGTTCAAAGCCCACATGGTGGATTTTGACCCAGACGTATGCGTTTCAGTATGCCTCTGTAAGCAGGTCAATATGTAAATAATTTTAAGCACTCATCCAGTGATTTTTTATTTGGCTAAATTTTAAATTTAGCTCACCACCTAATTAAGGAAATGGCCAAGTATAACAGACTATGAAGATAGTTAGATAAAGTCACATATCAAAACACTGGATCCCTCTATAAACCTTTGCATGCAGATTTAGCATTGACATGGCACATATTACACATCTATCTAGCTGTACTACAACACCCCCATGTGTGCATAATTAACCCATTTAGTACCCAAAACCCCTAAAGGGGTAACTGACAAACAATGCAGGCCCAGATCAGACGCTGCAGAATGCGGCATCTGATCAGGGCCTCCACTGTTTGCAAAAAGTTCAGCCATTGTCCAAATCAGTTATGAAGAAAACAGTCTGACACCCCTAAATTTGAAATGGGTTCACGCTATATATAAGGAGGAAGATTCCATTTGGTACAAAAAGGGTTAAAAATGATCACATAAGCATAAAACATTTTCTATGCATATCGATCAATCAACCAACTTTTATCATCATCATTTTGTGCAATACCTTTATGAGATATTTTCATTAGGTGTACGTTGCCAAATATTGGAATGGAACTAGGGCCTCCAAGTTTGTCGAAGTGCTTCCTTTTCTTCTCTAACTTTATCAACACGTATGTAAACAAAACCACCAGTGCTGCAATAATTGTTGATAGGACAGCCACCATTTTGACCAGAGATTATCACGTGACTCTCACATGATCACCCGGCGGTCGGTCTGGGTTGACACTAATGTCCGGAAATTGTCCGGGAAATGTGGGGGTAGTGGTGCGTTATCCCTAATATCTCGATTTCGGGTGGTCAGAAATTAATAAAATTAGTATCAAATAAAATTTTAAGCTCCATTCTAAACGATTATAAAAGATAATTTCAATTTTGATATTTTAGGGGTCTTTTGTCCGGGAAATTCCCTGATTGTGTCCTGGATGTTGGGGGTATTGGTGCGTTATCCCTAATATCTCCATTTCGGGTAGTCAGAAATTAATAAAATTAGTTTGAAAAAAAAGTAAGCTCCATTTAAAAGATTATTAAAAATATTTTTCATTTTTAACATTTTAGGGTTCCATTTTTGAAGTTAATTTGTCCGGCAAATTCCCGGATGTGTCCTGGATGTTGGAGTAGTTGTGCGTTATCGCTTTCATTTCTTTCGGAATCCCCAGATATCATATATTTAGATTTTTTTTTCTTGTTGTGTGTCGTGTGCTCATTATAAGCGCCTCATTGAGGCGAATCAAATGAGAGCACACAACATAACTTTATTCTATAGAAGATCACAAAGATATCATTCTTAAGTGATCTTAATCAGTACGCATGTCACTATGATTAAACCTCAGTAGTATGAACTACCCATATGTCTAACAAGTTATCATGGTCCCAAATACGTTGAGTTATTGAAGTTCGGCTGTAGAACACCCCCCAAATGTAAGATTTCCGATCCGGTGAGATTTTCGTATAAATATGAAGTTTAACAACTACTGAGTATATGTTATGCACTCTCATATGATCAGTTTTATAATATGGACTTTTCATCTTTGAGTTTAACGACCAAGTCTAAACACTGTTTATGACATATCGAGTCAGTCAGCTTTACTTACCACCCTTTCTGGAGACATACATATAAACACTGGTTAAGTAGTACTGTGCGATTTCCTTCGCCAGACACAGACAACTGCCCTTCTTAAATCAGTGGAAGGGATAGGATTACCTTAGGCAACTTTCAAGATAGGGCGTAAAAAATAGCTGTGCCTGTTTTTTTATGTGTTTTTGTTTTTTGTACATGTTTTTAATTTGTTAATAAAATTGTCATGTTGAGACTTGCACTGAATCTGAATCTGGCGCTGTAAAGCATAAGGCATAAAACATCACGAAAACACGCCTATATAATTTTGACCCCCTTGAACCCCACTTTTATATAGTAAAACTGGGGTTTCCGGGGGTATACCTTATTTCTTATTTCTGCTCTAAAATAAAGATTGTGGGTACTCGTTAGAACCGCCTCGATGAGGCGGTTCTAACGAGTGCCAACAATCTATATTTTGAGCAGAAATAATAAAATTATCACAATTTTTCATCTTAACATTTTCATTTTTTCGGCGATAAAGGTGGCAATGTATTTATATAGGCGTGTTTGCGTAATGAAAATTGTCATGTTGAGACTAGCACTGTTTATCATAATTCATTCTAGATGCTCAACTATGTCAGCTCTGTATTTTGGAAGGTACTAAATGCCCCAAAACTACAAATATGTACTTAAAACGCGAAATTACTATGGGAAAATGCAAAGGGTCGGAAATTGAAAATGGTAGGGCTAGCGGAAACACAGATTTTTTTTAGGCCTAGCTAATTCATTTTACATGCTCAAAAAGTTACCTCTGTAATTTGATAGGTACTAAATGCCAAAAAAAAATGTACAAAAATGAACTTAAAACGCGAAATTACTATGGGAAAATGCAAAGACGACACTGGGTAGAGTCGGAAATAGAAAATGGTAGGATCGGTGTTTTAATTTTTATTTTGTTCTTTTACTGATAAAAATCGTATAGTCGTGGGGTCTGAAGCAAGTGTCGGTCGGGTTAGCGGAAACACGGCTATTTTTTAGGCCTAAATAGAAATGTTGCTAAATGCGAAAAGTTGAAACTACGCCGAAATTTAGCGGCATCCATTTCTGGCTGGCGATTCATGGGCGTACGGACTTTGACCATTAATTTGCTATCGAGATTAAACGTCGTGTTAAGTTAATTGCTTTAACTCATAATAGGCCAGTCATTTTAGCCCGAAAAGACCCTCAACCTCAAACAAATATCTTCAGAAGGGTTTTCACTATTTTCCAAATCAGTGAGGTGTCCTGACTTACAGGAAAAAATCCCCAAAACTATTCCCTGGCGAAATTGATTTTTTTGGGGGAAAATGTTCGAAATTTGAATAAAAATCGCCCAAAACAGGAATTAAATTATAAAAATTTCATTAAATTAGATCAAATTTATTTACATAGCCAAACATAAGCTTACTATTGTCAAGTAGCGATAAAAGAAGTTTTGATACATGTAAAGAAACCTGTCTTTTTGGGGGTAAAAACTTGGAAATATTGACAAAAAACGCAGAAAATGGGAATAAATTTTTAAAAAGTGACTGGTTTGGATTCTTGAAAATGTTTTGGTGTAAAAAGTTATATCTGTGTATAAGTTAACTACAGGAATAAAAATAAAATTTTATATGTCAAAAAAAAAAAATCATTTTTGCGGGGTAGGCAAATGCATTTTTTTTATATATAAAACACTCATAATCCATTAGTTTTTGGGCAAGTAGCAACCACAGTATAAAAACGTATTGTATGGTGTCGAACCAATTTATATAATTCATTTTAGATGCTCAAATATGTCAGCTCTGTATTTTGGAAGGTACTAAATGCCCAAAAACTACAAATATGTACTTAAAACGCGAAATTACTATGGGAAAATGCAAAGGGTCGGAAATTGAAAATGGTAGGGTTAGCGGAAACACAGATTTTTTTAGGCCTAGCTAATTCATTTTACATGCTCAAAAAGTTACCTCTGTAGTTTGGTAGGTACTAAATGCCAAAAAAAAAAAAAAAAAAAAAAAAAAAATGTACAAAAATGAATTTAAAACGCGAAATTACTATGGGAAAATGCAAAGACGACACTGGGTAGAGTCGGAAATAGAAAATGGTAGGATCGGTGTTTTAATTTTTATTTTGTTCTTTTACTGATAAAAATCGTATAGTCGTGGGGTCTGAAGCATTGTCGGTCGGGTTAGCGGAAACACGGCTGTTTTTAGGCCTAAATTGAAATGTTGCTAAATGCGAAAAGTTGAAACTACGCCGTAATTTAGCGGCATCCATTTCTGGCTGGCGATTCATGGGCGTACGGACTTTGAGTGATTTTACGGACCATTAATTTGCTATCGAGATTAAACGTCGTGTTAAGTTAATTGCTTGTACTCATAATAACTTGACTCGTGCTGCATGCCTGTATTGAACTAGTGGAGCTTTTGAAGGGAAAAATTTGGTCCGCTGTTATTTTGTTTGTTTGAATTGAGGTTAAAAGTCCCCGTCAACACTGTTTAGGTCATTTTGGAGACGTTGCTTCCAAGTTTGTAGGACGACACCCCTGCGACACAATGCATTTTTTTTTCACATCTCCAAAATGGTTACTTTTCTAATTAAAGTTCATCATATTTTTCTTATTTATACTGCAAACAAGGGTTCTAACGAGTAACCACAATCTATGTTTTGGATCAGAAATATGAAAAATAATGTATAGCCCCATGAACCCCAGTTTTCTCTGTATAAAGTGGGGTTCAGGAGGGATGTTCATTTCTTCACGCGATGAAACCAAAATACTTTTATACCGCTATCAGGTCGGAAACCCGACGTCATCACGTAACGTCGCTTTTCATTGGCTGTCATTTGGTATTACGCAGCTCACAGCGGTTGCCGCTATGTGCAAAATAGTTCAAGTTTTAACAAAACAAGTGAATAAGTGCATTAGAATGGGGATAACTGTTATCAAAATTGTCATTTGGGGAGGTAAATCGTCGGTTTTACCTCCCCAAATGACACTTTTGAATACAGTTATCCCCTAATTCTAGTAACCTAATTTCTATTTGCGTATGTAACGCGATGTTTGATTGGATGTCAAAAATTTGCGACAGTATATTCTGTGATATACTGTCGGAAACCCGACGTCAACGCGTAACGTCGCTTTTCATTGGCTAGCATTTCGTTTTACGCAGCTCACAGTGCTATAGCCGTTTTGTGCAAAATAATACAGTTTTTAACAATACAACCGATTAAGTGCATTAGAATGGGCAAACCACTGACCATTGCGTCCTTGCATACCAGCTTGGTATGGAAATGAAAATAATGGATATCTTTGCCTTACACCTATTTGAGTAGCATGACTTATGCAAAGTCATTAAATAAAGTTGCACATGTTCACAATAATTTTGCTGCTAATAAAAAGCAATATATGTTGTTAAGCCTAATTTGTTGATTAGAATACCTTTTGATTGAGTGTTTTACTATCTACTATTTTGGATAGATCATAGTGTATAAATGAGAGGAAAATATCAGAAATTCAAGATATTTTAATAGTTTCTAAGCTAGATCAGCTCAATATGTATTCATTTTGATTTGTATAATCTCATTTTTATTACGTAAGTGTTACGAATTGCCTTTTTGTAAGGTTCTTGGATGATTTCAATAAAATAGTAAATTTTGCAGAAACGACATACATCCATTAAAGGTGTAAAACTACAGTGTTACCGGTTTCGGATTTTCATGAAATTTGGCATAGCCAAAGAATATACATATGGCAAGTTTTCCTAGCAAAATGAAATCTTGACAAAGACTAGATAATCTTTATCTTAGGGATTGAATTTTGATATTTTTTAAAAATTTTAATTAAAAAAGAAATTTTTTGATAATTATTTTATCAGAAATTGTAAACTTTAATTAATTCAAAAGGTTTTTTAGTATCAAAGGAATGCCTATGGAGTTCTGCATTCAATCCAATTCACAGATCTTGAAACTAAATAAAACATAAGATTTAAGACGCACTTATTTAGAGACAGACACCAGCTCATGGAGGGAGTCAGTTAGAGTTGCCTCCTGAGTCCTACTTTGATTTATATAAGTTATTAAATACATTTTTATAGGTTGTATATGCTGAGTTATTAATATACAAAGTTTAAAGAAAAAACATGCATGGGCACAGATGAAAGACCCCCTTTGGAATTTCTAAACCTCTAAAATCGAATGTAGCAACGCAGTGTAATGCAGGCCCACGGACCGGGTCCGTGGTAGGCCTAAACTCATAACGTTTGTATCGCAGGCAGTCTACCGATAACTGCTCGAACTCGAGTACTTGCTATCGACACCCCAAGACATTTATTGCTGTCCTCGACAAATCGTAGAAGTTAAATGCAAAAAAGGCTATACACTTTTAAACACAATAATTCGAATTTTGCAAGTAACAAAATGAAAGTATCAAAACAGGATACATTGAACCTCGGACTAATCAATACGATTGAAGGGTCTTGTTTGTTTGTTTGATTTTAGGTTTAACGTCCCCGTCAACACAGTATAGGTCATTTTGGAGACGTTGCTTCCAATTTTGTGGGACTTTTACCCGACACTGAGATGAAATTGACCCCTCCGTATGCGCCGCTTAGCCACGCCCCGTCAAGGAACATAACTATATTGTTGCTACCTTAGACAAGCTATTCAAAAAATGGCGACGAAAGCAATAACTACACGAGCAACATTGAAAGATTTACTGGCCGATTTTTTTTAAAGGACCACCAATAACAACAGGCCGCAGAAGAAGACGGTCACAATGTGAAAATGCTCATTTTTTTTCTTTTTTGACATGTCGACTTTTAATTAGAAAAAAAAAAACGCACTTAAAGACCATTTCCTGGAGGGTTCTGAAATCTTCATACAATTTCGGGTATTGATGCACATCACAACAGAAACTACCTCATTTTGATCTAAAACTTCATAAGTCTCTAGAAATCACCACATTGAACCCCTGTGTACTATATTTATAGCAGAGATAAGAAAAATAATGTTTACCCCTAAAACCCCGAGTTTTACTAAATAAAAGTGGGGTGCAATTACTTAAGGGGGTCAGAATTATACAGGCATCTTTTCATGAAGACTGTTTGTTTGTTTGATTTGAGGTTTAACGTCCCCGTCAACACTGTAAAAGTCATTTTGGAGACGTTGCTTCCAATTTTGTGGGGCTTTTACCCGACATTGAGATGAAATGACGTCTCAAGTCCTGTCGCCCAATGAAACCAATAGGGTTTATTAGCATGGACGGTCCGCCTCGCACCGCGGTTCCTGGACAGGCTTAGATCCTCTAAGCGGTTTACCAGTACTAGTGTGCGGGCCGGATCCAGCTCTGCGTGGAAGCATCATGCAGACCATATATTTCTTCAAGTCCCTATGGGCGGGGCTATTCATGAAGACTGGCTGAGCTTAAACACTTACAAATACATTGCCTAAATAATAAAAAGAATAATTTACAGTGGACCCTCTTTATACCGACATTCGTTGTAACGACAAAATGTTATAACGACAATTTCCTCCGAATGAATCCTAAGCCCAAGGCTTAGCCTTGATTTTGATCAGCACGAGCATCCCTTTGATTGGAAACGCCCATTTTGAATCCATAGCAAAAAGTTTCTTGTAATCTGGTACTCGTAAACAAATGTTCTAGACATTTGTCAGAATCGCCTCGACGATGCGATGCTAAAAATACCAATCACATTTCTTTCTTGGCGTAATTAAGGGGGTAAAGGGCCTTTATTACCTATCATAATCATTGGCGTTCTTTGTAACGACAAATTCCTTATTAAGGTAAATATGTTAGGAAACGAAAATTGTCGTTATAACGAGGGTACTTTGTACTTGTGCAACATAATGTTATATATCATTGCTCAAGGAAAAGCAATTATCAGATGAAATGTTTTCATATTTCCTAGTCTACTCCAGACAGAGATTTTGAGTTCTCACAGGGGCGATTTAATGAGTACTTGCAATTTTTGTTTTTAGCAGAAAAATTGTCGTCTGAACAAATATTTCATTTGTTAAAACCTTGTTAAAACCTTTTGACTGATCCCCTTATATGAGGTTACAATATGTTTATATTAAAGTGAGGTTTTCCAGGATGTCCATTTTTGGACTTGTTAACGGTTTTTGTACGGAAAGGAATCCCCCTTATATCATGCAGGAGTCCATTTCAACATTTAGGGGTGTAAGGGTGCGTAATTTGAGAGTTGTTCAGAAAATGGTTGAAATTCCTGCCATAATTAAAGACCCTGATCAGACGCCGCGTTCTATGGCGTGATCGGGACCTGCACTGTTTGCCACTATCCCGTTCTTAGGCTTCCAGTACAAAATTGGTTTACACATCATGAAGTTACTACCATTCATATTGTGTGTGTATGTATGTTTTTTTTTCTGTAGAAAAAAATAAAGTTGACGCATCTGAAAGGGTTTGAAAACTGTCCATTCACTTTGGCTTCTAAAACAAAATTTTAATCGCTGTATTTCAACCCCTTGTTATTCTGTTGTTAGACACGTTGTTAGAGGTTAGCTTGTCTAAGGTTATGGAGGTTAGCAACGGCCAGCGCGCGCACCGCTGAATATCGATCGAACGATTGGCTTGAATACCTGTCAATCAATTCTTGCGGAGGGGTCAATTACATCTCAAGCCCTGTCGCCCAATGAAACCAATAGGGTTTATAAGCATGGACGGTCCGACTCGCACCGCGGTTCCTGGACAGGCTTAGATCCTCTAAGCGGTTTACCAGTACTAGTGTGCGGACGGTTTCAGCTCTGCGTGGAAGCATCATGCAGCCCATCTATTTCTTCAAGCCCCGATGGGCGTGGGCGGACGATTGATGGGTCCGAGATTGAACTGATATTTTATATCATTGTATCTAAATCATATTTAATGTTTCTTTCCCAGCCATCCACCCGTCCTTCCATTTTTCAGAACTTGAGATAAAATGTTCGATTATTTATTTGAAACATATATCAGAATCAGAATTGTTACAGGTGACACGTCAAATGACATTCATACACCAGGACCTGTGATGGGAAGTTAGTCCCTAGCTCTCACCAAACAAGTAAACTTAGCTACACAATCCTCAGCACCTTCAGCCGTTGAAATAATCGAATCGGGAAGGGCATTCCAATCTCTAATGGTTCGGGGGAAGAATGATTCCTTATAAATGTCAGTTCTTGCAGCAAGGTTCTAAAACGCCAATGAATGATGATTTCTACAGTGCCTAGCTGGGGGACCAAGGTCATCTGTTGGGATGCTGGCAAGCACCCTTTAGACCTTTGTATAAAAGTACGAGCCTACTGTCTTTTCTCCTTTTCTTGAGAGACCCCATCTTAATTTTCCTGGTATTCCAGTCATGCTCCCAGTTTCAAAGAAGTAATTGCTTGTTACAAATCTAGCAGCTCTATTCTGAACTTTTTCAATTTCTTCACTGAGGAACACTCCACTTGGGTCCCAGATGCAACTACCATATTCCAAAATTGGGCGAACAAATCCTTTATATGCTGCCTCTTTTACATCCTGAGGACACTGATGAAGATTTCGCATCAGAAAACCAAGCGTTCTATTTGCCTTTGTACACATGTTGCTAATATGTGTATTCCATCTCAAATCGTGTGTGAGTGTCACGCCAAAGTATTTAATGGAATCAACGTTCTCGAGGACAGTTCTTCTAAGGTGTAAGAAGCCTCAATTTTATTTGTTCTCTTCTTAGTTATCTGCATAATATTGCATTTAACGGGCTGAAATCTCATGCTCCATTTTCGTGCCCAATATCCTAATCTATCTATATCATTCTGAAGTTTCAGCGAGTCCTCTGTATCTCTAATTTCCCGGTAGCAAACACAGTCATCTGCGAACAGTCTTATTTCTGAGTCAATGTCAGTGGAGATATAATTGATGTAAAGGGGTGAATAACAGTGGACCAAGAACAGTCCCTGGTGGGACTCCAGACAAAACTGGTGATCACTCTGAAGATTCACCATTAACAACAACACGCTGTTTTCTGTAGCAAAGGAAATAATCTATCCATTTGAGAGCATTTCCCCTAATTCCATAACCAAATAACTTAGATTTAAGTAGTTCATGTGGTGGGGTGTCACAAGCTTTCTCGAAGTCCAGAATACATGTGTCTATCTGTCCCCCTTTGTCCAAGATATTTGCCCATTCATTAATAACTGTGCTCAACTGAGTTTCACAACTATGTCTTTTCCTAAATGCACAATGTCTGTCTGACAGAAGTTTATGCTCATCCAAGTGGGCCATGATATTTGATCAGACTATATGTTCAAGCAATTTACACAGAACAAAAGCCAGAGACACAGGGCGATAATTACGGGCAAGAGCCCTATCTCCTTTTTTGAAGCGTGGGCAAATGTTCGCTGGAAGCCATTCTTTGGGGATTTCACCCATATCAAGAGACTGTTGGGACAGGTGAGCCAAAACTGGACCTAACTCTATTGCTAGTTCCTTCAGGACTATAGGATGAAGCTCATCAGGTCCTAAAGCTTTAGTGGGGTTTAAACCTTAAAGTAGTTTGATCACGCCTGCCGATGACACAATATTATCAATGAATGGGGTCGATCTTCTAGTCAATGGAACCTCCGTGAACTGAGTTTTATTAAACACATCATTGAATTGACCAACTAGTTCCTCTGCCCTTTCAGAGTCTGATTCGGCAACCCCGTTCCCTCCTCTTTTATTAAGGGGCGGGATTCCTTGCCTGTCTTTCTTCTGACTATTGATATATCTGTAGAAGTCTCTTGGGTTTGCCTTTACATCACCTGCCAAGTTATTCACATACAAATCATGCTGATTTTTTTTTTATATCCGTCTTGATCTCACGTCTCAAGTTTTCAAATTTTGTCCTGAGTTTACCACTTCCAGTCTTTTTTGCCTTTGCATGAATCTTATTACTTCTGCGAATGTTTCTTCTTATCTCTGGTGATGATTTTCAGCCGAAGAATGGATGATCAAAGTTCTCCTGGACAGACCAAGCATCAGAATGACCATTAAAGTTTTTCTCATTTGTAAATCTGAGCGGATCCTTCCTCATAGATTCATAGTCATCTTTCTGATACAAGTACATCGTCCTCCGAGGTTTCTTCATTGGTGGAATGTGTATTTTTAAATATCCGGAAACAATATCATGATCACTTAGTTTGTCTGGAACTGAATGTCTTCAAACTGTCCTGGCAAAGTTGTAAGAATCAGATCCAATGTGTTCTTATCCCGAGTGGGGAAGTTAACAATTTGTTAAAGGCCATGATCATTCATAATGTCAATTAATATTTGTTCTTCAGACTTACTCAACGGTACCGGCCCCGATAGCTCAGTTGGTAGAGTGTCCGCTCCGGGGAACGGGAGGTCTCGGGTTCGATCCCGGGCCGCGACATACCAAAGTCGTTAAAAATGATACTAGCTGCTCCTCGTTTGGCACTCAGATTTACGGGGTAGAGCTAGGACTGGTCGATCCAGTGTCAGGATAATGTGACTGGGTGTGGTATCATGTAATGTGTCTGGGACATGATACTTCAGTGAGGCAGCACTATAAACGTGAGCATTGAGCTCCCTGTCGCAACCAGACACCGTCGTGATATGACTGAAAAATTGTTGAAAGCGACGTTAAACCCGAATTCACACACACACACACACACACACACTTACTCAACGGTGTGCCTTGTTTGCTGAGCCTGTCGAGCCAAACAATGTCTCTGAAGTTGAGGTCACCTAAAACATGTACAGCCGGAAGTTTTTTACCCTTGTGCTGTGACTTAATGCAATCCAGCTGATCTTTAAACAACTGGAAGTTTACAACCGTACCAGTCGGTGGTCTATACCAAATTGCTACGAAGTGCAAAAATCTTAACCCAGACGGATTCGGTGTCGTTTTCCAGCTCCATGAAAGGCATATGAGGGATGTCTCTGTGAATGAGCAACATCATGCACCCAACCACCATGAGAATTTCTATCTTTTCTATAGATACTGTACTGACAAGTTTCAGGGAAATGTTCTGTTTGATTTGAGGCTAAACGTCCCCTTCAACACTTTATAGGTCATTTTGGACACGTTGCTTCCAATTTTGTGGGACTTTTACCCGACATTGAGATGAAATGACATCTCAGCCTGTCGCCAATGAAACCAATAGGGTTTATAAGCATGGACGGTCCAACATGCACTACTTTACCTGGGCAGGCTAAGATCCTCTGAGCGGTTTACCAGTACTTGTGTGCGGTTTCAGCTCTCCATGGAAGCATCATGCAGCCCTTTTATTTCTTCAAGGCCCAATGGGCGGGGGCCGACAAGTTTCAGGAAAAGCTCAGATGTGATAATTGAACATCAATCTTTGTTTCCTGTATATCCACAATATGTGGTTGATGGTAATCAAGGAAAGCTAAAAGTTCAAGATTTTTTCCTCTTATTCCATTGATGTTTCAAACCTTTTACAAAATTCAGCTTATTTTCATCAGCAGTTGAAGATTTATCTCTTTTATCCTTTGGCAGAGGTTCAAATTTGTTCTGCTTACTCAGTTCGATATATTCGTTGGAGAAGGAGTCTGAAAAATTACACACCTCACATTTTGGGCAGATCCATTGGCAGTTTGAGTTTACCAAAGTGCCATAATCGGCATCTGAAATGAAATAACATTCAGTTTGTATCCACATTTTACAATGTTTTATCCTATACTGCCATTACTGCGTGCATGAATAAATGGTGTATATGACGGTAGGGGAAGGGTCATAACCTGTTTGCTTGTTTAAAATTGGAGTTTAACGGCCCATTTAACACTATTTAGGTCACTTTTGAGCCGGCTAGTTTACCTATCGACACTTTTCCTAGGCTTCATCTCTGTGGTTGTTTGATTTTTTGTGTTCAGGAGATGTTGCACTGATGAGTTAGGAGACCTTCATGCGGACTGAACAAATTATTTGTCCAAATTGCGACGGAAATAAGAGTGAGGATTGTGGCCATGTAAAATCGATTTAAGCCCCCATTGGAATTCGTTTCACTGACCGTTCCAAGGCGGGGTTTCTGTCGTGGTTTATTTTTGGTATGGTTTGTCTTTGGGTGTTTGTGTCGCTTATATTATTTTGTTTTGGATAACCATTTGGCCATTTTGTTGGAAAGTAAGTCCTTTTGGCTTTCCACTATTGATGTTTCCATTAGGGTCTATTGTTTCATGTTTGTGTTTCTTTCCCTTTGGTGTCTCTGATTGGAGCTGTGGATTAATTATATCGATTGCCTTCACTTCTATTTATAGGTAAGCAGTTAACCAGTACAGTGCACATTCTTTTGCCAGAAACTGACAACTGTCCTTCTTGAATCAGCAGAAGGGAGAGAATGACTGTAGAAAGAAGGGCCGTAACTAATGTTGAGAGAACTTTAGGCCCAGCCCCATAGCTTGCTATTGTGAGTAAATTAAACTTAAGTTTTTGAATCAGCAGAAGGGAGAAAATGGCCATAAAACAGATGTTGGTTGGTGCCTGATGCTCGGTCTCTGGTCGGGCCCATCATAGTCTAACTGTTAGTTTTCTTTTGCTCCAGCATTTCAGTGGTTTCCTGCTGTCGAGTCCTCACCATTGGTTCATCTCTGTGGTTGTTTGATTTTTTGTGTTCTCTGATATTTTGCACTGATGAGTTAGGAGGCCTTCATGCGGACTGAACAAATTATTTGTCTAAATCACGACGGAAGTAAGGGCGAGGATTGCAGCCGCGTAAAATCAATTTAAGCCCCCAAGTGGAATTCGTTTCACTGACCGTTCCAAGGCGGTTCTTCTTTACTGGTTTATTTTTGTCATGGTTTGTCTTTTTGAGTGTGTGTTTCGCTTATATTATTTTGGATAGCCAGTTGACCATTTTGTGGAAAAGTGTCCCTTTGGCTTTCTGCTATTGATGTTTCCATTAGGGTCTAGATATTTCATGTTTTTGTTTCTTTCCCTTTGGTGTCACTGCTGGGAGCTGTGGGTTAATTGTATAGATTCCTGATCATTGCCTTCACTTCTTTTTTAAACTTATGAAAGAATGTTGCAGATTCGGCAAATATCCGATTTTCAAATCTGCGGTCTTCTGATCCCCACTCAGACGTGCATCCAACTGAGGTACAAAGTTTGACATCTTGGGGCTGTAATCCATCAAACAATGATATTCAGGTGCTGCTGGAAGATCGTTCCTTCATTAGAATCTTCATCACTAATCATGCCCTCCTTATGCACCAACAGATCACATGCAGATGGCATGCTAACAAACTGAATTGTGTTGGGCAGTAATTATTTACTGTCTGTGTTTAAGGGTGAAAAAAAAAAACTGTGTTGCCTAGACACTTTCAAATTTATTGTTTGAAGCACACATCCATGACAAGCTTACTTCTTTTAAAATATATAGACGGATCCAATGTTTTGACACGTGACCTTGTTTACATATCACTGCGCATGTGCCAATTACCTCCCCTGTCGATGTACTCTTTTATCTGGTTGGCAAAACATGACTTTTGCCGTACAGAGTCAATGAGAATTTCGAATATTCATCGTGTGACTAAACTCATTTCTTTTCCAAAAAATTAACGGATCCTTGTCAGTTTGTGTTTTTGTAATAAATGATATAGAACCAGTCTCTTCTGACATTTTATCGCACATTTTGTTGCCTAAAAAGCGCTATAAAACTACCCACCATCATGCCAAAACGTAGTTGATGCGCTTTATATAACGAATGGAAATAAGATTCAAGCATGTATATTTTCTATCCAATTTTATATGAAAAAGAAACAGTTTAATGTCAAGAATGGTTTGTGGCAAACAGTTTTGATAGAAAGACGATTTAACAAAGGTTATTACAGAAAATAATTCGTGCTACATCAACGGTAGAATATGGAACCGGAAGTTTTTTTGCCCACCAGATAAAACGAGGCTAATGACCTTTGACCTTGTGTGACGTAGACTTTGGATGTGTCTATAAATAGAGGATCTGACATGAGTGTTAATGAATTATTCAAAATATTAAACAGGTTGGTGAAAAAGGATAAAATGCGAGGCTTCGCAAAGTTTAATAGGTTCAATAATGCATGAGAAGCCTCCGTGGTGCAGTGGTTACGCTACTCGCCTTGTAAACCAGGGCTCGCAGGATCGATCCCGGGCTTCTCCAGACTTTCGGATGAGTCTTTAAACCGAGGTCCCGTCTCCGTATGACCTTAGCTGTTGGTGGCACTTAAAACTAAAACTCACTCACTCAACGATAATTAAAAATAACAGGAAACAAAAAAATGATAATAATAATAAAAAAAAAAAAAATGATAAAAAAAAAATAAATAAATAAAAAAAAAAAATAATAAT
The DNA here is from genome assembly GCA_963580285.1 of Lucinisca nassula. Lineage (NCBI taxonomy): Eukaryota > Metazoa > Mollusca > Bivalvia > Lucinida > Lucinidae > Lucinisca > Lucinisca nassula. The sequence continues at coordinate 88,348,044 of OY757011.1, read as the reverse complement.
AAAAAATAATAATAAAGGCGAGGGAGCAGTTACTGTGTTTGGGCGATTCGGTTGTGTTGGCATTTACATGCTAACTGTAGGGTTAGGACAAATGGTTTCCAGGGTCGCCTTTAGTCCTAGCCTCTCCTAGCAGGTCAATGTTGTCACAACCGCGTACCCCAACACAGTATTTAGCTCAAACATACCGTGATTCTATTGAAATTTCATTATAACCTATAACCACATACATACATACATACATACATACATACATACGCACTGAGTGACGGAGACCGAATATAATGTATATAAATTACACTGTATGCAAAAAAAGATGGGGTCGGATAGGGGAGGAGGCGCCGACCAAATAAAAAAAAAACAAAATAACTCACTCACTCAATAATGCATGAGCATGAATACAAGATTCTATTTATCATATGACATTTAAAACACATTTAATTCACGATTTTTGTACAAAAATGTCAAAGTTCTGTCATTAGTAAACACGACATCGTATGTGAAATGTTACAAGGCATTATCTAATTTGCATATTTAATCCACTAGTGGATTTTCAAATTTATAAAATGGCATTTTTACATTCTCAGACGATACGTCATATGATAAACAAATATATGTCATAAGTTTTTTTTTTCGTTTTTTACTTTGCCTTTCTTAACAAATTAAGTGTTCACAATCAAGCGGATTTGCATGCGACTTCCCATTAATATTTACAAGAGGTATTCTGGCAAAAATCTGCCGAGTTAAAAGTGTGACTTGTTATTTAAGAATGTATGTTTAGTTTAAACGTTTATTTATTTGTATAATACATGATATACATACATACAGATAAATCAACAAAGACAATATTATACAATGGGATTCAGAAGAAAGTCGAAAGACTTATGGAACTCTGTCTCCCATTTTTACAAAATATCAATGTACAATGGTAGCGTTATGACTTGTGATAATACAGAACAAGTGAAAATGACGTATGATATTATTATGGATATTCTTGTTAAACTCATTTCTAGATACTTATTCCTAGCGTCTAGCTGGATTGGCTCCACGGGGGACATGGAATTTAAAATACAATAGATGAATGTAGATAGTGTGACATCTTATGTTACACATTTAGCTTGTCTGGCTAAGTTAAGCTAGAGGTCTAGTATAGCACGAATCCTGTCGTAAAGGAAATTATTAATGATACTATTAGTAGATATGGTTATTTATAATAGGATTATATTAACTACAGGAGCTTATAAGTTTACTACGAATCGTTTAGTTTTGATTATGAATTCTTGAACGGCTAAGAATATCTGTTTGTTATTAGAATCCGATAATTCGTGGTTTCCAAACAGAAGTACGTCAAGAGACGGCTGACATATTGGTTGTATTTCAGTGTAGAGATCTTGTCGTAGATGTGTGTATCGTGTGCAGGAAAATAGAAAATGTTGAGTAGTTTCGACAGCTCCGCAGACGCAAAGTGGGCTTTCAATAATGTTTTTTGAAAATAGATGTTGATTGAGAGAACTGCATCTCATTCTCAGACGAGCGTGATAAATCTGACCTGTCCTCTTGCCGTTACAGAAGTACCTCGGCAAAGAAGCCAGGTTAAGATCGAGTTGTCTTTTGAAGGAGACATGGCTTGGCGAATTTCTTATTTCTTCAGACAGTCCATTCCAGTCTCGTACAACTGATGGAAGGAAGGATTTATAATAGAGTTGAGAATGTGCTTGTACAGTACTTAGGTCTCGTGCGTTACGTAAGTTGTAAGTAGAATTGTTACCTACTGGGGCGGGTACCAGTGAAGAAAGATAGTCAGGAGTCAAGCCGTTTTGCATTTTATAAAACAGTTGTAGTTTGTGCTTCTTCCTACGTGATGCTAATGATTCCCATTTGGTTTCATTATGAAGACTTTCTATAGAGACTAGTTTTGTTGCACCGGTGACGATGCGAGCAGCTTCGTTTTGTATTTTCTCTAAATCGTTAACTTCATACAAAGTACAGTTATCCCAAACGACGTCCGCATATTCAAGTAAAGGTCTAATAAAAGAAAAGTATATTGTTTGAAGCGAGTGCCTATCGAGTTTAAATTTTAGTTTTCTCATGATATTTATACGGCTCCATGCTTTAGTTTTTATATACTCTAAGTGTTCATGCCATGTACAATCATTGGAAAATACAACACCAAGGTGTTTATGAGATGTTACGTCATTTATCTGGGTTTCATTCATAAAGACTCGAGGATGGTTAGGCTTGTACCTTTTTCTGGAAAATACCATTGACTCCGACTTAGATGGATTGAACTTGACGAGCCACTGTTTAGCCCACTCGTTAATTTTAGAGAGATCAGTATTTAGTTTATCAGCGGCATCAACAGGATCATCAACAATAATATAAAGGTTTGTATCATCAGCAAAGAGTCTGATAGAAGAGTGAATATCCTCAACAATATCGTTAATATAAATTAGAAAAAGGAGAGGACCGAGAATAGAACCTTGAGGGACGCCAGCCTTAATTGAAGTCCAGCTCGAAGCTGTTCCAGGTAAGACAACACGTTGTTTTCTGTTTTCTAAAATAGTCTGAAAACCATTGGAGGAGCTGTCCAGAAATGCCAACAGAAGAAAGTTTATACAGAAGGCCTTTATGCCAAACTCTATCGAAGGCTTTACTGATATCGCAAAATATCGCTCTTACTTCTTTGCCTTCGTCTAGAGCTTGACAGAAAGTATTGTACATATCAGTTAGCTGGTTTACAGTAGAATCACCCGGTACAAAGCCAGACTGTAATGGCGTTATTATGGCATTTTCTCGAAAAAAGTTAAAAATATATTTGTGAACGATTTTTTCAAGAACTTTTCCAATAGTACTAAGGAGAGATATTGGTCTATAGTTGGACACTTCGGAAGGATCGTCTTTTTTGAAAATAGGAGTAACGTTGGCTTGTTTCCACATAGCTGGAAATCTACCCTTCTCAAGACAGAAGTTATAAAGATCTTTTAGAGGGGATGTTAGAGGCTCGGCAAGATCCTTGAGAATTTTATTACCAATAAGGTCAGGGCCTGACGCCTTGCCTGTGGGTAGTGACGAGAGTATAGATTTCACATCTTCTCTTGTAATAATAATAAACTCGAGTTTGTTGTGTGCTGTATTTGTTGCTTGTGGTAAGGACGCGTTAACTTCATCCAAAATTGTTTGTTGTGTAAAAAAATCGTTAAGTAGGTCGGCTTTTTCTTTGTCGTCACAAATAATAATGTTATCGGCTTTCAGTGGAGGTATAGAAGATTGTTGTTCTGGTTTAATGAAATTTTTTAATGTTTTCCACCAATCCTTTTGATTTATATTGGGATCTTTAAGTTTATTCTTTAATTTGTTGAGTTCATCGTCTTTAGCTCTTCGAATAAAAGAAGTTACCTGGTTTCTGACTTGTTTGTATTTATTAAAATCTGGCTCTTGTTTTGTTCTTTTGTACTTATCATATAGGCGTTTACGTTTTCTCATAAGTTTCTTTATATCATTAGTCAGCCATGGTGGATCGGATTTGCGAATATGTATCGTTTTATTTGGAATATGTTTGTTTACAAGATTCAAGATCACATCGGTTACATTTTTAGCATAGATATCTACATCGTCGTCCTTCAGTGAATTCCAGTTGGTTTCATTTAGTTTGCGGGAAAGTGTTTGGTAATCGCCTCTATGATATAAATAAATTTGTCTTGTGTAAGTTGGGGATGTGATTTTGTTAAAATTATATGCACAATATATAGGACAGTGATACCTTATGTTTTGATCAAGAAAGGGCTCACCAACGCCACTCAGAAAAACCCTGTTCTTGTTTGACACCATAAATAGGTCAATAATTGATTCGGAGTTCTCTGTATAGTGCGTGGTTTCAGTTATAATTTGGTCCAAGTTAAAATGCTGGCATAAATCATTAATTTTCCTATGGGACGTTTGTTTTGATACATCAAAATTAAAATCTCCTGTTATTGTTACATTTGAAATATTAGTATCAAATGCTAGCCCGAATGAGTCCTCAATGCATGTGTAGATTGCGTTATTTGAATTAGGAGGTCTATAAAACGTACCCAACAACTCTTTCCTGTTATGAATACAAATTTCAACCCATACACATTCAATTTGCGGAAGTTCAAGGTCAGGTCTTCTACGGGAAAAAATAGAATCACGCACATATACACAAATGCCTCCATGGTTATCTCCCATGCGATCACGACGATATAAGCTAAATCCATTTATTTTTATTGTTTCATAAGGTACTCTGTTGTCTAACCATGTTTCCGTGAGGCAAATAGCATCAAAATTTCGTAATTCAGACTCTATAACGTCTACTTTGTTAGTTAGGCTCTGAATATTATAGTGAACAATAGAAAATTTGCTGTTGAGGGTAATTTCTCGAAAAGTAGGTTCAGAGGTCGATGAATTCAAAGACTCATCTAATGGTCCGGGGTTTTTCTCTATGCCCCCTATTAGTAGCATTGCTATGATGACAAGAAGATCAAAATAGTTAAGATACTCTAGCCCTTTAGCCTTAGCTTGGCGACAATAATGCAACCCTATCCGTATCCTGTAAATTTGAATTTCAATCATGTTATGCAATCAATTAGGGCACGAAATAGTTTCTTTGGAACGGATAGGTTGCGTTGATTTATAACATTTCCTAGGATAATTGAAACATGTACATGGTTTCCCCCGTGGAGCGCTGAGACGACGTTGATTAGTTTACATGATGGACAAACATAAAGGAACATAGACATAATCAAAAACATAATGATACTAGCAGAGGAAGGGGACTAAAATGAACATTTTTGGTGATTACAACTTGTTGGATGCATATAAGTGTCTGGAATCCTAGAATTCTCTCTTGTTTTACTGAGTCAAATTGAACATATATTTTGTTTAAGATGGTGTTGATTTAATGGCTGCTGTGTGGCTGGCATTTTACTGACAAGTAACGTGTATATTACTAGCTTTCTTTAGCGAAACTTCCACCGTTGCATTAATAACTTACAATACTATAATTATGACTATTATGCGATGAGATAAAAGCTGAAATGGCTATTCTGTAAGAAGCAGGTGGCTTCAATAGCTTCACATGCATATGACAAACTTATTACTGGCATAGCTGTAAATACCAGAAACAAAACCAACAAGGAAGTATCGTTGAAGACAAAGTGCCAACACACATTACTACATTGTTGCAAAGGATATAGTTCTCTTACAATGACTATTTTACCATGATCATGAAGGAAATTTTGTTTCCATGTCTGTTACATAAGCCTATCTATCCTATCTCAGACATAATATTGTCCTGACATACAAATAAATTTACGAGTCGTAATGTGCATACATGATACTGACATCTAAATTATGAGCCTGAAACATTTGTGGCACTGGCATGAGCAGTGCATTACAAAACAAATTGTTTGCATGACAATTCACATAAATGTCGTGTTATTTTACATGGTTATTTTATGTCAGGTAACTTACTGGTATGGAAGTAATGTCACATAGGAATCACTGACATTACCTGATACATGTATGACAATTTTTTATAAACCGGCTTCATAAACCGACTGTAGCAGACATTCCCCCGACAATACTTAACTTTCACAGGTTTACATTTTGCTGACATGGACTTGCAGTTGTGTAATATTATGACAGTCGCTGACATGACCTAATGTCATTGTATCTTAATGTAGACTTAATCACCGGTTGCAAGCGCCGGAACGCGTGACAACGACACTTATGCCATACGCTAACGGCGAGGGCCAATGTGCGACTGCGCATGCGCGCAGTACGGCCAGTGCCTCCGCCGTCGGGGCGAAAACATGAAGGATCCAATTATGCATCTGGCGATTTATTTCACTAGATCGCGAATCATGGCAATAAGTATCGTTGTACCGCGTAACGACCCTAATGTCATGTGGTTTAAAAATCGCTCGTGCGACTCCTTGGCACGTGGGTATCGTGAGCCAGGTTCATTCATGACTGGAGTACAAGTGTGTCAGTGTGTTACAAATACGGATATAATTTTCCACTATTCAGATGGATCAATACATGTAACTCCTGGAAATACTATAAGAAAGGTATTTTTGTTGTTGTTATGCTTATCATAAGAGCGTCGTACTAGTGCGAAAAAGAAGTGACAGAGGCGCCATACAGACTGAGCGAATATGCATGCTGATCCACGCCTCTGTCATACCTGTTTAAGACACAAACAAGTCGGGCATCCCGGACGACACTTGGTAGAAATTAGGGCTCAGATGCTTCATCGCAATCTCGACAGGGCTGCACTGACCTCGCTGCATCGTTGAACGATACAGCGGTGTCAGGACGTCCCCAACACCAACGGCGAGGCACATGAATTGAACCATATATGGCGCTGTTCACAAAGATAAGGTATGGTAAGAATCCCAAATACTCCGGCCCCTTAACACAGTATTTACAGACATGGTCATTTTATAACAGGCACATTATTTACACAGTTAACATAGCAGAAATATCAGTTATTATATGACTGCGTTTCTAACAAGGTTATAATTCGACATCATTGACATACATGTCATGCAACCGAGACTGATGTAACTGGTTTATGATGTTTGAATTATTGCTATGACAATTTGTGACAGACGGAATGACATAAACAGCAAGGAATGATTTAACATCGCTGACATACATATTATGTATCAGAGATTACCGATATATACAACATTTTATGACACTTCAGAAAATCAGAATGGTTAGAATATGATACTACTTACATATTCAACGGCAGAGCTAATGCCGAGAGAGGCAATTTTAACTTTTTTTTTCTGCTGGATTATGAGGTATGTGACGTCATAATTATCTGAATTATCTGACAGAAGTTCTGTCATCAGAGGTAAGACATAGATGGTGCTGACTTGTCTATGGTTGTAAGATTACCACACTGATATGACTCAGTGAAAATATTAAACAGAAATAGCGTTTCTGTTATGGCTATGATACCCCATCAGTCGCATTGATGCTAACAAAAAACATTTTGGCAATGCAGATCGGACACCTGTCCAGCGGGCACACAAAACACGTATGCAACGTCACATCAACGTCGGTGCAGCGCCATTACGCCATATCGACGCCCATGCGACGCTGCCCTGGCATCTCTTGATCGCTGGGTAGTATTGTACGAAGAAGAGAGAAAAAAGGTAAATACATATTTCCTTATCTACTCCCAGCAGAGCACGTATACAACGTATACGACGTCGAAACAACGTCGATGCAGCGTCATGACGCTACATCGACGACGATGCGACGTTGTCAAGAGATCATCCGCCCGCTGAGTGGTGCTGTGAGAAAACACTAAAGAATTACAACTATAAATGATAATTTTCTTATCAGCTTCTCACAAAGTGGCCATACAACATCGAATAAACGTCCATACAACGTCATGGCGCAGTATCGACACTGATGCGACGTGACCTAGACATCACTTGCCCACTAGGTGGTACTGAACGAAACAAGAAAGAGGAGAACTGGAATCTAATTTTCTTGGCCTCTCCCCACCAAACGCGTATACAACGTTGAATCCAAAATACTCCGGCCCCTTAACACAGTATTTACAGACATGGTCATTTTATAACAGGCATATTATTTACACAGTTAACATAGCAGAAATATCAGTTATTATATGACTGCGTTTCTAACAAGGTTATAATTCGACATCATTGACATACATGTCATGCAACCGAGACTGATGTAACTGGTTTATGATGTTTGAATTATTGCTATGACAATTTGTGACAGACGGAATGACATAAACAGCAAGGAATGATTTAACATCGCTGACATACATATTATGTATCAGAGATTACCGATATATACAACATTTTATGACACTTCAGAAAATCAGAATGGTTAGAATATGATACTACTTACATATTCAACGGCAGAGCTAATGCCGAGAGAGGCAATTTTAACTTTTTTTCTGCTGGATTATGAGGTATGTGACGTCATAATTATCTGAATTATCTGACAGAAGTTCTGTCATCAGAGGTAAGACATAGATGGTGCTGACTTGTCTATGGTTGTAAGATTACCACACTGATATGACTCAGTGAAAATATTAAACAGAAATAGCGTTTCTGTTATGGCTATGATACCCCATCAGTCGCATTGATGCTAACAAAAAACATTTTGGCAATGCAGATCGGACACCTGTCCAGCGGGCACACAAAACACGTATGCAACGTCACATCAACGTCGGTGCAGCGCCATTACGCCACATCGACGCCCATGCGACGCTGCCCTGGCATCTCTTGATCGCTGGGTAGTATTGTACGAAGAAGAGAGAAAAAAGGTAAATACATATTTCCTTATCTACTCCCAGCAGAGCACGTATACAACGTATACGACGTCGAAACAACGTCGATGCAGCGTCATGACGCTACATCGACGACGATGCGACGTTGTCAAGAGATCATCCGCCCGCTGAGTGGTGCTGTGAGAAAACACTAAAGAATTACAACTATAAATGATAATTTTCTTATCAGCTTCTCACAAAGTGGCCATACAACATCGAATAAACGTCCATACAACGTCATGGCGCAGTATCGACACTGATGCGACGTGACCTAGACATCACTTGCCCACTAGGTGGTACTGAACGAAACAAGAAAGAGGAGAACTGGAATCTAATTTTCTTGGCCTCTCCCCACCAAACGCGTATACAACGTTGAATTCACATCGATGTAATGCCTCGGCGCTACATTGATGTTGACTCGACGTTGTCCAGACATCATTTGCCCTCCAGGTGGTAGTTTTCGAAATGATAACTAAATGAATAAATACAAATATCAGAAAAAAGTAAATTGCTTTTCTTGTTTGCTCCCGTCTGAGTCTAATCATCGTCAATGCAACGTCACGGCGCCACGTCGACAATGATGCGACGTGACTTAGACATCACCTACCCGCACGTGGTATTGTGAAACGAAAAATGTAGATGTTTATGTTCTTGTCCACTCCCCACCAGTCTGTCTCTTACGTTGGCAAGAGACAGACCCAGGGCCGGACAATTTTGTAAATAACTCCTCGATGTCGGACCCCCTCATCCTCACCTTGACCGAAAACGAAAACCCAAAGTGATAGAAGGGTTGCATACGAGGGACCATTCTTTCAATACCAGGTGCCGTACATGACAAATGAACAATGGTTGATACAAGCTTTGGCTTCCTTGAGCTACTGAATACAGGGAACCAGCCAAATGTTTTTCCACCAGATCACATGGTCTTGGTAACATCAACAATGACCAGGAGCATATAATTTCTCTAGAAATTTTAATTTCCCTAGAAATTACATGCTCCTGCAATGACAGAATGTCTTTTTAACATACATCGTACGATTTCTATAATCGTCGAAAGGTTTTACTTCGGAGGCCCACAACGTCAAATCCACGGTCGACGTTGACTTAGCGCTGTGTGTCCTCTGAGTATCTACGTTTCTCGAAAACAAATGTTAATGCGGGCACACAACGCCGAGTCACAGACCGAACAACAATGTTAAAGTTGAACGATAGACGCCTTTGATGAGCATTGGATTTTTTTTTAAATCTAATCCAACAATAAGAAATATAGAAAATTACTAATAGTCTATAATGGAAGAAGTGTCGGATATATAATTGTACTAACACTATTAAGTTACCAAAATAATATAAGTAAGTAAGTAAGTAAGTAAGTATATAAAACAGCAAGGACTCTGGACACATATGAAGTAAATAACGTCGTAACATATATATATAGAGAATTTTACATGTGTATTCATGCATTATTGAAATCAATAAACGAGTTGAGAAAAAGGGATAAAATGCGAGACTTTGCCAAGCATTTTTTTATTGTAACTTTTTTTTCAGAAAAAAAATGGGAAACAAATGGAAAATATTTTGGCAAATTTATTTTTTACGAAAATTAGAAGACCACAGAGTCTTTATCATTAGGAATAGCATTAGGAATTATAGGAATACCATTGTGTAAATATATCTGCGACTATTTCCAATAACTCACATTGCTGATGTAGTGCATGCCAAAGAGAGTATTTGATGATGTTGGATGAAGCATATTTACTTCTGTCAACCTCCACATCAAATGAAATGCTATAATGGATATTCTTGCATGCATCATGTAAGAATTGGAATAATTTTTCTTTACCTGCATATTATCGTAGACACATGTTCTTATCAGGCAGTTGCCACTATTAACCCTTAAAAGAAACAAGAGGGCCATGATGGCCCTGGATCGCTCACCTGATCCATAGAGTAATAAGTGGGCCCCGGGGAGGGCCATTATTGACACCAGGGTGCATAATGTGCATAATGTTGAGTGAGGTCTAAAAAGGTGAAGGTTCATACCAAATATCAACAAAGGCTATAATTTGAACAATCTTGGCAAAGGTCCAATAGATGAAGCTTCATACTAAATATCAAAGACCTGGGCCTTGCGGTTTCAGAGAAGAAGATTTTTTTTAAAGATATTCCCTACATAAGCCTATGTAAAACCAAATGGCCAAGGGGCCGGGTATTTTTGGCCTCAGAGCTATAATTTAAACAATCTTGATAGAGGTCCAATAGATGAAACTTCAAGCCAAATATCCAAGACCTGGGCCTTGCTGTTTCAGAGAAGATTTTTCAAAGATTATCTCTATATAAGTCTATGTAAAACCAAAGGGCCCCGGGGCGGGGGCAAAATATCAAAGACATGGGCCTTGCAGTTTCGGAGAAGAAGATTTTTAAATGTTTCCCTATATAAGTCTATGTAAAACCAAAGGGTCTCGGGCCAGGGGCATTTTTGGCCACAGGACTATAATTTGAACACTCTTGATAGAGGTCCACTAGATGAAATTTCACACCAAATATCAAAGACCTAAGCCTTGTGGTTTCACAGAAGAAAATTTTTAAAGATTTTCCCTATATAAGTCTATGTAAAACCAAAGGGCCCCGAGGCGGGGCCATTTTTGGTCTCAGGGCTATAATTTGAACAATCTTTGTAGAGGTCCACTAGATGAAGCTTCATACCAAATATCAAAGACCTAGGCCATGTGGTTTCAGAGAAGAGGATTTTTCAAGATTTTCCCTATAGAAGTCTATGTAACATTTTTGGCTCCAGGGCTATAATTTGAACAATCTTGGTAGGGGTCCACAAGATAAAGCTTCCAAATATCAAAGACCTGGGCCTTGCGGTTTCAGAGAAGAAGATTTTTAAAGATTTTCCCTATATAAGCCTATGTAAAACCAAAGGGTCCTGGGGCGGGGGCATTTTTGGCCCCGGCACTATAATTTGAACAATCTTGGTAGGGGTCCACTTGATGAAGCTTCATTCAAAATAGCAAAGACCTGGGCCTTGTGGTTTCAGAGAAGATTTTTCAAGATTTTCCCTATATAAGCCCATATAATACCAAAGGGCCCTGGGGCGGGGGCATTTTTGGCCCCAGCACTATAATTCGAACAATCTTGGTAGGGGTCCACTAGATGAAGCTTCTTACCAAATATCAAAGACCTGGGCCTTGAGGTTTCAGAGAAGAAGAATTTTAAAGATTTTTCCTATATAAGCCTATGTAAAACCAAAGGGCCCCGGGGCGGGGGCATTTTTGGCCCAGCACTATAATTTGAACAATCTTGGTAGGGGTCCACTTGATGAAGCTTCATACCAAATATCAAAGACCTGGGCCTTGCTGTTTCAGAGAAGAAGATTTTTAAAGATTTTCCCTATATAAGCCCATGTAAAACCAAAGGGCCCAGGGGCAGGGGCATTTTTGGCACCAGCACTATAATTTGAACAATCTTGTTAGGGGTCCACAAGATGAATCTTCATACCAAATATCAAAGACCTGGGCCTTGTGGTTTCAGAGAAGAAGATTTTTTGAGTTTTCGGTGAAAACAAATCTATTTTTGGCTCCTGTGACCTAGATGTGCAACGGACCAGAACCATTTGAACAACTTTGAAAGGGGTCCACCTAAGTATCATTCCTGTGAGGTTTGGTCAACTTCCGATCAGTGGTTTAGGAGGAGATGTCGTTTGAAGAAATTGTTTACGCACGGATGACAGACAAAAAGTGATCCTAATATAAAACACAAGAGGGCCATGATGGCCCAATATCGCTCACCTGATCCATAGTGTAACAAGTGGGCCCCAGAGAGGGCCATTATTGGCCCCAGGGCTTTAATGTGCATAATGTTGAGGGAGGTCTTAAAGGTGAAGCTTCATACCAAACATCAACAAAGGCTATAATTTGAACAATCTTGGCAAAGGTCCACAAGATGAAGCTACACATCAAATATCAAAGACCTGGGCCTAGCGGTTTCAGAGAAGAAGATTTTTGCAAGATTTTGCCTATATAAGCCTATGTAAAACCAAAGGGCCCCGGGACGGGGGCATTTTTTGCCCCAGCACTATAATTTGAACAATCTTGGTAGGGGTCCACTATATGAAGCTTCATACCAAATATCAAAGTCCTGGGCCTTGTGGTTTCAGAGAAGAAGATTTTTAAAGATTTTCCCTATATAAGCCTATGTAAAACCAAAGGGCCCCGGGGCGGGGGCATTTTTGGCCCCAGCACTATAATTTGAACAATCTTGGTAGGGCTCCACTAGATGAATCTTCATACCAAATATCAAAGACCTGGGCCTTGTGGTTTCAGAGAAGAAGATTTTTAAAGATTTTCCCTATATAAGGCAATGTAAAACCAAAGGGCCCCGTGGCGGGGGCATTTTTGGCCCCAGCACTATAATTTGAACAATCTTGGTATGGGTCCACTAGATGAAGCTTCATACCAAATATCAAAGTCCTGGGCCTTGTGGTTTCAGAGAAGAAGATTTTTAAATAATTTACCTATATAAGCCTATGTAAAACCAAAGGGCCCCGGGGCGGGGGCATTTTTGGCCCCAGCACTATAATTTGAACAATCTTGGTAGGGGTCCACTAGATGAAGCTTCATACCAAATATCAAAGACCTGAGCCTTGTGGTTTCAGAGAAGAAGATTTTTAAAGATTTTCCCTATATAAGCCATGTAAAATCAAAGGGCCCCGTGGCGGGGCCATCTTTTGTCCCAGCACTAAAATTTGAACAATCATGGTAGGGGTCCACTAGATGAAGCTTCATACCAAATATCAAAGTCCTGGGCCTTGTGGTTTCAGAGAAGAAATTTTTTAAAGATTTTCCCTATATAAGCCTATGTAAAACCAAAGAGCCCCGGGGCGGGGGCATTTTTGGCCCCAGCACTATAATTTGAACAATCTTGGTAGGGGTCCACTAGATGAAGCTTCATACCAAATATCAAAGTCCTGGGCCTTGTGGTTTCAGAGAAGAAGATTGTTAAAGATTTTCCCTATATAAGCTTATGTCAAACCAAAGGGCCCCGGGGAAGGGGCATTTTTGGCCCCAGCACTATAATTTAAACAATCTTGGTAGGGGTCCACTAGATGAAGCTTCATACCAAATATCAAAGACATGGGCCTTGTGGTTTCAGAGAAGAAGATTTTTAAAGATTTTCCCAATATAAGCCAATGTAAAACCAAAGGGCCCCATGGCGGGGGCATTTTTTGTCCCAGCACTAAAATTTGAACAATCTTGGTAGGGGTCCACTAGATGAAGCTTCATACCAAATATCAAAGTTCTGGGCCTTGTGGTTTCAGAGAAGAAGATTTTTAAAGATTTTCCCTATATAAGTCTATGTAAAACCAAAGGGCCCCGGGGCGGGGGCATTTTTGGCCCCAGCACTATAATTTGAACAATCTTGGTAGGGGTCCACTAGATGAAGCTTCATACCAAATATCAAAGACCTGGGCCTTGTGGCTTCAGAGAAGAAGATTTTTAAAGATTTTCCCTATATAAGCCAATGTAAAACCAAAGGGCCCCGTGGCGGGGGCATTTTTTGTCCCAGCACTAAAATTTGAACAATCTTGGTAGGGGTCCACTAGATGAAGCTTCATACCAAATATCAAAGTCCTGGGCCTTGTGGTTTCAGAGAAGAAGATTTTTAAAGATTTTCCCTATATAAGCCTATGTAAAACCAAAGGGCCCCGGGGCGGGGGCATTTTTGGCCCCAGCACTATAATTTGAACAATCTTGGTAGGGGTCCACTAGATGAAGCTTCATACCAAATATCAAAGACCTGGGCCTTGTGGTTTCAGAGAAGAAGATTTTAAAAGATTTTCCCTATATAAGCCTATGTAAAACCAAAGGGCCCCAGGGCGGGGGCATTTTTGGCCCCAGCACTATAATTTGAACAATCTTGGTAGGGGTCCACTAGATGAAGCTTCATACCAAATATCAAAGACCTGGGCCTTGTGGTTTCAGAGAAGAAGATTTTTTAAGTTTTTGGTGAAAAAATCTGTTTTTGGCTCCTGTGACCTAGATGTGCAACGGACCGGAACCATTTGAACAACTTTGAAAGGGGACCACCTAAGGATCATTCCTGTGAAGTTTGGTCAAAATCCGATCAGTGGTTTAGGAGGAGATGTCGTTTAAAGAAATTGTTTACGCACGCACGGACGTACGGACGGACGCACGCACGACGGACGACGGACAAAAAGTGATCCCAAAAGCTCACCTCGTCACTACGTGACGGTGAGCTAAAAACAGCATCTGAAAATATTGTCTCCTTATGTCCTCTGCTGAATCTTCTTGTGAACTTTTTAAAAATATTTTTCATATAGGCAAACCAGCCTGATCTAGGTCCACACTGTTTGCAAAAACCAATTTTAAAGTACTTGGCACACAACAAAGCAGACGGCAATGGTCGTGATTTGCGTTTTATGGGTTAATTTATTCCAGCTTCGATGTTGTATAATACATGTATTTCAAAATCCAACCTCCAACAAGTTGGCAACAACATAAGCTAATCACCATAAAGCATAGTAAAGAAAAAGTGTTTCTTGATTCAGTCATTCTTTCAGCCTATTTCTGAGTTTATAGATCCTTTTTTTTTTGTTTTTGCTTATAAAGACAGCTCTAAAAAAGCACCCCCAATGTAGGTATGGAAGCCGGAATAAGTAAATGGTGTATAACTTGGTAAGTCCCACTTTTCTCTGTTTAAAGTGGCATTTGCCGGGGTGTTCACAACACAGTTCTCAATTTCATAAAATTATTCTCTAATACAAAACAATTGGGTACAACAACACTTTTATACGAAAGACTGCATGCATGGTAGTTAACCCAATCACAGTTGATAAGTTTGCTTCCCACTTTAATTGCACGTCGAAAGGTCCGGCCTCAAACACTATGATGGCTCCAACCTTAAGACTTAACCCTTTTTGTACCAAATGGAATCTTCCATCTTACAGTACAGGTCGCGCAGAAAAGCCGAAAGACTCTTTATTCCGAATTTCTTCATTTCGCATGATTCTTTTGGCCCTCTAAAACATTCCGAATCTGAAAATTATTTGGAGTGTTTTACTCGCAAACACTCCGCGAACCGTCGTCGTTCGCGATTCGCGGAGCATATTCCGAGTGTTTCGGAAGCTTTACTTCTTTGCCGCAGTCTATCTTTGCCGCGAAATCCATGCGAAAGTTGCGCGGAGTGTATTTAATTATTACCTGTGTGTACAACTGATAATTAATTTTGAAAAAAAAGAAGAAGAAGAACAAAAAAAAAAAAAAAAATAACGAAAGTTATTGGAAATGAAAAAGGGAAAAGGTTTAAAACAAACACGGTTGAATGGCGCAGTGTATCAGTGTTGAAGAATTTACCTTTTATATGCTCATGTGTGTTCCCGGTCCGTTTTCTGTATACAAAAAAAGACGATTTTTTTTTTCGATGTTTTGTCTTTGTGTATGTGTGTGTGTCTGCGTGTGTGACATTCAAGATGTTTTGTCTTCCGATGTTTGGTCGCGTGTTGTTTGATGTTTCTATTTGATGTCGCATTAGATGTTTTGAAGTTTCCATGTTTTTTTGCCTTTCGATCAAAATTCGGACATCCGTCTTGGACATTGGTCGACCGACCGACAGACAAACAGATAGGCACAGACAGACAAGATGGACCAATGGACAGACAGACAGATAGAGTTTAGAAAATGCAAGATTGCATCTCGTAAACACTCCTAAATTGACCCATCTTTTTTGGTAGGTGTAGTGTGGTAATATGGCTCTTTCAAGATGTCGATCGTTAATCAAAGGTGGGCGAAACTCGGCTTACCCGGAGAAAATCCGCTTGACCTTTCGGTGCAGAACTTAGCATGTTTTCACTTCCCTCTTTTCATTCCTCAGATGCTGCAGATGAGACTGCGCGAATGCGCAGGCTGGTCCAGATGAGACTGAGCGGGTGCACAGGCTGTGAGGTCTTTACTGCTCGTTCAGGACTTAATGGCTCAAACTACAGTTAGCGAGGCGATTCCATTTTTTGTAGTGTTTATTCGTCGCTGCGATACATGTAAACGTATCTATGACATGACCAGCGTTATCCCAATCTGAATGCCCGATGATTGTCTCTAATCAGACCTCGCGGTTGTGCAGGCTGATCAACTCTAGTCAGGCTCCAATCTACGTCTTTACCGGTCATGTGAATCTTATTGTCTTTGGCTGGCGCTCGCTCGAACTTAGCTTCGTGTTTAACGAGGCGATTCCATTATTTATAATAAAAATCATGACATTTATATATGTAGCATAACTTATAATACATCCTGTTTGTGTGTGTGCGTTTTTTTTTTGTTTTGTTTTTTGAAACCGTGTAGATCATGATCAGATGCCTACAAAACGGAAATGCTAATCAAACTGCGCATACGGAAAGGCTGATCTTCGCTGGTTAGGCAGGGTTTGCAGGTTAATCTTGAGTTTTTGCAGATCGTGCAAGCACTGGGTCTGATGGGTTAAAGTGACGTTCACAAGAATGATCAGTCATGACTTTAGCATACATAATTACGCCCCGCCCATCGGGGCTGAAGAAATAGATGGGCTACGCAGAGCTGAAACCGACCGCACACGAGTACTTGCTTGTTTATAATGGCCAAATCGAAATCGCTCTTGAGCACATAGCGAATTGTTCCCAAAGCTCTAGATATCTATATACACCACCTCTTGGCCCCCGCCAATCAGGGCTGAAAAAATAAATGGGATGCATGATGCTTCCACCCAGAGCTGTATCCGACCGCACACGGGTACTGGTAAACCGCTTAGAGGATCTAAGCCTGCCCAGGCAAAGCAGTGCGAGTAGGACCGTCCATGATTATAAACCCTAATGGTTTCATTGGGCGCCAGGGCTTTAGATATCATTTCATCTCAATGTCGGGTAAGAGTCCCACAAAATTGGAAGCAACGTATCCAAAATGACCTATACAGTGTTGACGGGGACGTTAACCCTCAAATCAAACAAACAAAACATCCACAATTTTTGTTATTTGCGTAAACAGTTCAGTTCCTTATCCGAGTACCTGATGAGGTTTTCATAGACTGATCAGTCGCAACTTTTCTGGCTACACAGCTATCTCTATCACCTCACCGAGGCGTTTCAAAAGGAGCGTGCAGGCTTTGGCCGGCGCTAGGTACTGGGTCGGATTTACAAACACTGATCAGTCAGAATCTTTCTCACTACACGGCTTACTTTATCGACTCACCGAGGCGTTTGAAATATGAGCGCGCAGGTTTTTTTTCCGGTCTACAAGTCCCGAGTCTTTGCAGTTCGTGCGAGTTTTACAGTCCAGTTTGGTCACCATAGGCTAAGACATTACGAAAACACGCCTATTGAAATACATCGGCAATATTTTACCTCCAAAAATGGATTTTTTTTTTTCAGATAAAAATCCTGATAATTTTTCGTATTTCTACTCAAAACATAGATTGTGGGTACTCGTTAGCACAATCTCGACGAGGCGGTTGTAACGGTTACCCACAATCTATATAGGGAACATAAAGATTAACCCCTGTAAACCCCAGCTTCGCTATATAAAAGTGGGGTTGAAGGGGGTCAAAACTATATAGGCATGTTTGCATGATGAATAAAAAAAGTAGTTGCATTCACAATGTTTGTGACAGTTTGAAGGACGGACGGACGGACGAACACCAGTGACGAAAATAATATACCCCCAAAAAACAATAACCAGTGACACCACCCAATGAATCGTATACCCTTTAGCTGAAAAATAAAATGTCGTAACCGAAGCCGACTGGTTTTGACCGTCGGTCTCATGTTCAGCATGTTTTAAAACAAACCATTGAGATCGTACATTAGCTAGCGCTCGGCATGAACAAAGACCTAGACTAACATGCACTGTCAAAGGTAAGTGTTTTCGCTCATTTCACCATGGATAGAACTGCGGCCACTTATGACGGACGGACGAACAACAATGACGAAAATAATATGTCCATGTTTTTTTTCTTCAAAAAAACAAAACAAAACAAAAAAAAAACGGGTATATTAAAATCAACAACACACCCCTATTTTAATCAGTAGACTCGACCAAGGAATTGTATACCCTTTTACTGAAAATAAATTCGCAGCCGGCCTCATGTTCAGCATGTAACAAAACACTGAGATCGTACATTAGTTAGCGCTCGACATAAAACCCGTGCTACTACAAAGACCGAGACGGCCCCCGCCCATCGGGGCTTGAAGAAATATATGGGCTGCAGGATGCTTCCACGCAGAGCTGAAACCGACCCGCACACGAGTACTGGTAAACCGCTTAGAGGATCTAAGCCTGCCCATGAAAAGCGGTGCGAACCGGCCCGTCCATGCATATAAACCCTATTGGTTTCATTGGGCAACAGGGCTTGAGATGTCATTTCATCTCATTGTCGGGTAAAAGACAAAAAGTCCCACAAAATTTGAAGCGACGTCTCCAAAATGACATTTACAGTGTTGACGGGGACGTTAAACCTCAATCAAACTAACAAACAAAACAAAAACCCAGAATAACAGAACTGTCAAAGGTAAGTGTATCATTTCACCATGGGTAGAACTGCGACCACTTGTGATGGCTGAATATTGATCAGACTGCATGGATGCGCACGCCAACCTGGAAAAACCGTCCATGAAAGGTGGGTGCGTGTGTTATTCCAGCGACTTCCAGTGTATTCATAGGCAAAAGGCTCATCAGACATATTGCGCATGTGCGTAAAGTAAAAAAAAATACTTGCCTTTCGGGAGCAAATTCTTTCCTTCAAGAGTAGCATTGATTGATTGATTGATTTGTGGTTTAACGTCCCCGTCAACACTGTAAAGGTCATTTTGGAGACGTTGCTTTCAATTTTGTGGGACTTTTACCCGACATTGAGATGAAATGACATCTCAAGCCCTGTCGCCAAATGAAACCAATAGGGTTTATTAGCATTGACGGTCCGCCTCGCACCGCGGTTCCTGGACAGGCTTAGATCCTCTAAGCGGTTTACCAGTACTAGTGTGCGGGCCGGATTCAGCTCTGCGTGAAAGCATCATGCAGCCCATATATTTCTTCAAGCCCCTATGGACGGGGGCCAATTCAAGAGTAGCATACCATCTCGGAAAAGGTTTTTATTATTACACAGCACCATAGAAAGTTTTCGGTAGATTGACAGTCGACCAAAACTTACGAAGTGCAGTAGCTTTACGATACTAATTCTAAATGAGTGTCACTTATTTGTATGAAATCCAGGTAGCGGTTTATTAAAGCCGCGCTGTTCGTATCAGTGAGGCCAGAGTAGTGTGTAAAGGTTTACCTGTAGAAACGATCTGGTCTGGAAATGGCAAACATGGTAGATCCCGGTCAGAAGCCAAATAAAGGGTCTCTGATTAGAGTCTGCATTGTTTAGAGTTAAGGCATTTAAGAGATTAACGAACGAATGTCTGAGCTCCCATCCAGGGCCATTTTCCCAAATCATCAATGCCTCGATTAAACCAGCTTATTGTAATGCTGTTTTCATTATTTCTCCATTAACCCATTTCAGACTGGAAACCCCTAAGCGGGTACCCTGGCAAACAGTGCAGGCCCAGATCGGACGCCGAAGAATGCGGCGTCTGATCAGGGCCTACACTGTTTGCAAAAAGTTCAGCCCTTTTCCTAATCAATTTTGAAGAAAACACAACCTGACGCCCCTAAATTTTCAAATGGACTCCTGCCATATATAAGCTGGAAGATTCCATTTGGTACAAAGTGGGTTAAACATCTCTCGCTTCTCGTGAACAACCAGTGTGACAGATTGCTTTTTTCCATGCGCTGTCTCCGACTGAGCACATGATTCCCACGATTTACGTCATGTAAGCACGTGCAGATTAACCATACTACGTCATACTAGTGGGCACGCGCACAGTTATTGCGTGTGAAAAGGCACTTACAGGAAACATAATTGCTCGTTTGAGAATTGATCTGTGCAGTCTGATCAGAGCATTTGCTGTTCCTGTGAGCATTCTGATCTCTGGGCTATTCAAAGAGCAACAAGTGAAGACTTTGACCAAAGTGGATGCATAGACTGGGGAACACGTAATTCGATAAGACGTGTAACCATTGAAGACTCAGATCAGCCTGCGCATCCGTGCAGTCTGATCAGAGCCTTTGCTGTTCGAATAAGCCTACTATGTGGGCTATTCAAAGAGCAACAAGCGAAGACTGGACATGTTGTCTAGATGCAAATGCTGATCCGATACTTCTGTAGTAGAAAAAAAGTCTTTGTCGTGCGCCGGCTCATGTCAAGGAAAATGTATAAGAATGCGGTCTACATATGTGTCTGTTTTAGTTTTTCGTCCCACCAACAGCTAATGTCATACAGAGCCGGGTCCTCGGTTAAAAGACGCATCCGAAAGTCTGGTGAGGCCCGGGATTGATCCGACAAACCCTGGTTTATGAGGCGAGTAACGTAACAACTATACACCGGCTATTATAATTTATTCCTCAATGACAGATTTCATGTTAAGGGGTCCGTTAACTGACTACAGATAAAGGTATGTAATAGTGGCAAATCATTATTATTTTAAATTTCTTTACTTCCAATTTCATGCGGCGTCTGATCTGGGTCTTCAAATCCGACAACAGGATTCCAGTCCAGATTCTAGAGATAATTAACCCATTTGCGCAACACTCTGACCTCACAGCGATTAGAATAGCGCGGCTATCAATACCAGGATTTGTGAAATCAACAATTTTTAATCCCCCGCCGCGAAGCGGAGCGGGGATTATACGAATGTCTTTCGTCTATCCGTCCTTCGCGGCGGGATAATAGGAATGTCCGTCCGTCTGTCTGTCCGTAACACTTTCTTGTCCGCCCCATATCTCCTTTACCCTTTGATAGATTTTCATTAAACTTTGGTCAAGTGTTAGTCTCAGTGAGCTGATGTTCAGAACCCATAACGAATCATGCCGACTCAAGGTCAAGGTCACAGTTGAAGGTCTTGAGTTTGAAACTTGGTATATTTTGTCCGTTTTATATCTCCTTTACCCTTGGAACGATTTTCATTAAACTTTGGTCAACTATTCTTTTGAGTGAGCTCATGTGCAGAACCCATAAATGAACCATGCCGACTCAAGGTCAAGGTCATAGCTGAAGGTTAAGAGTTTGAAACTTTGATTTTTGTGTCCGTTCCATATCTCTTTTACCCCATTCTTTTACCTCAGTGAGCTTATGTGCAGAACCAATAAATGAACCATGCCGACACAAGGTCAAGGTCACATTTGAAGGTCACGACTTTGAAACATTGAATTTTGTGTCCGTTCCATATCTCCTAGACCCCTCAAAGGATTTTCATTAAACTTTGATCAATTATCCCCCTCAGTGAGCTCATGTGCAGAGTTCATAAATGAATCTTGCTGACACCAGGTCAAGGTCACATTGGAAGGTTACTACGCCGTATGGCTTTCCGGTCATACATTTTTGATGGCTACGTTGCTCATCCTGGAATGTTCAAAACCAACAAACACAATTTCTTCTATAATCATTTTATTCTAGTACATCACGCCCATTGCCAGCCTCGGTATCTCATTCAGATGCGCGTCTGACTTGGGATCAGGAGAACGTGGGTCCGATACTTGCCGGGGTCGGCAACATTCTGTTGTGGAGACTGATCATGAAATTTGTTCTGGCCTTTCTCTCCTTTCCGCTGTTATCAAGAAGGGCAGTTGTCATTCTCTGGCGAAAGAATACGCACTGTGCTGGTTAACCGTTACCGTAAAAGACTGCCCAGGAATAGTGCTGATGGGTAAACTGATCAGTTAAAAATGACGCCCATAACGGCAATGGAAATGGAGTGTTTTATTGTGCAATAAATCTCAGCGAAGAAGAGCGTGACCGAACAGCCGCAGTTGTAGAACGTCACTCCTTTTTTTTTTTTTTTTTTTGTATAAGAGTTTGACGGTCCAGTCAATACTATTTAAGGTCATTCTTTTAGCTGTCAACACTTCCTGTGCAGACCTATTGGCTACGTAAGCGTTTAACTAATAGGCTGCAGTGTGCAAATTCTTTCACCAGAAACTGACAAGTGCCCTTGACTCAGCGGAATGGATTTGTTTGTTTGATTTGATGTTTACGTCCCCGTTAACACTCTATAGGTCATTTTGGAGACGTTGCTTCCAATTTTGTGGGACTTTTACCCGACATTGAGATGAAATGACTTCTCAAGCCCTGTCGGCCAATGAAACCAATACGGTTTACAAGCATGGACGGTCCAACTCGCTCGGCTTTGCCTGGGCAGGCTTAGATCCTCTAAGCAGGCAACCAGTACTAGTGTGCGGTTGGTTTCAGTTCTGCGTGGAAGCACCTTGCAGCCCATCTATTTCTTCAAGCCCCGATGGCGGGGGCCGTCAGCGGAATGGAGAGAATGACTGTAGAAAAGTTGTAATGATCGATTTCCACGACAGAAAGCTACCGACTCCTGGCAGGTATTGAATCCGCATCCCCCTGAATCACTTAATTTGCCGGGATTCCTTTTAACATATTACGTGCCTTGAAAGCTCGGTGGTTAGTGCACTTGCATTTGATGCTAGAGGTCCCAGGTTCGATCCCCGGCAGCGGCGATAAAATTTCGATGTCCGAACACGCTCCATTGGCATCATTTGCAGGGACGAATGTCATAAAGGGCATCGTCCTTCGGATCGGGACGCTATCTGGAGGCCCCCTGTGCAGGGAAAGTCATGCCCTATGCAGGTTGAAGACCCCTACCGTAATTACATGATTACTGTGTTGGCTTTCATCCTGCAAAACTGGTGTGTATGTAATGTACATCTGCGAGTAATGGTAAGATGTGACCGATCGCAGTATTAGTAGAAAGAAAAGGAAGAAACAGTCGAAAAGTTGGGAGAATTTGATGGTATTGTCGAATATGAGTGTGTTAGAATCCAAATAGATCAGCTCCAGTTTGTGCACCATTGCAAAAAAAAATCACAGTTCAAGCTGCCGGTTACTTTAAAATAGATACACCAATCGTGGTTTAGTCTTCTTTACAAATGCCTCCAAACTGTGATTTATTACTCAACAAATCACATAGAATATGATAAAATAGAGTCATTTCTCATATAACTTGTCTTGACGATAACAAGACTGTGAGCTAAGGGGTGGGAGTGTTTCGCGGTCCTCTCAAGATCATTTCATTTATTTCTATCAAAATGCTAATCTGAGATGGGCGAAAACTGGAGTACCCAGATAAGAACCTGATAGCCGTTGTTTTTTTTACATGCCCGAGTGAGACCCAACAGCGGTGAGAGACCAAATCATTGCTCTTGCAGGGGAGGCTCTCATCGTCTTCCTTATCTCTAGAACTAACGTTGTTTTTTTTTTGTTTTTTTTTTTTTTAAGATGACATAGTTCGATATCATCGCGAAAACATGTCTAAATAATTCTGACCCCTTTAAACCCACTTTTATACAGTAAAACTGGGGTTTAGAGGGGTAAACGTTATTTTCTTTATTCTGCTCTATAACACAGCCAGTGGTACTCGTTAGAACCGCCTCGATCAGGCGGTTCCAATGTGTATCCATAATCCATATTTTGAGCAGAAATAAGAAAACTATCACGTTTTTACACTGAAAAATTTCAATTTGGTGGTAAAATTATCCTATATATTTGAATAGGCGTGCTTCCGTAATGTTTTTACAAATCTAGTTCAAATGTAAACTACTGGTGCTCGTAAGAACAGCCACAATTAGCCGATCCTTACGAGATCCATAAATCGGTACATGTAAGCTTCTGTCTAAAAATAAGAGAACTAATGAATATCCCCAATCCTCGTAAGCCCCACTGCTTTATATAAGCTAGGTGTTCATCTCACGGACCTGTCCACCTGACGGACACGTGCTCGGCTACGGTTGCTGTAGATGCTGATTCGGATGTTTTCCTTTTCCCCTTCCTCTCCTTGAAATTTGGATTCCGCCAGCCTTTAAAACAACGATCTGGTCGAAAGAAGTGAATTCTTCAACAGAACATCAAACCAAAAAAAAGAAAAAAATATATAAATATATATATTGCATTTGGGAACATATCACGAGGAGTACCTTATACTCATTATATGCCTGTTTATTACAACTTCAAGTAAGGCATTTTACCGTAATGGTCCCGTTTCCGTGCTGGGGTATTTTAGTTGCACGTGCAAATTGAAAATCCAACCGGCACGAAAAAAGATTGGGTCAAATGATACATGTTAGGCTGCGCGAAAGTTGGTGAGGCATGTTAGAAAGGTGAAATTTTGATAGGGGAAGGAAAAACGACCTAATGAAAAATTGTCAGTAAAATAATAATAATAACAATTAATATACAACCAATATCATATGAATAAATATAAACTTGAACCACTCGGAGTATTTCTACCGACATTCGGAATATTAGCCCCGGGCATTATTGACCAAACATTACCTGTCGGAAAACTCCGAGTATACTCGATATTTCGTGGAGTGTTTGGGAGTGGTTTGTTTCCTCATTCCGAGTGTTTTGATGAAAATATGCGGAGTGGTTTGGAGAACTGTGAAAATTGCATTCGGAGTGAAAAAGAAAACTGGCTTTTATGCGCGGCCTGTAGTGTATATATGACCGGAGTCCATTTCAAAATTTAGGGGTATCAGGTTGTGTTTTCTCCAAAATTTATTTGGAAAATGGCTAAACTTTTAGCAAACAGTGGAGGCCCTGTTTGCCAGGGTACCCGTTTTGGGGTTTCTGGTACTAAACGGGTTAAACTTCTAAAGTAATGTCGGCTGATCCCTGGAGCTCTCTGTCTGATTTTTATGCTCTCAGAGATGTTGCACTGATGAGTTAGAAATCCTCCATGATGACTGAACAAATTGGGCCCCGCCAAGCGAATTTGTGTCTTCGAGCATTCCGTCATGACAAATTTTAACTGCGCATGCCCAGCCATTCAGAGGGGCCAGGGATATGGCTTTCTGTCTGAAGGTTCCCCTTGATTCACTGCTTGTATGAGCGAGCAGCGAAGGTTCTGGCGAGACTGCGCGGATGCGCAGGCTCGCCTGAACCTTCGCTGCTCGCATAGGCGATAAGTACCAAAATCGCTTGACGGGGCCCAATTATTTTCTAAACCACGACAGGACCAAGGCTGTGGATTGTGGCTAGGTTAAATAGACTTAAGCCCCACCCCCACCCCCGGCCCACCCATAAAATATTTTACTGACTGTTCAAAGGCTGTACTTCGGTTGTGGTTTATTACTGTTAGTTCTAGTCTTTGCATGTATGTACTATTAATATTTTTTTTTATTTTGGATAGCTGTTTGGCCATTTTGTGGCAAAGAAACTGTCCCATTGGCTTTCTGTTTGTGACGTTTTAATTATGGTGAAGTTGTTTTTTGTCGATGTTTCTTTCCCTTTGGTGTCTTGGATAGGTGAGGTAATTGTATCCATTCTTGATCATTGCCCTCACTTCTATTTTGCCATCACCGAAAACAATTTTGACCCTCTTGAACCCCACTTTTTACATAGCAAAACTGGGGTTTACAGGGGTAAACCTTTTTTTTCTTATTTCTGCTCTAAAATATAGATTGTGGATACTCATTAGAACCGCCTCAATGAGGCTGTTTTAATGAGTACCCACTATCTATATTTTGAGCAGAAATAAGCAAAATATCACATTTTTTCATCTAAATAGAAGTGGAGGCAATGATCAGGAATCAAAACAATTAACCCACAGCTCCCATCAGAGACACCAAAGGGAAAGAAGCACAAATATGAAACAACTAGACCCTAATAGAAACATCAATAGCGGAAAGCCAAAGAACAGTTACTTTTCCCACAAAATGGCCAATTGGCTATCCAAAACAAAATAATATAAGCGCTACACACACTCAAAGACAAACAATAACAAAAATAAACCACGACAGAAGAACCCCCTTGGAATGGTCAGTGAAACGAATTCCACTGAGAGGCTTAAATAGATTTTACATGGCAACAATCCTCGACCTTATTTCTGTCACGAAAATATTCAATTTTTACGGAGTTAAAGTTTATGATGTATTTGTATAGGCATGTTATCGAAATGGCTAACATGATGTAACATCAGTAACAATCAACAACATTACTCTCTTCATCTTTCTGAGCATACAACAAAATATCATCAAGAAGGTTGAATGGATTGTTTTCATAGCTATTGTCTCGAGAAATCTGTGTCACTGCTCCGTAATTGCTTAATTCTTCTATCATGTTCAATATTTTTTCTTTCAGATTATTTTTGTCAGCAGAAATAAGAGTTAAATTTTTGCTATTGCACTGATGACTCATTGCTTCACCATTTTGTAATGCAGACAGTTTGGAATGTTCTCTTCCATTTAATGACTGAAAAACAACAGAACCTAACAACACTTTTTCACTATTACACATTTTCGTTCTGAGTTTCTAATTATGGTGAAGTTGTTTTTGTTGATGTTTCTTTCCCTTTGGTGTCTTGGATAGGATGTGTGAGGTAATTGTATCCATTCTTGATCATTGCCTTCACTTCTATTTTGCCATCACCGTAAACATGCCTATATAATTTTGACCCTCTTGAACCCCACTTTTATATAGTAAAACTGGGGTTTACAGGGGTAAACCTTATTTTTCTTATTTCTGCTCTAAAATATAGATTGTGGATACTCGATAGAACCGCCTTGATTAGGCCGTTCTAACGAGTACCCACAATCTATATTTTGAGCACATATAAGAAAATTATCATAATTATTCATCTAAATAGAAGTGCAGGCAATGATCAGGAATCAAAACAATTAACCCACAGCTCCCATCAGAGACACCAAAGGGAAAGAAGCACAAATATGAAACAACTAGACCCTAATAGAAACATCAATAGCGGAAAGCCAAAAGGACAGTTACTTTCCCACAAAATGGCCAATTGGCTATCCAAAGCAAAATAATATAAGCAATACATACACTCAAAGGCAAACCATAACAAAAATAAACTGCGACAGAAAAACTGCCTTGAAACAATCAGTGAAACGAATTCCACTGGGTGTCTTAAATCGATTTTACATGGCCACAATCCTCGACCATATTTCCGTCATGAAAACATTCAATTTTTATGGAGGTAAAGTTTACAATGTATTTGTATAGGCATGTTTTTGTAATGGCTAACATGATGTAACAAAATCAGTAACAATCAACGACATTACTCTCTTCATCTTTATGAGCATACAACAAAATATCATCAAGAAGGCCGAATGGATTGTTTTCATAGCTATTGTCTCCAGAAATTTGTGTCACTGCTCCATAATTGCTTAATTTTTCTATCAATTTCAATATTTCTTCCTTCAGATTATTTTTGTCAGCAGAAAAAAGCGAAAAGTTTTTGCTATTACACTGATGACTCATTGCTTCACCATTTTGTAATGCAGACTGTTTGGAATATCCTCTTCCATTTAATGACTGAAACACAACAGAACCTAACAGCACTTTTTCACTATCAACCATTTTTGTTCTGTGTTTCTCAGATTCTCTCAACTGTTTATCCACAATGTCACCTAATTCTCTTAATTTATTTTCATCCACTCTAGCTCCAATAACACCGTTCAATGTCCTTGAAAAGTTTGACAGAATCTTATCTGCTCTTTCGCACACAGTTTGATCATAGTCCTCAACTGCC
Organism: Lucinisca nassula; assembly: GCA_963580285.1. NCBI lineage: Eukaryota > Metazoa > Mollusca > Bivalvia > Lucinida > Lucinidae > Lucinisca > Lucinisca nassula. The sequence continues at coordinate 88,320,058 of OY757011.1, read as the reverse complement.
ATGAATAAACTTTTCAAGCATCCATAGAGGTGATGTTTACACAGAATACCAATTATTTTCGAATATCTTTCCCCTGAACCATCCAATTTGGGTCTCTTTAATAAGTCAGCTGCATAGCTAGGTACACTGTCTTCAGCATCTTTACTCATTTCAGCAGTTGCTTGTAGTATCAAACTTTCAATAAAGTCTAAACCTGCAAGTTTTACTTCCCAGTCAAAGTCATTTGATGATGTCATTAATGTCTCCATGACAACAGCAACATCATACTGATCAGTGTCCTTGATCTTGTAATTATGATAAGAATGCAGAAATCTGACTGCTGTTCTCCTAGGGAAAGCCTCTGTATCGGACTTCACAATATTGAGAATTCTGGTCACAAGATCTCTCTGAAGGATTAGAAAAGTAAACTTGAACTATCATACATGTATGTACAGTAAAATTCCTATATTAAGACCACCTTTGGGACCGTTCAAAAGTGGTCTTTAAGACCACTTTTGAATGGTCCCAAAGGTGGTTTCTTATTTGGAGACTCTTGGTGAAGAAAGCACAAAGACAGAATAACTGAAACCTTCTAAATAAGCTTTTGAAAGCAGATTTAGTCTTAATTTTAGGTGGTCTTAATAGCAGAATTTTACTTTAGTTTGTTTAGAATATCGAGATCTACTCAACATTAGGAAATTTAGGAATGCCAGGTCACGCCAGTCAATTAACCTTCTCACACTGTTCCTGGACTGGCTTAGACCTAGCAGAGCGAACTAGTACAAAACTGTTAAAACACATAGCCAATGATTGCTTCCCTTTAATCATTTGAATGGCCACAGAAATTAGGAACAGCAATTTTGTGCAATCACAGCTGTTCAGACACATAGCACTAAGCTATAGAACTTTATTTAAAATACAAAAATTGTGACATGCATTTCCGCACAGTAATCATTCATAGAAATATAATTATAACTAAATTAAGTAAAACAAGAAAGCAGTCTGAGGGACAGCCAAATCCCCCGCCACACTTTGTATCAAGGCTCAATCTTGTGACATTCCCCTGTGACCTTGACCTTGAGTTGGCATTGTTAATGGGTTCTGCACATCGGCTCAATGTGAGGGTATATTTCACAAAAGTTTAATGAAAATCCTTCCAGGGGTAAAGGAGATATGGAACAGACACAAAATTCCAATTTTCAAACTCATGACCTCCACCTGTGAACTTACCTTGGGTTGGCATGGTTTATTTATGGGTTCTGCACATCAGCTCACTGAGGGGGATATTTGACAAAAGTTTATTGAAAATCCATCCTGGGTGAAGGAGATATGGAATGGACACAAAATACAAAGTTTCAAACTAGTGACCTTCAACTGTGACCTTGACCTTGAGTTGGCATGGTTTATCTATGGGTTATGCACATCAGCTCACTGAGGGGGACATTTAACGAACTTTTCATGAAAATCCTTTGAAGGGTAAAGGAGATATGGAATGAACACAAAATTCAAAGTTTTAAACTTGTGACCTTCAAATGTGACCTTGACCTTGAGTCAGCATGGTTCATTTATAGGCTCTGCACATAAGCTCACTGAGGGGGATAATTGACCAAAGTTTAATGAAAATCCTTTGAGGGGTAAAGGAGATATGGAACTGACACAAAATTCAACTTGTGACCTTCAAATGTGACCTTGACCTTGAGTCGGCATGGTTTATTTATGGGTTATGCACATCAGCTCACTGAGGGGGACATTTAACCAACTTTTGATGAAAATCCTTTGAAGGGTAAAGGAGATATGGAATGAACACAAAATTCAAAGTTTTAAACTTGTGACCTTCAAATGTGACCTTGACCTTGAGTCGGCTTGGTTCATTTATGGGTTCTGCACATCAGCTCACTGAGGGGGATAATTGACCAAAGTTTAATGAGAATCCTTGCAGGTGTAAAAGAGATTTGGAACGGACACAAAATTCAAAGTTTCAAACTCTTGACCTTCAAATGTGACCTTGACCTTGAGTTGGCATGGTTCATTTATGGGTTCTGCACATCAGCTCACTGAAAAGAATATTCAACCAAAGTTTAATGAAAATCCTTCCAAGGGTACGGACACAAAATTCAAAGTTTCAAACTCGTGACCTTCAACTATGACCTTGACCCGGCATGGTTCATTTATAGGTTCTGAACATCAGCTCACTGAAAAGAATATTTGACCAAAGTTTAATGAACAGACTTCCAAGGGTAAAGGAGATATGGAACAGACACAAAATTCAAAGTTTCAAACTCGTGACCTTCAACTGTGACCTTGACCTTGAGTCAGCATGGTTCAATTATGGGTTATGCACATCAGCTCACTGAGACAAGTTTAATGAAAATCTATCAAAGTGTTCAGGAGATACAGAGTAGACAAGAAAGTGTTACAGACAGACAGACAGACGTCCTCACAGATGGACACTTGTTGGGTACTTTCATGTTAAAAAGTACCCAACAAGACATAAAAATACCCCTAAAATACCCAACAAAGCAAAAAATCTTGTTGGCCACTTTTTTTTTTTTGGACTCTTAACGGAATAAAACGTAAAGTACTCAACAATGTCTTACCCAACTAGTGCCTATTCGTGGGCCCGGACAGACGAAGGCCATTCCTATAATCCCCGCTCCGCTTTGCGGTGGGGGATTAAAAAATGGTGTTTATACAACAATATGCCCCAAACCATAAGCTTGCTTCTAAATGACAAAATTTTTAAGGGGCTTTTACTGTCAGAACAAGATTTCATCCATTTTATTTTAGAATTTATTCTAATGTTAATCAGGCTGACTTCTAATCATTACAATCTATTCATCAACTTTCAAGGCTCTAGCTTCAATAGTCTGAGATATTTTGTTGACAAGAATTCATTCTTGTTTATTCAAAGGGCCATAGCTAAGAAAAGGAGCATAATCCTGGCGACAAAAAATATGTCAGCTATTTTTTCATGAGGAATCCATATATGAAATTTCAAAACCATAGCATAAATGGTTCTAAAGTAATGCTATGCACCACAAAGCATGCAATGTACAAATGCCCAAAGTTACAAAAGGGCCATAACTCATTCTGTATTTTTCCAATTTATTCAAAAGTAAACCAGCTCATCTTCTCATCACTGGCAATCCACTCGTAAACTTTTAAGGCTCTTGCTTTAATAGTTTTTTGAGATATTTTGCTAACAAGATTTCATCAGTCTTTTTTTTCAAAGGGCCATAACTCAGGAAAGGGGCATAATCCTGATGAAAAAAAAAAAACGTCAGCTATTTTTTCACGAGGAATCCATATACGAAAATTCAAATCCCTCACATACATGGTTATAAAGTTATGGTATGCATCAACAAGAGGGCCAAGATGGCCCTGTATTGCTCACCTATGGACAAGAAAATCATAAGCGATGTTTAGAAAAACAAGAGGACCATGATGGCCCTGGAATGCTCACCTGATCCATAGAGTAACAAGTGGGACCCGGGGAGGGCCATTATTAACCCCAGGGCTATAATGTGCATAATGTTCAGAGACGTCTAAAAAGGTGAAGCTTCATACCAAATATCAACAAAGGCTACAATTTGAACAATCTTGGCAAAGGTCCACTAGATATGCTACATACCAAATATCAATATGCTCTAAAATATAGATTGTGGATACTCATTAGAACCGCCTCAATGAGGCTGTTTTAATGAGTACCCACTATCTATATTTTGAGCAGAAATAAGCAAAATATCACATTTTTTCATCTAAATAGAAGTGGAGGCAATGATCAGGAATCAAAACAATTAACCCACAGCTCCCATCAGAGACACCAAAGGGAAAGAAGCACAAATATGAAACAACTAGACCCTAATGGAAACATCAATAGCGGAAAGCCAAAGAACAGTTACTTTTCCCACAAAATGGCCAATTGGCTATCCAAAACAAAATAATATAAGCGCTACACACACTCAAAGACAAACAATAACAAAAATAAACCACGACAGAAGAACCCCCTTGGAATGGTCAGTGAAACGAATTCCACTGAGAGGCTTAAATAGATTTTACATGGCAACAATCCTCGACCTTATTTCTGTCACGAAAATATTCAATTTTTACGGAGTTAAAGTTTATGATGTATTTGTATAGGCATGTTATCGAAATGGCTAACATGATGTAACATCAGTAACAATCAACAACATTACTCTCTTCATCTTTCTGAGCATACAACAAAATATCATCAAGAAGGTTGAATGGATTGTTTTCATAGCTATTGTCTCGAGAAATCTGTGTCACTGCTCCGTAATTGCTTAATTTTTCTATCATGTTCAATATTTTTTCTTTCAGATTATTTTTGTCAGCAGAAATAAGAGTTAAATTTTTGCTATTGCACTGATGACTCATTGCTTCACCATTTTGTAATGCAGACAGTTTGGAATGTTCTCTTCCATTTAATGACTGAAAAACAACAGAACCTAACAACACTTTTTCACTATTACACATTTTCGTTCTGAGTTTCTAATTATGGTGAAGTTGTTTTTGTTGATGTTTCTTTCCCTTTGGTGTCTTGGATAGGATGTGTGAGGTAATTGTATCCATTCTTGATCATTGCCTTCACTTCTATTTTGCCATCACCGTAAACATGCCTATATAATTTTGACCCTCTTGAACCCCACTTTTATATAGTAAAACTGGGGTTTACAGGGGTAAACCTTATTTTTCTTATTTCTGCTCTAAAATATAGATTGTGGATACTCGATAGAACCGCCTTGATTAGGCCGTTCTAACGAGTACCCACAATCTATATTTTGAGCACATATAAGAAAATTATCATAATTATTCATCTAAATAGAAGTGCAGGCAATGATCAGGAATCAAAACAATTAACCCACAGCTCCCATCAGAGACACCAAAGGGAAAGAAGCACAAATATGAAACAACTAGACCCTAATAGAAACATCAATAGCGGAAAGCCAAAAGGACAGTTACTTTCCCACAAAATGGCCAATTGGCTATCCAAAGCAAAATAATATAAGCAATACATACACTCAAAGGCAAACCATAACAAAAATAAACTGCGACAGAAAAACTGCCTTGAAACAATCAGTGAAACGAATTCCACTGGGTGTCTTAAATCGATTTTACATGGCCACAATCCTCGACCATATTTCCGTCATGAAAACATTCAATTTTTATGGAGGTAAAGTTTACAATGTATTTGTATAGGCATGTTTTTGTAATGGCTAACATGATGTAACAAAATCAGTAACAATCAACGACATTACTCTCTTCATCTTTATGAGCATACAACAAAATATCATCAAGAAGGCCGAATGGATTGTTTTCATAGCTATTGTCTCCAGAAATTTGTGTCACTGCTCCATAATTGCTTAATTTTTCTATCAATTTCAATATTTCTTCCTTCAGATTATTTTTGTCAGCAGAAAAAAGCGAAAAGTTTTTGCTATTACACTGATGACTCATTGCTTCACCATTTTGTAATGCAGACTGTTTGGAATATCCTCTTCCATTTAATGACTGAAACACAACAGAACCTAACAGCACTTTTTCACTATCAACCATTTTTGTTCTGTGTTTCTCAGATTCTCTCAACTGTTTATCCACAATGTCACCTAATTCTCTTAATTTATTTTCATCCACTCTAGCTCCAATAACACCGTTCAATGTCCTTGAAAAGTTTGACAGAATCTTATCTGCTCTTTCGCACACAGTTTGATCATAGTCCTCAACTGCCATGAATAAACTTTTCAAGCATCCATAGAGGTGATGTTTACACAGAATACCAATTATTTTCGAATATCTTTCCCCTGAACCATCCAATTTGGGTCTCTTTAATAAGTCAGCTGCATAGCTAGGTACACTGTCTTCAGCATCTTTACTCATTTCAGCAGTTGCTTGTAGTATCAAACTTTCAATAAAGTCTAAACCTGCAAGTTTTACTTCCCAGTCAAAGTCATTTGATGATGTCATTAATGTCTCCATGACAACAGCAACATCATACTGATCAGTGTCCTTGATCTTGTAATTATGATAAGAATGCAGAAATCTGACTGCTGTTCTCCTAGGGAAAGCCTCTGTATCGGACTTCACAATATTGAGAATTCTGGTCACAAGATCTCTCTGAAGGATTAGAAAAGTAAACTTGAACTATCATACATGTATGTACAGTAAAATTCCTATATTAAGACCACCTTTGGGACCGTTCAAAAGTGGTCTTTAAGACCACTTTTGAATGGTCCCAAAGGTGGTTTCTTATTTGGAGACTCTTGGTGAAGAAAGCACAAAGACAGAATAACTGAAACCTTCTAAATAAGCTTTTGAAAGCAGATTTAGTCTTAATTTTAGGTGGTCTTAATAGCAGAATTTTACTTTAGTTTGTTTAGAATATCGAGATCTACTCAACATTAGGAAATTTAGGAATGCCAGGTCACGCCAGTCAATTAACCTTCTCACACTGTTCCTGGACTGGCTTAGACCTAGCAGAGCGAACTAGTACAAAACTGTTAAAACACATAGCCAATGATTGCTTCCCTTTAATCATTTGAATGGCCACAGAAATTAGGAACAGCAATTTTGTGCAATCACAGCTGTTCAGACACATAGCACTAAGCTATAGAACTTTATTTAAAATACAAAAATTGTGACATGCATTTCCGCACAGTAATCATTCATAGAAATATAATTATAACTAAATTAAGTAAAACAAGAAAGCAGTCTGAGGGACAGCCAAATCCCCCGCCACACTTTGTATCAAGGCTCAACCTTGTGACATTCCCCTGTGACCTTGACCTTGAGTTGGCATTGTTAATGGGTTCTGCACATCGGCTCAATGTGAGGGTATATTTCACAAAAGTTTAATGAAAATCCTTCCAGGGGTAAAGGAGATATGGAACAGACACAAAATTCCAATTTTCAAACTCATGACCTCCACCTGTGAACTTACCTTGGGTTGGCATGGTTTATTTATGGGTTCTGCACATCAGCTCACTGAGGGGGATATTTGACAAAAGTTTAATGAAAATCCATCCTGGGTGAAGGAGATATGGAATGGACACAAAATACAAAGTTTCAAACTAGTGACCTTCAACTGTGACCTTGACCTTGAGTTGGCATGGTTTATCTATGGGTTATGCACATCAGCTCACTGAGGGGGACATTTAACGAACTTTTCATGAAAATCCTTTGAAGGGTAAAGGAGATATGGAATGAACACAAAATTCAAAGTTTTAAACTTGTGACCTTCAAATGTGACCTTGACCTTGAGTCAGCATGGTTCATTTATAGGCTCTGCACATAAGCTCACTGAGGGGGATAATTGACCAAAGTTTAATGAAAATCCTTTGAGGGGTAAAGGAGATATGGAACTGACACAAAATTCAACTTGTGACCTTCAAATGTGACCTTGACCTTGAGTCGGCATGGTTTATTTATGGGTTATGCACATCAGCTCACTGAGGGGGACATTTAACCAACTTTTGATGAAAATCCTTTGAAGGGTAAAGGAGATATGGAATGAACACAAAATTCAAAGTTTTAAACTTGTGACCTTCAAATGTGACCTTGACCTTGAGTCGGCTTGGTTCATTTATGGGTTCTGCACATCAGCTCACTGAGGGGGATAATTGACCAAAGTTTAATGAGAATCCTTGCAGGTGTAAAAGAGATTTGGAACGGACACAAAATTCAAAGTTTCAAACTCTTGACCTTCAAATGTGACCTTGACCTTGAGTTGGCATGGTTCATTTATGGGTTCTGCACATCAGCTCACTGAAAAGAATATTCAACCAAAGTTTAATGAAAATCCTTCCAAGGGTACGGACACAAAATTCAAAGTTTCAAACTCGTGACCTTCAACTATGACCTTGACCCGGCATGGTTCATTTATAGGTTCTGAACATCAGCTCACTGAAAAGAATATTTGACCAAAGTTTAATGAACAGACTTCCAAGGGTAAAGGAGATATGGAACAGACACAAAATTCAAAGTTTCAAACTCGTGACCTTCAACTGTGACCTTGACCTTGAGTCAGCATGGTTCAATTATGGGTTATGCACATCAGCTCACTGAGACAAGTTTAATGAAAATCTATCAAAGTGTTCAGGAGATACAGAGTAGACAAGAAAGTGTTACAGACAGACAGACAGACGTCCTCACAGATGGACACTTGTTGGGTACTTTCATGTTAAAAAGTACCCAACAAGACATAAAAATACCCCTAAAATACCCAACAAAGCAAAAAATCTTGTTGGCCACTTTTTTTTTTTTGGACTCTTAACGGAATAAAACGTAAAGTACTCAACAATGTCTTACCCAACTAGTGCCTATTCGTGGGCCCGGACAGACGAAGGCCATTCCTATAATCCCCGCTCCGCTTTGCGGTGGGGGATTAAAAAATGGTGTTTATACAACAATATGCCCCAAACCATAAGCTTGCTTCTAAATGACAAAATTTTTAAGGGGCTTTTACTGTCAGAACAAGATTTCATCCATTTTATTTTAGAATTTATTCTAATGTTAATCAGGCTGACTTCTAATCATTACAATCTATTCATCAACTTTCAAGGCTCTAGCTTCAATAGTCTGAGATATTTTGTTGACAAGAATTCATTCTTGTTTATTCAAAGGGCCATAGCTAAGAAAAGGAGCATAATCCTGGCGACAAAAAATATGTCAGCTATTTTTTCATGAGGAATCCATATATGAAATTTCAAAACCATAGCATAAATGGTTCTAAAGTAATGCTATGCACCACAAAGCATGCAATGTACAAATGCCCAAAGTTACAAAAGGGCCATAACTCATTCTGTATTTTTCCAATTTATTCAAAAGTAAACCAGCTCATCTTCTCATCACTGGCAATCCACTCGTAAACTTTTAAGGCTCTTGCTTTAATAGTTTTTTGAGATATTTTGCTAACAAGATTTCATCAGTCTTTTTTTTCAAAGGGCCATAACTCAGGAAAGGGGCATAATCCTGATGAAAAAAAAAAAACGTCAGCTATTTTTTCACGAGGAATCCATATACGAAAATTCAAATCCCTCACATACATGGTTATAAAGTTATGGTATGCATCAACAAGAGGGCCAAGATGGCCCTGTATTGCTCACCTATGGACAAGAAAATCATAAGCGATGTTTAGAAAAACAAGAGGACCATGATGGCCCTGGAATGCTCACCTGATCCATAGAGTAACAAGTGGGACCCGGGGAGGGCCATTATTAACCCCAGGGCTATAATGTGCATAATGTTCAGAGACGTCTAAAAAGGTGAAGCTTCATACCAAATATCAACAAAGGCTACAATTTGAACAATCTTGGCAAAGGTCCACTAGATATGCTACATACCAAATATCAAAGACCTGGGCCTTGCAGTTTCAGAGAAGAAGATTTTTATTAAAGATATTCCCTATATAAGCCTATATAAAACCAAATGGCTCCAGGGCGGGGGCATTTTTGGCCTCAGGGCTATAATTTAAACCATCTTGATAGAGGTCCACTAGAGGAAGCTTCACACCAAATATCAAAGACCATGGCCATGATGTTTCAGAAGAAGATCTTTAAGGAATATCTCTATATAAGTCTATGTAAAACTAAAGGGCCCCAGGTCGGGGGCAGTTTTGGCCCTAACACTATAATTTGAACAATCTTGGTAGGGGTCCACTAGATGAAGCTTCATACCAAATAGCAGATTTTCCCCATATAAGCCCATGTAAAACCATAGGGCCCCGGGGCGGTGGCATTTTTAGCCCAAGCACTATAATTTGAACAATCTTGGTAGGAGTCCACTAGATGAAGCTTCATACCAAATAGCAAAGACCTGGGCCTTGCGGTTTCAGAGAAGAAGATTTTTAAAGATTTTCCCTATATAAGCCCATTTAAAACCAAAGGGCCCCGGAGTGGGGGGGGGGGGAGAAGGACCATGGCTGTGTGGGATGAAGCTTCATACCAAATATCAAAGACATGGGCCTTACGGTTTCAGAGAAGAAAATTTTTAAAGATTTTCCCTATATAAGCCCATGTAAAACCAAAGGGCCCTGGAGCGGGGGCATATTTGACCCCAGCACTATAATTTGAACAATCTTGGTAGGGGTCCCCTAGATGAAGCTTCATACCAAATATCAAAGACCTGGGCCTTACGGTTTCAGAGAAGAAGATTTTTAAAGCTCTTCCCTATATAAGCCCATGTAAAACCAAAGGGCCCTGGAGCGGGGGCATTTTTGGCCCCAGCACTATAATTTGAACAATCTTGGTAGGGGTCCCCTAGATGAAGCTTCATACCAAATATCAAAGACCTGGGCCTTGCGGTTTCAGAGAAGAAGATTTTTAAAGATAGTACCTATATAAGCCCATGTAAAACCAAAGGGCCCCGGAGTGGGGGCATTTTTGGCTCCAGCACAATAATTTGAACAATCTTGGTAGGGGTCCACTAGATGAAGCTTCATACCAAATATCAAAGACCTGGGCCTTACGGTTTCAGAGAAGAAGATTTTTAGAGATTTTCCCTATATAAGCCCATGTAAAACCAAAGGGCCCCGGTGCGGGGGCATTTTTGGCCCCAGCACTATAATTTGAACAATCTTGGTAGGGGTCCACTAGATGAAGCTTCATACCAAATATCAAAGACCTGGGCCTTGCGGTTTCAGAGAAGAAGATTTTTAAAGATTTTCCCTATAAAAGCCCATGTAAAACCAAAGGGCCCCGGAGCGGGGGCATTTTTGGCTCCAGCACTATAATTTGAACAATCTTGGTAGGAGTCCACTAGATGAAGCTTCATACCAAATATCAAAGACCTGGGCCTTACGGTTTCAGAGAAGAAGATTTTTAAAGATTTTCCCTATATAAGCCTATGTAAACTCAAAGGGCCCCGGAGCGGGGGCATTTTTGGCCCAAGCACTATAATTTGAACAATCTTGGTAGGGGTCCACCAGATGAAGCTTCATACCAAATATCAAAGACCTGGGCCTTGTGGTTTCAGAGAAGAAGATTTTTTAAGTTTTTGGTGAAAAAAATCTGTTTTTGGCTCCTTTGACCTAGATGTGCAACGGACCGGAACCATTTGAACAACTTTTAAAGGGGTCCACCTAAGTATCATTCCTGTGAAGTTTGGTCAAAATCCGATCAGTGGTTTAGGAGATGTCGTTTAAAGAATTGTTTACGGACGGACGCACGGACGCACGGACGGACGCACGCACGGACGACGGACGACGGACGAAAAGTGATCCCAAAAGCTCACCTCGTCACTACGTGACGGTGAGCTAAAAAAGAAAATGTGAACGAAGGCAAGACATTTTCATTAACCTGATTCATATAACTATCTTCATAGATCTAGGATTGTCAAAATAGTTGTACATCTGTTGATGAGTTGAACCTATGAGCAGGGTCATATTTGGCACCAAGGCTACAATTTTACAAGAGGCCCATGGGCCACTACGCTCACCAGAGGTCATGTAGTTTACACCATATACAGGCAAGGTGCCCACCTTGGTCATGTGACAACAATACCACGAATAATGTTCAATTGCCTCATCCCCATTGAGGCTTTTAATGTAATTTGGTTTCAATCATCACAGCTCTTTTACTGGAGAAGAAGATAAAATACTGAATCTGAGTTATCCAAGACAAAGGTCAGTAATGACCTTGAGCTTTGGAATTGATTAACTTCCATTCATCTGATTGTAAATAATATTTATGATGGATCCGGCTGCCATGCAGTCAGTAAAATCCACTGTCTTATTCTTTTTCGATACAAATGTCTAAGTGACCAAATTTGACCTCGACGTAAAACAGGTCAAGGTCAGCTAAAGGTCATCAGTTGAATAAATTTGGTAGGGCCTGAGTCCCCAATGCTACATACCAAATTTCAAGGCCATCGACTATTTGGTTCCTGAGAAGAAAATTCTTAAATTTTTTTGCCATATATGAGCATGGCGGCCACATTGGTCAGGTGACCCAGTCCTTACAAACAAATTTCATTCCCCCTACCAATAGAGGCTCCAAATGTAATTTGGTCTCAATCATCCCACCAGTTTAAGTGGAGAAGAAGATAAACAAGAGCACCGCAAGCGGGTGCCAACGCTCGTCTGCAGTTTCTTTTAGAAAACAAAAGTTCTAAGTCAAATCAAATTGCAAGATGGAGTTATAAAACTTGTAGGGAATGTAGCTCTTGTGATGGTGAGTATGTGTATGAAGTTTCATGAAGGTAGGCCAAATACTTTTGGAAATATGGTCAAGGTTAAGTTTTTTGGTTAATTTTTCGAAAAATAGGTCAAAGTTCAAAGGTCAAGGTCACAGGTCAAAAAGCGTGGTATGACTGAAAAGGTCTTGTCCCAAGGAACATTCATGTGAAGTTGGAAGGCTCTGTTGTGAATAGTATTGAAATAAGAGACAAAAACAATTTAAAAAAAACGGAGAGAAAAGGGGAGATAATTCAATCAAATTGCAAGATGGAGTTATAAAACTTGTAGGGAATGTAGCTCTTGTGATGGTGAGTATGTGTATGAAGTTTCATGAAGGTAGGCCAAATACTTTTGGAAATATGGTCAAGGTTAAGGTTTTCGGTTAAATTTTCGAAAAATAGGTCAAAGTTCAAAGGTCAAGGTCACAGATCAAAAAGTGTGGTATCACTGAAAAGGTCTTGTCCCAAGGAACATTCATGTGAAGTTTGAAGGCTCTGTTGTGAATAGTATTAAAATGAGAGCAAAAAATGTGTTTCAGAAAAAAATTGGAAAAGGGGAGATAATTCAGCCAAAATCAACAATGTTGTTATGGTCCTTGGTCAAAATGTAGCTCTTGTGATGATGAGTGTGTGTATGAAGTTTCATGAGGCTAGGTCTAATACTTTTTAAGTTATAGCCAAGGTTAAGTTTTTTTGGAACGACGCAGGACGACGCAGGCGCAGGACGACGCAGGACGACAACGCAGACGCCGGAGTGATGACAATAGCTCGAAATTTTTTTTTTCAAAAAACAGACGAGCTAAAAAAAATAACTGAATCTGAGGCATCCAGGATAAAGGTCAGTGAATGACCTTAACCTTTGGAATTTATAAACTTCCATTCAGCTAACTGCAAGTATCATTTTTGATGTCACAGCCTACCAGGCAATCAGAAATATCCACTATTTTGCCTTTTTTTCCCATACAAATGTCTAAGTAACCAAAATTTGACCTTGACATAAAATAGGTGAAGGTCAAACAAAAGTCATCATTTGAACAAATTTGGTAGGGCCAGAGTCCCCGATGCTGCATACCAAGTTTCAACATCATCAACCATTCGGTTTTTGAGAAGAAGATATTCAAAGGTTTTTAACCATATATGGGCATGACGGCCATATTGGTCATGTGACCCAGTCCTCACAAACAAACTTTCATTCCCCCATTCCATAGAGGCTCCACATGTAATTTGGTTTCAATTGGCCATGTAGTTTAAGTGAAGAAGAAGATTAAATTACTGAACCTGAGCCACCCTGGACAAAGGTCGGTAAATGACCTTGACCTTTGGACCTTTGGATAAACTTCCATTCAGCTGATTCCAAATACCATTTCTGATGCCACTGGCTACCATGCGATCAGAAAAATCCACTGTTTTGCCTTTTTTCCATACAAATGTCTAAGTGACCAAATTTGACCTTGACGTGAAACAGGTCAAGGTCAACCAAAGGTCATACTTTGAACAAACTTGGTAGGGCCAGAGTCCCCGATGCTGCATACCAAGTTTCAAGATCATCGGCTATTCGGTTCTTGAGGAGAAGATTTTTAAATGTTTTTACCATATATGGACATGGTGGCCATATTGGTCATGTGACCCAGTCCTCATGAACAAACGTTCGTTCCCCCATTCCATAGAGGCTCCATATGTAATTTGGTTTCAATTTGCCAAGTAGTTTAAGTGAAGAAGAAGATGAAAATACTGAATCTGAGCCGTCCTGGACAAAAGTCGGGAAATGACCTTGACCTTTGGAACATATAAACTCCCATTCAGCTGATTCCAAATACCATTCCTGATGCCACTAGCTACCATGCAATCAGAAAAATCCACTGTTTTGCCTTTTTTCCATACAAATGTCTAAGTGACCAAATTTGACCTTGACGTAAAACAGGTCAAGGTCAACCAAAGGTCATATTTTGAACAAACTTGGTAGGGCCTGAGTCCCCGATGCTGCATACCAAGTTTCAAGATCATCGGCTATTCGGTTCTTGAGAAGAAGATTTTTGAAGGATTTTACCATATATGGGCATGGCGGCCATATTGGTCATGTGACCCCATCCTCACGAACAAACTTTCGTTCCCCCATTCCATAGAGGCTCCATATGTAATTTGGTTTCAATTGGCCAAGTAGTTTAAGTGAAGAAGAAGATGAAAATACTGAATCTGAGCCGTCCTGGACAAAGGTCAGTAAATGACCTTGACCTTTGGGACTTATAAACTTCCATTCAGCTGATTACAAATACCATTTCTGTGCAACTAGCTACCATGCAATCAGAAAAATCCACTGTTTTGCCTTTTTTCCATACAAATGTCTAAGTGACCAAATTTGACCTTGACGTAAAACAGAGCAAGGTCAACCAAAGGTCATAATTTAAACAACCTTGGTAGGGCCCGAGTCCCCAATGCTGCATACCAAGTTTCAAGATCATCGGCCATTCGGTTCTTGAGAAGAAGATTTTTAAAGGTTTCTACCATATATGGGCATGGCGGCCACCTTGGTCATGTGACCCAGTCTTCACCAACAAACTTTTGTTCCCCCTTCCCACAGAGCCTCCATATGTAATTTGGTTTCAATTGGCCAAGTAGTTTCAGAGGAGAAGTCGTTTGAAAATGTTGACGCAGATGCGGATGCAGAGGCGGACAGGGACGCAGGCGCGGACGACGGATGGCGGATCACTGCCCATACTATAAGCTCCCCCGGAGCCTTCGGCTCTGGGGAGCTAAACATCTTGGTACAGGTCCACTAGATGAAGCTTCATACCAAATATCAAACACCTGGGCCTTCTGGTTTCAGAAAAGAGGATTTTTTAAAGGTTTCCCTTATATAAATCTATGTAAAACATATGGGCCCATGGCATGGCCATTTTTGGCCCCAAGTTTATAATTTGAAAAAGCTCAAGAGAGGTCCACTAGATGAAGATTCATACCAATATCAAAGACCTGGGATTCTTTTCAGACAAGAATTTTCTTTAAGGTTTTTCCTATAAAAGCCTATGTAAAACATGTGGGCCCCATGGCGGGGCCATTTTTGGCCCCTAGGCTATAATTTGAACAATCTTGATAAAGGATCACAAGATGCTTCATACCAAATATCAGAGACCTGGGCCTTGCAGTTTTAGAGAAGATTTTTTTACTGATATGGTTTTTAAACCTAGATATGCAATGGACCGGAACCATTTGAACAACTTTGAAAAAAGACCTGTGAAGTTTGGTCAAAATCTGATCAGTGGTTTAGGAGGACATGTTGTTTGAATAAATCGTTTACGGACAGACAAAATGTGATTATAAAAGCTAAACTTGTCATGTCACTACGTGACACATGAGCTAAATAGTGTGTAATGGCTGGATGGATGGACAAAAAGATGGACAAACGCCCCAGAAGCAATATGCCCCTCCAACATCAGGAGTATGTATTCTATTAATATATGATCATATCAGCTATCTGTATCAGAGACAAAAAAATCTGTATGTCTCTAAATATTACCTCTGTTAGGCCTGTCTGTGCGATTAAATCCGTCCAAACATCTGGCACAGACAATGTATTGGAAATACAAGTTATAGCTGTTGCTCTCACATAGCTGTCACTGTCTGAGACACACTGCCAGGTGTGAATGTGAAGATGTGAAGTTGTAAACCAGTCTATGATGGCAGGATTGTCTGAAAAACAATAAATATAAGGATTGAATGCTAAATCGCAAAAAAGGGGCTTCGGTATCAGAGTGTGTGAGTGTTTGAGTTTTAAGTCTCACCAACAGCTGAGGTCATATAGAGATGGGATCTCTATTTAAAGACTCATCCAAAAGTCTGGAGAAGCCCAGGGTCGATCCTACAACCCCTGGTTTACAAGGCGAGTAGCATAACCACTACACCACGGAGGTTTCTTCCGGTATCAGAAGCATTTGCCTTACATTCATTTAACTGAAGTTCTGAGGGTAAATTTGACTATCAAAGTAGGTATTGTCAATATATGATAAATGTCTAGAAGTCGAGCTACAAGCTCAAATAATTTTTGATTGTTTTTCAACGGAAAGGGACAAGCTAAGATCATATGGAGATTGGACCTCTATTTAAAGACTCATCCAAAAGTCTGCAGAAGCCCGAGATTGATCCTGCTACCCCTGGTTTACAAGGCGAGTAGCATAACCACTGTACCATGGAGGCTTCTTCTGGTATCAGAAGAATTTTCTTTATTTAACTGAAGTTCTGAGGGTAAATTGGTCTATCTAAGTAGGTATTGTCAATATTTGATAATACATCAAAATGTCTAGAAGTCAGGCTACAAGCTGGAATGATTTCCGATTGGTTTTAATTGGAAAGGGACAACATGAAGTCTCTTTTATAATAAAACAAGAGCAAATCAGCCACAAGGGGTGCACAATTCATACCCATCAGAATCCTACAATTTGTCTAAATAAGTTAGTACCAAATCTTATATTAATATTGTCAAGTAGAAAGGTGTGGCAAGGTTAACTGAAAGACAAGGATAACTAGAGCTATCACTAAAGGTGATGAATACCCCCACAAAAACTGCCTTGATAGTACAACAGCGCCATTTTGCAATTTTTTCACTTGAAAGGGGCCATAACTATGTCGAAAATTGACGAATTGTAGTGGAAATCGAACTTGACCTGTATTTTATGATGTTACATCAATGTACCAAAAATTATAATAAAAATCGGTGAAGTGCTTTTTGAGTTATCGTCTGGAAACCAAGTCAACAGACCGACCGACCGACAGACAGACCGACAAGCTCACTCCTATATACCCCCCCCCCCCCAAATTTCATTTGTGGGGGTATAAAAAGGATATCAGTTGAATGAATATTCTTCAAAGGCGAGAAACTCTTTGGAAAAATAGCTTTCTTTGTTTATCAATGATTCTTTCAAAGGAAAGAATTGAGACAACTAAGCGAAAAGCAAAAACAAATAGACAGTTATAAAAGTTGGTTTTCTTGATAACACTAGAAAATATGTCAGGAATATCCATGCATCCTAATAAAGTAGTCCAAATCAGATTTACATGTACACAGCCAGATGCCAATGATAACCAGTTTTGTACTAAATGGAATCTTCCTCCTTATATACAACAGAAGTACATATTGAAAGTAAGGGGTGCCAGGTTCCATTATTTTTAAAAATCTATTAAGAAAATGGATGAACGTTCTGATCTGGGCCTGCACTCTTTTCCAATGACCCATTTTGGGGTTTCACGGATAAAATGGATTAAAGTATGAAGATGTAAACCAGTCAATTTTACATCAATCTTTAGCATAGGTGAAGATGAAGACCATTCTGTTATGTGAGACAGTGCAATGTATATAAGTCATATTGAAAATTTATGGTACAAATACATTGTATATAGGTATTATCTGCAGCTCACAAATCACAAGGAAACATTTTTTTCATGGTCTTCTGTCATCAAAGAGGAAGGTCATGTTTTGAGTGTTGAGTAGGATTCGTTTAGTTTAAAGGGATTGGGTTCACCTTCAGGGGAGGCAACTCCTGCAAAAGTATTTATGTCTCCCATGTCAATAGGGGTCAAATTTTAAAGGAAAGAATTTGCTCTTGAGAAGCAAATTCTTTCCTTTAAGAGTAGACCCCTTTTTCAGTGGGCTAGAGTTGATAGAAAAGTGAATAGGAAGTTCCGAAAGTTGTCTCCCTTTGAAAAATGGCGGACGAATCTGCTGGGTGTTCCCATTCCCCTTAAAGAAGATACTGATGCTTTCTCTGCTGTTCACTATCCCTCATCAGACAGCAACGATGCACAGGCTGATTTGAGCCTCAATTGCTGACGATGTTTTGTTTATTTGTTTGCATTGAGGTTTTTTACATCCCCATCAACACTATTTAGGTCATTCTAGAGAGTTTGCTTCTGATTTTAAGGGACTTTTACCTGACAATGAGATAAAATAACATGTCAAGCCCTACCACCAAAAGAAATCGATACGACTTAAGGTACATTCTGACTGGCACCACTTATCTTGGGCAGACTTAGACCTTCTAAGTGGTTTTAAAAGTACTCAAAAGTTTGGCCAATTTCAGCTCTGTGTGGAAGCACCGTGCAACCTGATCTATTTCTCCAAGCCCTGTTGGGCATGGGCTTGTGGAAGTTGTTTTAAAACTGATTTTCTTGAAACAAGGCTCTATGCATATATTATGTACTAAAAGGTTTGAATATCCAGCAGCTATTCACCTTATAAAATAATAACTATGAAATTCAAAATACACCACAACCTCGTTATAACATGTTTCGTTATAACACAGTTTTGGATTAAACACTGTTTCAAGATGGATCCCAAAAATATGTGATTATATAGCAAAATGACCATAAATGGTTATTATATCCCAAAAATGTGTAGATTATATAGAAAAATGACCATAATAGTGATATAAAGAGGTTGTGGTGTTCAGTTAAACTTCAGTTAAAACTGTTGGTTTTCTTTTGCTCCAGCAATTCTGTTGTTGTATGCTGTCGAGTCCTCAACCTTGTTTCATCTTTGTAGTTTTTTGATTTGTATGTTCTTGGAGATGTTACACTGATGAGTTAGGAAGCCTTCATGC
Organism: Lucinisca nassula; assembly: GCA_963580285.1. Classification (NCBI taxonomy): domain Eukaryota; kingdom Metazoa; phylum Mollusca; class Bivalvia; order Lucinida; family Lucinidae; genus Lucinisca; species Lucinisca nassula. The sequence goes on along the minus strand of OY757011.1, from coordinate 88,301,303 downwards.
GGACTAAACAAAATTAGTGTATACTGTGACAGAGGTAAGGGCGAGGATTATGGCCATGTAAAATCGATTTAAGCCCCCAAGTGGAATTCTTTCCACTGACCGTTCCAAGGCGGTTCTTCTGTGGCGGTTTATTTATGTTGTTGTTTGTTACTACTTACTGTGTGTATCACTTGTGTCTTTTTATTTTGGAGGACCATTTGGCCATTTTGTGGGAAAGTAACTGTCCTTATGGTCATCCTTTTTTTAGGCTTCCATTAAGGTCTGGTCGCTTCATGTTTGGGTTTCTTTCCCTTTGGTGTCTTTGATGGGTGGAGTAAGTTAATTGTATCGATTCCTGATCTTTGTTTTACTTCTACTTTCAATAGCTCCAATAACTTTGGAACAATGAAAATTTGTTCAAGATAGGGTAGTTTGAACTACTGAGGGTTAATCATAGAGCCTGGCCATGAGGCAAAGTGGGGATGAATTAAAGATACCTTTTGGATCTTCTATGCAATAAAGTAAAATTCCTATAATAAGACCACCTTCAGGACTGTTCAAAAGTGGTCATTAACCCTTAAGATGCCGAGAAAAACTACATCTGAAAATGTCGTCTGCTTATATCCTCTGCTGAATTTTTGCAAACTTTTCAAAAAAATATTTTTGCATACAGGCAAACAGTGTGGGCCCAGATCAGACTGCTCCTACAAGTCTGATCTGGTCCATACTGTTCGCAAAAAATTACTTTTAAGGTAACCTGCAGATAGCAAAGCAGATGACAATTGCTGTGATAAGCATTTTATGGGTTAATACCACTTTTGAACAGTTCTAGAAGACACTGAGTGCAGAATGAATGACTGAAACCTCTTAAACATTCTGTTTAAAGGAAAATTAATCTTAATTTTAATCTAAAAAGCTGAATTTCACTGTAAATGAATGCTGTTTGTATTCATTAGAACTGCCTCAAATTGTGAAATCTTGTAATGAGTAAGCACACCTTCTTCATGACAAAATCCTAAATATGGATGTCTGAATGAACAATTCTCAAAGAACTACAAAATAGGTTTAAATTAATCATGGTCAACAAACCATATATCATTTACCTTTGTATTTCCCCAAGATCTGACTGAGAAACTCTAGAGTTGTGTCTCTTATTTCCCACTGGATGGCACACAGATGGCGCTGTATAACATCTGATAATTTAGTTGCCTGTGTTTTGTTTTTATCTAAATGTGGTTCTGTTGAGACAATCAAACTGCCTAAGAGTGGTAGGAGGCACTTTAAACAGGAACTATATATCTGTAAAAAATTAAGCATTTGTTTGTTTAATTTGAGGCATTACGAAAACACGCCTATACAAAAACATTGTAAATTTTATTGCCGAAAAAAAAATTTTAGGATGAAAAATTGTGATATTTTCCTTATTTCTCCTCAAAATATAGATTGTGGTACATGTTAGAACCCCCTCATCGAGGCGGTTCTAACGAATACCCACAATCTATATTTTAGAGCAGAAATAAGAAAAATAAAGTTTACCCATTTGAACCCCAGCTTTACTTTATACAAGTGGAGTTCAAGGGGGGTCAGAATTATATAGGTGTTTAACATCCCCCTCAACACCAATTAGGTCAAATTGGTAGGACTTTTATCTGACACTTAGGTGACATGATAAATAAGGGTTCTATCTCAAACAATTCAAAAGTTATGACCAATATTTTTTCTTTAAAGTAAATCACAGGTCAAGGTAACAGGTCAAAACTTTTTGTATGAATGTGTAGCTCTTGTCACAAGGATCCTGCAGGCTGAATATGAAGGCCATATATGAAATAGTTCAAAAGTTATGACCAATGTTAAATTTTTCTTTTAAGTAGGTCAAAGGTCAAGAACACAGGTCATTTTTTGGTGCGCAGACATTTGCTCACAAGACAATTGCCCACAAGACAGTTGCTCACAAGACAATTGCTCACAAGACAATTGCCCACAACCTTAATGGAAAATAGGACAATTGCTCACAACACATTTTTTTCATGATTTTATTTTTATTTTTATATCATCTATAATTATGGGAACTATTTTTTTTTTCCTTTGGATTTCAACTAATTAGTGATAATTGAAACATCAGTAGTTTATTAATAACATTAAGTAACTAAATTGAATCATATCGCTAATTTTAGGTGATACATGTAAAAAAGCTCACATTTAATTGATTAAGGAGATCAAAAGAATGTTTATAAAACGTTGGAAACAAAAAATAAATAAATAAATAATGGTTAATTTCCATTAATGATGAGTATATTTGCCAATCTGCTTAACGGCCCCCACCCATCAGGGCTTGAAGAAATAGATGGGCTGCATGATGCTTCCATGCAGAACTTAAACCCACCGCACAAGAGTACTGGTAAACTGCTTAGATGATCTAAGCCTCCCCAGGCAAAGCGGTGCGAGCCTGACAGTCCATGCTTATAAACATTATTGGTTTAATTGGGTGACAGGGCTTGAGATGTCATTTCATCTCAATGTCGGGTAAAAAGCCCACAGAATTAGAAGCAATGCCTCCAAAATGACCTATATAGTGTTGATGGGGACATTAAACCTCATCAATAAATCAAAATCAAGCTGCTTAATACATGTATATAATATTGATAATTTAAGCTGACTACTACAGTGATTAGTTGGCTATCATTTCATCCAACTACTGATATTTTAGTTATCACTAATTAGTTGAAATCTAGCTGATTAACTGTAACATACTACTTTCAGGAAGAAATGGTTCCCATAAACTATAGAAAATATAAATAAAAGACTTTCAAAATAAAAATTAAATAATGAAAAAATAGTGTTGTGAGCAATTGTCCTATTTTCCATTAAGGTTGTGGGCAATTGTCTTGTGGGCAATTGTCTTGTGAGCAACTGTCTTGTGGGCAATTGTCTTGTGAGCAAATGTCATGGAATCCATTTTTTGTATGGGCTTAAAGCCCTTGTCACAAGGAACCTACATGCAAAAATATGAAGGCTCTATCGCAAGCGGTTCAAAAGTTATGAACAATGTTATTTTTTCTTTAAAGTAGATCAAAGGTCAAGGTCAAGGCACAGGACAAAATTTTTGGTATCAAGGTTGCAAAAATGCCGGCAAATATCATATTTTCCATGCCACTGGCATTTACCGGCATTTATGGCATTTATGGCAAATATGGCAAATATGGCAAATTCAATTGATGGTCATCAAGTATGTTCCAAAAAATTACTTGTATAAGTAGTTTAAACAACACACCTTAATTATCTGAAAATCAAAAGTATTAAGCCATACAATTACTCAGTTCACACCTAAGATACCTCTTTTCAATTCCACCTAGACTAAATATCTAAGTTATATAAACAAATAACAAATTAAGACATCTTCTTGTTTTCATCTTTGCCTCTGGCTATGCTCTACCTACTTTAAATAAACATTTTCTTAAATTTGTTGTTTTAGTAATTCTATCTGTCTAGTGTCTATCCAAAGATTAAGGGTCAATATACCAAGTGTCACTGGCAATGCTAAATAAACATGTTCTTAATTTTGTTGTTAAGTAATGTCAAATTGACAATTTATGTAAAACTCCTTGCAACTTTGGATAGTGTCAAACTTGCTGAATATTCAATTAAGCCACACCCATTTCTGACTTTGAACCAATCAGTTTACAATTAATTTCTACATATTCATAAACTGAATGTCAAACAGTGTAGATCCTTCAGAAGCCATCTGATCTGGATCTACACTGTTTGCAAAGATAGGGCTTGTCGCCAAGAGCAGGATAAAGGTTAAAGCATGTTGTTGAGAAAGTAAACAGACAAATCAGTCAAGGACCTGATCAGACTGTTCTGATCTGAACAATCTTTAAGAGGCCTGTCTACTGTCTATCCAAAAACTTAGGATCAATATTAGTGTCAATGGCACAGCTAAATGCATACCTGTGATTTTATTTTTACTGCTTAATATCTCAATTTCTGACTTGGTCGAGATTTCTAAAATATTTTAAGACCAAAATCATATTTGCCATATTTGCCACTTTGGGCATATTTTCCAGGCCGGTAAATACCGGTAAATGCCACTGGTAAATACCGGGGGTGGAATTTGCCACTCAACCTTGTTTGGTATGAATGTGAAGCTCTTCTCACCAGAAATCTACAGGCTAAATATGAAGGCTCTAACTCAAATGGTTCAAAAGTTATGACCAATGTTAAAGTTGCCCAACAAACCAACAAACAGACAGGGCAAAACCAATATGTCCCTGCTATTGCTACCGGGGACATGAAAATCATAAATAATCATAAATATATGAAAATCTGGCATTATGGGAACCACAGATCTTGTTTGAATTAGACATGGTAAATGAGCTATCAGTGTTTGAGTTATCCAAGTTTCACTGTATTTCCTAACCTTAAAAAGAATTCTGCCGAAGGCTACGTCGTGCCTGTGGCGGCACAAAGTCACCGAACCATGACATCTAGTCCAAGGTCAAACATAGATGTTTCCATAAAAGCTGCCATTCTTAAATGCAAGCTTGTACTAAGTAATTAATGAAGCTCTTATAATTCTTGAGAAATGAACTTAACCATTAGGGTGAATGCTAGGGTGGTTGCAATATTTTACAAGGTCAGTGAACCATAAAATGTAGGTCAAGGTCAAATATAGATGTTTGCATTTAAGTTTCCATCCCCAGATCCAAGTTTGTACTAAGTATTATTAATGAGCTCTTATAGTTCTTGAGAAATTAACTTGACCATTTGGGTGAACGCTAGGGTGGTTGCAATATTTTACAAAGTCAGTGAACCATAAAATGTAGGTCAAGGTCAAATATGGATGCTTGCATTCAAGTAACCATCCCCAGATACAAGTTTGTACCAGCATCATTATTGAAGCTCTTATGGTTCTTGAGAAATAAACTTGACCATTTGGGTGAATGCTAGGGTGGTCGCAATATTTTACAAAGTCAGTGAATCATGAAATGTAGGTCAAGGTCAAATATGGATGCTTGCATTTCAGTTCCTATCCCCAGATACAAGTTTGTACCAAGTGTCATTAATGAAGCTCTTATAGTTATTGAGAAACAAACTTGACCATTAGGGTGAATGTTAGGGTGGTCGCAATATTTTACAAAGTCAGTGAACCATGAAATGTAGGTCAAGGTCAAATATGGATGCTTGCATTTCAGTTTCCATCCCCAGATACAAGTTTGTACCAAGTGTCATTAATGAAGCCCTTATAGTTATTGAGAAACAAACTTGACCATTAGGGTGAATGTTAGGGTGGTCGCAATATTTTACAAAGTCAGTGAACCTTGAAATGTAGGTCAAGGTCAAATATGGATGCTTGCATTTAAGTTGCCATCCCCAGATGCAAGTTTGTACCAAGTATCATTAATGAAGCCCTTATAGTTCTTGAGAAATAAACTTGACCATTAGGGTAAATGCAAGGGTGGTCGCAAATGTTGACGCCTTGAGGAAAGGACGGACGAATGGAACGAAAACCAGACGCCTATATCACGCCATGCTAATAGCAGACGCAACAAAAATAAGCCCCAGATAAGAGGGGCTATCCACATATTATTTTTCTTATTTCTGCATGATAACATGCAGTATGTTGAGGCTATTCTTTAGAAATGCCTCGCCATGATGCTTCTAAAGAATACCCACGACATATGTTTCCTGGCAGACATAAGACAAATATCAGTATTTTTCAGGTAAAAAAAGTACCTTATCTGGAGCTATGATAAAAATTGTAATATCATAGCAACCAGCTACCAACCTGATGATCAACAGACATATCTCTGACTACTTCCAGGAAGCAGGATACCATGTCAATAGCCACAGACTGGATCAGTTTTCCAGATTCTGCAAAAATAAAATATACATTAACCCTTAAAATGCCAATCATAACAACTGTCATCTGCTTTGTAATCTGCTGGTGACTTTAAAAGTCATTGCTGCTAACAGTGTGGATCCTGATCAGACTGCTCTGTATTTCTATAAAAGTTTTATGATATCTGCAAAGGCTTAGTAATAAATGCCATTTTTCTATTTTCCCCATTAGAAGTCTATAGAAACTCGAAGTTGCCATAGCAACCAAAGTAATGAGCCGATTTTCATTGAAAACAAAAACTTTCAATCCCCCAGCACGAGGATGCTACAGATGAAATATGGGCTGAATCAGCCCAGTGGCTTCAGAGGAGATGCCGCTTGAAAGTGTTGACATCAGACAACATACAACCTCAGACAACGACGAGGATGACGGACAACTGCCTATAAGCTCCCAAGGTGCCTTCAGCTCTGGTGGGCTAAAAAACATTGATTTTCATCAGAAAATAAGCCATTTTAGTGAATGGAAACAATGCACTATGTCACACAGGTGTGTTTTCATAATGGTTTCATTAACCATTAACATTGTATTGGCACCAGCCCCGTTAGCTCAGTTGGTAGAGTGTCCGCTCCGGGGAAAGGGAGGTCACGGGTTCGATCCCGGGCCGCGACATACCAAAGTCGTTAAAAATGGTACTAGCTGCTCCTTGCTTGGCACTCAGATTTACGGGGTAGAGCTAGGACTGGTCGACCCAGTGTCAGGATAATGTGACTGGGTGTGGTATCATGAAATGTGTCTGGGACATGATACTTCAGTGAGGCAGCACTATAAAAGTGAGCATTGAGCTCCCTGTCGCAACCAGACACCGTCGTGATATGACTGAAAAATTGTTGAAAGAGATGTTAAACCTGAATTCACACACACATTGTATTGGCCATGCTGAGCCTATCAGTCCTAACAACACCTATCTTTGAAAGACTGAAATTTCAGTGGTGAACCACTAAAGAGTCATTTTATTACCAGTATATAAAAAAGCAGCAGCATAAATCTTACCAATAGTATGAAGAAAGTAATTCAAACAGGTTTTCTGTAGTTTTGAATTACTAACTGTCTGATGTGCAATACAAGACTCATAAGTCCTCTTAAACAGTCTCACAATATCTGGCACAATACACTGAAACAAAAGAAGCAAACAATTAAGGCCTGCCACAAGAAAATCTGGCTTCAAGATTTTTTGACCAGGTAAAACACAAACCAGCCACTTCAGCTTCACAGACTAGCAAAAATTTAACCCTTACGCAGCTGTTCATGACAATCTACCTTTGCAAACAGTGTAGATCCAAATCAGATGGCCCTGTCCCACTGAAAAAGGTGTCTTCTCTTAAAGGAAAGAATTTGCTCCACAGGAGCAAATTCTTTCCTTTAAGAGTCGACCCCTATTGACATGGGAAACCAAAATACTTTTGCAGGAGTTGCCTCCCCTGAACGTGTATGCATTCACCTTAAGTAACATAAATGGTCATATTTAAACTTGATATAATGGGCCTCTGTGGCCTTATGGGTATTATTATACTTCACGTGACTTTCCCATACAAAACTCCCTCGAGGAGGATAATTTTTACTATCCCCTGTGAAAATTTCAACTATCAAATGCGCAGAATTGGATGCCTGCATGGTTCGGTTCTTCAGGAAAGCTGGATAAAAAGAGTCTAAACCAAACATTGTAATAAAGTAGAGAAAGTTTGGTGCCAAAATGTTTCCTTTTATTTAATTAAGAAAACGCATACCCACACTTTAGGGTTTTATTCAGAAATAATGAAGTTATAGACATCTGAACTTGTGAATTTCTGTTTCACCAGCTAATGTCGCTTATGTAGAAAGCGGACGTTATCCAATAATTTTTAACTTCATGTCAAAAGTCGCGTGTGAGCAGTCCTGTATTTTTCTTTAAAAATCCCTAACCTTAATTATTGGTTTTGAATGACTGATTTGAGGTTTAACGTCCCCGTCAACACTGTATAGGTCATTTTGGAGATGTTGCTTCCAATTTTGTGCGACATCTAACCAATATTGAGATGAAATGACATCTCAAGCCCTATCTCCCAATGAAACCAATAGGGTTTATAAGCATGGGCGGTCCGACTCGCACCACTTTGTCTGGGCAGGCTTAGATCCTCCAAGCGGTTTACCAGTACTTGTGTGCAGTTGGTTTCAGCTCTGTGTGGAAGCAACATGCAGCCCATCTATTTCTTCAAGCCCCGATGGGTGGGGGCCCCTGTTATTGGATTTGTTTGGTATAATAAAACAAATATTACATTCCTGAGAGGATTATATTGAAAAATGTCACCCTTCGGAATATCAATATCAACTGAGGCACAGCGTTTGTTCTAAAAATTTTGTTTGTTAGTTTGTTTGAATTGAGGTTTTACATCCCCGTCAACACTATTCAGATCATTTTGGTGCTGTTGCTCCCATAAATTATTAATTATCTTGAGCTACAGGAAGAATTTCTTACGAACAAAAGAACAAATTCTTAAATAAGTAAATGAGCCATCAGTGTTCGAGCTACCGATGAGTTGCTGCTTTTAGTAAGGAACTTACCAGATCTGTTTTCCCAAGGCACACAATACTGTGACACAAGACATCTACAAACTCAGATTGTGAAGTTTGTAACATTTGACAAGATGCATTAGATTCTGTTATGGCGAGTTTGACTGGCTCCTGAAGTTTGGAAACTAGACAAGGAACTTCATGGTTCCTTTTAAAGAAGCTGGAAAAAATCAAATGAGCTATGACATAAGGAAGTCTCCCCATTAATTTGTGAGTGTTTGAGTTTTACGTCCCACCAACAGCTAAGGTCAAACAGAGATGGGACCTTGGTTTAAAGACTCATCCGAAAGTCTGGAGAAGCCCTGGAGCGATCCTGCGATCCCTGGTTTACAAGGCGAGTAGCTAGCCACTACACCACGGAGGCTTCTCCCCATTAATTTGTGAACACTATTTAGGTCATTTTTGAGCCGGTCAGTTTACCTATCCATACTTTTCCTGGGCAGGCTTGTACATAAGTGGTTGACCATTACAGTGCACATTCTTTCGACAGAAACTGACAACTACCCTTCTTGAATCAGCGGAAGGGAGAGAATGACCATAGAAAAGATTTCATGATCAATCTCTACAAAAGAATGTTGCCAGGAATCAAACCTGCGTCCTCCTAATGACTAGTCAGACGCGCATCAGACTGAGGTACTGAGGCCGGCTACAAACAGGTGCATATACTTTTTCATGATTTAAGGGGAATGGATACACCTTCAGGGGAGGCAACTCCTCCAAAAGTATTTTTCTCTCCCATGTCAATATGGGTCAACTCTTAAAGGAAAGAAATGGCTCCTCAGGAGCAAATTCTTTCCTTTAAGAGTTGAACCCCCTTTTGCAGAGGGACAGAGTTTACAGGAAAGCTGACAGGAAGCCATGAAAGTTGTCTCTCTTTGAAAAACGGCAGAAAAAACTGTCATTTCTCTTGATAAGCTGGAGCACAGTAAACTCTAAAGGAACTAAGTGACCAGCAAAGACTCAATCAGCCTCTGCATCCACCCAGTCTTGCCCTTCCCTTGATTCAAGAAGGGCAGTTGTCAAGTGAAAGAATGTGCACTGAACAAGACTACCACTAAAGAATAAGCCTCCCCAAGAATAGTGTGGTTAGGTAAGCTTACCAGCTCAGTATTATCCAAATAGTGTTGATTGGGCAATGTATTGTTAAACTGTAAACGTACAAACAAAGCCCAGTCTTACCTTTGGTTATTGCTTTTTTGATGGTGCAGAATGCTACAGAAGACGCATGTTAATAGCAAATACTCTGATGAGACTGTACAGATGTGTAGGCTGATACGAGACTTCCGGGTTTTCACCTGTCTTGACCCAATTTTTGTTTAACAATGGACACAAAGCTGGACCCAAAGCTACTATACTCCCAAAGCTTCCTGCCTGATATTGTGCATGGCACTTTTGCTAACCATGTGCAAAATCCAAGAACCTTTAATGGTTATTAATACCATCATTCTTGTCGATGTGACATCAGAATGCAGAGTAAAAGGTGTTATCTGTAAAATATGGGCTGGGCACATATACTGTGACATTGGCAAACAGTGTAGACCCAAATCAGACATTTATTCAGGGTCTACACTGTTTGCATAAAATACTGGAATTTAAGGGGAATGGGAACACCTGGCAGATTTTTCCACCATTTTTCAAAGGGAGACAACTTTCGGAACTTCCTGTTCGCTTTTCTATAAGCCCTGTCCCACTGAAAAAAGGCCTGGGGTATACTGAGGAGCAAATTCTTTCCTTCAACAGTTGACCCCTATTGACATGGGAGACAAAAACTCTTTTGCAGGAGTTGCCTCCCCTGAAGGTGTTCCCAATCACCTTAAGGGTTGTATGAAACAGTCTAAGTCCCTGTTGGGGGTCATTTACATACAGAGACAATTAACCATCACAGCTGTCAATGCTTTGGTTTCTCTCCAAAACAATTATCATATTTCGCCGTGTATAACACACTTTTTTCACACAAAAAATATGGGATAAAAATTATGTGCATGTTTCTGTTTCTAACACTCCTCTTAATTTCATTAATTTTTAATCCTTCAAACACCAGGCCCGAGGTTATAAACCTTTTTTCATGCTCAACTCAACTAGCCTTGATATTTGTCCTGCTCATAAATATTAAAATGCCAACAATTGTTAGCATTTTAATATTTATATGCAGGACAAATACAATTTTCTGCTGATCTGAACTGAAAAACATGTTTTATCTGAATTTTTATATTTATATGTATTCAAAATTTCATGCTCAAGTGAGTTGAGCATGAAAAAAGTTTTCTAATGGTGGACCCAGGCAAAATAGGTCACAGACATCATTTTTTTTAATCTTATCTGGCTGACTTAAGATTTCATGTGACTTGCCCATCTATCAGATTTACATTTAAAATACAGTAAAACCTGTCTTAGTGGCCACCTTTAATAAGCAAGCAACCTGTCTTAAGCAAGCATGTATTTGGTTTCCAAAAAAGGGAATGCATTAAATTTCACCTGTATTAAGCAATCAACTGTCTTAAGCAAGCAAATTTTGATTATCCCATAGGTACTTGCTTAATACAGGTTGGACTGTACTCTCATTTTTCAGAGAAACTGTAGTTACATCTGACCTCACGTGTATATTATAAGCAAAAGCTTTCAGGTGTAACTCAAAATTTACTCTGCTGTGCGAGTCGGACTGTCCATGCTTATAAACCCTATTGGGTTCATTTGGGGACACAGCTTGAGATGTCTTTTCATCTCAATGTCGGGTAAAAGTCCCAAAAAATTGGAATCAACATCTCAAATGAACTATATAGTGTTGACGGGGAAGTTAAACATCAAATCAATCAATCAATCAAATCAAAATTTACTGTAATCGAACTTCAAACCTACCAAAGGGTAAGCTCTTGAGCTTTCTGGACATTTCCTTCCATGTACAAAGTGGTTGTAAGACTCTCGAACCTCTTCATTAAACTGGAGTCTGAACTGAAATAAACCGGGGAATACATGTATATTGTTCATTCATCACGAACACCAACTTAAACCCCATTCTATAAAGAGAAAACTGGGGTTTATGGGGTATACATTATTTTTCTTATTTCTGCTCCAAGACATAGGTTGTTGGTACTTGTTTGAACCGCCTCAATGAGGCAGTTCTAACGAGCATGCACAACCTAAGTTTGCAGTATAAATAAGAGTAATATCACAGATTTTCATCAGAAAAGTAGCCATTTTGGAGATGTGAAAAAATGCACTATGTAGCACAGGTGTTTTATCGGGTTTCAACTTATTGTAATGACATGACTAGTGTATTAACCTTTAATGCAGAGACATCTCAACTCCTTACAGTACTTGTTCTAAAGTTTGAACAAGTAAAATTTACTACCCAATTTGTCTAAAAATAGCTGGACAAGTGACAATCAGTGTTGGCCCTGATGAGACGCCATGTTTTGTCCATATTTTCTTATTATGCAGTACCCGGTAGGTTCTATAAGAAAAATAACATTGACATAAATGATGAGAGATTTTTTTAAATTTTTACCAAGCTCATGAATCATATCCTTGGCTACAGGGAATACATGTTCAAGACCCTGCTTGGTTAAGATATGTTTAAAATTTAGTGGAGAGGTATCAACTGTACACTTGCAAAAATTCAGCTCATTCCAATCATGGGTTCTGAGATTATGTCAGAGATTTCCTTCCAGACAAAATTCTTGGACAACATGTACAAGGTGTAACCAATCACTCAAACTACTGCTCTTATTGACCTTTAAAATGCCACAAAAGTTTGCACCTGAAAATTTTGTCTGTTTACCAGTACGCTGCATCTTCTTGGAGCAAATGGTTGGAAAAAAATTGCATACAGCAAACTGTGTGGACCCTGATCAGACTGCTCCTAATGGAGCAGTCTGATCTGGAGCCACACTGTTTGTAACAATGACTTTCAAAATAACTGATAGACAACAAAGCAGACAGCAATCGTTGTGATTGGAATCTTAAAGATTAACAATGAAGCTTATTTATAACCTCAGCTGTTTCAAGAACACTACACACAAGTGACATTGCCAGAAGAATAAAATTCTATGCACATAAAGGTTAATGTAAGTAAGATTATATTATGATTAAATTATCTTTCTCCAAGAGGCAAGGTGTCGATCACTGCTGGGGTTTACTGTTATAGGAAAGAATTTACCCCTAACAATGGAAGAAAAGCTTTATATTTGGGTGTATTCTCTTTACTGCAAATATTTTTCATCATGCATATGCATAATATAAGAATCATACATGAGTATGAGGAGTGAATAGAAAAATCCTTTCGGATGGTCACAGGCTGGCTTGCCTCATGATACCAGACAGTGATCCCAAAGAGACAGATTTTTTTCTATCTACCCCTCACACCAAGGTAAGATTATTTATCTTGCATGCCTTTCATTTCTCAGTGCGGATCTTTAACCAGTTTTGTACCGGAAACACCAAAACGGGTATCCTGGTAAACAGTGCGGGCCCAGATCAGACGCCGCAGAATGTGGCATCTGATCAGGGCCTCCACTGTTTGCTAAAAGTTCAGTTATTTTCCAAATAAATTTTGATGAAAACACAATCTGACACACCTAAATTTTAATGAACTCCTGCTGTATATAAGGAGGAAGATACCATTTTGTACAAAAAGGATTAATGATGCAGTCACTTCAATTGCTAATGTCCACCATATTGTGATGACAATATTGTGATGTTTAATGTTGTCCGGTAACATGCAGTGAAGACAATCTTAATGGCAAATTGGCATTGTACATGAGATCATATTCAACAAGTCTCAAATGATCACATGAGAATCCTCACTTTTTTATCAGATTAGGATAACCTGGATAGGATAAGAATTTCTATCCCAGAGTAAAATCCAGGATTTTCTTAAGTGGTGTTAACCCACTGCATTCACCATGTTTGCATTATCTGCTGGCTCCCAGCTTGCACATTGTCAATATTGGAAAAACAGGTAACCAGACCCCCCTGACCTTTTAAGGTCAGGGGGGTCTGGTTACCTGTTTTTTCAACACTGATAACATTCAGACTAGGAACCAGCAGATAATGCAAACAAGAGGGCCATGATGGCCCTGGATCGCTCACCTGATCCCTGATCCATAGAGTAACAAGGGTCCCCGGAGCGCGGGCATTTTTGTCCCCAGGGCTATAATTTGAACAATCTTGGTAGAGGTCCACAAGATGAAGCTTCATACCAAATATCAAAGACCTGGGCCTTGCAGTTTCAGAGAAGATTTTTAAAGATTTTCCCTGTATAAGTTTATGTAAAACCAAAAGGCCCAGGGGCGGGGGCATTTTTTGCCCCAGCACTATAATTTGATCAATCTTGGTAGGGGTTTACTAGGTGAAGCTTCATACCAAATAGCAAAGACCTGGGCCTTGCAGTTTCAGAGAAGAATATTTTTAAAGATTTGCCCTATATAAGCCCTTGTAAAACCAAAGGGCCCGGAGGTGGGGGCATTTATGGCCTCAGCACTATAATTTGAACAAGAGGCTCAATGAGCCTAAACCGCTCACCTGAGGAACTTAAGTTTTAACAATTCACAGACTTGACTACTAAATCTGCTAATAGAATCCAGCCCATTGACCCTTACAGGATATAAGTCATCATTATTGCATTGCATTCCAAGTTTGAGACTTCTAGCTTCTATAGTTCCTGAGAAATCTTTGACGAAAATTTAACATTGGTCAAAATGGAGAGAAAGAAGAATGAAAGAACAGATGTACAAATAAGCTGAGAAAGCCCAATGTCTCTTACACAAAATAAGTCATCATTATTCTATTGAATACCAAATTTGATGCTTCTAGCTTTTATAGTTCCTGAGAAATCTTTGATTAAAAATTTAACATTGGTCTATTATCTCTATATGGAGAGAAAGAAGAATGAAGGAACAAATGAACCAGACTAGCTCCAAAACCTAATGCAGCCTTTCCCCTTGCCCAATGGTGCTACACATAAAATTTAAACATGATTGGTCGACTGCCTTCTGAGATATGCTTCATTGAAAGTGTGGACGACGGATGGACGGACGACAGACGACGGACTCCGGAGCCTTGGTATACTATCAGCTCACTGGAGCCTTTGGCTCAGGTGAGCTAAAAATTCAAGTCGATATTTCTGTCACAACATTTTCCCTACGTTAAGTCTATGGGCAAATTTTTTTGTCTCTCAAGGTCACGTAACTCGGTGGTCAATATTCCGATTCGGCCCAAAATCGAACTTAACCGAGATTTTATGCCTGTCCTCGTTACCTGCAAGTTTGAAGCTGATATGAATAAAAATAAAGTTGCTATCGTGGTCACAACGTATTTTTTTATGCTCAAGGGCAGGTAACTCCAAGGCAAATATTCCGATTCGGCCCAAAATCGAACTTAACCGAGATTTTATGTCTGTCCTCGTTACCTGCAAGTTTGAAGCTGATCTGAAAAAAATTCAAGTCGCTATCGTAGTCGCAACATTTTCCCTGTTGATAACAATGATGAATAAGAATGATAACAAAGTTTTCCTAATGTAAAATCTATAGGTGCTTTATGTTACCATGGCAACAAGAGTTCCAATTCCATCTACCTCCAGGCCTTATGCAGTCATTACCCCAGCTCAATGGTGCTACATATTAAATTTGATCAAGATCGTTCAAGTAGTATTGGAGATATACATCTCTGAAATTTCCATTGACCCTAATGCAAAAAGAGTCAAGTACAGGTAACTCCTAAGTGAATGATCCAATTCTTCAAGTTATCGAAGTTGACTGAAATTTCAAGCCTGTCCTGGTAATCTGCAAGAATAAAGACAATCAAAAAAAAAATTGAAGCCGCTATGGTGATGACAACATTCTCCCCATGTTACGTCTATAGGAAATTTTTTAGTCGCTCAAGGGCAAGTAACTCCTGAGTGAATTATCTGATTCGGTCCAAAATCGAACTTGACCGAGATTTTATGCCTGTCCTTATTATCTGCAAGAATGAAGTCGATCAGAAAAAAATTGACGGAGCTAGAGTGATGACAAGCTTTTTCCTATGTTAAGTCTATGGGAGCTATATGTTGCCATGGTAACCAGAGTTCCACTCAGATCTGCATGAAAACCTTATGCAGTCTTTCCACTTGCCCAATAATGTTACACATGAAATTTGATCAAAGTCGGCCAAGTAGTCTTCAAGATATACATTTTTGAAATTCACATTAACCCTTATGCAAAAATGCACAAGGGCAGGTAACTCCTAAGTGTATGATCCGATTCTGCCAATTATCGAACTTGACCGAGATTTCATGGCTGTGCTGGATATCTGTAAGAATGAAGCCAATCTGAACAAAATTGAAGCAGCTACAGTGATGACAACATTTTCCCCATGTTAAGTCAATAGGCAATTTTTCGGGCGCTCAAGGGGACGTAACTCTTGAGTGAATTATCTGATTCGGCCCAAAATCGAACTTGACCGAGATTTTATGCCTGTACTGGTTATCTGCAAGAATGAAGTCGATCAGAAAAAAATTGACGGAGCTAGAGCAATGACAAGCTTTTTCCTATGTGAAGTCTATGGGAGCTAGATGTTGCCATGGCAACCAAAGTTCCACTCAGATCTGCCTGAAAACCTAATGAAGCCTTTCCACTTGCCCAATAATGCGACACATGAAATTTGATCAAAGTTGGTCAAGTAGTCTTTAAGATATACATTTTTGAAATTCCCATTAACCCTAATGCAAAAACACACAAGGGCAGGTAACTCCTAAGTGAATGATCCGATTCTGCAAGTTATCGAACTTGACCGAGATTTCATGGCTGTGCTGGTTATCTGCAAGAATAAAGCCAATCTGAAAATAATTGAAGCAGCTACGGTGATGACAACATTCTCCCCATGTTAAGTCAATAGGCAATTTTTTCAACGCTCAAGGGCACGTAACTCCTGAGTGAATAATCTGATTCAGCCCAAAATCGAACTTGATCGAGATTTCATGCCTGTCCTCGTTATCTGCAAGAATGAAGTCGATCAGAAAAAAATTGACGGAGCTAGAGTGATGACAAGCTTTTTCCTATGTTAAGCCTATGGGAGCTCTTTGTTGCTGTGGCAACCAGAGTTCTCATCCGATCTGCATGAAAACCTAATACAGCCTTTCCCCCTACCTGATGATGGTTCATATGAAATTTGATCAAGGCCGGCCCACTGGTTCCAGAGATATACTTCGTTGAAAGTGTGGACGACGGACGCCGGCTCGTGGTATACTAATACCTCACATGAGCCTTCGGCTCAGGTGAGCTAATAAGGTGAATGCGGGAAACCCCTAAAGGGTTACCTTGGCAAACAGTGCAGGCCCAGATCAGACACCGCCAAACTTGGCATCTGATCAGGGCCTGCACTGTTTGCTAACAAGACTATTCCATCAAAAATAGAATAAAAATGAAAAAAAGGCCTGACACCACTTATATGACAAATGGACTTGTCCAACATATAGCAATGGAAGAGTCCACTAATATACAATGGGTTAAATAATAAGTGTAATGAGAACTATTCCTATACATGTATACCTTTTCTCTATGAAGATTTTCAGAATGTTCATGGCTATCCTTCCCTCCATTTTATTGCCAGTCATGACCAGCTCTGTAACAGTCTTACAGAGCTCAGAACTGTTCATTATATTATTGGTGAGGCTGTCACTTTTGTTACAAACTTCCTCTACCAGGTGCAGTATGGGAACCAATCTGGAATCTCTGGTGACAGGTGCATTTTGACTCCCAGCTGAAATATATTTATCATGTTAACCAATTATATGCTGAAGAGAATTTACAATGTACTTCACCATATAAACAGTAAAAATTCCTATATTAAGACCATCTATTGGACTGTTCAAAAGTGGTCTTTAAGACCAAAGTGGTCTTTAAGAACTTTGGTCTTTGTGTTTGAGTTATATGTCTCACCAACAGTTAAAGTCATACAGAGACGGTCACTCAGTTAAAAGAATGAGAAACCCGGGATCAATCCTGCAACCCCTGGATTACAAGGCGAGTATCATAACCACTACACCTGGGGTGGGGGGTTCTTAACTTTGGTCTTTAAGACCACTTTTGAACAGTCACAAAGATGGTCTCCCACTACAGCACATTGGATGTAAAAAACACAAAAAAAACGTTCCAGAAACCTTCTAAATATGCTTTTAAAAGCATAATTTGTCGCAATTTTAGGTGGTTGTAATAGCAGAACTTTACTGTCCAAATTCAGGTTTGTCAGGTTGAGTTGTAAAATCATTCATATTTTCCGAAAGTACTGCACACAGCCATGTCTGGACAATGTACTGTAATGATCCTAAGTATTGGGACAGACAGGCCTAAGCAAACAGTTAGATCCTGATCAAATTGCTCCTTCAGCAAACAGTGCAGACCCAGATCAGACTGCTCTAATCATTAATCAGAGGTGGGTGAAAACTGGTGTCCCTAGGAAAAAAATACACCACATTCCGTTGCAGAACTTGGCATCTCACATGTGACCAGAGCCAGGCTCAAACCACAGTGGTGTGGGAGACATCAGCGCTCTTATCCACTAAGCCATGGAGGCCTGTACAGAGCTATTTTTAAGACAGAAGTTAATTCAAAGAGATAATACTTTAACCCATTGTATACTACCGGTAGTCTACTCTTCTATAGCTATATGTTGGACAAGTCCATTTGTCATATAAGAGGTGTCCGGCGTATTTTCTTTTCTATTTTTGACGGAAAATTCTGTTAGCAAATAGTGCAGGCCCTGATTCAGACGTCACGTTCTGCAGCGTCTGATCTGGGCCTGCACTGTTTGCCAAGATACCTCTTCAGAGGTTTCCTGCCCGCATAAAATGGGTTAACTTTACTCACATTTATGTCTCTTGGTAGTGGCTGTTTCCAGTGTCTGAGAAACACGCTTCAAACTGGCCTCACAGAAGTCCTCGAAAACTGACGATTCTTTGCACCAGTATGTAGAATTGACCCATGCTGTTACTAGGAACTTTAGAATGGCTCTGTCCACAAACACACTACTTCCGGAACTAAGAAGGCTGAAAGACCTCTCAATGTAATCTGAAACAATTTTGACAACTGTAATTGAGAATCCTTGCAATTTTTACGTGCATGAAATACAGTCAACCCTCTTTATACCGATCTTTGTTATAACGGCAAAACTCATTATAACCGCAATTTCAATGCAATCATGAATGACTTCTTAACTAAAGGCTTAGCCTCTGTTCTGAGTGGCATGGGCTTCCCTCAGGTTGGAAATGCACAAATCGAGTCCGTAATCATGAAAGATTCTTGTAATGTTATACTCCAAGAAACAAATGTTATAGATATTTGTTAGAATCGCCTCACCGAGGTGATTTCTAACAAATGTCTGTAACATTTGTTTCTTGGAGTAATGATGGGGGAAATGGCCTTTTATTACCTATCATACTCCTAACTGGGATTCTTTATAATGGCAAATTCTTTACAATGGCACAACAATAGGGAACAAATACTGTCGTTATAATGAGGGCCGCTGTATGTAAATTCTAAGTAGATTAATTTACTTGATGAACCCTTGTTTAAACTTTATCCTGCTGTTAACCACAACCCCTGACTCTGCAAACAGTGTAGATCCAGATCAGATGGCTTCTGAAGAAGCCATCTGATCAGGATCTGCACTGTTTGTCATGCTAATTGTGAATTTGAACAAAAACATTGTATCAAGTAATTTGATTGGCTGAAAGTCAGAGATGGGTGTAGCTAAATAAATTATTCAGCATTTGCGAACACCAAAGGAGTGGATCAGCTTGCGATTCTGAGCAATCTCGTAATCTGAACCGTCGTTGTTCGCTGCTTTGTCAGTATAGTTAATGCGGACTTCAAGTTCTGCATTTCAGGACTCTAGCGGTTTCAAAAGCTGGTTCGGGTCTCAGCTAATGGGAACTTTTCTAGCTAGACTAAATACAGATTGTATCTAATATACAGGAAATCACCGAAATTACTATACACGCGCGCAAGATGGATTTTGAAATGTTGGTCTTCACTGGCTCGAACTACCGATCGGTCAAATTTTTTTTGGCAGCCCTAGCGAGTTTGTGCCATTGAAGTTCGACTCTATATGGAAAAATGGTAAATGACCATAATTTGATGATAAATGGTCATTTTCTACATAATCTACACATTTTTTGTTTGCATATAACACAGACACAGCTATATACTAACACAGTTTCAGCTTTTAACCTCAACCATCAAGTTACAATAAAAAAGTTGGAGTGTACCTGCAGGATCATTAAGAATCCATTTCAGTCCAAGACCATGGCTTGATATCTTTGACAAACTATCAAATGCTGCAGTTAGGATGGAAAAGTCCTGAGAGAATGCAGTATCTTGCAAGACTGTGGAAAAGGCCTTCTTCACAATGTTCTTGAAACTGGTAAACAAATCCTCTGTTTCTCCCAGCCATCCAACCAGTTTTACAGCAAAACTGACAATGGTGCCATTCAGACTGGTTCTCTTTTCTAAGACTGAGGTGATGAACCATTCTATCTTGCTGATTTGAATCAATTCTTCTGATAAAACTGTAATTTAATAACAAACAGCCACTGCAGTAATTCATAAAACCATATTTTACTAACATTTAAGGGGAATGGATACACCTGGCAGATTTTTCTGCCATTTTTCAAAAGGAGACAACTTTCTGGATTTCATGTTCGCTTTTCTATAAGCCCTGTCCCACAAAAGGTCTACTCTTAAAGGAAATAATTTGCTCACCAGGAGCAAATTCTTTCCTTTAACGGTTGACCCCTACATGCAAACACTACGTCATCACTCAATAATACTATTTGCCGTGACTTACCAGTGGTTGGCAAAAAAAAGTCTTTCGCCGTTTATCACCATTGTAAATGTGATGTTATTTTCTCTAAACTTGTATTTTGTTTGGAATCGAAACGACAAAACTGACCTTTAAACTTTTATAATAGACACGTCTTAGCTAGTAATTATTGGTTTCTAGAAGAGTTGAGGATGTTCTGATGATTAAATTACCTGTTAAACTTATGCAGGTAAAGAGGTGGGACGGTTTTAATCATTTGTAATAAAAATACGCAAAACGAATGACTAAACGCGAAAGATGCATGAATGAACTTTAAAATATATTTATCTAGTCATTTAAAGTGTAAATCGATCAATTTTCTGCGACAGTCAACTAAAATATGCCCGTAATATTAAACCTATTTACAATGTGTTTATATGGAACCAGGGGCTTTTTGCCTGCCAGGAAAGATTGTTATCAAAAGGAAAAGGAATTTTGCGCATGCGCAATGACATGTAAACAAGGTCACGTATCATAACATTGGATCCGTCTATAGATACGAGAGACAAAAATACTTTTCTAGGAGTTGCCTCCCCTGAAGGTGTATCCATTCCCCTTAATACAATGTGGTTGACATACCATATTTACCGTTAGTATTCGGACACCTAAATTCCTTACCATACTTGCTCTAAAATTTGAACAAGTACAATTTACTACCCAATGTTGTGTCTAAAACTAGCTAGATGGGCGGCAATAGTGTGAATCAAGTATGGTGCAGAACTGTGACTGAGAATTTAAAGCATACACTTAGTGAATGCAGTCTGTAAGGTATTTAAATCTATGTTTTTTATGATCTGAAACATTTTCAACATTTATCTATGCTTCTCGATTCTGGTGGGAAGCGACAAATGCAAAATTCCTTGAATTTGGAAATGAGGCCAATGCACTGCTCCATCATCCTGGCACAAATGTAGGACAAAGCGTCCAACGGACAAAACGTCCCATGCCTTTTTTGACCAGGTGGACAAAACGTCCCACGTCATTTTTTCAGGGTGGACCAAAGTCCCACATCATTTTTTTCATGGTGGACAAAACGTCCCACACAATTTTGACAGGGTGGACAAAACGTCCCATGCTATTTCGACAGGGTGGACAAAACGTCCCATATTCTTGAGGTGGTGTTAGGGAGGAGGATGGCTGATACATTCCTTTAATTTCCAATCAGAATTTGTTAATTGTAATTAGTAAAAATACTTTCCCAGTTTGTAAGTTTGTACTAATTTCTGACCCCCGCCCATTGGGGCTTGAAGAAATAGATTGGGCTGCATGATGCTTCCACGCAGAGCTGACACCGACCGCACGCAAGTACTGGTAAATCGCTTTGAGGTTCTAAGGTGGTGCGAGTCCGACCGTCCATGCATATAAACCCTATTGATTTCATTGGGTGGCAGGGCTTGAGATGTTGGGTAAAAGTCCCACAAAATTGGAAGCAATGTCTCCAAAATGACCCATACCGTGTTGACGGGATGTTAAACCTTAAATCAAACAAACAAACAAATTTACTAATTTCATTTCAATTAGTTATCAATTAGATAGGTCTCTATTCCTAATCAGAATGTGTTAATTGTAATTGGTCCAAATATTTTCACATTGTGTATGATTGAGCTAATACCACTTCCAATATCTTTTCAACAAACAACAATTAGTTATTTATTAGATCGATTGGACAATTTCTTTTCATTAAGTATAATGATTCCCTCCTAATTGAACATGGGACATTTTATCCACCCTGTCAAAATAGCAAGGGACATTTTGTCCACCCTGTCAAAATAGTGTGGGATGTTTTGTCCACCCTGAAAAAATGATGTGGGACATTTTGTCCACCCTGAAAAAATGGTCGCGGGACGTTTCGGTCCTGAGTAGTTTCGGTCCCTGGGTCGTTTCGGTCCTGAGTCGTTTCGGCTGGGTCGTTTCGGCCTGGGTCGTTTCGGTCCAATTTCAGGGGTGGGTCGTTTCTGCCAAATTGGTGTGTCATTTCGGCCAAATTGGTGGGTTGTTTCGGCCTGATTTTTCTGTCACTTTATTTACATGTATATATATATATTGTTTGTCGAAAATCAGCCTGTGCTTTTGCTATCTTCGCTCGTTTTAAGCCTTAAATAGGTCAGAAAACAGTGCTTTTTTGAACTGCGTAGACTCGGAGATCAGCCTATGTGTTTGCTATCTTCGCTTGTTCAGTTTTTAATAGCTCAGAAAACAGAGGTCTTTACAAACTATGTAGACTCTGATCACTATGAACATATTTATAAGTTATTAAGTCTTTGAAGGTGTCACAACGACAGATGCAGGCTGATCATATAAAATAATAACATCGTTCAGTTTTTAATAGCTAAAAAAACAGGGGGGGTTCAAACTGTGTAGACTCTGATCACAATGAACAGATTTATAGGTTATTAAGTCTTTGAAGGTATCACAACGACAAATGCAGGCAGATCATATAAAATAATTAGGCTACATTTAGCAAATATTTTGCATGTTGTTCTCAAAATGTGCGTGTCATTCATACTAGTACAGTAGAATTCCGCTTAAAGACCACTCTTATATTAGGACCACTCCACTATTAAGACCGGTTTTCGCCAGACCCAAATTATTTCTTATATAATCAATTAAGACCGCCACGCTATTCAGTATTAAGACCGCTTTCAAAAGACCGAATCTACCATTACTGTTCTTTATTGAGACCACTTTTTGGCCAAGTCAAGTTAATTTGTATCTCTCAGACCATTGGTCAATATAATTTTTTGGTGGATTCCTCATCATTACAACAGATCTTGGTAATGTCCACACATTTCCCTAAAGGTGTGAAAAACAGCAGTTTACCTGTACTAATCAGTGTGTAGTTTTGACAAGATTTTTTATGCTAGGTGAATAAATAGTTTTAATAATTTATGTACCGTAAAAATTCGGCTATAAGGCGATTCGGCTATAAGACGGGACCCCTTTTTCAGTTCTTCTAATGTGGGATTTTGCTTATACTCTTTTATAAGACGGGTCAAATTTTTGCCATATCTGTCGGGGCCTATCTGCTACCGCCAGATGCCGTTTAGATGTGAGAAATCGGCATTTTTTTCGTCAGAAAACCCCTCTACTTACCCCTCACATGGCTTTGTTTATGTCTGTTGACATAATGTCTTCGCTTGTGAGAGTTACAAAGAGAGACAACTCTTACTGAATCTGAATCGGTAGGTCTATTAAGCGTCTGGAAAAGGGGAAAACGTCGGGCCGATAGGTCGTATCGCTGTCGGCCCGAAGTTGGTCCGGTACATGCTTTGCTGGCTAAGACTTCTATTTAATAGACGACAGGGCTGCCAAATCCATTTCCCGGTTGCCCGAGACAAGACCGAAATCGCGCCGAGCAAGTGCAAAAAAATCGTCTACAACCGTCAGTCTTTCTGAGTCTTTAAATCCGGTAAAACTAGACCAGTAAGTAAATCGCAATAATTAATGCAGACAAACCATCTGTGTATTTATTACGGTTCAATTATGACACTATTGTTAATCCCTGTCATATAATTGCCACCCTGCGGTGCGTGTCGATAAGGTGTGAAAATATGGTCAAGTTATGTCTCGTATTTGCGTTTATCCTCCAATCATAAAATTTAATCCACAATCAATGTGAAAATGATTTAATCGCTCCTCAGACAATTAGCTACATCTAACGGTAGAAGTTTGCATTACAAAAAAATGGACTATTCTACGATCTCATGAATGGTTATGTTTTGGCGCCAAATAGCAGACGCTGGGCGAGAAAAGTCGAACGCTGTTGGTTATTGACACGGAGCTTCTGGGGATAATTCGGGAGCTGTGCAAAGCGCTGGTTTTCTATCCACCTCTATTCACAACCGTTTAGCTATCGAGAAAATATTTTTTACCGGTTCCTAACGTTTTTTTTTTTTATGAACGAGATACACACAATGACATTAAACACGTGTTGGGGTGCTGGCGTCGGATGACGTCATTTACCGATCGCGTGCAGAAAAATGGTAGCGTCGGTTTGTGGGCGGCGATTTTTATCAATTCAAAAATCATTGATCGGCATTTTCCGTATGTCTGGTCTTCGCCGGACTTTGCCGGAAAAAAGCATGCAGTCCATGACCTCGGCTATAAGACGGGGTCAATTTTTCGGGCTCATTTTGGAGGGAAAAATCCTCGTCTTATAGCCGAATTTTTACGGTAATGTACAGCTATGTGTTCTTCAGAAAGAAGATTATTGTGGAACAATTGTCATCATTAATGTGATTTTTATTGGGGTAATATTGCCTTTAATTACAAATAATGAGGAAAAGAACAGTAAAGTTAAAGACACTAAGATTTACTAAAAAGCAATAAAATAGGCACAGTGCACATAAAAAAAATACTTAAATCAGTAGTGCCAGCAATATTTTTTTCACCAATTCCATTATAAGGGACCACCCTGCTAAGATTCCAGGACATTTGCCCCCCCAGTAGAAAATGCGACCCGGACATTTGCCCCCCAGAGCTTATTTTAGGTATGGACATCTGCCCCCCAGTGCTTATTTTACAGGTGGACATTTGCCCCCCACTGCTTATTTCAGAAAGGGACATTTGCCCCCTAGATAGACCAGCACTAACACAAAGGAGGAAAACAATGTATTTATTGGTTTATTATCATCACAAATACAAAATGTTAAGCAATAAATTACTCCATCTATATAAATATGAATCCCATAATAACCTGCTGTTATGGACAACTCTACGTTAGAAAGCAGTATGGATCCCGATCAGATGCCATATCTGATGGGGATATATACTGTTTGTCATGCAATTTGTTAATTTAACAAAAATATACCAAGAATGTGATGGTTTATAGTCAACAATTGGAGATGCTTACTTTATTCAGCAGGATAAGGGTTAAGCAAGTCAGCTACAAAACCATATATTGAATTTCTGCCTCACTGAGGGTCCAGTGTCAGACGCCTATACTCAAGTGGTTTTTACACTGGATGCACTAATGGTTAATTCTTGAAGAAATTGAAATGATTTTGAATGGGCTGTAAAACTTTAACCAAAAGGTTGTCATGTAAATTATGTAGCTATATACAAGTCTGTGTAATGAATTTTCTTGTCTAGCCAGGTTGGGGGGCAAAAGTCCCTTTCTGAAATAAGCAGTGGGGGGCAATTGTCCACCTGTAAAATAAGCACTGGGGGGCAGATGTCCATACCAAAAATAAGCTCTGGGGGGCAAATGTCCGGATCACATTTTCAACTGGGGGGCAATTGTCCATTTTTAGATTACCGTATTCGCCCTAATTACCGCACCGTGCGCTTAGTTTTTTCAAAATCGTGTCATAAAATCATGGGGAAAAATCTACCTAATTAGCGCACACTTGATACGAAAACAACAGCTTCCAAGATGATGCATACTGATATTTAATGGGACGGAAAAAGATACTTAATCATTGCCTTCACTGTTGGAAGAAATAATGGTAAGTTTTTATAGATTTACTATGAGACCTTCAAGGGGAGATTACTGTAAAGTGTGCGCTTATGCATTTCCTTTTCAAAAATAGCTTTGTTGTGCGCTTTTAAGAGCATGTGCGGTAATTAGGGCGAATACGGTAAGTCATTGGGGGGGGCAAATGTCCTGGGGGGCTAACGTCCGGAGACCCCCCGCTAATAAGACCACTTTTTAGAAGTCTAGAAAGAGATCTTAATAGCAGAATTTTACTGTAAATACTGATCATTCTCAGACAATAATGAAGTCCTTGTCACATCTCCTTGTTGGTGCTAACTGGAAACATGGCTATGGATAGAACTTTTAAAACACTTTATTTGGGCTATCATAACCATGGCTAACGTGACAGTCGTTGAAATAATATTCCGAATGTAAATAACAATTACTATTGAATATGTTTTATACAGAACAAAAGCTATCTAATAAAATCGGACCGAAACGACCCACCGAAATAGGCCGAAACGACCCAGGTCCAAATTTGGGCCGAAACGTCCCGGATTCTGAAAAAATAATGTGGGACATTTTGCCCACCTGGTCAAAAATGGCATTGGACTTTTCGTCCGGCTCCCTCCGGGCACTTCACACCTAGTCAAGAGTAGAGTCAGAAAGTGTAGCACCAGAACACTACACCATACCATGTGACAACTACTTGATTGAACAGAATACTGATCGGTGCAAATAAACGGTGAATCAAGTACTGGCACTGTTGGGAGGCCATGTAGTTTTAAAGACTCATAATTATAAATTTAGCCACCCACCTACGGTGATGGCTCAATGTGACCGACTCCGTATATGAAGATAGACAAGTGTAAAAAAAAAAAAATGTGGCCGCGAATACTAATGACATCAGGTAAATTATCCTTGCAAATCTATACGAACCAATCAGCTTGATTTTGTCATATAAAAGATGAAGTATGGAGTCATCAGCTACTTTAAAACTTGAATTTGAAAGAAAGGCAAGCACTGTATGAAGTTGTTCGCTCCATTGTTTACTTGAAAACTTTGTATTGAAGTCCATTTGCGGTGCATACATTTACCGGAAAGCACCAAAATACCGGAAAGCAAACCAAAATACCGGAAAGCACATATAAATACCAAAAAGCATTTATATATACTGGAAAACATTAGAAAATTGTATTTAAATGCAATATATAACATATCTGGAACAATTATGGTTGCTCTCTGGACTTATTGCGATTTTATTGCAATGGTAAGTATGCCCCACCCGAACAGGAAGAAAAAAATATCACAATTTTTAATCTTATTTTTTTTTTTTTCATGTATTTTTATAGACATGTTTTCGTAATGATTTGTGCATTCTGATCTGAAGTCAAATCAAGTGACAGAAATCATCCATTGCTACGGGTCTGATCAGACGCACAGGTAATTAAAGAGAAGAAATTGTCGTGCTCTGGCTCATTATATAATACCTTGATTGTGGATTAACGAATGAATACCTGTTAAAGTTTCACCACATTTAGATAATTGGATCAATTATTGGCACGTGCCTTATGTTGTTGTTGTATATCTATAAGGCATTTTATCGCTGCCTTATGTCATTTATCCCCTTAACATGCCAATCACAACAATTGTTGTCTGCTGTTTACTTTCAAAGTTGCAAACAGTGCGGTTCCAGATCAGATGGCTCCTTTAAGGATGATAGTGATTTTTTGTGTGCAAAAATATAAGTGAAGATGAAAATATATATGTTTAACATTGACCCAACTATGAGTGAAATAAGATCAAGCCAGTCTTAATAGAAAATATTATCTTTCCCTTCTTCGTCCTAAAAAGTCTTGTGGGTACTCGTTATAACCGTCTCAATGAGACTTTCTTACCAATAGAAATTAAGATAACACACACGAGCGACAAAGTGCATTTTTCACATCTCCAAAATAGCTACTTATGAAAACTCGGGATGATTTTTTTTTATTAAAACGTTGTGGTGGTCGTTAGAACCGCCCCTTTGAGACGGTTATAACGAGTACCCACAACCTTTGCCTAAGAACGGAAATAAGTATAGTATTGTTTACCCCGTAAACCCAAACTGTCTCTATATAAGTGGGGTCTAGTGGGTGTTCATTTCACGGACCTGATCACGTGATGCTACACTTTAGGATAGGGAAACCTGAAAACACACGGCATCACGAAAACACGCCTATATAATTTGGACTCCCTTGAACCCCTGTTTTATATAGAAAAACTTAGGTTTGCAGGGGTAAACCTTATTTTTCTTAATTTTGCTCTAAAATATAGAGTGTTCTAACGTGTACTTTCAAATATAATAAAGATGAATACTGCTGACCGCTTCTATAATGCATGTAGCATCACTTAAACATGCCATTGTCATTGCATTGTACCTATACATTGTTTTCAACGGGTCTCGGTGGCCTAGTGGTTAGGACCGCTGACTCTTTCTCAATAAGTCGCTCATCACTGTGGTTCGCGGCCCCGCTCAGTTCACTTGTGGCAAGAGACAAGTTCTGTTTGGTTATTCTCTGAGTTACACTTGCTTAATTGGTGGTTCGCATCCCGCTCAAAAACGTGTGAAAGACAAGTTTTGCCTGATTTTCTCCTGGTTCTCCCATTTTTGCCAATCCAGTCGATCGGCTCGATATATGTGAAAATCTTGAAAGGGCTATTCAGTCCCCACCACCCGCTAAACAGCTAAATCTTCATGTTGAACAGACGTGTTTTACACCGTATTTAGTCAGAGACACTACCCCCGCTCTAGCAATGGAAACCCTGGTAAACCTTACATGGTCACTTGGTGGTGATCTCCGAATAGACACCCTTTGTTGAACTAACGTCAAGACGACATTATTTAACCAATGTATTCCGAACGGTCTGGTTCAAGTTCTTTAAACTGCACTTAACACTCTCAAATGGTTGCTGCAGTGTATGAAGATAGATCTATATAGATAGCAGCGTGTAATTCTTGAAACTTGCATGTCATTCTGACAATACCCTAGGGGATTTGGGATAAATATTTAAGTTTTTTAGGTAATTATCAATATAAATCTAATACATAGGCCTAAATTTCATTTTTAACATGTTCCTCCGCTGAAAAAAAACCAAGTACAAAGTGCTTTTTGGTATTTATATGTGCTTTCCGGTATTTTGGTTTGCTTTCCGGTATTTTGGTGCTTTCCGGTAAATGTATGCACCCGTCCATTTGAAGAGTCTTCCAGGGGAGCGCACTTAGCTTAGACTAGTTAAGGCTGCATATAAATAGGAAAAGTTTACTTTTCTAATGGAAAGCTTTGACAAGTCGAAGGATAAAATTGAAAAGGAACTTTGGAAGTTGGTGATAGGTAAGTCATTTACAGACCGCAAGCTCCTGTAATTGGGTGATGTGACAGAAGAAATTTTACCAGGGTATCACTACCTTAAACTATATTCAAGGGGAGTAACTTCCAAATGCCACCTACTTCCGTTTCCGGGAAAAAAGTCAAGGAAGTTGTCATCTGCTGTTTATCTAATTTTAATTTCAGTTTTTGCTTGCTGATCTTGATAATGATAGAACAAAATAATGGGAAACTGTTTTTCTAGATGTTTTGGACGGTTTGACAGAAGGTGACTCAGTGACATTGCTACTTGTGAAAATAAGGGCCAATTTCTGAATCATGACATCATCTGATCATATCTCATATCAGCACATTCAAGTCATTCTCTTGGCCCCCACCCATAGGGGCTTGAAGAAATATATGGGCTGCATGATGCTTCCACGCAGAGCTGAATCCGGCCCGCATACTAGTACTGGTAAACCGCTAAGAGGATCTAAGCCTGTCCAGGAACTGCTGTGTGAGGCAGACTGTCCATGCTAATAAACCCTATTGGTTTCATTGGGCGACAGGGCTTGAGATGTCATTTCATTTCAATGTCGGGTAAAAGTCCCACAAAATTGGAAGCGACGTCTCCAAAATGTCCTTTACAGTGTTGACGGGGACGTTAAACCTAAAATCAAACAAACAAAATCAACTCATTCTCTGATTCATCTTAAAAAATCAAAGCACTGACAGCACTGGTGGGTAGACGGTCTCTGAGTGTTGTCTGCAAAAATGGCCCTGAATTGAGGCATATTCGTTTAACCCTTAAATTCCTGGTGTATGAATGTCATTTGACGTGTCACTAGTAATAATTCTGATTCTGATTCCTTTAAACAGTTAAATTTGTGTAGACCCTGATCTGACGTCACCATTACAATAACATACCCGTGCAACAAAGTGCATTTTTGCACATCTCCAGTGATTTTTTTAGGCGTGCGTCCTGTACGCATAATTTCGCCAGAGGACGCATAAAAATATCGTCGGCGGGTCCTGGGACGCATAAAAATTCTCGGATGAATGAACGCTTGCTTTATGAACTCTTACTTTCGTTTTCGGAATGCAAAAACGGTGTTAAGTGCCCTATTTGATAAAACCCAGATGTCTGATATGGATTAAAACTGTTTGATAATTTATAACGGTTCAATTATGACACTATTGTTAATCCCTGTCATATAATTGCCACCCTGCGGTGCGTGTCGATAAGGTGTGAAAATATGGTCAAGTTATGTCTCTAGTTTGTGTTTATTCCCCGATCATAAAATTTAATCCGCAATCAATGTGAAAATTATTTAATTGCTCCTAAGACGAGTTGCTACGACTATTCTACTATCTCATGAATGGTTATGTTTTGGCGCCAAATAGCAGACGCTTGGCAAGAAAAGTTGAACGCTTTAATTTGTGTTAACACATCTATATGTTGTTGTTGGTTATTGACACGGAGCTTACGGAAAGCGCTGTTTTCCACAACCGTTTTGCTATAGAGAATTTTTTTACCGTTTCCAAACATTTTTTTATGAAAGAGATATGCCCCATTAGATAAGACAACAGACACGCGTGGGGTTGCTGGGGTCCGATGCCGTCATTTACCGATCGCATGCAGGTGGTTTGTGGGCCGCAGTTTGGATGCCGGAATTCGATGTTCGCATTGAACTTGCTTGTTTATTTCGTTTAAAATCAGAGTTTTAGGAATAATACTCACAAAAATTGGGCTTGCTTAGTAATGGAGGTTGTTATATTATTCATGTGTAAGTAAAATTGAGTGGACAATTATTCAAT
This sequence comes from Lucinisca nassula, assembly GCA_963580285.1. Lineage (NCBI taxonomy): Eukaryota > Metazoa > Mollusca > Bivalvia > Lucinida > Lucinidae > Lucinisca > Lucinisca nassula. The sequence goes on along the minus strand of OY757011.1, from coordinate 88,270,459 downwards.
TAAACGTTATTTATGTCGGGAATTATAAAAGGATAGAGCATAACATGAGATGCATCGTATTTTCAGCTGACATGAGTAAAAATAAAATGGTCCAAAAATAATTTGGGTGGGTTACCCACACCCTGAACTTGGGCCTGTAATTTGAGGGAATGCGGGTAATACATGCCTGAATACAACACTTACTCTAGGGTGCGAAAGAAAGTTTCACAATGGGTCCTGGGTTGGATGCATGGTTTGGGTCTGGGATGCATTAATTCTGGACCCAGTGGGTCCCAGGACTCATAATGGCAAATTTGTAAAAAAATCACTGCATCTCCAAAATGGCCATTTTTCTGATGAAAATCCTTAATATTTTTCTTATATTAAATACTGCAAACATAGGTTGTGGGTGCTCGTTAGAACCACCTTGTGTGTACTCATTAGAAACGCCTCAGTGAGGCGGTTGTAACAAGCACCCACCCTGAGGCGGGTCTAACGAGTACCCACAAGGCAGTTCTAACGAGCACCCACAACCTATGTCTTGGAGCAAAAATAAGAAAAATAATGTATACCCCTGTAAATGCCAGTTTTCTCTATATAAAATGGGGTATAGTGGGGTCTTAATTGCACAGACTTGTTCATGTGATGACTTAATTCCTGCAGGCTGCAGCGTCTAATCTGGGTCTTTTTACTGTTTACCAAACCCAACACTATAGTCCAATCCAGACTGATTTGTCACACAGCTCTGACCAGTGACCACACAACCACAAAGCTTGACTATTAACCCTTTTTCTACCAAATGGAATCTTCCTCCTTATGTATAGCAGGAGTCCATTTCAAAATTTAGGGGTGTCAAGTTGTGTTTTCTTCGAAATTGATTAGGAAAATGGCTGAACCTTTTTGCAAACAATGTAGGCCCTGATCAGACGCCACATTCTGTGGCGTCTGATCTGGGCCTGCATTGTTTGCCAGGGTACCCGTTTTGGGGTTTCTGGTACTAAATGGGTTAGAAACCATTATGTATCTACATCTTCATATACTGAGTTGGTTACATTTGTCCATCACCTCAGATACCTAGATTTCATACAAACCAGTGATAGTCACATGGCATTAATTAGAATAAAGCTATAGTGTTTAGTAACTTTGGGTTTTCTGACAAACAGTCGGACCAGTCATACAGAAAAACTATTATGAATGTATGCTACTGCTACATATAATAATTGCTATAATGACCATTTTGGCTATCAATTGGACATTTTGTCCAATTTATTGTTTTCAGGTTTTGCATCCCCGTCAACTGTACTGAAGTCATTTTGGACTGTTTCTTCCAATTGTGTGGGACTTTTACTTGACACCAGGGGTACAGACTAAGCATTTTGCTTTAGGCGCCCAGACTGCCTTAAATCCAAATTTTACATTATAAGTTAATAGGAATCTTTTTTTCAAAACTTAGCCGCCCAGACAAAAATTTAGGCACCTTGGGCGACTGGGCGCCTACCAATCTGTAGCGCTGTGGCACTGAGATGAAATGCCATCTCAAGCAATTCAACCCTAGGAAACTGATCGGGTTTATATGCAGGAGTGGTCTGATTCTCACAACTTTGCCTGGGCAGGCTTAGTCCTTCTAAGTGGTTTACCGGTACGCCTGTTCAGTTGGTTTCAGCTCAGCATGGAAGTAACATGCAGTCCAATCTGTTTCTTCACATCTCAGTGTGGTCAAACAATAAATTATGGGTACTGCTTGAAATAATGTATCTCAGTATACCATGGTATTTAGCAGAGTACTGTGTCACAGTATTTTAGAAAGGTTCAAGAGGTCATCGTGAAATGTCAGCAGTATTGGACATTTGCAAACATCTGATGGTTCATATAAATAAGCTTAAACCACCTTTTGATTGATTAGTGAGTCGGTTTTTATTCACTGAAATATTGTTTTACATTGTAGACAAAAATACATGTCTGTATTTATACTTAAAGTGGAGAGTGTAAACCTGCTAGAGTATAGTGAGACACCTGATGTTGACAATGTCTTGCGGCTTGATAATAACATGATGTACAGGGGAACTCCAAGCATCCCAATAGTGTCACTCAGAGCATTGTAAACTATATTTGACCTTAAAGGTTATCCTGCTCTTTGAGAAAAGTAGGTGCTTATCAAAATCTAAATACATTGCACAAAAATTAACAGATTGAACTGTTTTATAAGGGTATATATTATTTTCTAATAATTTATGTGCTTGAAAACTTTACATGTTTTACTCAGTAGTATTGCCTTGATGGGGGCAGTTCCAACAAGACAGTTCAATCAATATTTTGGGCATAGATAAGAAATTGTCACAAATTGTCATCAGAAAAGTGCTATTTAGCTCTTGTCCTGTTGAATCAGGATATGCTCTGCCACTGTCATCTGAACAACATCACGTGAATAGTCTGTGAAATGAACACCCCCCTAAACCCCACTTTATGTAGAGAAGACTGGGGTTTACTGGGGTATACATTATTTTTTTTATTTCTGCTCCTAGACATAGGTTGTGGGTACTCATTAGAACCGCCTCAATGAGGCGGTTCTGACAAGCACCCACAACCTATATTAGGAGTAGAAATATGAAAACTGCTCCTAGACATAGGTTGTAGGTACTCGTTAGAGCCGCCTCAATGATGCAGTTCTAACGAGCACCCACAACCTATATTAGGAGTAGAAATAAGGAAACTACCATAAATTTTCATCAGAAAAGTAGTCATTTTGAAGATGTGAAAACATGTACTGTGTCACACGGGTGTGTTATCATAATGAATATCTACACTGTTTGACATTCAGTTGGTGAATTTGTAGGAATAAATTACATCAAGTTATCTGATTGGTTGAAATGGCATCATCTTGTCTGATTGGTTGAAATGGGTGTTGCTAAATTAATTTATTCAGCAGGATGGGGTTAAAAGCCATGAAAGATTTCATTATCTCAGGTGGATTTGTTTTTTTTTTAATGTAATTTTGTTCTTTTTCAGGCGTAAATACCTCAACACTAGGTATGACGTTGAAAGGGTTTCGACATCCATTGAGGTAATTTCTTCGTATATACATACAGCCCATACTGCATTTAGTAGCATGCTAATGTTGACCTTTGCTTTGCAAAACCCGCTGAACACAGTGAATTCATTATTTTTAATTAAAACGAATCGGAATGTGAATGCCATAGATTTAAGATACAACTTTGCTTTTTGATGAAATTGACATAGGTGTGATATTTCTTTTTAGGTTTCAGTAGAAGCAGACATGTTGTCTCAACCAAATTTTTAAATACATTTATAACACAACCTCATTATAGCACTGTTCATTATAAAATGGGTTTGGATATAACATGGTTTGAAAATGGATCCAAAAAAAATAAAGTTTTAGAACCGTAGATGTTCATTGGTTCTATATAATCAATACATTAATTACAAAATCACACCTGTACAAATACATTGTAAATTTTATCGCCTGAAAAAGGAACATTTTAAGATGAAAAATTGTGATACTTTTCTTATTTCTGCCCAAAATATAGATTGTGGGTACACGTTAGAACCGCCTACAGGTTAGGTAGTTCTAACGAGTACCCACAATCTATATTTTAGAGCAGAAATCAGAAAAATAAGGTTTACCCCTGCAAACGTGTTAGCTGTGGAGTGTGGTGGCTCAGTGGTATTATGCTAGAGGTCCCCGGTCAATTACCGGCAGCAGTAATTAAATCTAGGTGTTCGAACACACTTCACCGGCATCATTTGCAGGGATGAATGCCACAAAGGGCTCCATCCTTCGGATAGGGACATTAACTGGAGGCCCCTCTATGCAGGGAGAACCATCCCCTGTCCAGGTTTAAGATCTCTACCGTAATTACATGGTTACTGTGTAGGCTTTCATCCTGCAAACCTGGAGTGTATGTAAAGTACACCTACACATAATCCTTGTGAGGGGGTGTTGCAGTATGTATGGAAAGAAAAGAAAGAAAAGTTTTGCTGTAAAAGTGGGGTTCAAGGTGGGTCAAAATTATATAGGCGTGTTTTCGTGATCAGTTAGTTTGGTTTAACTTGAACATGTTTTCTGCCTTGGTCACCAACAATAGTGTTATGAAGAGGCTGTAATGTACTGTTTTTATGCCCCCGCATCGGATGATGCCGGGGGCATAGAGTTTTTCGGTTTTCCGTCCGTGGGTACGTGTGTACGTGCGTACGGGTGTCCGAATGTACGTCCTTCTGTACGAAAGTGTGTACGTACGTACGTACGTAATCCTGTTAGACTCAGGTTAAGGTTTTTGTACAAGGTAGAACTTGAGCTCATATTTTCCAAACCATACAATAGATTTGGTTTATATTTAGTATGATGATAGATATAGGTCCAAAGTTTTATTCAGCAATACCCCCACCCATACCCATAACCTCAAGGTCAAGGTCACGAACTTAGAAATTTCTAACGTTTAAGACCCAGGTTAAGGTATTTGTACCACATAGAACTTGAGATCATATTTTCAAAACCATACAATGGATTTGGTTTATATTTAGTATGATGATAGATATAGGTCCAAAGTTTTATTCAGCAATACCCCCACCCATACCCATGACCTCAAGGTCAACGTCGTGGACTTTGAAATTTTTAATGTTTAACACCCAGGTTAAGGTATTTGTACCAGGTAGAACTTGAGCTCATATTTTCATAACCATACGATGGATTTGGTTTATATTTACTATGATGATACATATAGGTCCAATGGTTTATTCAGCAATACCCCCACCCATACCCATGACCTCAAGGTCAAGGTCACAGAATTAGAAAATTTTTAATGTTTAAGACTTTGGTTAAAGTGAATGACCACCTTTATAACATAATTACTTCATTTGCAAGAAAAAGTTACTGTAATGATTAATCTCTGACTTTTATTACCAATTGAAACCTGCTAAGGTAATTAAATCAACATTTAATGGTTTCAGTGAAGTCTTCTGGCAGGGGCCATATTTTCCCCAAGGTAATCCAAATCTTTCCCAGGGTTCAACATGTTTGCTAAAGTCCTGATCTCATGGAGACTGTAGAAGCTCTATGTCTCTCTATGCAGCTACTAAAGGAGAAGTGATTAGGCTCTCTAATCAGGTTGAACTCTCAAAAATCCTTTGAATAGGCTGTCAGTTCAGCATCTTACATAAGGCTTCATTATGTCTTTGGACGAAAATAAAGACTTTGAAGACAGTTTTCCTGAGTTTGGTACTCAGGGCTATCAGTGTGAGCCCGAGTTCACAGAAGAGGAGTTTTTGTAGGTAAAATGGGGATTTAAAAGGACATATGTATATATTCTAATAATTTCTCCAAAACATAAATTATGGGTGCTCAAAGGAATCGCCTCATTGAGACATTTCTAACGAGTACCCACAATCTGTGCTTTAAAAATATCACAAAATACCATGTGAAATGCAATGAAATATTACCTAAACTTGTCAAGGCGTGTTAATGTAATGATTGGTTAAATGATAATGATATGCATTAATTAAACCTTTTTGTACCAAATGGAATCTTCCTCTTTATATATATATAGCAGGAGTTCATTTAAAAATTTAGGGGTGTCAGGTTGTGTTTTCATCGAAATTTATTTGGAAAATGACTGGACTTTTAGCAAACAGTGGAGGCCCTGATCAGATGCCGCATTCTGCGACATCTGATCTGGGCATACAATGTTTTCCAGGGTACCCGTTTTGGGGTTTCTGGTACTAAATGGGTTATTGAAGAAAAGAAAAGAAATAAGTTATCAAGAAACCTTCAAGTCCACTTGAAAACAGCTACAGTCCAGCCTGTGTTAAACAAGCACCTCAGGGATAATGAAAATGTGCTTGCTTAACACAGGTGCTTGCTTAATACAGGTGAATTTTAATGCATTTGCCTTTTTCGGGAACTAAATGCCTGCTTGCTTAAGACAGGTTGCTTGCTTAATAGAGGTGGCCACTAAGACAGGTTTGACTGTATCTTCAAAATGTTTAGCACAAACAATGTTATGCTTTGCATAAACAAATGTCTTGATGTTGAGATTCTCTGTTCCAAGATTATGAATTCTTTTTTCACATAACTCTCTGTGTTTCTTAGGGTCAGGGATAGCAAAACAGCTATTTCCTTGTCCTCTTTTCACCGTGCAGTATTTGGCCATACAAGAAGGCATTTTTATTTTAATGTTCACTTTCTTCTCTAAAATCCTCAGCTGCTAAAATACCGAGATTTGTTGCAGTTGCCGTGAGGTCACCCCAGGAGATATAATCTGTAAACATGTCTGACACCCTATCAGCAACTTTAATGAGCCATTACAGTTAATTAGAGAAACAGTTTACATGAAGAATGCGATTTTATCATTGTCACGCCTGCTATTAGCATGGCGCGATATAGGCGCCCGGTTTTCCGTCCGTTCGTCCGTTTGTCCGTTCGTCCGTTCGTCCGTCCGTTTGTCAAGGCGTCAACATTTGCGACCACCCTAGCGTTCACCCTGAGGTTCAAGTTTATTTCTCAAGAACTATAAGAGCTTCATTAATGATACTTGGTACAAACTTGTATCTGGGGATGACAACTTACATGCAAGCATCCATATTTGACCTTGACCTACATTTCATGGTTCACTGACTTTGTAAAATATTGCGACCACCCTAGCGTTCACCCTGAGGTTCAAGTTTATTTCTCAAGAACTATAAGAGCTTCATTAATGATACTTGGTACAAACTTGTATCTGGGGATGACAACTTACATGCAAGCATCCATATTTGACCTTGACCTTCATTTCATGGTTCACTGACTTTGTAAAATATTGCGACCACCCTAGAGTTCACCCTGAGGTTCAAGTTTATTTCTCAAGAACTATTAGAGCTTCATTAATGATACTTTGTACAAACTTGTATCTGGGTATGGTTACTTAAATGCAAGCATCCATATTTGACCTTGACCTATATTTCATGGTTCACTGACTTTGTAAAATATTGCGACCACCCTAGCGTTCACCCTGAGGTTCAAGTTTATTTCTCAAGAACTATAAGAGCTACATTAATGATACTTGGTACAAGCTTGCATTTAAGAATGGAAACTTTTGTGCAAGCATCTATGTTTGACCTTGACCTACATATCATGGTTGGGTGACTTTGCGCCCCCACAGGCGCGACATAGCCTTCGGCGGAATTCTTGTTCCTCAATGGTGTTACTATAAAATGGATCTGAGAAAAAAAAATGGTGGTCATTCACTTTAAGGTATTTGTACCACCAATTTTAATATAACTTCACACAAATGTTCCTTATAAAAATATCTCGTGCAAGTTCGACTTTAAGGTCATGGCCTCAAGGTCAAGGTTACAGTGGCTATTTTTAGAAAAACTTTGTCATTGCTCTAGCGCCTACATTTCTTCACTGATTTCAATATAACTTCACACAAATGTTCCTTATGACAATATCTTGAGCGAGTTTGACTTTCAAGGTCATCACCTCAAGGTCAAGGTCACTGTGGCTATTTTTAGAAAAACTTTGTCATCGCTCTAGCGCCTACATTTCTTCACCAATTTCCATATAACTTCATACAAATGTTCCTTATGACAATATCTCGAGCTATTTTTAATTTCAAGGTCAAGGTCACTGTGGCTATTTTTAGAAAAACTTTTATCATCCCTCTAGCGCTTACATTTCTTGACTAATTTTAATATACTTTCACACAAATGTTCCTGATGACAATATCTCTAGCGAGTTCCACTTTCAAGGTCAAGGTCACTGTGGCTATTTTTAGAAAAACTTTGTCATCCCTCTAGCGCTTACATTTCTTCACCGATTTCAATATAACTTCACACAAATGTTCCTTATGACATTATCTCGAGCCATTTCGACTTTCAAGGTCAAGGTCACTATAGCTATTTTTAGAAAAACTTTGTCATCGCGCTCTAGTTTATATTATATTTTTTGGGAGCTCATATTTCTTGAACCATGTGATGGATTTGCTACATATTTGGAATGATGATAGATACATGTCAGAAGTTTCATTAAGCCATAACCCTGCTGCATGACCTTAAGGTGATGTGGGGGGGGTGGGGGGTGGTGAGGTAGGTCCCTGGGCGGGGGCATTTGTGTTGTATTGACACATTTCTAGTTCATCAAGTTATCAAGTTTGTATGTAAATGAACACCTTTGTAAACAACACCTTTTTAACCCTTATCCTGCTGAATAAATTAAATTAGCAACACCCATTTCTGACTATCAACCAATCATATTTTTTAATATAAGCTATTCACAAACAGAACAACGAATAATGTAGATCCTGATCAGAAGGGCTTCTTCAGAAGCCATCTGATCTGGATCTACACTGTTTGCAAAGTTAGGGGTTGCCATGTTCAGCAGGTCCAAAAGGGTTAAGAAAAAAGGGGGATTTACGAAGGACTACATCATTTTTGGATTTCTTCACAAAGATTATGAGTACTTATTAGAACAGCCACATTAATTCTGAGGCAGTTCAAATAAGCACCCATAATTGATGTTTAGTGGATAAAGAAGATTTTTTTGTACAATTTTATTTATTTTTCTTTAAAATGCCTTTCACAGAGTCATGAAAGATAGTGCTTTCTCTCATACGTATCATCACGAAAACACACCTACATAATTTTGACCCCCTTTAACCCCACTTTTATATAGTAAAACCCGGGTTTATAGGGGTAAACATTAGTTTTCTTATTTCTGCTCTAAAATATAGAATGTGGGTACTCAATGAGGCAGTTCTAACAGGTATCCACAATTTATATTTTGAGCAGAAATAAAAAAACTAGAGCGCGCAGTCGATGGTAAGCCATCGCAAATCCCCACGTTTTCTCCACAGTAGCCAAGTTCCAGATAACATATTTCTCATGTATATATATTTCCTGACATAAAACACAAACAAAAAATAAAAAAAATTGACCTTTTGACCCCTCCCCAGGGCCCCTGGGGGCAGGGACAAAAAAAATGTGCTCTTGTGCAAGCCATTCATGTAAGCAACTCGCATACCAAATTTGGTTGAATTCCGGCTAACGGTTTAGGAGATAGCCGGACAGACAGACAGACGGACGGACGGACGGAGGCGATAACAATATCCCCACTTTTCGTTGAAAAACGTGGGGATAATGATCACAATTCTTCATCTTAAATTTCTTTTATTTTTTGGGCGGTAAAGTTTTCAATGTATTTGTATAGGTGTATTTTCGTAATGTGTTTTCTGAACCCATATCCTGCTGAATAAATAATTTACCTACGCCAATTTCTGACTATCCACCAACCAAATTATTTGATATAATGTATTCTTTCAATTCAAAAACTGCATATGACAAACAGTGTACATCTTGATCTGGATCTACACTGTTTGCAAAGGTATGTTCAGCCGGCTATGGGTTAATATGCAGTGGTTTATTTAGCCCCAGCCTTGGCTCTCTGAAATTTCTGGAATGTATATGACATTTTTATGGGCATTCAATTCAGTAAAATTTGAAAATTATTCAAATTTCCAAAATTGTTGATAAAACACCAAAATATGAAATAAGTGATTTTTGTATTTTTTTATATTGCCCTCCTCTTTTCGCGCTTGCTATTAGCATGGCGGGATATAGGCGCCCAGTTTTCCGTCCGTTCGTCAAGGCGTCAACATTTGCGACCACCCTAGCATTCACCCTAATGGTCAAGTTTATTTCTCAAGAACTATAAGAGCTTCATTAATGATACTTGGTACAAACTTGTGTCTGGGGATGACAATTTACATGCAAGCATCCATATTTCACCTTGACCTACATTTCATGGTTCACTGACTTTGTAAAATATTGCGACCACCCTAGCGTTCACCCTAATGGTCAAGTTTATTTCTCAAGAACTATTAGAGCTTCATTAATTAGGGCCCCGCACTGAAAGTGTGGGTGCCCTATAGTAATCACTCTGTCCGTCTGTCTGTCTGTCTGTCCGTCTGTCCATCCACAAATTTTCCTACTCCTCTGATAGCGCTGCCGGGGCCCTAGTCAGTTTCACTGACAGCTCTAGTTATACTTCATACAAACTTGTGTCTGGGGATGGCAACTTACATGCAAGCATCTATATTTCACCTTGACCTACATTTCATGGTTCACTGACTTTGTAAAATATTGCGATCACCCTAGCGTTCACCCTAATGGTCAAGTTTATTTCTCAAGAACTATAAGAGCTTCTTAAATGATATTTGGTACAAACTTGAATCTGTGGATGGCAACTTCAATGCAAGCATCCATATTTGACCTTGAGCTAAATTTCATGGTTCAATGACTTTGTAAAATATTGCGACCACCCTAGCGTTCACCCTACTGGTCAAGTTAATTTCTCAAGAACCATAAGAGCTTCATTAATGATACTTTGTACAAACTTATATCTCGGGATGGCAACTTAAATGCAAGCATCCATATTTGACCTTGACCTACATTTCATGGTTCACTTACTTTGTAAAATATTGCCACCACCCTAGCGTTCACCCAAATGGTTAAGTTCATTTCTCAAGAATTATTTGAACTTCATTAATGATACTTAGTACAAGCCTTTTATGCAAGCATCTATGTTTGATCTTGGCCTAGATGTCATAGTTCGGTGACTTTGCGCCCCCACAGGCGCGACATAGCCTTTGGCGGAATTCTTGTTCTATATATTCATTATATTGCAAATTTGACTGCCTTTAAATAAAAAACATTTTTCACATGAAATTAAGTCAGCATATAGTATGATATTTTATTTTAATTTTTATGTTTTGTAGCTCAAAAATCAATATACATGAATATGATATTTCATAGACACGCTTTGTCCTTGACCTATATGCACTTTCTTTATTTCAGTTTGAAAACTTGATGGACGATGTAAGTACCATGCATAAAGGGACATAAAGGGGAGGCCTAAATAGTGTTGAATGGGTTGTTAAATGCCCAAACAAACAAACATCTACCTTCAGGGGAGGCAACTCTTTTGATGAGACTATCCACCCCAAGGGGTCTACTGTAATCGGATGCTTCAACTCCTTATCAATTTACTAGCTGGATGGCAAATAGTGAAGACCCAGATGAGATGCCACATTCTGTGGCATCTCATCTGGGTCTACACTGTTTGCTCAGGCCTATCTCTCCGTATACATATAAAAATATGTTGATCTTAGTATTGGAAAGCAAACAGGAAGTACCCAAAGTTGTCTCCCTTGAAAAAGATGGCCAAAAACATTGCAGGTGACCCATAAGGTGAGCGCCCCCACCCATCGGGGCTTTGAGAAATAGATTGGGCTGCATGTTGCTTCCATGCAGAGCTGAATCTGACCGCACATGAGTACTGGTAAACCACTTAGAAGGTCTAAGCCTGCTGAGGCAAGTGGTGCTAATCAGACTGCCCCTAAATATAAACCCTTTTTATTTGTTTGGGCAGCAGGGCTTGAGATGTCATTTCATTTGTGTCGGGTAAAATTCCAACAAAATTGGAGACAACATCTTCAAAGAAACAAATAGTGTTGCCTGAACATAAAACCTTGATTCAAACAAACAAAATGCTCATAAGGTGAATAAAAACACTTGTATACATACAAGGTTCAGAACAGTGTAGACTCACATCAGCATTTTTGAATGTGCATAGATTAGTCTGGATAACATGCTGATCCATATACTCATTGTTCACTCTGTACTGTAGCCACACAGTAGGTTGTTTTTTACTGTTATTCAGTGGAATCTTGACAGACTACACAGTCATTGGACGAAAAAATCTGTGGGATTATTAAATCCTATTATGATAACATGCCTATACGGCATATAGTGAATTTTTTCACATCTCCATAAAGTCTGATGAAAATCCGTGATATTTTTCTTATCTACATGTATATTGCAAACATAGGTTGTGGGTACTTGTTAGAACTGCCTCATTGAGGCAGTTCTTAAGAGTACTCATAACTTACGTTTTGAAGCAGAAATGAGAAAAATAATGTATACCCCCATAAACCCAAGTCTTCTTTATATAAAGTGGGGTTTAGGGGGTGTTCATTTCACTGACTTGTTCACGTGATGCTGTATTGCTTCATTTTAAGGGGCCAATAATAAAGAAATCCTGAAGAGTTTTTGTCACACCTGCTTTAAGCATGGCACAGTATTGGAGTCCATAGTTTTTGGACAGGTTTTTTCAAGGAAAAATTCCGTCCTTTAGAATAGCGATGTCCGTGCCGGGCGTCCGCATTCCAGTTTACCTTTTGGTTAACCTTTTTTCAAAAACCTGTCCATAATGTCATTTGGCATTTTTCTTGTTTATCATTCCATTAACATTTTTGTCAACCCAAAGGTTCATGTTCGTTTTTCAAGGACTGCAATTACAGGCATGACATGGTCTCAGCAGAACTCTTGTTCAAAACCCTTGTTCACCTTTATGAAATTTTATCCATAAATGCAGTGCAAACATTAGCATCCCATAAATGGCTTGTCCTCAGTCTGATTTCAGAAATTAGCTTTTGTATGCCATTTGTTTCAGATGCCCCTCGCAGGAGGGAAACTCTAAATAATTTTTTCTACATGCTTTTATGCTGTCATTAATGTGTTGACTATTTCAGGATGCAGCACAAAATGAAATGAGCAAGTAAGTAATTTATGACAACTGTTTTTTAACATATCATGTTTTGTTTTGGTGGTTAACAGCCCAGCCAACACTGTTTAGGTCATATTAAAACCAATCTTTTTACCTAACCACACTTCCTGGGCAGGCATATAATTTATAAGCGGTTAAGCAGTACAGTGCACATTCTTTTGCCAGAATTTGACAATTGCTGTTCTTGAATCAGCTGAATGGGAAAGAAGGACTATAGAAAAAAAATTAGGATCATTCTCCATAAAGAAATGTTGCTGACCCTGTAAGGTATTGAACCTGCAACCGCCTGATCACAAGTCAGATGCTCATCCAACTAAGCTGCCGATGTGGGCTATAACATTATATGGGCCCCGCCAAGCGATTTTGGTACTTATCGCCTATGCGAGCAGCGAAGGTTCAGGCGAGCCTGCGCATCCGCGCAGTCTCGCCAGAACCTTCGCTGCTCGCTCATACAAGCAGTGAATCAAGTGGAACCTTCAGACCTTCAGCCCCTCTGAATGGCTGGGCATGCGCTGTTAAAGTTTGTCATGACGGAATGCTCGAAGACCCAAATTCGCTTGGCGGGGCCCATATGATGTAGCATATTTACCTTAATGGGATATCAAATCCTCATAGAAATAAGTCTGAGCAAACAATGTAGACCTAGACTCTGAGGGAGCAATCTGATCTGGTTTTACACTGTTTGCTGCTAAGCAAAGGTCTGTGAACAATATATGTAATACACCACAACCTCTTTATAACACTGTTCCTTTTAACACAGTTTTGGATATAACAAGATTTCAAGATTGATCACAAAAATGTATAGATTATATAGAAAAAATTGTACTTTTTTGTTTGGATATAAGACGGTTGTTTAACCAACACAGTTTCTGCCTTGGATCCCATTAATAGTGTTATAAGAGTTTGCGGTGTACTATAAGGCTAATTTAAAATATCAAAATTTTTGGGGTAAATACATACTGCACATGAGCCAGCGCATGACAAAACCTACAATAAGATCTGTGCTGTGGTCAAAGACCCAATTCAGCCGGCTCGTCAGGTCAGCCTGGTCGGAGCATTCTTTTGTCCTATGAATAGCCCAGAGGCTATAGAAGGCTCAGGCAAACAGTAAAGACTCTGATCAAACTGCGGGGGTGCACAGGCTGATCTGAGTCTTGGCTGGTGGCTGAAGCCTTCTTGTAGATTTTGTATGTGCTGGCTCAGATGTTTTATACTGATGCTGAGAATAGCAGCTTGTGTACATTATGCACCAAACATATTTTTGGTGTTTATTAGAACAGAATGGCAAACAGTACATTCTGAAGAGGGCTCATTGAGAGCTGTCTTACCTGTACCTTCACTGTTCGCTTAAGGGGAATGGGAACGCCTTCAGGGGAGGCAACTGCTGCAAAAGTATTTTTATCTCCCATGTCAATAGGGTCAACTCTTAAAGGAAAGAATTTGCTCTTGAGCAGCAAATTCTTTCCTTTAAGAGTAGACCCCTTTTTCAGTGGGATGAGACTTATAGAAAAGCGAGCAGGAAGTCCCGAAAGTTGTCTCCTTTTGAAAAATGACAGAAAAATCTGCCTGGTGTTCCCATTCCCCTTAAGTAACTTACTACTGAAATACTTGATGAATGCAGGAAAACACCAGTTATGCTATGCTATAGACAGCAACTTGATTTATGGTAAACATAAAATGAGACTAATCAAAGCACTAAGAGTACTGATGGGTCTATTGTCTGAGTGTAGTTGGGGAAAAGAGTCCTGGACTGAGACTTTAACTGTTTTGTTTAATCCTTAAATGCCAGTATTTTAACCAAACAGCATAGACCCTGAGCAGATGCTGCATTCTATGGTAACTGATCAAGGTATACAATGTTTGCCACACCCAACACATGATTCCTGTCCAGATTCTATAGATAACCCTTTCGCAACACTCTAGCGCAACTTTCGGCAGTAAAGCCGTTCCATAATTTTCTATAAATAACCATAAGCTTGGTTTCCCCAAATCACTGATAGTCACATGGACTCAAGCACTGACAAAGATTTTGTCCTTAGTAACTTTGGGTTGAAACAATCCACCCAAAAATCAAATGCACTGGTTAGATACAATTACAGAAGTTAAACATGTGCAAAAGTTACTATATAATAGTTGTAAAAGAATATGTACAATCTGGTGAAATGGGGCTAGAGTATTCCTACATCAGTCGACAATGAACAATAAGAATACATTGTATGTACTGTATTCTAAGGTTTAGTTGTTCAAATGTTAACCCTTATATTGCTGAATATTCATTTAAGCCACACCCATTTCTGTCTATCAACCAATCAAATTACTTGATATAATTTATTGCTACAAATTCATAAACTGAATGCCAAACAGTGTAGATCCTGATCAGATGGCTTCTTCAGAAGCCATCTGATCTGGATCTGCACTGTTTGCAAAGATAGGGGTTGTTGTGAACAGCAAGATAAGGGTTAAAACCTCTGTCATTTTATAAGGCAAGTATGCTAGTATTTTAGCTGAGCTAGTGAGTAGCTATTGTATTTTGCTGAAAAAAAAGAAGATTTTTATCAGCAAAATTACAGTCTTAGATACTCAGAACATTCAATGTTTTTGCCAGTAACGACTTTACTTTGAACATCTGGCCCAAGAGTACAGAATGTTTTACGATTTTTGCAGCGTAGTGTTAGAAATGCAGGAAATACAAAGTCCTGCAGCTCCTAGATTTGGGCGTGTAGCCCCTAGATTGGGCACCGTGGCCCCCAGACCAGGTCCTTTTACCATATCAGCTTATGCTCAATTGGTAAGAGGCATGTCTCAATACTATTGTGCAGCATTATAGAAACATGCTTTCAGTATTATAAAAGTCATGCATACCTGCAGATGGGGGAGAGTAATGAATAGAGGATCAAACATGAGTGATCATTTCATATAAAATTTATGAAACGAGCCTCAGACGAGTTTCATGTTTCATAAATTTCATAAGAAGTGATCTCTCATGATCACTCATGAAAGATTCTGTTTTATCATATAATGAATTTAAATAAATGAAGTAATAATGAATAGACAAGTACCCATTTTATATGATATTTAACGAGCTTCAGGCGAGTTTCATAAATTTCATATGAAATGCTTACTCATCTGAGATTCTGTTTTATCATATAACAGTTTGATAAAGTTAATTTTTGCATAAATTTTATTATTTTTCCATAAAAACATATGTTGTGGGTACTTGTTAGAATTGCCTCGATGAGGCGATTGTAACAAGTACCCACAACATATGTTTCTAACAAGAAATAAGGCAGATTTTTTTAGTTACTCTTCCTTTATCTGCAACTATGCTTAACCCTTAAAATGCCAATCACAACAATTGTTGTCTGCTTTATTGTCTGCCGGTTATCTTTAAAGTCATTTTTTTGCAAACTTTGTGGACCCTGATCAGACTGATCAGGACCCACACTGTTTGCCTGTGTGCAAAAATATTTTCAAAAAGTTCGCAAGAAGATTCAGCAGACGACATTAAGCAGAAGGCATTTTCAGATGTTGTTTTTCTAGGTAGCTTAAGGGTTAAGGGTCATGTCAGAAAATAGCCTGTCTAACGGCTCCTCTAGCCAGCGAAGACACAGATCAGCCTCACTGCCTCAATGCCGTATTAATCCTAAGTAATCAGACTCCACAACACCTTACCATTCTTGTTCTAAAATTTGAACAAGTACAATTTACCAACCAATGTTTTGTCTAAAACTAGCTAGATGAGGGGCAAAAGTGTAGGCCCTGATGAGATGCCACATTCTGTCTACATCAGGGTCTAAACTGTTTGCTCTGGTGCATATGATAAATACGGTTGGTGACCGTTGGTCCAGTTTAGTCCATTTGAAGCTGAATTGAAGCATCTTCACTAGATAAAGAAGAGATGCAGTTCGAAGTCAAGGGATGTCCGGTTGAAATATTTATAGAAATTTATGTGGTGAACTTTTTGCAAAATGTGAAGGTCCAGTTCAGATTCTGTCTTGGCCTGCACCAGTTGCCAGTTTCCCGTGTTGGGGTTTACTTTTATTGTCGCGTAGGAGTTGAACTTTCCATCCGTTCGTCAAGTCGTCAATATTTGCGACTACCCAAACTTTCACCCTAATGTAAGTTTTCCCCACAGGCGCAACATAGCCTACAGTGGAATTTTTGGTTCTGTTTTGGGGATTACCAGCAAAACTGGGTTAAAAAGGTCCTTAGGTCCATAGAGACCCCTTGTGGCAAGACTATCGTCTCCAGAAGCCTCAAGGTCAGTGAAGTTTCAAGTTGCCCAGTCTACTTATAGGACATAGCTCCAGTTGAGGTGGAGGACCAAAGATAATAAAGGGATAATTTTTCTTATTTCTTCATAAAAAGTTGATTTAGTTTAGTTTAAACAATATTTATTTACTTCTTTTCAATTATTAGCCCCTGCCCATAGGGGCTTGAAGAAATATATGGGCTGCATGATGCTTCCATGCAGAGCTGAATCCGGCCCGCACACTAGTACTGGTAAACTGCTTAGAGGATCTAAGCCTGTCCAGGAACCGTGGTGCGAGGCGGACCGTCCATGCTAATAAACCCTATTGGTTTCATTGGGCGACAGGGCTTGAGATGTCATTTCATCTCAATATCGGGTAAAAGTCCCACAAAATTGGAAGCAACGTCTCCAAAATGACCTTTATCGTGTTGACGGGGACGTTAAACCTCAAATCAATCAATCAAAATCTTTTCAATTACAGATATATAACAAGAATGTAACATATAGAAAGATCAACAGGATTTGAAAACAAGCAAGGTTGCTTATACTAATTATCTCCTGGTGATTTTGGCACACAAGATAAGGAAATCCATAGTTTTAGCTGAGGATAGAAATTTTGTTCTAACCCTGGGGTTCTTATCCAAAATCCAATATTCTTGCGTGTATGATAAATGCACTGGTTGAATACGACCTCACATGTGCCATTGTTAAGCACGTAATGTGACATCACTAAAACATCGCTGTAGTGTCATCAAAATATGGCGGACGAAAGTGACTGCAGTATTAAAAATACATGCAAGAAAAAGAATCCTGCATGGGTGTGAGGGGTGGATAGAAAAATCCGTCCTTCAGGATCACTGTTCGCCTCGTGATGCCAGATGGTGACCCTCAGGATGGATTTTTCCATCCACCCCTCACACCCATGTAAGATTCTTATATTCTTACAATTACCCACAACATATACTTCTAACAAGAAATAAGGAAAATTATCCCTTAATTAAACAAAGATAATTAACAAATTATTTTTTCTTATTTCTTCAATAAAAACTGGTTATTAGTACTTGTTAGAATCGCCTCATTGAGATGCTTCTAACAAGTAACCACACCATATACTTCTTACAAGAAATTTCGAACCTGTCCATCGGGGCTTGGAGACATAGATTTGGCTGCATGGTGCTTCCACGCAGACACATAAATACTGGTAAACTGCTTAGAAGGACTAAGCCTGCCCAGGCAAAGTGAGTGAGTCAGACCATCCAATGCATATAAGCTTCTTTGGTTTCATTAGGGGTGGGGTGGAGGGGAAGGGCTTGAGATGTCATTTCATCTCAGTGTCAGGTAAAAGTCCAACAAAATTGGAAGCAATGTCTCCAAAATGACCTAAATAGTGCAGACGGGGATGTTTAACCTCAATTCGAACAAACATAAACATACAAGAAATGAGGAAAATTATCCCTTAATCATTTTTTGGGTAAATAGCAAAGACTGCTACACCACAACCTCATTATAACATGGTTCATTATAACACAATTTGGATATAACACAGTGTAAAGATTGATTCCAAAAAGTGCAGATTATATAGAAAAATGACCATAAATGGTGATTTTTCTATATTATCTACACATTTTTGTTTGGATATAACACAGCTGTTTAACTAACACAGTTTCTGCTTTGGACCCCATTAATAGTGTTATAAAGAGGTTGTAGTGTATAGGATCTAAGCCTGCCCAGGCAAAGCCATGCAAGTCGGAACATCATGCTTATAAACCCTATTGGTTTCATCTCAATGTCAGGTAAAAGTCCCACAAAATTGTAAGAAACATCTCCAAAATTACCTATATAGTGTTGATGGGGGCATTAAACATCAAATCAAACAAAAACAAAATCTGTTTCTTCAGAAGCACATGCTAAACTGTGTCATTGCTGCTTTGAGGATCCCTAAAATAGGTTTTCACATTGTGTGACTCTTAATAGATTGTGAGCCTTGCTTAGTGAATGCTCAGATTTAGCATTGCAGGAGATTGTTGTCCAGATGTCACCGAAAGTAATATGCTTCAACACAGATAGTTTTAATCAAGTTTATTTTGAAAATGTTTTGCCTAAAGTTATTTTATTGTTCTTGTGTGTATCATTTTACTGTTGCAAACCCAGGCTTTGAATGTATGAATGTGCACATTTTACAAAATTAACACAAAATTATTTTAACCCTTATCCGCTGAAAACGACAACCCCTATCTTGTAAACAGTGTTTTTTTTTTTGTTTGTAGATCCAGATAAGATGGCTTCTTCGGAAGCCATCTGATCTGGATCTACAAACAAAAGAGAATCTGCACTGCTTGCCATGCAGTCTGTGAATTGAAAGACTACATTGTATCAAGTAATTCGATTGGTGGATAGTTGGAAATGGGTGTGGCTAAATTTATTTATTCAGCAGGATAAGGGTTAGTAAAACATAGCACCGAGATTTTTCTTAGAATTAACAGTGAAACCTCAATAAGTCAAACACAGATGATTCATATACCGTGGCTGAGTCAAACCCGTTCTTTAGTCTTTTTTGCATAGCAACAGAGAACTTGAGTATTGTGTGATAACTGAAGGACAGTTTTTGTCAGTTCTCCATAAAAACCTATGTTGTGGGTATTCATTAGAAGCGCCTCGGCAAGGCAGTTCTAATGAATACCAACAACATAGGTTTAAATGGAGAGATGAGTAAAACTATCCTTCAATTGTCACAAAATACGCTCGCCCATCGGGGCTTGAAGAAATAGATGGGCTGTATGATGCTTCCACGCAGAGCTGAAACAGACGGCACGTGAGTACTGGTAAACCACTTAGAGGATCTAAGCCTGCCAAGGCAAAGCAGTGCTAGTCGGACTGTCCATGCTTATAAACCCTATTTGTGTCCTTGGGTGACAGGGCTTGAGATATCATTTCATCTCCATGTCGGGTAACAGTCCCACAAAATTGGAAGGAACGTCTGCAAAATGACCTGTATAGTGTTGACAGGGGTGTTAAACCTCAATTTTCAAACAAACAAAATCACAAAATATGCACCTTACCTGTTGCTATGAACATAGATGCTTGCATAAAAGATTTTGCCTGCTTGGCAGACAATTCACATGAAAAAATGTCAAGCCTTATTTACCCTGAAAAAAAAAACAATCTAAAAAATAAAAATCACTGTCTGCTCTAAAAATTTGTGATGCTTTAAGGGTTAACATAGATTTTTCTTTTCATCATGTTTGGTCTTAGAAAAATAGCTATACGTTTGTTTTATAAATGTTTTGCTGTGTTAAAAATATAACAAATTAACCCTTGTTCTGCTGAATATATTAGTTTGACCACACCCATATCTGACTATCAGCCAGTCAAATTACTTGATGCGATGCATTGATTAAAATGCAAACTGAATAATGAAACAGTTTAGATCTTAATCAAATGGCTTTTTTAGAAGCTATCTGATCTGGATCTACACTGTTTGCAAAGGTAGGAGTTGTCATATCCAGCGGGATAAGGGTTAACCCTTAAGATGCCGAGAAAAACTACATGTGAAAAAGTGGTCTGCTGAAGCTTCTTGCAATTTTTTTTTTAAATATTTTTGCATACAGGCAAACAGTGTGGACCCAGATCAGACTGCTCCTCTAGGAGCAGTCTGATCTGGTATTGCAAAAATAACTTTTAAAGTAACCAACAGACAACAAACAGATGACAATTGTCGTGATCGGCATTTTAAGGGTTAATGTGAAACAGCATTTTGCATGTGTCTGTTTAAATGGACTGGATATTTCTGACACACATTTGCTTCATTTTTAAAGGGAGACAACTTTGATGACTTCGTGTATTCATCTCTTTTCCATGAGACCCTCTGAAAATGAGGTAAACATTTTAAGGAAAGAATTTGCTCCTCTGGAGTAAATTCTTTCCTTAAAAAGTAGATCTCTTTTCAAAGGAAAGATTTGCTCTTCTAGTAAATTCTTTCCTTAAAGAGTACTTCCCCAGTTTAAGGAAAACAATTTTTAGCTCACCAGAGCCGAAGGCTTTCGGGGAGCTTATAGGATAGGCAGTTGTCCGTCCTCGATTTCTTCATCTGGCATCATCTGTCGTGTGACGTCAACACTTTCAAATGACATCTTCTCTGAAGCCACTGGGCTGATTCAGCCCAAACTTCATCTGTAGCATCCTTGGGCTGGGAGATTGAAAGTTTGTGTTTTTAGCTCACCTGTCACGTAGTGACAAGGTGAGCTTTTGTGATCACATTTTGTCCGTCGTCCGTCGTCAGTGCGTCCGTGCGTGCGTCCGTGCGTGCGTGCGTAAACAATTTCTTGTCTGCACGATAGCATCTTCATTTATGATTTGATTTTAACCAGACTTGCACACAACTTGTACCACCATGAGATCTAGGTTCCTTTCTTGAACCAGCCATATCCCATCATGTGTTACAGAGTTACGGCCCCTGAAAGGGCAAAAATTGCCTATTTTGGTCTTGTCCGCACGATAGCATCTTATTTTTTGATTTGATTTTCACCAGACTTGCACACAACTTGTACCACCATGAGATCTGGGTTCCTTTCTTGAACCAGCCATATCCCATCAAGCGTTACAGAGTTACGGCCCCTGAAAGGGCAAAAATTGCCTGTTTTGGTCTTGTCTGCATGATAGATGTTTCATTTATGATTTGATTTTAACTAAACTTGCACACAATTTGTACCACCACAAAATCTCGGTCAAGTTCGAATATGGGTCATGTCGGGTCAAAAAGTAGGTCAGTAGGTCAAATCAGAAAAAAAAACTTGTGAAGACACGAGAGGCCACAGGCTTGGTCCGATCATCATCAAACTTGCCCAGAATGTTCATCTTGACAATATCTCAGTCAAGTTTGAATATGGGTGTTGTCGGATCAAAAAGTAGGTCAGTAGGTCAAATCAAAGAAAAACCCTCTGAACACACTAGAGGCCACAATTTATGTCCAACCATCATCAAACTTGCTCAGAATGATCATCTTAATAATATCTTGGCCACATTCGAATATGAGTCATGCCGGGTCAAAAAGTAGGTCAGCAGGTCAAATCATAGAAAAACCTTGTGAACACACTAGAGGCCACAGTTTTGGTCCAATCATTATCAATCCTGCCCAGAATGATCATCTTGACAATATCTGTGTCAAGTTTGAATATGGCACATGTCGGGTCGAAAAGTAGGTCAGCAGGTCAAATCATTGAAAAACGTTTTGAACACTCTAAGAGGCCACAGTTTCAGTCAAATCATCATAAAACTTGCTCAGAATGATCATCTGGACAATATCTCAGTTAAGTTTGACTATGGGTCATGTCAAATCAAAAAGTAGATCAGTAGGTTATTTTGTCATAACTTTTGAACCGTTTGAGATAGAGCCTTCATATTTGGCATGTAGGTTCCTTCTGACAAGGGTTTCCCACTCATAAAGATTTGACCTGTGACCTACTTGATCATACTTTTGAACCATATGAGATAGAGCCTTCATATTTGGCATGCATGTTCCTTGTGACAAGCGACCTTGACCTTTGACCTACTTTGTCATAACTTTCAAAGCATTTGAGATACAGCCTTCATATTTAGCATGTAGGTTCCTTGCGACAATGTTGCTTAGATTATCCTCTACCAAAAAGGCTAAAACAATCCCACTCGGATGAACAAAATGGCCACCGGAGGTAAAAATAGAAAAATATTGTAAATTTGATTCAAACGGAAACTCCCCCTTAACCCTAAGGCCAATTTGATTCAAAGTTCCCAGGAATGTTGCCTAGGTTACTCCCTATCATAATAAGCTAAAATCACTCTGCTGATGAACAAGATGGCCACAAGAGCTAAAAATAGAATGTACTCGAGACTGACACACAGGTGAGCGAACCAGGGCCCTCTGGGCCCTCTTGTTAATGAAAATCAGCTCATTAGTTTTGTTGCTATGGCAACTTAGAGTTTCCATAGACCTATAATAGGGAAAATAGAAAAATGGCATTCACTGCCAAGCCTTTGCAGATATGTTGACAATATTTTAATAGAAATGTTCCTTGAGTAAACTTCTTCAGCCATATGCTTGGGTGTGCTGGAGCATGCCCCACCCCCTCCATTTCATAAAAGGCCATACATCTTAGAAATCATTCAGATCCCCAACCCACAAACCATATACATGTATATTCTTGTTCCTTGTGATAAGATGCATTCAGTGACACCAACTTGTGGGTCCCCTGGGTGTGCTGGGGCCATGCCCCACCCCTTTCCACTTAATAAAAGGCCCAATATCTCAGAAACCGTTCAGATCACCACCCCTAAGCCATATATATTCTTTTTCCTTTTGATAAGACACATTCAGTGATAACAACCTAGGGGTCTGGTGGGGCGCGCCAGCGCAATGCCCCACCTCTCCACTTCACAAAGGGCAAATATCTGAGAAACTGTTCAGAGCCCCACCCCTAAACCATATATATTTGTGTTCCTTATGATAAGACGCATTCAGTACACCAACATGTGGGCACCCGGAGTGCCCCAGGTAATGCCCCACCCTTCCGCTTCATAAAAAGCCAAATATCTCAGAACCATTAAGATCCCCGACCCAAAATCATATATTTTCATGTTCCTTATGGCAAGACTCATTCAGTCATACCAACCTTTATGCTGTGGCAGTGTGCTGGGTCCATGCCCAGTCCCTCCTCTTCATAAAATGCCATATATCATAGAAGCCTTGTTCAGATCACAAACCCGTATTCATATTATTCTTGTTCCTTATGGTTACACACATTCAGTCACACCAACTAGTGGGGTCCACAGGGGCTGTTCCTCTCCCCTCCATTTCATAAAAGGGCCTCATTTCTCAAAAAACGTTCAGAACCCCACCCCTAAACCATATTCTTGGTCCTTATGATAAGACACATTAATTGACAACAATCTATGGCTTTCCTGGTGTCCGGTGGGGCGATGCCCTAACCCCTCCTCTGCCGAAAGTCTTTATCTCAAGAACCATACAGATCCCTACCCCTAAACAATATACATTCTTGTTCCTTATGATATGGCACAGTCAATGATACCAACCAGGGCTTCGTTGGGTCCTTGCCCTACCCCCTCCACTTCATAAAATGCCAAATATTTCCGATACAGAGTCCACATGGGTGCTCAATTGGGTTTGGCAGTTCATTTGGGCAACTTCCTAATTGGTAGACTTAAATCATATCATGTCAGAATACATGGATGCCAGTGGGCAGTGCGCACCTGAGCTCTGGTGAGCATAGTGGCCCATGGGCCTCTTGTTTTAAAGAGTTGTCTTTTCTGAAGATGTTCTTTTTCCTGAAGAAGTTCACTTTCCCCTAAATAATATTGCATATTCTTGTTTGTGCATCGGATTTGTTCATTCGATCTGTACTGGAATATTTTTGTAACCAAATTTAGTAAAGGACACCGCAACCTCATTATAACACTGTTCATTACGACACTGTTTTGGATATAACACGGTTTCAAGATGGATCCCAAAATTGTATAGATTATATAGAAAAATGACCATAAATGGTCATTTTTCTATATAATCTACACATTTTTGTTTGGATATAGCAAGGTTGTTTAACTAACATGGTTTCTGTTTTGGACCCCATTAATAGTGTTATAAAGAAGTTGTGGTATATTGATAATACACAAAAACCTCTTTATAATACTGTTCATTAAAACATGGTTTTGGACATAATATGGTTGAAAAACGGATTCCAAAAATGTATAGATTATATAGAAAAATGACCATAAATGGTAATTTTTCTTTGTAAGGTATTCATTTTTGCCGGGTGTGGATATGGCACAGTTGTTTAGCTAATTGTTTTGGCTTTTGATCACAACAGTATTATTATAAAAAGGTTCTGGTGTATTTAAAAAAGTCAACAGATCCATGCAAAACTTTGTTGTAGTTCAGAAATTTTTCTTTTTTAGTATTTTTTTTTCTATTGTTTCTGTATATTGTGATTTCTATTGTCTGTTTTACAGAATAATTTTTGTCTAAACTTTGCTGAAACTAAGAATCCAGAAAATATAGCTTTAAATGCATTATAAATTTCTCACAGTTAACAGAGGCCCATTCATAAAAAATAAAATTTCTGTCATATAAAAAATGTAGTCATAGCTTGAAAATAATAAGGGTTCAGATCGGGCCAGTTACTCTAAAGAGCTAGTTACCATAGCCAATTTTATCCTTCAAATTGTCTGCAAAAAATATGTCCAAGCATATTCTAAATAAATTTCTATAATAATGAATCAGTATGACGCCCATAAAATCTAAAGTAGACCCTTTCAGTACCGTATTTACAGACATGCCTGAGCAAACAGTGTAGACCCAGATGAGGCCCTGTCTTGAGCGGCATCCCATCAGGCTCTGCACTGTTTGCGACTCATCCAGCTATTTTTAAACACATCATAGCTGTTCTTCAAATTTTATATAGGGGTTGAGCTGTCCAAATATTTCCGGTAAATACGGTACACCATAACCTCTTTATAACACTATTAATGGGGTCCAAAGCAGAAACCGTGTTAGCTAAACAACCGTGTTATATCCAAACAAAAATGTATAGGTTATATAGAAAAATGACCATTTATGGTCATTTTTCTATATAATCTATACATTTTTGGGATTCATCCTAAAACCGTGTTATATCCATAACCGTGTTATAACGAACCGTGTTATAACGAGGTTGTGGTGTATATAAATTGAAAGATTTTTATGGTATTTTTATACTAACACACAAAGTGGTTAACCAGTACAGTGCACATTCTTTTGTCAGTTTCTGGCGAAAGAATGTGCACTGTACTGGTTAATCGCTTACGTATAAGCCTGTCCAGGAAAGTGCATATAGGTAAACTGACTGGCTCAAAAATGACCTAAATAGTGTTGGATGGGCCGTTAAACTCCAATACAAACAAACAAACAATACTAACACACAAAAATCGACAACAATTTTGTTTCCATCAAATACTCCCAACATTTTGCCATTTATTTGTTAGAAGAAAGCCCACCAACATTATTGACTGTATCACACGCAGTTGTGTCCTTTTGTAATGTTTTTGAAGCCAGAAAAATAAGGTTTCACAGTCTGACAGCTAAGAATCTTCAAGTGATGTCATAAAATGGCGGCTTTTCATGTCATGCTGTTCTTCCCAGAGATTTGTTGCAGAATAAAACAGAATTCCTTTCATTGCCTGTATGAGCATGATGTGTTAGAAATAGAGATTACCAAATTGGAGTTTTTTTATATCAAGTTTATCAGGCAAGGCTTCGAGAATGCTTGTTGAATCGTGAGGCTTGTCGAGCGATTCTACACACCCTTTGAAGCTGAGCCTGATAAACTTTATATCAAATGACACGGATTGGTATTTATCCCCTTAAATTACACTCTTAAATTGGCAATTTACAATCAGTTATCAGTTGTCCTTAGTGTGTCCGACCATTCTGGCACACAATAATTGGTCGATATATTTAGTATCAGCTGACTGTAATGTTTCCTATGATTTTTTTAAAGTTATTTTTCAATTTATTCCAGTAATAATAATATTTTTGCTATTGTTTCTAGTAGTCCTGACTGACATTCATTCATAGAAGTGCAATGTCACATTGATCTGGTAAAGCTCACTTGTTCTGAGATAGCATATGTTTATCAGGTCAAGGTGTTACAATGCAATTAATATAGTGGGTAACTGATAATAAGCAGAACAGACCTAGTTTCAGCAGAGGTTAGCTTTATTGTGTTTCCTGTTGTTTATTTTTATTAAGACTTGTCACAGAGAGAGAAAAACAGCTTGTACAATCACGACAGTACAATACACTTCTGCGGGAACAAAAAATAATAGACACAGAATTAGATCAAAAGGTAGGTCAGAATGAATGGTTATTTTCATTGCAGCTTTACCAACTCATATTAGCTATTCTAATTAGAACTGTATAATAAATCCTACAGTACAACCTGTTTTAAGCAGCCAGCCAGGGGAAACTTTAAAACTGGCTGCTTAAGGGGAATGGATACCCCTTCAGGGGAGGCAGCTCATGCAGGCAGCTCAACATGGCTTTGTTTATTTGTTTGATTTGAGATTTAAGGTCTTGGCCAACACTGTATAGGTCATTTTGGAGAGGGTGCTTCCAATTTTGTGGGACTTTTACCCAACCTTGAGATGAAACGGCCTCTCAAACCCTGTCGCCCAATGAAACTAATAGGGTTTATATGCATGGACGGTCCAACTCGCACCTCTTTTCCATCTTCTTTCTTATGAATGTTTTCATTGCTCTTAAAGGAACTCATTTTTGATTTTTATTAGAACCTTTAAGCAGTTTACAAGTACTCATGTGCGGTTGCTTTTAGCTCTGCTTGGAAGCAGCATGCAGCCCAATCTATTTCTTAAGGCCCCGATGGGTGGGGGTCATCCACATGGTTAACAGTTGCAGTTGCTAGGCGATGTCACCGCATGGGTTCAGATAAGAGCAAATGCAAATACAGTAAAATTCCATCATTAAGACTGTCTAAAATTCAGACTAAATCTGCTTTTAAAAGCTTATTTAGAAGGTTTCATTTATTCTGTCTTTGTATTGTCTACAGACAGTGTCTCCTAAAAGAGGCAGCCTTTAGGACTGTTCAAAGGTGGTCTTAAGACCACTTTTGAATAATCCCAATGGTGGTCTTAATTTTTTTTATAGGAATTTAACTGTATATATTTATCCCTGATTATTATAGCCCCGCTTTGAAAAAGTGGGGGCTATATTGGATTTAGCTTGTCCGGAATTCCGTCTGTCTGTCTGTCTGTCTGTCTGTCTTTCTGTCTGTCTGTCTGTAATATTTGATAGTGGGTACCTTGTGACCGCAACTCCTCTTACAGTTCTAGGTCAATCCTTTTGAAACTTTACAGGTGTTTTCATATAGGTCTGAAGATGTGCTTATTCTTTTTTCATTATCCTTAAATATTTTTTTATGCCCCCGCATCATATGATGCCGGGGGCATATAGTTTTTCGGTTTTCCGTACGTGCGTACGTGCGTCCGTGTACATCCGTCTGTACGTGTGTGTGTACGTACGTACATACGTACGTACGTACGTACGTGATCCTGTAACCTCAGGTTAAAGTTTTTGTAACAGGTAGAGCCTGAACTTTTAGAACTCATATCTTCCTAACCATTTGATGGAACTGGTTCATATTTGGTATGATGATAGATATAGGTCCAAAGTTTTACTAAGCAATACCCCCACCCATGCCTGTGACCTCAAGGTCAAGGTCACAGACTTAGAAATTTTCAATGTTAAAGACTCAGGTTAAGGTTTTTGTAACAGGTAGACTTGAACATTTTAGAACTCATATTTTCCAAACCATTTGATGGAATTGGTTCATATTTGGTATGATTATAGATATAGGTCCAAAGTTTTATTCAGCGATACCCCCACCCATGCCCATGGCCTCAAGGTCAAGGTCATGGACTTAGAAATTTTCCATGTTAAAGACCCCAGTTAAGGTATTTGTACCTGGTAGAACCTGAACTTTTATGATAGCTTTGGTTCATATGATGATAGATATAGGTACAATGTTTTATTCAGCAATACCCCCACCCATGCCTATGACCTCAAGGTCAAGGTCACAGACTCAGACAATTTTAATGTGAAAGATTTTAAAGAGCTCAAATTTTCCAAACTATATTATGGATTTGGCTTATGTATGCTATGATGATAGATACAGGTCCAAATGTTTATTTGGCAATACCCCCACTCATGCCTATGGCTTCAAGGTCAAGGTCACAGACTTAGAAATTTTTAATTAGATATTTTAAGAGTTGATATTTTCCAAATCATGCGATGGATTGAGTTGATATTTGGTATGATGTTAGATGCCTGTCCATTTTATTCAGCGATACCCCCACCCATGCCCATGAGCTCAAGGTCAAGGTCACAGACTTAAAAATTTTTAATTATCCCCTCGCACAACATTGCTCTAGCGTCTATATTTCTTCACTGATTTCAATATAACTTCACACAAATGTTCCTTATGACAATATCTCTAGCGAGTTCCACTTTCAAGGTCATGACCTCAAGGTCAAGGTCACTGTGGCTATTTTTAGAAAAACTTTGTCATTGCTCTAGCGCTTACATTCTTCACCGATTTCAATATAACTTCACACAAATGTTCCTTATGACAATATCTCTAGCGAGTTCCACTTTCAAGGTCAAGGTCACTGTAGCTATTTTTAGAAAAACTTTGTCATCGCTCTAGCGCTTACATTTCTTCACCGATTTCATATAACTTCACACAAATGTTCCTTATGACAATATCTCGAGCCATTTCGACTTTCAAGGTCAAGGTCACTGTGGCTATTTTTAGAAAAACTTTGTCATTGCTCTAGCCCTGCATTTCTTCACCGATTTCAATATAACTTCACACAAATGTTCCTTATGACAATACCTCGAGCAAGTTCGACTTTCAAGGTCAAGGTCACTGTGGCTATTTTTAGAAAAACTTTGTCATTGCTCTAGCGCTTCCATTTTTTCACCAATTTCAATATAACTTCTCACAAATGTTCCTGATAACAAGGTCACACACTTAGAAAATTTTGTTGCAACATGGATTTTCGGGGTGAGGCGGGGCCCTTGGCGGGGGCATCTGTGTCGTCTGGACACATTTCTAGTTTCACTTATTTCACCTTTTTTAACTTAGACAATTTTTGAGATCTACTAATGTTAAAATGTATAGGGAGTAGCTACCTTGTGACCGCAACTCCTCTTACATTTCTAGGTCAATCCTTTTGAAACTTTACAGGTGTTTTCATATAAGTCTGAAGATGTGCATATTCTTTTTAGCTAACCAGAGCCGAAGGCTCCGGGGGAGCTTATAGGATAGGCAGTTGTCTGTCGTCATCATCGTCTTCGTCGTCGTGGTCGTCGTATGTCTGGTGTCAACACTTTTAAACATCTTCTCCTCTGAAGCCACCGGGCCGATTGGGCCCAAATTTTATCTGTAGCATCCTTGGGTTGGGGGATTGAAAGTTTGTGTTTTTTATGAAAATCGGCTCATTCGTTTGGTTGCTATGGCAACTTAGAGTTTCCATAGACTTATAATGGGGAAAATTGAAAAATGGCATTTACTGCCAAGTCATTGCAGATATTTTGACAAAACTTTTATAGAAATGTTTCTTGAGTAAACTTCTCTCAGCTATATGCTTTTATGCCAACCTGAGGGTCCCCCAGGTTGTGCCGGGGCCATGCCCCACCCCCTCCACTTCATAAAAGGCCATATATCACAGAAACCATTTAGATCCCGACCCCTAAACCATATATATTCTTGTTCCTATTGATAAGACGCATTCAGTGACACCAACCTGGGGGTCCTAAGGGATGTGCCGAGGCCATGCCCCACCCCTTTCCACTTAATAAAAGGCCCAATATCTTGGAAACCATTCGGATCCCCACCCCTAAACCATATATATTCTTGTTCCTTATGATAAGACCCATTCAGTGACATCAACCTGGGGGTCCCGGGATGCGCCGGGGCCATGCCCCACCCCTTCCATTTCATAAAAGGCCCAATATCTCGGAAACCTTACAGATCCCCGCCCCTAAACCATATATATTCTTTATCCTAATGATCAGACACATGCATTAACACCAACCGGGGGGTCCTCAGGGATGCGCCGGGGCCTTGCCCCACCCCTTTACTTCACAAAAGGCCATATATCTCAGAAACTGTTCAGATCCTCACCCCTAAACCATATATATTCTTGTTCATTGTGATAAGACGCATTCAGTGACACCAACCTAGGGGTCCCCAGGGATGTGCTGGGGCCATACCCCACCCCTTCCATTTCTTAATCTCACAATATCTCGGAAACCCTACAGATGGCTACTCCTAAACCATATATATTCTTGATCCTTATGATAAGACACATTCATTGACACCAACCTGGGGAGTCTCCCGGGGCCTTGCCTCACCCCTCCACTTCACAAAAGGCCTTATATCTCAGAAACAGATCTTAGCCCCACCCTAAACCATATATATTCATCTTCCTTATGATAAGACGCATTCAGTGACACCAGCTTGGGAGTCCCCGGGGCATGCCCAGGCCATGCCCCATCGCTTTACTTCATTAAAAGCCATATATCTCAGAAATAGTTCAGATCCCCACCCCTAAATTATATACTTGTTCCTTACGGTAAGACTCGTTTAATCACACCAACCTGGGGGTCTCTTTGTGCTGAGGCAATGTGCCCTGCCCTTCCACTTCATAAAAGGCTTTATATTTCAGAAACCATTCAAATCCCCACCCCATAATCATATATGTTCTTATTCCTTATTATTAGCACACCTACTGTAGGGGGGTCCGCAGGGGCCATTCCTATCCTTTCCACTTCATAAAAGGGCCTCAAATCTCAGAAACAGTTCAGATTCCCACCCCTAAACCATATATATATTGGTCCTTATGATAAGACACATTTAGGGACAACAATCTTGGGCTTTCCTGGGATCAACAGGGCATGCCCCAACCCCTCTACTACTTAAGAGGCTTACAGATCCCCACTGCTGAACCATATATATTCTTGTTCCTTATGATAATACGCATTTAGTGATATCAACCAGGGCTCCATTGAGTCCATGCCCCACCCCTCTACTTCATAAAAGGCCTAATGTTTCAGATACTGAGTCCACATTGGTGCTCATTTGGACATGGGGGTTCATTTGGTAGATTAAAATGATATCATGTAAAAATACATGGCTGCCATTGGGCAGTGCCCACCTGAGCTCTGGTGAGCATAGTGGCCCATGGGCCTCTTGTTTCATTATCCTTAAATAATTTTTTTCACTTATTTCACCTTTTTTAACTTAGACAATTTTTGAGATCTACTAATGTTAAAAGGTGTAGGGAGTAGCTACCTTGTGACCGCAACTCCTCTTACAGTTCTAGGTCAATCCTTTTGAAACTTTACAGGTGTTTTCATATAGGTCTGAAGATGTGCATATTCTTTTTTCATTATCATTGAATATTTTTTTTCACTTATTACACCTTTTTTAACACAATTTAAAGACAATTTTTGAGATCTACTAATGTTAAAATGTATAGGGAGTAGCTACCTTGTGACCGCAACTCCTCTTACAGTTCTTGGTCAATCCTTTTGAAACTTTACAGGTGTTTTCATATAGGTCTGAAGATGTGCATTTTCTTTTTTCATTATCCTTAAATAATTTTTTTCACTTATTTCACCTTTTTTAACTTAGACAATTTTTGAGATCTACTAATGTTAAAAAGTATAGGGAGTAGCTACCTTGTGACCGCAACTCCTCTTACATTTCTAGGTCAATCCTTTTGAAACTTTACAGGCGTTTTCATATAGGTCTGAAGATGTGCATATTCTTTTTTCATTATCCTTAAATAATTTTTTTTCACTTATTTCACCTTTTTAAACTTAGACAATTTTTGAGATCTTCTAAAGTTAAAATGTATAGGGAGTAGCTACCTTGTGACCGCAACTCCTCTTACAGTTCTAGGTCAATCCTTTTGAAACTTTACAGGTGTTTTCATATAGGTCTGAAGATGTGCATGTGCTTTTTTCATTATCCTACAATTATTTTTTTCCACTTATTTCACTTTTTAGCTCACCTGAGTACGAAGTGCTCAAGGTGAACTTTTGGGATCAGTCTTTGTCCGTCGTCCGTGCGTCCGTCGTCAACTTTTGCTTTAAACAACTTCTTCTCCAAAACTGCTGGACAGATTTTGATCTAATTTCACAGGAATGCTCCTTGGGTGATCCTCTACCAAAATTGCTCAAACTGTTCTGTTCGGGTGAACAAGATGGCTGCCAGAGCTAAAAATAGAAAAACCTTTAAACGACTTCTCCTGCTTAACCAGTGGATGGATTTTGAAATTATTTCACAGGAATGTTCCTTGGATGACCTTCTACTAAAATTGCTCAAACCGTTCTGCTCGGATGAACAAAATGGCCGCCAGAGCTAAAAATAGAAAAACCTTTAAACGACTTCTTCTCCTTAACCAGTGGTTGGATTTTGAAATTATTGCACAGGAATGTTCCTTGGGTGCCCCTCTACCAAAATTGCTCAAACCATTCCGCTCGGATGAACAAAATGGCCGCCAGAGCTAAAAATAGAAAAACCTTTAAACGACTTCTTCTCCTTAACCAGTGGATGGATTTTGAAATTATTGCACAGGAATGTTCCTTGGGTGCCCCTCTACTTAAATTGCTCAAACTGTTCCGCTCGGGTGAACAAAATGGCCGCCAGAGCTAAAAATAGAAAAACCTTTAAAGGTCTTCTTCTCCTTAACCAGTGGATGGAGTTCAAAATTACTTCACAGGAATGTTCCTTGGGTGACCCTCTACCAAAATTGCTCAAATCGTTCCGCTTGGCTGAACAAGATGGCCACCAGAGCTAAAAATAGAAAAACCTTTAAACGACTTCTTCTCCTTAACTAGTGGATGGATTTTGAAATTACTTCACAGGAATGTTCCTTGGGTGACCCTCTACCAAAATTGCTCAAACCGTTCCGCTCGGGTGAACAAGATGGCCACCAGAGCTAAAAATAGAATAACCTTTAAACGACTTTTTATCCTTAACCAGTGGATGGATTTTGAAATTACTTCACAGGAATGTTCCTTTGGTGACCCTCTACCACAATTGCTCAAACCGTTCAGCTCGGGTGAACAAGATGGCCACCATGGCTAAAAATAGAATAACCTTTAAACGACTTTTTCTCCTTAACCAGTGGATGGATTTTGAAATTATTTCACTGGAATGTTCCTTGGGTGACCCTCTACCAAAATTGCTCAAACCGTTCCGCTCGTGTGAACAAAATGGCCACCAGAGCTAAAATTAGAAAAACCTTTAAACGACTTCTTCTCTTTAACCAGTGGATGGATTTTGAAATTATTTCTCAGGAATGTTCCTTTGGAGAACCTCTTCCAAAATTGCTCATACTCTTCCGCTCGGGTTAATAAAATGGCCGCCAGAGCTAAAAATAGAAAAACCTTTAAAGGACTTCTTCTCCTTAACCAGTGGATGGATTTCGAAATTACTTCACAGGAATGTTACTTGGGTGACCCTCTACCAAAATTGCTCAAACCGTTCCGCCAGCCTGAACAAGATGGCCGCCAGAGCTTAAAATAGAAAACATTTAAACGACTTCTTCTCCTTAACTAGTGGATGGATTTTGAAATTACTTCACGGCAATGTTCCTTGGGTGACCCTCTACAAAAATTGCTCAAACCAATCCGCTCGGGTGAACAAGATGGCCACCAGAGCTAAAAATAAAAAAACCTTTAAACGACTTTTTCTCCTTAACCAGTGGATGGATTTTGAAATTATTTCACTGGAATGTTCCTTGGGTGACCCTCTACCAAAATTGCTCAAACCGTTCCGCTCCTGTGAACAAAATGGTCGCCAGAGCTAAAATTAGAAAAACCTTTAAACGCTTTCTTCTCCTTAACCAGTGGATGGATTTTGGAATTATTTCACAGGAATGTTCCTTTGGTGAACTTCTACCAAAATTGCTCATACCGTTCCGCTCGGGTGAACAAAAAGAAGAGCTCAAAATAGAAAAACCTTTAAAGGACTTCTTCCCCTAACCAGTGGATGGATTTCGAAATAACTTCACAGGAATGTTACTTGGGTGACCCTCTACCAAAATTGCTCAAACCGTTCCGCTCTGATGAACAAGATGGCCACCAGAGCTAAAAATAGAAAAACCTTTAAACGACTTCTTCTCCTTAACTAGTTGATGGATTTTGAAATTACTTCACAGGAACATTCCTTGGGTGACCCTCTACCAAAATTTCTCAAACCGTTCCGCTCGGGTGAACAAGACAGCCGCCCAAGCTAAAAATAGAATAACCTTTAAACAACTTCTTCTCCTTAACCAGTGGATTGAATTTGAAATTATTTCACTGGAATGTTCCATTGGTGACCCTCTACCAAAATTGCTCAAACCGTTCCGCTCGGGTGAACAAAATGGCCACCAGAGCTAAAAATAGAAAATCTTTAAACGACTTCTCCTTAACCAGTGGATGAATTTTGAAATTATTTCACAGCAATGTTCCTTTGGTGAACCTCTACCAAAATTGCTAATACCGTTTCCCTCAGGTGAACAATATGGCCACCAGAGCTAAAAATAGAAAAACCTTCAAACGACTTCTTCTCCTTAACCAGTGGATGGATTTTGAAATTATTTCACAGGAATGTTCGCTTGGTGACCCTCTACCAAAATTGCTCATACTGACCTGCTCGGGTGAACAAAATGGCCACCAGAGCTTCTCCTGCTTAACCAGTGGATGGATTAATAGCCCTGGGGGCAAAAACGTCCCCGCCCCGGGGCCCACTGGTTTTACATAGGCTTATATAGGGAAAACCTTTAAAAATCTTCTTGTCTGAAACAAGAAGGCCCAGGTCTTTGAAATTTGGTATGTAGCTTCGTCTAGTGGACCGCTACCAAGATTGTTCAAATTATAGCCCTGGTGCCAAAAACAGCCCCGCCCCGGGGCCCACTGGTTTTACATAGGCTTATATATGGAAAACCTTTAAAAATCTTCTTGTCTGAAACCAGAAGGCCCAGATCTTTGATATTTGGTATGAAGCTTCATCTAGTGGACCTCTACCAAGATTGTTCAAATTATAGCCCTGGGGCCAAAACAGGCACGCACCGGGGCCCACTGGTTTTACATAAACTTATATTGGGAAAATGTTCAAAAATCTTCTTGTCTGAAACCAGAAGGCCCAGGTCTTTGATATTTGGTGAGTAGCTTCGTCAAGTGGACCGCTACCAAGATTGTTCAAATTATAGCCCTGGGACCAAAAACGCCCCCGCGCCACGGCCCACTGGTTTTACATAGGCTTTTATAGGGAAAACCTTTAAAAATCTTCTCGTCTGAAACCAGAAGGCCCAGGTCTTTGATATTTGGTATGAAGCGTCATCTAGTGGACCTCTATCAAGATTGTTCAAATTATAGCCCTGGGGCCAAAAATGCCCCCAACCCCTGGGCCCTTCGGTTTTACATAGACTTATATAGCCCTGATGCATAGGCTTATGTAGGGAATATCTTTATAAAAATCTTCTCTGACACCGCAAGGCCCAGGTCTTTGATATTTGGTGTGTAGCTTCATCTAGTGGACCTTTGCCAAGATTGTTCAAATTATAGCCTTTGTTGATGTTTGGTATGAAGCTTCACCTTTAAGACCTCCCTCAACATTATGCACATTAAAGGCCTTGGGCCAATAATGGCCCTCCCTGGGGCCCACTTGTTACACTATGGATCAGGTGAGCGATCCAGGGCCATCATGGCCCTCTTGTTTAACTAAGACAATTTTTGAGATCTTCTAATGTTAAAATGTATAGGGAGTAGCTACCTTGTGAATGCAACTCCTCTTACAGTTCTAGGCCGATCCTTTGAAACGTTTCAGGTGTTTTCAAAGAGGTCTTAAGATGTGCATGTGGTTTTTTCATTATCCAAAACTTATTTTTTAACTTAGACTGTTTTTCAGATCTAATAATGCGAAAAGTCTTTTAGGCGTAGGTACCTTGTTAGGGATTTAACCCTCTCACAAGTCTTTACCTTTAATTCATGAGTCTTTCTCCTCTGACAGGGCTATAGCGGGGCTATAGTCAGATCCACTGACAGTTCTAGTTTCTCCACTGTGGTTAAGACAAAAATTCGCTTTCCATTTCTAAGGTAAAAAAGGACCAAGAAAATTATTTCAACTTGGCTACTTTGCTGCAGTAAATGAGTATTTTGTTAGTATGGATTTCATTTTAATGGTATTGGTGGTGTTGTGTATTTTAATGGCATGTATTGATGGTAAAATCTGTTGTGATATTTCTCAAGATCATATTGCATGTTATAAAAGTAATACCATGATTATAATTTGAAATATTAACATTTAGAAGAAAAGGAAATACATGTTTGATACATGTTTTATAATTGTGCTTATGAGAAATTTATTAGATCCGTCTCCTAGCTTGTATCAACCTGTTCCCTAACCCTTTCTGTACCAAATGGAATCTTCCTCCTTATATATAGCAGGAGTCCATTTCCAAATTTAGGGGTGACGGGTTGTTTATATGACCACAAATTTATTTGGAAAATTACTGAAGTTTTTGCAAACAGTGGAGGCCCTGATCAGACGCCGCATTCTGCGGCGTCTGATCTGGGTCTGCACTGTTTGCCAACTACCCGTTTTGGGGTTTCCAGTACAAAATGGGCTAACCACCTGGAAATGCTACATACATTTACCAGACCACTTACGACAAGGGAGGCAAGAATATTTGTTAAAGGATTCCCTCCCCTGCAAGTGAATTTATACATCTTACAAATGTCTACATACATACTTAATATTCACAAAATAAAAGGTCTCTTTCATTCCTTGAAAACAAGTTTTCAGTGGGTATGCAAGCATGCCTGTGTGCATGTGTGTAATTCATTCATACTCTAGCAGGGTAGCTGGAATCTTAGTTTACAACTCATTCAGCTCAGTTGCAACTAAAAGTGGACCAGAAGTGGCTATAAATAGTACTGCTCAGATACTTCAATTGGATATAACTTAATTATCCCATTATATACTAGTGGATACTGCCATTGCTATATATTGGATAAGTCCATTTGTCATATAAAGAGTGTCAGGCCTATTTTTATGCCCCCGGAATCGAAATTCAGGGGCCAAATTTGGACATCTTAAGGACTTCTTGTAATTGTCCTAAAATTTTAATGAGTTTGTTTCTTGATCTAGCAAGATGTCCAAAAAGAATGGCAAACAGTGTAGACCCTGATCAGACTGCTCCTTTATGAGCAGTCTGATCTGGGTCTCCACTGTTTGCTTAGGTCTATCTGTCCCAATATTTAGTATCTCTCTACCATGAGGTGCTCAGTGTATACATATGAACACATATGAGACAAAAAAAAAAAAAAACAACAAAAAAATAAAATAACACACACACACACTTATACACAAACAAAAAATATGTGATTTGAGAATATTTTTTCCAGAATGATAATGTATTTATGCATATGAAAGGAAAGGAAAAGAATCACAGTATCTCCTATCTCCACAGCTTGCTTTTGTATGCAAATTGTTCCAAATCCTTTGTACTTTGTTGTTATTGTTTCCCTTCATTTAAAATTTAGTGCACTTTTTGAGAAAATTTAGTAATGTGAAAATAGCAGGTATGTATTTGCACACATTTTTTTTTTTATATAATAACTTTTAAAGCATTCAGCTCAGTTGCAACTAAAAGTGGATCAGAAATGGCTAAAATAATATTGCTCAGTGGAAAAAATATCAGCATGCATGTACTTCAGTCAAATATAAATTAATTACAATGGAAGCAATGGAAGTTAAGTTAAATTTTAAAAATAAAAATTGTATTGTTCATTAGATTACATTTTTAACAATTCCAGAATTGTATTTGTTCACTCTGCAAAAAAGGGATATAAGAAGGATCAAGAAAGAACAAAAAATGCTATACAATACTATACATGTATTCCAAAACCTCTTTGTTAAA
The DNA here is from genome assembly GCA_963580285.1 of Lucinisca nassula. NCBI lineage: Eukaryota > Metazoa > Mollusca > Bivalvia > Lucinida > Lucinidae > Lucinisca > Lucinisca nassula. Next base: position 88,232,087 of record OY757011.1, on the reverse strand, counting down.
CACCAATATTATAACGGGTGTCTGTGGCCTAGTGGATGAGAGCCCTGGACTCTTAATCATTAGGTCTCTCACCGCTGTGGTTTGAGCCTGGCTTTGGTCACATGTGAGACACAAAGTCCTGCAACAGATGGTCAGGTGGTTTTTCTCTGGTTTTTGCCCATCTCTGATTAATGATCGGCTTGATATGAGTGAAATAATCTTGAAAGGACCGTAAAACCAAAACAAAAGAGAGAAAAAAAAATCAGCAGGGTTATAGCCAAACAAAAATGGTTATAGAAAAATGGCCATTTATTGTCATTTTTCTATATCATCTATATATGTTTAGGATTCCTCTTTAAATCGTGTTATATCCAAAACCATGTTATAATGAATAGTGCTATAAAGAGGCTGTGGTGTATATAAGACTATAGTAGTATCTTAACCCTTATCTTGCTGTTCACAACAACCCCTATCTTTGGAAACAGTGTAGATCCAGATCAGATGGCTTCTGAAGAAGCCATCTGATCAGGATCTACACTGTTTGACATTTAATTTATGGATTTGTAAGAAGAAATTACATCAAGTAATCTGATTGGTTCAGAGTCAGAAATGGGTGTGGCTAAATTGAACATTCAGCAAGAGAAGGGTTAATAATCAAAGTCTAGTTTGGGTTTTGAATTATAAAGACTTTGAATCATTGAGGGGAAAAATAAAGATTCTGATTCAACTTGAATTATTAAGGAATTTGAATCACAGGATTTAGAACTATAGAAGTTACACTGTATTTTATTGACAACCTCATTATCCCATAAAATGCCAATCACCACAATTGTCGTCTGCTTTGCCGTCTGCCGGTTACCTTAAAAGTAATTTTTTTTTTGCAAACAGTGTGGACCCAGATCAGACTGCTCCTGTAGCAGTCAGATCTAGGCCCACACTGTTTGCCTGTATGCAAAAATATTTTTGAAAAGTTTGCAAAAAAATTCAGCAGAGGACATTTTCAGATGTAGTTTTTCTCGACCTCTTAAGGGTTAATTTGTATCCTTAGCTTCAACGAGAGGAAGAAGAACTACGAAGAGAAGAGGAGGCCTATTACGAGGCAAAACAAGAGGCAGCAAGAATTGCAAAACTTCAACGAGCCAAAGAAGAACAAGCACGATTGAAAACTACCTCAAATGGTCCGAAAACATGGGCTCCAGGGGACGATAGTGATTGGGATGTGTAAGTATAGCAGGACCTGTATAAACCATTAACCTGCTGTTCAGGATAACTCCTACTTTTGCAAACAGTGTAGATCCAGATTGTATGGCTTCTGGAGAATGGCTGTGGCTAAATTAATTAATGCGGTGGGACAAGGGTTAAGCAACAATCTTCAAAGCAACAGATACATTTCTGTTTTCAACTTACAGTATTACAGTAAAGCTAATAACTAAAACATAGATGGGTTGTTTACCTTCGCTAATTCAAACTTCACTCCCTACCCCCACCCCTCCCCACCCACCCCCCCATTCTGCATCTGCATCCCTAAAGAATTCTTGTCTAAAAGGGTAATCCTTTGGAAGCAAAGGCTACTGAACAGAACTGAAAAATGTAAAGTGTTAAAGTTGTTTCTTGACCAGACTAGCTACCGGTAGTTTCAGCCAATTAGGCCTCATGTGTGACCCTCAAATATTTTCGTAACTCAGCAGTGGAATCAATGATCCCAAAGGACTAGTAAATATAATCCATGCTATGATGTAGGGCAGGGAGACTTTTTACAGCCACGGCACATTCCCTTACCACCTGAAATCCATATATTTTAGGATAATTTAGGGAGGCATTCTTGATTATATCTTGAAAATGTTTGTTGTGTGTATTCATCAGAATTGCAATGAGGCAATTCTAATGAGAACACACAACATACCTTTATTTTATAAAAGCCGAAACTTATCCTTAAATGATCCCCATCGTGCCTTATGACCTGGCTCTATGATTACCGTAATGATCCTAAGTATTGGGACATTGGGTCAGACAGGCCTAAGCAAACAGTGCAGATCCAGATCAGACTGCTCCTGAAGGAGCAGTCTGATCAGCATCTACACTGTTTGCGATTCCGTCTGCACCTTTTGGACTCAATGCTGGGTAGTGATTTAACTTTGTTAAAGTTTTAGGAGAATTACATCTCAAGGTGTCCGAATTTAGGATTTTTAAGGTGCGCCTCATAGTGCCTGGTTTGATTGAAACTGAGTTTAAACCCAGGTTCAGATCAGCTTGGGTGTCAGAGTTGGAAACCAATGTATGGTATCCATACAAATACAAGATTCTTTTTCATACATGATACATTTTTAGCTCACCTGTCACGTAGTGACAAGGTGAGCTTTTGGGATCACTTTTTGTCCGTCGTCCGTCGTGCGTCCGTGCGTGCATGCGTGCGTGCGTGAGTGCGTCCGTAAACATTTTCTTCAAACGACATCTCCTCCTAAACCACTGATCGGATTTTGACCAAACTTCACAGGAATGATCCTTAGGTGGTCCCCTTTCAAAGTTGTTCAAATGGTTCCGGTCTGTTGCACATATAGGTCACAATAGCCAAAAATAGATTTCTTCATCGAAAACTTAAAAAATCTTCTTCTCTGAAACCGCAAGGCCCAGGTCTTTGATATTTGGTATGAAGCTTCATCTAGTGGACCCCTACCAAGATTGTTCAAATTATAGTGCTGGGGCCAAAAATGCCCCTGCACCGGGGCCCTTTTGTTTTACATGGGCTTATATAGGGAAAATCTTTAAAAATCTTCTTCTCTGAAACCGAAAGGCCCAGGTCTTTGATATTTGGTATGAAGCTTCATCTAGTGGACCCCTACCAAGATTGTTCAAATTATAGTGCTGGAGCTAAAAATGCAGCCGCACGGGGGCCCTTTGGTTTTACATGGGCTTATATAGGGAAAATCTTGAAAAATCTTCTTCTCTGAAACCGCAAGGCCAAGGTCTTTGATATTTGGTATGAAGCTTTATCTAGTGGACCCCTACCAAGATTGTTCAAATTTTAGTGCTGGGGCCAAAAATGCAGCCGCACCGGGGCCCTTTTGTTTTACATAGGCTTATATAGGGAAAATCTTTAAAAATCTTCTTTTCTGAAACTGCAAGGCCCAGGTCTTTGATATTTGGTATGAAGCTTCCTCTAGTGGACCCCTACCAAGATTGTTCAAATTATAGTGCTGGGGCCAAAAATGCCCCCGCACCGGGGCCCTTTTGTTTTACATGGGCTTATATAGGGAAAATCTTTAAAAATCTTCTTCTCTGAAGCCGAAAGGCCCAGGTCTTTGATATTTGGTATGAAGCTTCATCTAGTGGACCCCTACCAAGATTGTTCAAATTATAGTGCTGGAGCTAAAAATGCCCCCGCACGGGGGCCCTTTGGTTTTACATGGGCTTATATAGGGAAAATCTTGAAAAATCTTTTTCTCTGAAGCCGAATAGCCCAGGTCTTTGATATTTGGTATGAAGCTTCATCTAGTGGACCCCTACCAAGATTGTTCAAATTATAGTGCTGGAGCTAAAAATACCCCCGCACGGGGACCCTTTGATTTTACATGGGCTTATATAGGGAAAATCTTGAAAAATCTTCTTCTCTGAAACCGCAAGGCCCAGGTTTTTGATATTTGGTATGAAGCTTTATCTAGTGGACCCCTACCAAGATTGTTCAAATTATAGCCCTTGGGCCAAAAATGCCCCCGCACCGGGGCCCTTTTGTTTTACATAGGCTTATATAGGGAAAATCTTTAAAAATCTTCTTCTCTGAAACTGCAAGGCCCAGGTCTTTGATATTTGGTATGAAGCTTCATCTAGTGGACCCCTACCAAGATTGTTCAAATTATAGTGCTGGGGCAAAAAATTCCACTGCCCCGGGGCCCTTTGGTTTAACATAGGCTTATATAGGGAAAATCTTTAAAAATATTCTTCTCTGAAACTGCAAGGCCCAGGTCTTTGATATTTGGTATGAAGCTTCCTCTAGTGGACTCCTACCAAGATTGTTCAGATTATAATGCTGGGGCCAAAAATGCCCCCGCACCGGGGCCCTTTTGTTTTACATGGGCTTATATAGGGAAAATCTTTAAAAATCTTCTTCTCTGAAACCGAAAGGCTCAGGTCTTTGATATTTGGTATGAAGCTTCATCTAGTGGACCCCTACCAAGATTGCTCAAATTATAGTGCTGGAGCTAAAAATGCCCCCGCACGGGGGCCCTTTGGTTTTACATGGGCTTATATAGGGAAAATCTTGAAAAATCTTCTTCTCTGAAACCGCAAGGCCCAGGTCTTTGATATTTGGTATGAAGCTTTATCTAGTGGACCCCTACCAAGATTGTTCAAATTATAGTGCTGGGGCCAAAAATGCCCCCGCACCGGGGCCCTTTTGTTTTACATAGGCTTACATAGGGAAAATCTTTAAAAATCTTCTTCTCTGAAACTGCAAGGCCCAGGTCTTTGATATTTGGTATGAAGCTTCAGCTTGTGGACCTCTACCAAGATTGTTCAAATTATAGTGCTGGGGCCAAAATGCCCCCACACCTGGGCCCTTTGGTTTTTCATGGGCTTATATAGGGAAAATCTTGAAAAATCTTCTTTTCTGAAACCACAAGGCTTAGGTCTTCAATATTTGTTATGAAGCTTCAGCTAGTGGACCTCTATAAAGATTGATCAAATTATAGCCCTGAGACCAAAAATGCCCCCGCCATGTGGCCCTTTGGTTTTACATAGACTTATATAGGGAAAATCTTTAAAAATCATCTTCTCTGAAACACAAGGCTTAGGTCTTCGATATTTGTTATGAAGCTTCAGCTAGTAGACCTCTACCAAGATTGTTCAAATTATAGCCCTGGGGCCAAAAATGCCCCCGCTCCGGGGCCCTTTGGTTTAACATAGACTTATATAGGGAAAATCTTGTTTTACAAAGAGTTCTATATGCAGGGTAAACTTTTAAAATCTTCTTCTCTGAAACCACAAAGCCCAGGTCTTTCATATTCGATATGAAGCTTCATCTTGTGGACCTCTACCAAGATTGTTCAAATTATAGCCCTGGGGCCAAAATTGACCCTGCCCGGGGCCCACTTGTTTTACATTGGATCAGGTGAGCGAACCAGGGCCCTCTGGGCCCTCTTGTTTTCTGTTTGATTTGTATTTTTACAATTTATTTTTATAATAGATCACTCGACACACATATAGCATTACTAATTACAGTGTATGACTATGTATATAATAGTGCTCTATGAAAATAAGGTGAAATTAAGAAAAAATGAGATAAACTGAAAAATGCAAAGTTCAATTTGAGGATTCAGGGCTTCAGAAATATTTTAACCCTTAAGATGCCGAGAAAAACTATAACTGAAAATCTCGTCTGCTTATGTTGTCTGCTGAATTTTTTTGCAAACTTTTTAAAAATATTTTTGCATACAGGCAAACAGTGTGGGCCAAGATCAGACTGCTCCTACAGGAGCAGTCTGATCTTGGTCCACACTGTTTACAAAAAAACAATACTTTTAAGATAACTGGCAGATGGCAAAGAAGACGACAATTGTGATCTTGGTCCACACTGATTGCAAGAAATTTCTTTTAAGGTAACCGGCAGACGGCAAAGCAGACGACAGTTGTCGTGATTGGCATTTAATAGGTTAAAAATGCAATATGACCACATCATGAGAACACCTGTTGTATGGTATTTGCGAACAGTAAAACTAAAGATAAGTCTGCAAATCCATGCTGTCTGATCAGAGCTTTCATTGACTGCTTGGACAGTCCAATATCTCCAGTTTCTATATCCTAGATTTCAAGACTGTCACTGGACTGTGTAACCTGATAAGATACCCAGAAGACCGGTTTTCTGGGGATTGGACTCATTGACAACCTAGTAGTGCACAGCAGCATCATGAAAACATACCTGTGTAATTTTGACCCCCTTGACCTCCACTTTTATGTAGTAAAACTGGGGTTCACAGGGATAAATCTTATTTCTGCTCTAAAATATAGATTGTGGGTACTTTTAGAACTGCCTCTTCTAAAATATAGATTGTGGGTACTTGTTAGAACCGCCTCAATGAGGCGGTTCTAATATGTACCCACAATCTTTATTTTGAACAGAAATAAGAAAAATATCACAATTTTTCATCTGAATTTTTTTTTCAGCTGTAAAATTTGCAGTGTATAGTTCGAACAAATTGACCTGAGACTGACCTTTATGCAAGGAATAAATTAGTAAATGCTATCGCCTTATACGTCCACTTTCGTAAACTTCACGTGAATTGTCGGAATCTCGTGAAAAGCGACCCATTTACCGACCTCTATGTATTGTATAACAATATCGCTATGTTCGGAAAACGACAAAGATAAATAGATGCATTCATTCGGGTGTGAAATTATGTTACTAGAGTTCACCAGAGTTCACCAGTCTCAGGTCAATTTGTTCGAGCTATATTTATATAGACATGTTTTCATAATGAGGGTGGGATATAAGAAGGGTGAGATAAGAATTTTTATGGATATCTATCTGATGTGCAAGAAAATTTCTTTTGCCTGAATTACTGATTTTCTGTTCTAACTTTAATACATACATGTGTTTTTTTCTTCTTCATGCTCCAAGAATAAATTGTGAGTGTTAGGTAATATATACACACAATTTATATGTCAGATTGAAAATAAGAAAACATTAACACCTCCAAAAAAACACTATGGTCTGTTTTGGGTGGAGTTTTAAGGGAATTCTTGATGCGGATTTGTTACAATGATATGTTGAAAACATGATTACAATTTACAACATTGCCAACACTGTAGACCATGGTCAGACTATTCATTTATATACATATACAAATTGCTTTACAGGGCAGGTGGTGAAGATGATTTTGAGAAGTTCCTAGCAGGAGTCAAAGCTCGTTCACTTAAGAATACTGCTCATCTTAGAAAAAGTAAGTTCTGATATGATCAAGCTGTAACTTCATTTATTGTATAGCTATAAATGTTACAAATATGCAATACAAGTGAGGACAAATCATGCAGATATCACTTATTCTAATGCACTTGCGTATGTAACGCGACATCTGATTGGATAACGTCAAAAATTTGCGACAGTATATTCTGCGATATACTGTCGGAAACCCGACGTCATCGCGTAACGTCGCTTTTCATTGGCTGGCATTTGGTTTTACGCTGCTCACAGCGCTAGCCATTTTGTGCAAAATAATACAGTTTTTAACAAAACAACCTTAGAAGTGCATTAGAATGGGGATAACTGTATTGCAAAATTGTGATTTGGGGAGGTAAATCGTCGGTTTTACGGTCGCAAATTACGTTTTACGGCTCCGCTGACGCGTCTCCGTAAAACGAAATTTCCGACCGTAAAACCTCCGATTTACCTCCCAACATCACAATTTTGAAAACAGTTATCCCCTAAATATCAGCATGCTTACTCAATATTCTGCTTTCAGTTTTTACCATTGGGTGTCGCTCATGATTTGATCTTCTTTACAACTGACCACCAAACTGTGATTAATCACTCAACAAATCACAGCTTCCTAAGTTAACTAAGATGAATAATTTCTGGCCAGCTTTCTTGATACACTGATGAATGTTCAGTTGATCATGAGACATAGTTGTTATGCAATCTGAGAAATAAACAAGCATCTTGATTGGTCAATATAAGGTTTCTTTTACCCCATGTCATGATGATGTCAGTTTAAAGTTATAGCTGCATTCATGTATATCAGTCAGTATCATTTTTGCATGACATATTACGTACATTTGATATCTACCATCAGGGCTCTAGAAGTCCGATTTTTCACCGGTCCAGACCGTTTCTTGAAAATGAAAACCGATTTTGCTGAAAAATTTTGCTGAAAAATCGGTCCGAAAAAAAAACCCAATAAGCTAAAATCGAAGTGAAAAAACAGAGAAATTATACCTGGTTAGGTGTCAAACTGTTTATTGTGCCAGTAATATAATCCAATTATCTCTCTCGGGGATGAATTTGAGTTTGACAGTAAACACGTTTTCGAGATCTCGCAAGGTATCGCAGACTCTCGCGGGATTAAGGCTAATGACAGACAGTCAGCCAAAACGTGATTAAGCGGTGCGTGATTGTGAAATCAAAGAAGCCTTGATCGTGTTTGATCTAATGGCAATCAAACATAATTTGTTTATTTCAGGCTTGTGTAATCGTAAAATATGTATTTATATTCTTTAAAACTTGGTTCGGCCATGTAAGATTTTCAATGACTCTCGTTCGGCCATGTATTGGTTCGAGAGTAAAGAAATGTTTTTTCGATTTTTTAACCCGTTCAAAACGTTTTTTTTTAGAAATACGCTGTATTAAAAAAATGACATAAAACAGGTGTATGTGTGTTACGTCCTTGACTGCATTAATGTGTATTGTGTAAACGGAAACCGTATGACGTCATTTTCCGACCACGTGGCTGCCATATCGGTCGCCATTTGTAAACAAAGCAATTTGGGCAAACAAAATGCGTGAAATAAGAGAAATATTTTAAAGGTTTTAAAAAGGGAAAAAAATATAGTGACCATCGAACTGGTCTCTGACTGCCCCATGTAGGTTGTTTCCCTTTAGTAGTCTTCAGGTTCGGAGTGACCCGGATATTGGGAAAATGAAAGTAGATGAAATCTGGCGTAGAAAATGAAAGTACAGTCCAACCTGTCTTAGTGGCCACCTCTATTAAGCAAGCAACCTGTCTTAAGCAAGCAGGCATTCAGTTCCCGATAAAGGAAAATGCATTAAAATTCACCTGTGGTAAGCAAGCACCTGCCTTAAGCAAGCATTTTTTGAATATCCCAGAGGTGCTTGCTTAATACAGGTCGGACTGTAGATGAAATATTAACGATGTGAGCAATAACTGCTGTTTATAATCGAGATACTGGTGCTCATATCCGTTTACAAGTGTAAGAGGAACATCGGTATGTCATTCTTTGCGCTAATAACACATTTTGAAATCGCAAATCGCCAATGGCGTTTACGGAAATTACCGAAACCGATTGGCAATTTCCGTAATTTTTGGTCACCTTCTGGACCGATTGGGATTTCAAAATTTCTAGAGCCCTGTCTACCATATATACCGAATGTTTTCGGACAGACGGGCCTGAGCAAAGAATGTAGACTGCAAATGCTGGGTCTACACTGTTTGCCACTCATTCCACTCTTGTTGGACACAATATAGGGTAGTTAATTGTACTTGTTCAAGTATTAGAACAAGTATGGTAAGGAGTTGATGTGTCCGAGTATTTAGGTTAAACAGGGTAGCCTTCATATATAATACTGTATGTATTCTAACAGACGGGTCTGAGCAATCAGTGTAAACTTAGATGAGATGCTGTAGAATACAGAATCTTGTCAAGGTCTACTCTGTTTGCCACTCATCCAGCTATTTTTAGATGCAACATTGTTCAAATTTTAGAACAAGTATGGTAAGGATTTGAGGTGTCTGAATATTAAGGGTGAACACAGTTCACAAAAAGATCTAAAGATAAAATGTAAATACAAAAATTAAAATTTCATTTTTAGCTCACCTGACCGAAGGTCATGGTGAGCTTTTGTGACAGTAAGATGTCCGGCGTCGTCGTCCGTCGTCCGTCGTCCGTCGTGCGTAAACTTTTTCTTGTGAACACACTAGAGGCCACAGTTTTGGTCCAATTATCATCAAACTTGCTCAGAATGATAATCATGACAATATCTCGGTCAAGTTCGAATTTGGGTCATGTCGGGTAAAAAAGTAGGTCAGTAGGTCAAATCATAGAAAAACCTTGTGAACACTCGAGAGGCCACAATTTTGGTCCAATCATCATCAAACTTGCTCAGAATGATCATTGTGACAATATTTTAGTGAAGTTTGAATATGGATCATGTCGGCTTAAAAAGTAGGTCAGCGGGTCAAATCATAGAAAAACCTTGTGAACACCCTAGAGGCCACAATTTTGGTCCAATCATAATCAAACTTGCTCAGAATGATCATCATGACAATATCTTGGTCAAGTTCGAATATGGGTCATGTCCGGTCAAAAAGTAGGTCAGTAGGTCAAATCATAGAAAAACCTTGTGAACACTCTGAAGGCCACTGTTTTGGTCCAATTATCATGAAACTTGCTCAGAATGACCATTGTGACAATATTTCAGTCCAGTTCGAATATGGGTCATATCGGGTTAAAAAGTAGGTCAGCGGGTCAAATCATATAAAAACCTTGTGAACACCCTAGGGGCCACAATTTTGGTCCAATCTTAATCAAACTTGCTCAGAATGATAATCATGACAATATCTCGGTCAAGTTTGAATATGGGTCAAATGGTTCCGGTCCGTTGCACATCTAGGTCACAGGAGCCAAAAACAGATTTTTTTCACCAAAAACTTAAAAAATCTTCTTCTCTGAAACCACAAGGCCCACGTCTTTGTTATTTGGTATGAAGCTTCATCTAGTGGACCCCTACCAAGATTGTTCAAATTATAGTGCTGGGGCCAAAAATGCCCCCGCACGGGGGCCCTTTGGTTTTACATAGGCTTATATAGGGAAAATCTTTAAAAATCTTCTTCTCTGAAACCACAAGGCCCAGGACTTTGATATTTGGTATGAAGCTTCATCTAGTGGACCCCTACCAAGATTGTTCAAATTTGAGTGCTGGGACGAAAAATGCCCCCGCCACGGGGCCCTTTGGTTTTACATTGGCTTATATAGGGAAAATCTTTAAAAATCTTCTTCTCTGAAACCACAAGGCCCAGGTCTTTGATATTTGGTATGAAGCTTCATCTAGTGGACCCCTACCAAGATTGTTCAAATTATAGTGCTGGGGCCAAAAATGCCCCCGCCCCAGGGCCCTTTGGTTTTACATAGGCTTATATAGGGAAAATCTTCAAAAATCTTCTACTCTGAAACCACAAGGCCCAGGACTTTGATATTTGGTATGAAGCTTCATCTAGTGGACCCCTACCAAGATTGTTCAAATTATAGTGCTGGGACAAAAAATGCCCCCGCCACAGGGCCCTTTGGTTTTACATTGGCTTATATAGGGAAAATCTTTAAAAATCTTCTTCTCTGAAACCACAAGGCCCAGGTCTTTGATATTTGGTATGAAGCTTCATCTAGTTGACCCCTACCAAGATTGTTCAAATTACAGTGCTGGGGCCAAAAATGCCCCCGCCCCGGGGCCCTTTGGTTTTACATAGGCTTATATAGGGAAAATCTTAAAAAATCTTCTTCTCTGAAACCACAAGGCCCAGGACTTTGATATTTGGTATGAAGCTTCATCTAGTGGACCCCTACCAAGATTGTTCAAATTTTAGTGCTGGGACAAAAAATGCCCCCGCCACGGGGCCCTTTGGTTTTACATGGGCTTATATAGGGAAAATCTTTAAAAATTTTCTTTTCTGAAACCACAAGGCCCAGGACTTTGATATTTGGTATGAAGCTTCATCTAGTGGACCCCTACCAAGATTGTTCAAATTTTAGTGCTGGGACAAAAATGCCCCCGCCACGGGGCCCTTTGCTTTTACATTGGCTTATATAGGGAAAATTTTTAAAAATCTTCTTCTCTGAAACCACAAGGCCCAGGTCTTATATATTTGGTATGAAGCTTCATCTAGTGGACCCCTACCAAGATTGTTCAAATTATAGTGCTGGGGCCAAAAATGCCCCCGCCACGGGGCCCTTTGGTTTTACATAGGCTTATAGGGAAAATCTTTAAAAATTTTCTTCTCTAAAACCACAAGGCCCAGGACTTTGATATTTGGTATGAAGCTTCATCTAGTGGACCCCTACCAAGATTGTTCCAATTTTAGTGCTGGGGCCAAAAATGCCCCTGCCCCGGGGCCCTTTGGTTTTACATAGGCTTATATAGGGAAAATCTTTAAAAATCTTCTTCTCTGAAACCACAAGGCCCAGGACTTTGATATTTGGTATGAAGCTTCGTCTAGTGGACCCCTACCAAGATTGTTCAAATTATAGTGCTGGGACAAAAAATCCCCCCCTGCCACGGGGCCCTTTGGTTTTACATAGGCTTATATAGGGAAAATCTTTAAAAATCTTCTTCTCTGAAACCACAAGGCCCAGAACTTTGATATTTGGTATGAAGCTTCATCTAGTGGACCCCTACCAAGATTGTTCAAACTATAGTGCTGGGGCAAAAAATGCCCCTGTCCCGGGGCCCTTTGATTTTACATAGGCTTATATAGGGAAAATCTTTAAAAATCTTCTTCTCTGAAACCACAAGGCCCAGGACTTTGATATTTGGTATGAAGCTTCGTCTAGTGGACCCCTACCAAGATTGTTCAAATTATAGTGCTGGGACAAAAAATCCCCCCCTGCCACGGGGCCCTTTGGTTTTACATAGGCTTATATAGGGAAAATCTTTAAAAATCTTCTTCTCTGAAACCACAAGGCCCAGAACTTTGATATTTGGTATGAAGCTTCATCTAGTGGACCCCTACCAAGATTGTTCAAACTATAGTGCTGGGGCAAAAAATGCCCCTGTCCCGGGGCCCTTTGATTTTACATAGGCTTATATAGGGAAAATCTTTAAAAATCTTCTTCTCTGAAACCGCTAGGCCCAGGTCTTTGATATTTGATGTGTAGCTTCATCTAGTGGACCTTTGACAAGATTGTTCAAATTTTAGCCTTTGTTGATGTTTGGTATGAAGCTTCACCTTTAAGACCTCCCTCAACATTATGTACATTAAAGCCCTGGGGCCAATAATGGCCCTCTCTGGGGCCCACTTGTTACACTATGGATCAGGTGAGCGATCCAGGGCCATCATGGCCCTCTTGTTCAATGTTCTTGATGAGAGAAGGACAGTGGCCATGACTGTCTTCCAGAAGTGCTCTGCCTGTTGTCTGCATTACATCATACACCACAACCTCATTACAACACAGTTCATTAAAACATGGTTTTGGATATAACACCGTTTCAAGATGGATCCCAGAAATGTATAGATTATATAGAAAAATGACCATAAATGGTCATTTTTCTATATAATCTGTACATTTTTGTTTGGATATAACATGGTTGTTTAACTTACACGGATTCCGCTTTGGACCCCAACAATAGTGTTATAAAGAGGTTCTGGTTTACATGAATGTTGAAACTTTTCAAGTCTCAAAACAGTAAGTATCGGATGTTACAGTTTATACCATGGTAAGTGTGTGATTCCATGCAGTCAAATCAGAATATCTGCTATTTTGTCAGTGGATGACTTGAGATCCATGCTATCTCATTCATTCATTCATTCATTCATTCATTCATTCATTCATTCCAGGCCTGGATTTTGATGATGGTAAAACATAATTTGATTTCCTACAGAGAAGCTTATGCTTGATAAGTTATTGGCAGCCAAATGTTTAACCTTAAATTGCATGCTAAAAACTTCATCCACACTTCACCTCCCCCACCCCCACCCCCGGAAAAGTAACAGTTATAGTAAACGGGTTATTTACATCCATTTACCCACTGAAACTTATTTGAATTACAGTAGTTCAACTGCGTTGACCCACTAAAACTTCATAAACCACAAAATTTTAAAGAATTTTGTAACGGGCCTCCATGGCCTAGTGGATGAGAGCGCTGACTCTTAATCATAAGGTCTCTCACCATTGTAGGTTTGAGCCTGGCTTGGGTCATAGGTGAGACCCAAGATTCTGCAATGGAAGGTCAGGTGTTTTTTCCCCAGGTACTCGGTTTTTGCCCACCTCTGATTAATGATGGGCTTCATATGAGTGAAATAATCTTGAAATGGCCTTAAAACCAAAACCAAACAAAAAGAAAAGAATTTTGTTACTCATGTGGTCATTAGACACTCAGTATTTCATCATTATTTACCCACAGAAACTTCATACACCACAGAACTTGATACACTCCTTTGGTTACCTGCAACTTCGTTAACCCACTGAAACTTTATACACCTTAGGGCTATTCCAGGAAAAAGTGTCACCAGGGGGTGGACCGCAACTTTTTTGGAGGGGTACCCCCTAGGAATTAAAAATTAATTGAAGGGCACCACCAAAAAAAAAAGAAATCTCATGGAACCCCCACCCCAAGGAATTTAATTTTGTAATTTATAGAAATTTCCTTTCAGTCATAACAAGCCACAGATGTTTTTACACAAAATAAAGCGTTTGACTTTTCCGGCCAAACGTCTGCTATTTGGCACCAAAATACAATCATTCACCAGACAGCAGAATATTCGGTTTTTATTATGCATACATCTACCGTTAGATGTAGCTAATCATCTTAGGAGTGATTAAATCATTTTCACATTTATTGTGGATTAAATTTTATGATTGAGGGATAAACCACAAATTTAAGACATAACTTGACATAATTTTTACACCTTGTCATGCCGAACATTTGCAACTTAAGGTTAGCGCCAGAGGCTTGTGTAATAGTAGAAAAGACTGATCTGTGACAAATACGGCTGGTGTTTATTACAAGATTCGGTTAACTAACACTGTCCGTTGGTTGGACCCAAAGTTCCGTGTTATAACAAGGCTGAGGTACATTTTCAAATGATGGATGATTCCCAAAATTGAAACCGTAAAAGGAAATGCGGTACAATGGTTTACCCGAATTTTGATTCAAACTGAAGTCACTTCGGCTCTGAAACGGCCATTTAGGCCCCCGGTACAACAACCACACAACAACAGGTATCCATTTTTGGTTCCATGAATGCGACGTTGATTGAAAAAAAGATTTGAACTTGGAAATAGATAGATATTTCGCTGTTCTGTGCATAAATATTGACATTTATGCTGGGTCAGATCCAACCACCAAGGAATTTTAAATTGATGTTACACCTAGGACCACAAAAATAAAACTACCTACACCCCCCACCCCAAGCGATAAAAAAATCATTTGCGCACCACCCCGGGGTTACACTTTTTCCTGGAATAGCCCTTAGAATAAAGTAATGTTCTCTTTTTTTTTTTTGGTTTGTTTGTTTGTTTGAATTGAGGTTTAATGTCCCCAACAACTCTTTTTAGGTCATTTTGGAGACGTTGCTTCCAATTTTGTGGGACTTTTACCCGACTTTGAGATGAAATGACATCTCAAGCCCTACCGCCTCTCTTCTTTTGGTAACCTTTTGTGTTTACCCACTGAAACTTCATACAACACTGGACTTATATAATTTTGTAACTGTCCTTGAGGTTGCCTGAGATGCAATATGTCTTCTTTATTAAGCCCTCACATCACTCAGCAAAAGTTTACCAAATATAGTTCAACTCCTCATTAACTTGCTAAAATTATAAACGAATATTGCTACAGTCTTTATTGTTACCAGCACTTTATTTTACAGGCTCTCTGAAGTGGATTCTTTGATCATTGACTTTTGGACAAACCCATTTCATTTGGATAGTTGTCCTGACTTTACAGGGTCCAAAACTAATGATGTCATTAGTTAACACAGAGTTAAAACTTTGATCATTTAACGTGGAAAATATGCATTTGTTTTTGCTGAAAAAAGTGAGTAGCTTTTGCAAATGCAAAAGCTACTCTTTTTTTTTTCAGCAATAATAACACTGTACCAGAAACTGAACTCGCCAGAACAGTTAACATTTTGACAACTAACAAGTTCATTAAGCTAATGATGTTTTAAACAACTGGGCCATGACCTATTGTTTGTTTGTTTGATTTGAGGTGTAACATCCCCGTCAACACTGTATAGGTCATTTTCGAGACATTGCTTCCAATTTTGTGGGACTTTCACCCGATGTTGAGATGAAATGACTTCCCAAGCCCTGTCATCATCATCATCATCAACGGATTTTTTGATTAACGTGCAGGTACAGGGGCAACGTCCACATAAGTGGGCCCCCTTCCAGGTAGCTGGCTTGCTGCACGCATGGCAGATCTTACACCAGATCTCCAGGCTTGTCTATCATGAGGATCGATAGCAGAGAGCTTCCATTCTCTGCAATCTCTTTCTGTTAGTTGCTTCCAGGTCATCTTGGGCCTGCCTGGCCCCCGCTTTCCACTTACCTGTATGTCACAGGCAGTCTTGATTGCACCGTTGGAGCGTTCCACATGTCCATACCAGCGAAGTCTTCTCTCTTTCAGGATGAGGTCCAGGTCCTCAATGCCAAGACGCTCAAGTAACTCACTGGACCTGATGGTGACAGTGTCCTGTGGCTTGACATTGCAGATCTGTCTGATCATTGCCCTGTCATTTCGCTGTAGACGTTGGAGGTTTGGCTTTGTCAATGGCCATGTCTCACTGGCATGGAGCATTGCGCTCCGCACACAAGAGCTATACACACGGCCACGTGTCTTGAACGAGAGGTGGCGGGAAGAGAGAACTGGTAGCAACTCCTTGAATTTCTTCCAGGCTGTTTTCACACGTGATGTAGTTGAAAGGTCGCAACCACCCCCTGCAGAGAGCATATCACCTAGGTAGCAGAAGGAAGCTACAACCTCCAGCTTGTCTGATCCGACTTGAACTTCCCTCTGTGGTCTGCCATCTAAGGGGCGTGCAGTTCCTTGGCACCGTGTACACCTGTACTAAGGGTCCTCTATCAAGCGTTTGAGCCCACTGCATTTCTTGTGCACCCATTGCAACCAATAGGGTTTATAAGCATGCACGGTCTGACTCCCACTGCTTTGCCTGGGCAGGCTTAGATCCTCTAAGCGGTTTACCAGTACTCGTGTGCGGGTCGGATTTAGCTGTCCGTGGAAGCATCTTGCAGCCCATATATTTCTTCAAGCCCCGATGGGTGGGGGCCTCCATCGCCTATGAAGTTGAAAGAATTAACATTCTACTATTGCTCTGAGACTTACAGAAAATTAACAGACTATTGCTGGTCTCCTTGCACACTTCTTACTCACAATATTAACCCTCACTTTGCTGAATGTTTAAGTATGCTACACAGTACACACCTCTCCATTTTTCAGTCATTTGTGTTGCTTGATTTTCCCAGCATATCAGAATCATCAGGGAAAACAGAATAGGTCCTGATCAGAGCTATACTGTGTCAGAGCTGTACTGTTTTCAAGCTGAGAAGCTCTGTTGCCAAGCTCTGTTTACTTCAGAGCTCTACTGTTTTCAAGCTCTGAAAGCTCTGTTTGCAAGCTCTATTTTCAGAGCAATACTGTTTTCAAGCACTGAAAGCTCTGTTTGCAAGCTCTGTTTTCAGAGCAATACTGTTTTCAAGTACTAAAAGCTCTGTTTGCAAGCTCTGTTTTCAGAGCTATACTGTTTTCAAGCTCTGAAAGCTCTGTTTGCAAGGTCTGTTTACTTCAGAGCTATACTGTTTTCAAGCACTGAAAGCTCTGTTTGCAAGCTCTGTTTTCATAGCTATACTGTTTTCAAGCACTGAAAGCTCTGTTTGCAAGCTCTGTTTTCAGAGTTGTTCTGTTTTCAGGGTCTGAAAGCTCTGTTTGCAAGGTCTGTTTACTTCGGAGCTAAACTGTTTTAAAACACTGAAAGCTCTGTTTGCAAGATCTGTTTTGCTTCAGAGCTATACTGTTTTCAAGCTCTGAAAGCTCTGTTTGCAAGGTCTGTTTACTTCATAGCTATACTGTTTTCAAGCTCTGAAAGCTCTGTTTGCAAGGTCTGTTTACTTCAGAGCTATACTGTTTTCAAGCTCTGAAAGCTCTGTTTGCAAGCTCTGTTTACATCAGAGCTATACTGTCTTCAAGCTCTGAAAGCTCTGTTTTCAAGCTCTGTTTGCTTCAGAGCTATACTGTTTTCAAAAACAAGGATATACCGTATTTACAATATGTATTCGGACAGAAAGGCTTGAGCAAACAGTGTAGACCCAATGTGGCATCTCATCAGGGTCTACACAGTTTGCTATTCATCTAGCTATCTTCAGACACAACATCAGGTTGTGTTTTGAACTTGTTTAAATTTTAGAACAAGTATGATAAGGTATTGAGGTGTCCGAATACATGTGCTTAGGATAAATAGGCTGGAGATTCCATTAGTTTAAATCATGTTGTAGTGAACAGTGTTATAAAGAGCTTGTGGTGTGTAAGGCTGGAGATTCCATTAGTACAAATTGGCTAAGCATGATTGTGTGCTTAGGCACATTGATGTAGAATGCTTTCCTGAAGATTGTCTAACATTTGAAACAAAGTCATTGTATACTGTAGCTTCCAGAGATGGCCAAAGTTCCAGCTCGTCAACCCCGACCCAGCAGGTGAGGGAGAGATCTCAGACAGATGGCTCAAACTCACTAGACCTTGAATGGGAACATGAAGAAGGTAATATTCAGTTTGATGTCAAGACGTAAGATAATTGGCTTTGGCGGGTATGAGTGAGTGTTTGAATTTTACGTCTCACCAACATCCAAAAAGAGACGGGACCTCGGTTTAAAGACTCATCCAAAGGTCTGGAGAAGCCCGGGATTGATCTTGTGAACCCTGGTTTACATGGAGTGTAGCATAACCACTACACCAGGGTGGCATCTTTTGGAGGGTATGAATTGAAACAACAAAGTGTTCTTACCCCAGGAATAGTTAGGCTTTGTTATAGGATTTTCATAAGCATCGGTAGCAGATGTACAACTGACTGGTGAACAGCAGGTTGCAGACTCGATACCTGCTGGTCCACTTAGGTGGCTCTGTCTGATGCACATCTGAGTGAGTGAGTTTTAGTTTTACGTCCCACCAACAGCTAAGGTCATACGGAGACGGGACCTCGGTTTAAAGACCCATCCGAAAGTCTGGAGTAGCCCCGGGATCGATCCTGCGATCCCTGGTTTACAAGGCGAGTAGCGTTACCACTGCACCACGGAGGCTTCTCAGATGCACATCTGACCGGTGATATGAAAATTCAGATGTTTTCAACACACAAGATTCATACTTGTAAAAAAATTTATTTTTGTCGCACCTGCTTTAGCAGGAAGACATAGGCGTGCAAGTTTCCGTTCGTCCATCCGTCCATCTGTCTGTCCGGTTGTCCGTCCGTCTTTCCGTCAACATTTTACACTGGGTGTCTTGTCATCGCAACTCCTACAGTTTCATACCGATTATTTTCAAACTTTGTGCGTGTTTTTGCCATGGTATCAGGATGTTTGGACTTTATCGTCGGATCATTTTTTGTCAATTTTTCCACATTGTGAACTTTTTTAGGATATATGATAGGTACCTCTTGTCATCGCAACTCCTCTTGCAGTTTTATACCAATCATTTTGAAACTTAGTGCCTGCTTTCGCCATTGTATGAGGATGTGGATGTGGTTTCGACATAATTCTGAGAATTTTTTTTTCACTTTTTGCACATTATGAACTTAGCCATTTTTAAGCTTCATTTGATATATGATAGGTACCTCTTGTCATCGCAACTCCTCCTACAGTTTCATACCGATTTTTTTTAGCTCACCGTCACGTAGTGACGAGGTGAGCTTTTGGGATCACTTTTTGTCCGTCGTCCGTCGTCCGTCGTGCGTGCGTGCGTGCGTCCGTGCGTCCGTAAACAATTTCTTTAAACGACATCTCCTCCTAAACCACTGATCGGATTTTGACCAAACTTCACAGGAAAGATCCTTAGGTGGTCCCCTTTCAAAGTTGTTCAAATGGTTCCGGTCCGTTGCACATCTAGGTCACAGGAGCCAAAAATAGATTTTTTTCACCAAAAACTTAAAAAATCTTCTTCTCTGAAACCACAAGGCCCAGGTCTTTGATATTTGGTATGAAGCTTCATCCAGTGGACCCCTACCAAGATTGTTCAAATTATAGTGCTGGGGCCAAAAATGCCCCCGCCCCGGGGCCCTTTGGTTTTACATAGGTTTATATAGGGAAAATCTTTAAAAATCTTCTTCTCTGAAACCACAAGGCCCAGGACTTTGATATTTGGTATGAAGCTTCATCTAGTGGACCCCTACCAAGATTGTTCAAATTTTAGTGCTGGGACAAAAAAATGCCCCCGCCACGGGGCCCTTTGGTTTTACATTGGCTTATATAGGGAAAATCTTTAAAAATCTTCTTCTCTGAAACCACAAGGCCCAGGTCTTTGATATTTGGTATGAAGCTTCATCTAGTGGACCCCTACCAAGATTGTTCAAATTATAGTGCTGGGGCCAAAAATGCCCCCGCCCTGGGGCCCTTTGGTTTTACATAGGCTTATATAGGGAAAATCTTTAAAAATCTTCTTCTCTGAAACCACAAGGCCCAGGTCTTTAATATATGGTATGAAGCTTCATCTAGTGGACCCCTACCAAGATTGTTCAAATCATAGTGCTGGGGCCAAAAATGCCCCAGCCCCGGGACCCTTTGGTTTTACATAGGCTTATATAGGGAAAATCTTTAAAAATCTTCTTCTCTGAAACCACAAGGCCCAGGACTTTGATATTTGGTATAAAGCTTCATCTAGTGGACCCCTACCAAGATTGTTTAAATTATAGTGCTGGGGCAAAAAATGCCCCCGTCCCGGGGCCCTTTGGTTTTACATTGGCTTATATAGGCAAAATCTTTAAAAAACTTCTTCTCTGAAACCGCTAAGCCCAGGTCTTTGATATTTGATGTGTAGCTTCATCTAGTGGACCTTTGCCAAGATTGTTCAAATTATAGCCTTTGTTGATGTTTGGTATGAAGCTTCACCTTTAAGACCTCCCTGAACATTATGCACATTAAAGCCCTGGGGCCAATAATGGCCCTCTCTGGGGCCCACTTGTTACACTATGGATCAGGTGAGCGATCCAGGGCCATCATGGCCCTCTTGTTAGCTCACAGTCACGTAGTGACGAGGTGAGCTTTTGGGATCACTTTTTGTCCGTCGTCCGTCGTGCGTGCGTCCGTGCGTAAACAATTTCTTTAAACGACATCTCCTCCTAAACCACTGACCGGATTTTGACCAAACTTCACAGGAATGATCCTTAGGTGGTCCCCTTTCAAAGTTGTTCAAATGGTTCCGGTCCATTGCACATCTAGGTCACAGGAGCCAAAAATAGATTTTTTTCACCAAAAACTTAAAAAATCTTCTTCTCTGAAACCACAAGGCCCAGGTCTTTGATATTTGGTATAAAGCTTCATCTAGTGGACCCCTACCTAGATTGTTCAAATTATAGTGCTGGGGCCAAAAATGCCCCCGCCCTGGGGCCCTTTGGTTTTACATAGGCTTATATAGGGAAAATCTTTAAAAATCTTCTTCTCTAAAACCACAAGGCCCAGGTCTTTGATATTTGGTATGAAGCTTCATCTAGTGGACCCCTACCAAGATTGTTCAAATTATAGTGCTGGGGCCAAAAATGCCCCCGCCCCGGGGCCCTTTGGTTTTACATAGGCTTATATAGGGAAAATCTTTAAAAATCTTCTTCTCTGAAACCACAGGGCCCAGGACTTTGATATTTGGTATGAAGCTTCATCTAGTGGACCCCTACCAAGATTGTTCAAATTTTAGTGCTGGGACAAAAAATGCCCCCGCCACGGGGCCCTTTGGTTTTACATTGGCTTATATAGGGAAAATCTTTAAAAATCTTCTTCTCTGAAACCACAAGGCCCAGGACTTTGATATTTGGTATGAAGCTTCATCTAGTGGACTCCTACCAAGATTGTTCAAATTATAGTGCTGGGACAAAAAATGCCCCCGCCACGGGGCCCTTTGGTTTTACATAGGCTTATATAGGGAAAATCTTTAAAAATCTTCTCTGAAACCACAAGGCCCAGGTCTTTGATATTTGGTATGAAGCTTCATCTAGAGGACCCCTACCAAGATTGTTCAAATCATAGTGCTGGGGCCAAAAATGCCCCCGCCCCGGGGCCCTTTGGTTTTACATAGGCTTATATAGGGAAAATCTTTAAAAAAAATTCTTCTCTGAAACCACAAGGCCCAGGACTTTGATGTTTGGTATGAAGCTTCATCTAGTGGACCCCTACCAAGATTGTTCAAATTTTAGTGCTGGGACAAAGAATGCCCCCGCCACGGGGCCTTTGGTTTTACATAGGCTTATATAGGGAAAATCTTTAAAAATCTTCTTCTCTGAAACCACAAGGCCCAGGACTTTGATATTTGGTATGAAGCTTCATCTAGTGGACTCCTACCAAGATTGTTCAAATTATAGTGCTGGGACAAAAAATGCCCCCGCCACAGGGCCCTTTGGTTTTACATTGGCTTATATAGGGAAAATCTTTAAAAATCTTCTTCTCTGAAACCACAAGGCCCAGGTCTTTGATATTTGGTATGAAGCTTCATCTAGTGGACCCCTACCAAGATTGTTCAAATTATAGTGCTGGGGCCAAAATGCCCCCGCCCCGGGACCCTTTGGTTTTACATAGGCTTATATAGGGAAAATCTTTAAAAATCTTCTTCTCTGAAACCACAAGGCCCAGGACTTTGATATTTGGTATGAAGCTTCCTCTAGTGGACCCCTACCAAGATTGTTCAAATTATAGTGCTGGAGCAAAAAATGCCCCCGTCCCGGGGCCCTTTGGTTTTACATTGGCTTATATAGGCAAAATCTTCAAAAATCTTCTTCTCTGAAACCGCTAAGCCCAGGTCTTTGATATTTGATGTGTAGCTTCATCTAGTGGACCTTTGCCAAGATTGTTCAAATTATAGCCTTTGTTGATGTTTGGTATGAAGCTTCACCTTTAAGACCTCCCTCAACATTATGCACATTTAAGCCCTGGGGCCAATAATGGCCCTCTCTGGGGCCCACTTGTTACACTATGGATCAGGTGAGCGATCCAGGGCCATCATGGCCCTCTTGTGTTTTATATTAGGATCACTTTTTGTCTGTCATCCATGCGTAAACAATTTCTTCAAACGACATCTCCTCCTTAACCACTGATCGGATTTTGACCAAACTTCACAGGAATGATCCTTAGGTGGTCCCCTTTCAAAGTTGTTCAAATGGTTCCAGTCCGTTGCACATATAGGTCACAGGAGCCAAAAATAGATTTTTTCACCAAAAACTTAAAAAATCTTCTTCTCTGAAACCGCAAGGCCCAGGACTTTGATATTTGGTATGAAGCTTCATCTAGTGGACCCCTACCAAGATTGTTCAAATTATAGTGCTGGGGCAAAAAATGCCCCGTCCCGGGGTCCTTTGGTTTTACATAGGCTTATATAGGGAAAATCTTTAAAAATCTTCTTCTCTGAAACCGCAAGGCCCAGGACTTTGATATTTAGAATGAAGCTTCATCTAATGGACCTCTACCAAGATTGTTCAAATTAAAGCCCTTAGGCCACAAATGCCCCCGCCCTGGGGCCCTTTGGTTTTACATAGACTTATATAGAGATAATTTTTGAAAATCTTCTTCTCTGAAACAGCAAGGCCCAGGTCTTTGATATTTGGTGTGAAGCTTCATCTAGTGAACCTCTATCAAGGTTGTTTAAATTATAGCCCTGGGGCCAAAAATGCCCTGCCCCCGGGGCCATTTGGTTTTACATAGGCTTATGTAGTGCTGGGCCAAAAATGCCCCCCTCTCGGGGTCCTTTGGTTTTACATAGGCTTATAAAGGGAAAATCTTTAAAAAAATCTTCTTCTTTGAAACCGCAAGGCCAAGGTCTTTGATATTTGGTGTGTAGCTTCATCTAGTGGACCTTTGCCAAGATTGTTCAAATTATAGCCTTTGTTGATATTTGGTATGAAGCTTCACCTTTTTAGACCTCCCCGGAGCCCACTTGTTACTCTATGGATCAGGTGAGCGATCCAGGGCCATCATGGCCCTCTTGTTTTAAACTTTGTGTGTGTTTTTGCCATGGTATGAGGATGCGCATATCTACAGATAAATTTTTGTCACTTTTTCCACATTGTGAACTTAGTCATTTTTAACCATCAATTGATATATGATAGGTACCTCTTGTCATCGCAACTCCTCTTGCAGTTTTATACCCATCATTTTGAAACTTATCGTGTGCTTTGGCCATGGTATGAGGATGCGCATGTGGTTTGGACTTTATCGTCGGATCATTTTTTGTCACTTTTTCCACATTGTGAACTTAGTCATTTTTAACCTTCAATTGATATATGATAGGTTCCTCTTGTCATCGCAACTCCTCTTGCAGTTTTATACCGATCATTTTGAAACTTTGCGTGTGCTTTCGCCATGGTATGAGGATGTGCATGTGGTTTCGACATAATTCTCAGCTTATTTTTTTTTCACTTTTTGCACATTATGAACTTTGCCATTTTTAAGCTTCATTTGATATACGATAGGTAGCTCTTGCCATCGCAACTCCGCCTACAGTTTCATACCGATTATTTTGAAACTTTGTGTGTGTTTTTGCCATGGAATGAGGATGCGCATGTGGTTTGGACTTTATCTTTGGATCAATTTTTATCACTTTTTCCACATTGTGAACTTAGTCAGTTTTTTACCTCACATATATAGGCTATGGATTCTTCTCAAAGCCCTATATTCATTTATTCTGCCTTAAATAAACTTTTATTTTTTTTGTGTGTGGGGCAGGTGGGGAGCAGGTGCGACATCAACTTCATCGAAGTTGAATCTCTGGTTTCAACACACTCAATGAAATATTTTTGATATTTATAAAAAAGTAAATTTTCTTTTTATTTTATATGAAAAATAAAACAAAATAATGTAGCATGGGCTGCTACTGTGAAAATAACATAAAGTTAATTTTGTGTACCCTAATTGAGAGAGTTCATACCAGTATTCATTATCTATGTTTGAAGCAAAAATAAGAGACAGGAAGGACAACTTTAGAATGGGTGTGTTATCATACTGTTAAATAGACAATAATTTCATAATCTCTTCCATTTGTGAAATACATTTTAATTTATTTTTTGTGTCAAAAATATTTTTGGCTCCAAAAACAGGTACCAAATAAAAGTGGAGTGTGGGGGAACAACAACAACAACAAAAAAAACAAACACAAGGAATCCTTTCATAGAAAAACTGATTTCTTACTTGTCCAAATAATTCCTACTTTGCGCAGAGACATTTTGCATTGGCAATTAATCAATAAGTTTACACCCAGTCTGTTGCACACTTCTAGCATTGGCCTGCCTGAGTAGTTCAGTCACATGCACGTCTGGCTGGTGATCAGGAGGATGCTGATTCAATACCTGCCGGGTTGGCAAAATTATGTCCTGGAGATTGATCATGAAATCTTTCTATGGTCATTCTCTCCCTTTGTTAATTCAAGAAGGGCAGTTGTCAGTTCCTGGTGAAAGAATATCCACTGCTAACGTATAAGCCTGCCCATGAAATGTGTAGATAGGTAGACTGACCGGTTCATAAATTACCTAAATACACCTGGACCTCGTTATAGCACGATTCGTTACAGCACGAATTCGGATATAACACGGTTTTGGTTTGGACCCCAAATTTTCCTCAACCAACATTTATAAATATTATCCATGGATTGTATAAGGTTTTAAGCACAACAACTTTATTTTTCTCTCACTTTTGACTGCGGTAATACGGTAGCTAACACGGTAGCTAACACGGTTTGTAACGGTACTTTTTGATATTTATTGCAGGCCTCTCGCAGAGTTGAATATACAGTATATAAACTTGTTTAGCTTGACACGCATGATAAACATGAACTGCCATCGGCACAATCAAGTGTTGGCTTATTGAGATAAAGAGATTAAAGAATTCAGTTACGCAACGGGAAAAAATATTTATCACGCTCTGTTAAGGATCACTGCTCAGACGA
The DNA here is from genome assembly GCA_963580285.1 of Lucinisca nassula. NCBI lineage: Eukaryota > Metazoa > Mollusca > Bivalvia > Lucinida > Lucinidae > Lucinisca > Lucinisca nassula. Next base: position 88,206,532 of record OY757011.1, on the reverse strand, counting down.
TGTGATCGGTCAACTGCAATAAAACTCATTTTCTAGAGCCGCATGTAAAAGAAAGTCAAATTTATTTCAGCTTAAAAGCAAATGATAAAACATATTCAAGATCGATTTTCGCGGTAAAAAAATCATTCAAAGACATGTGCGCCATTAAAAATCGTTTCAAATGGCTAAAATATTAAGGGTAAGGCATTTCAAGGGAAGTAATTCAAATTTCTTGTAAGCGTTGATCATTGTCCTGTTCCGAACCCTAACCCGGTAATTTCACCATTGAAATGTATTAACGGTACTGTAGTTCGGTACGGTTCCGGACGCTCAGTTACAACAAAGTTAGCCGGGAACCAGCTATCAAAATGGCGCCATACTCGCTGTCAGATCGGACGATTTCTGGATATAAAAAATGGTTTATCAGCTGGTTTTGATTAAAGTGACTTGTTTGACTTGATGGGCCATGGTATTTACTGCCATTGATTAGTTCTAAATACATTTTAGTCGGGAAATACGGTCATTAACCGGACCGCACATCATCATGTTTGGGAAAGTATTGATCACCATTGTGTCAATGGCTGATCTGTGGCAAATACGGTCGGCGTTTATAACACGATTCGGTTAACTAACACGGTCCGTTGGTTGGACCCGGAGTTCCGTGTTATAACGAGGTTGAGGTGTAGTTGACTGGCTGGTTAAACTCCAATACAAACTTCTAGAATTGTGCTGGTACAATTTCAGAATTGCCGGAGAAGTGAAAATTCCTACTTTGCGCAGGACAATTCCGGAGCCCCCGCCCATAGGGGCTTGAAGAAAAATATGGGCTGCATGATGCTTCCACGCAGAGCTGAATTCGACCCGCACACTAGTACTGGTAAACCGCTTAGAGGATCTAAGCCTGTCCAGGAACCGCGGTGCTAGGCGGACCGTCCATGCTAATAAACCCTATTGGTTTCATTGGGCGACAGGGCTTGAGATGTCATTTCATCTCAATGTCGGGTAAAAGTCCCACAAAATTGGAAGCAACGTCTCCAAAATGACCTTTACAGTGTTGACGGGGACGTTAAACCTCAAATCAAACAAACAAACTTTGTGCAGAACATTTACCCCGCACTACTGAAAAGTACATGTATATATGGAGTAAATCAGTTTTCTGGACCAGACTGGCTAGTTTTGGCCTATTGGGCCTCATCAGTGACTCCCAGATATTTTCAAAATTCCATAATGGAATCAGTGATCCCAAAAGACAAGAAAATATGATCTACACTATGGAGAGCAGGGAGCTTTTTATGGCCGAACACCAGCTGTATGGAAGTTAAATATGTTCTGTCAAAAGTGTTATCCTTTAGAAACAATGTATACACTGCAGAACTGAAAGGTACGGAGTGTACAAGTTTTCTGGGCTATGCTATAGCCAGCTAGTTTTGGGCAGTTAGGCCTCATTGGTGAACCTGAAATATTTTCAAAATCCTTGTTTTAAAAACTCATTTAAAAGTTCCTGTTTTCATTGCGTTTGCTACTACCAGTGTCCTCTAGTACTACCAGAGACCACTCACCTTCAGGACTGCCCAAAACTAGTCTAAAAGACTACAGTGAATTCCACTATTAAAACCACCTAAATTCAAGACCAATTTGGCTTTTAAAACCTTATTTAGTAGGTTGTGGTTATTCTTTCTTTGTGTTTTTGGCATACGGTGTCATCTGGATGGAGACCACATTTGGCATTGTTCAAAAGTGGTCTTAAAGACCACTTTTGAACAGTCCCAAAAGTGGTCTTAGTAAAATGAACAGTCCCAAGACTACTTTTGAACCGTCCCAAAGCTTATCTTAATATGAGAATTTTACTTTATGTTATTTAGGAATGGAACCACAAAGCAAACCAAGATCAGGTACTGAAGAAGACCTATCCAACTTAGTCAGTCGTAGCAAGTCTGAGACTCAGGGATCGTCTGAAAGTGCGGTGATGTCAGATGACCTGGAGTGGGACGCAGAGTTCACGGCCTCAGAAGATAAAGATACTCAGAGTCTACTTAATGCAGAATTACAGATGGGTGTCCGGTGATCGTAAGCCCCGGGTTCTGTTATAAGTGTCTTAGTACTTCCATGTATACTTGCATATCATTTTTGTTGAATTTATGATGCTGTTGAATTTATGATGCATTCCAGTCAGACTGTAGATACCGGTAGTGTAACACAGGCTTAACCCATAAGATGCCAATCACAACAATTGTTGTCTGCTTTGTCGTCTGCTGGTAACTTTAAAAGTCATTTTCGCAAACAATGTGGACCCAGATCAGACTGCTCCTCTAGGAGCAGTCTGATCCGGGTCCACACTGTTTGCCTGTATGTAAACGTATGTTTGAAAAGTTTACCAGAAGATGCAGCAGACGACATAAACAGTAGACATTTTCAGATGCAGTTTTTTTCATGGCATCTTAAGAGTTAATACTATTTATATAAGAAAATACATAATAGCCTCTTTATTATAACACTATTTTTGGGTCCCATGCAGAAGCAAAAACCATGGGTAACCCATTTTGTACCAGATGAAATCTTCCTTCCTATATGTAGCACAAGTCCATTTCAAAATTTAGGAGTGCCATTTTAGGGAAATGGCTGAACTTTCTGCAAACTTTGTAGGTCTTGATCAGATGTCGCATTCTGCAGCATCTGATCTGGGCCTGCTCTGTTTGCTAGTTACCCATTTTGGGGCGTCGGGGCATAATGCTTTTTTGGATGAATGATAAAAGCTCGGGCAAGCCTGCCCACAGGTGCAATTCTGCCAGAGCCATTGGGGCACATAGTCATGAAGCAATAACTTGAGGAAGCTTTATGCAAAAGTCATGTGTCTAGCCTTGATAACTGGCAGCACACACACACACATTTGAAGAACGCAAATAGGCTCAAATATGAGCTCGCACTTTAACCCTTTTACTGCTGAATAATCAGTTTAGCCACCCTCATTTCTGACCAACCAATCAAATTACTTAATATAATGTTTTTGTTCAAATTCAGAAACTGAATGACAAACAGTATAGACCCTGATCAGATCACATCTACACTGTTTTGCAAAATCAGGGCTGATCGTGTTCAGCAGGATAAAGGTCAACACATAAGACGCCAATCAAGACAATTGTACATCTGCTTTGTTGTCTGCCGATTACTTTAAAAGTCATTTTTGCAAACAGTGTGACACAGATCAGACTGCTCATTTAGGAGCAGTCTGATCTGGGTCCACACTGTTTGCCTGTATGAAAAAAAAAATTCTGAAAAGTTTGCAAGGAGATTCAGCAGACGACACAAGCAGACAACATTTTCAGATGTAGTTTTTCTCGACATCTTAAGGGTTAAAAAATGAAGTAGAGGACCACATTTGATTATATACCATAACCTCTTTATAATACTGTTGTTAACCCATAAAACACTAATCACAACAATTGTCTTCTGTTTTGTCGTCTGCCAGTTACTCTAAAAGTCATTTTTGCAAACAGTGTGAACCCAGATCAGTCTCTCCTGTAGGAGCAGTCTGATTTGGGACCACACTGTTTGCCTGTATGAAAAAATATTTCTAAAAAGTTTGCAAGAAGATTCAGCAGACGACACAAGCAGACAGCATTTTCAGATGTAGTTTTTCTCGCCGTCTTAAGGGTCCAAAGGAGAAACCAAAGAGAGTACCACAATTATATTGTATAATTAAACAAACATGTTACATGTATATCCAAACAAAAATGTATAGATTATATAGAAAAATGACCATTTATGGATGGTCATTTTTCTATATATTCTTTATATTTTTGAGATTGATCTTTAAACTGTTATGTCCAAAACTGTGTTAATGTGTTAACCCTTAAAACCCCGAGAAAACTACATCTGAAAATGTTGTCTGCTTTTGTCGTCTGCTGAATCTTTTTGCAAACATTTCAAAAATATTTTTGCATACAGGCAAACAGTGTGGACCCAGATCAGACTGCTCCTCTAGGAGCAGTCTGATCTGCATGATCTGGGCCCACACTATTTGCAAAAACTAATTTTAAAGTACTTGGCAGACGACAAAGTAGACGACAATTGTCATGATTGGCATTTTATGGGTTAAAATGAATAGTATTATTAAGAGGTCTATATGTATTTGTGAAAGAGCAAGTTTGTGATACAATATTTTGCTGGTAATACACATGTAAAGCTTTATTATGCCAACATAAAAAATATTTTGTGCAATAATTATGTGATTGAGAGTGTGTTTTATAGTGTGTAAGAGGTCTTATGTACACACACCTCTCTCTGTAGCTGTAAACTGCTGCTTGGTTCGGGATAAAATACAGTTGAGAACTGGATCTCAAAATTGTTATATAAAAATGGTCATATTGTTAGGGCCCCGCACTGAAAGTGTGGGTGCCCTATAGTAATCACTCTGTCCGTCCGTCTGTCCGTCCGTCTGTCCGTCCACAAATTTTTTTATCCTCCATAACTTTCTTATTCCACTGAAAGTGTGGGTGCCCCATAGTAATCACTCTGTCCGTCTGTCTGTCTGTCTGTCTGTCTGTCCGTCTGTCCGTCCACAAATTTTTTTATCCTCCATAACTTTCTTATTCCTGGATGGATTTAAATATTACTTGGCAGAAATGTTAACCATAATGTGATGGAGTGTTGCGCGCAAGACTCAGGTCCGTACCTCAAAGGTCAAGGTCATACTTAGAGGTTAAAGGTCAAAAAAGGGTCTTTCCTGTGTCCAATTAATAACTTTGTTATTATTCCTGGATGGATTTAAATATTACTTGGCAGAAATGTTAACCATAATGTGACGAAGTGTCACACGCAAGACCCACAGCCGTACCTCAAAGGTCAAGGTCAAACTTAGAGATAAAAGGTCAAAAAAGCGTCTTTTTTATTGTGTCCAATCTATAACTTTCTTATACCTGGATGGATTTAAATATTACTTAGCAGAAATATTAACCATAATGTGACAGTGTGCCGTATAGTAATGCCCTGTCTGTCCGTCCGTCCGTCCATCTGCCCGTCTATCCATCAACATTTTTCATGTTTACAAACTGAAGCTGAAGTTATTGACAGTTGCCATATAGTAATACCCTTTTGTTTTTAATTCATAACTTACAAACAGTCAAATGCATCAACTTCAAACTTAAGATATATGGTCACAATATCATTACACAATTACATGGCAACCGACGTAACTCAAGCTACAATACTCTAAGAGTAATAGCCCTTTGAAAAAAAATCCAACTCCTCTGATGGCACTGCCGGGGCCCTAGTCAGTTTCACTGACAGTTCTAGTTATTTTCTGTATTAGATAAGACAAATAAGAATGTGTCTTCAGAAGTGTACCCAGTGAAGACTCCGATCAGTGTGTGCATCTGCACAGTTTGATTAGAGTGTTTGTTAGACACTACAGTAAAACCTTAGTTTATTGTTTCTAGGTTCTGGCTCACTAAATATTAATAGAGTTATGCCCATTGCAGATTTCTGTAAATATTTTGTTTTTGTTTTTCAGCTCACCTGTCACGTAGTGACGAGGTGAGCTTTTGGGATCACTTTTTGTCCGTTGTGCGTGCATCCGTGCGTCCGTGCGTGCATGCATGCATCCGTAAACAATGTTAAATAAGTATATCTCTAATACCCCATGGCCAATCTTGATCAAATTTCATGTGAAGCATCATCAGGTAGGGGGAAAGGCTGCATAAGGTTTTTGAGCTGATCAGATTGGAATTCTGGTTGCCATGGCAACATATAGCTCCCATAGACTTATAATGGGAAAAATTAAAAAAAATCTTCTTCTCTGAAACCACAGGGCCAAAGCCTTAGATAATTAGCTTGTAACAATGTCAAGTGGTCACCTACATAAATCCTGTCAATCATCCCCCTGGGGTCCAAACACGCCACGCCCCGGGGCCCCTTAGCTCCCATAGACTCATAATGGAAAAAAGCTTCAAAAATCTTCTTCTCTGAAACCACAGGGCCCAGAGCTTAGATATTTAGCATGTAGCAATGGCAAGTGGTCACTTACATAAATCATGCCAATCATGCCCCTGGGGTCCAAATGGGCCACGCCCCTTAGCTCCCATAGACTTATAATGGAAAAAAGCTTCAAAAATCTTCTTCTCTGAAACCACTGGGCCCGTAACTTAGATATTTAACATGTAGCAACGGCAAGTGGTTACCTACATAAATCCTGCCAATCATTCCCCTGGGGTCCAAATGGGCCACACCCCGGGGCCCCTTAGCTCCCATAGACTCGTAATGGAAAAAAAAAAAACTTCAAAAATCTTCTTCTCTGAAACCATAGGGCCGAGAGCTTAGATATTTAGCATGTAGCAATGGCAAGTGGTCACCTACATAATTCCTGCCAATCGTGCACCTTGGGTCCAAACAGGCCTCGCCCTGGGCCCCTAGGTCCCATAGACTCATAGTGGAAAAAAGCTTCAAAAATCTTCTTCATTGAAACCACAGGGCCCACAGCTTAGATATTTAGCATGTAGCAATGGCAAGTGGTCATCTACATAAATCCTGCCAATCATGGCCCTGGGGTCCAAATGGGCCACGCCCCGGGGCCCCTTAGCTCCCATAGACTCATAATGGAAAAAAGCTTTAAAAATCTTCTTCTCTGAAACCACAGGGCCCAGAGCTTAGATATTTAGCATGTAGCAATGGCAAGTGGTCACCTACATAAATTCTGCCAATCATGCCCCTGGGGTCCAAATGGGCCACGCCCCGGGGCCCCTTAGCTCCCATAGACTTATAATGGAAAAAAGCTTCAAAAATCTTCTTCTCTGAATCCATAGGGCCCATAACTTAGATATTTGACATGTAGCAACGGCAAGTGGTTACCCACATAAATCCTGCCAATCATGCCCCTGAGGTCCAAATGGGCCACACCCGGGGGCCCCTAAGCTCCCATAGACTCATAATGGAAAAAAAGAACTTCAAAAAACTTCTTCGCTGAAACCATAGGGCCCAGAGCTTAGATATTTAGCATGTAGCAATGGCAAGTGGTCACCTACATAATTCCTGCCAATCCTGCCCCTGGGCTCCAAATGGGCTACGCCCGGGGCCCCTTAGCTCCAATGGAAAAGGGCTTCAAAAATCTTCTCAGAAACCACAGGGCCCAGAGCTTAGATATTTAGCATGTAGCAATGGCAAGTGGTCACCTATATAAATCTAGCCAATCATGCCCCTGGGGTCCAAATGGGCCACGCCCTGTGACCCCCTTAGCTCCCATTGACTCATAATGGAGAATAGCTTCAAAAATCTTCTTCTCTGAAACTGTGAAGCACAGAGCTTAGATATTTAGTATCTAGCAACATAAAATAGTCACCTACATAAATCCTGCTAACCCTGCCCCTGGGATTCAAATGGGCCACACCCCGGGGCCCCTCAGCTCCTTTAGACTTATAATTGAAAAAATCTTCAAAAATCTTCTGTTCCAAAGCCATAAGGCCCAGAGCTTAGATATTTAGTGTAGCAATGTCAAGTGGTCTCCTACACTAATGATTTTCTGGTACACAGGTGAGCGATATAGGGCCATTGGGCCCTCTTGTTTTTTTTTTGTGGCTAACTCCTACAATTTAGATCCGATCAAGCCGAAACTTGATATATATTAAGAGCATTATGTGGAGCAGTGCATATTATTTCGAGGTTACGGGCCACCAAATATTGAGTTATGTCCCTTTGAAAATTTCTGTACACATTTTGTTTGTGGCTAACTTCTCCTGCCGGTAACATTAGATATAGCTAAAACTTTATATTTAGTTTGACTATGCTGTGGAGCAGCACATATTGTTCAGAGGTTGTGGTCCACCAAATATTTATTTTAGTACATCCCTTTGAAAATTTCTGTAAACTTTTTATTTCCAGCTAACTCCTCCTACAATTTAGATCCGATTAAGCTGAAACTTGATATATAGCATTAGGAAAACCTGTCCTTAAGAAATAATGGCGTCCAACATGGTGTCAGAAAATGATAAACATTAGGTAAAAATTATAACATTTTAATTATTTCTGCTTTCAACATAGATTGTTGGTGCTCGTTAGAACCGCCTCAATGAGGCGGTTCTAACGAGTACCCACAACCTATGTCTTGGAGTAAAGATAAGAAAAATAACGTTTACCCCCGAAAACCCCAGTTTTCCCTATACAAAGTGGGGTGTAAGGGGGTGTTCATTTCACGGAGTTGTTCACGTGATGGTTAGACCATGATATGGAGCAATTCATATTGTTTCAAGGTTGCAGTCCAACAGATATTAACTTGCAAAGGCGTATAATGCCCGATTGCGGAGCTCTTGTTCTATATAAAAGTTGGGTTTAAGGGGGTCAAAAGTTTTAGGCATGATTTCGTGATGGCACATCTGAAAACATTTTTTCCCTAGAAACAGCTCAAATTGTCTTTACACTTTTGTTTGATGTACCAGCAGCAATGCCAGCCTTGGTTAAGCCATTGTATACTAGTGGACTCTTCAATTGCTATATGTTGGACAAGTCCAATTGTCATATAAGGGGTGTCACGCCTATATTTTTTGTTCTTATTCTATTTTTTTACGGAAATTCTGTTAGCATATAGTGCATGCCCTGATCACACACGGCGTCTGATCTGGGGTTGCACGGTTTGCCTGAAATTGTATGGTCATTCTCTCCCTTCTGCTGATTCAAGAAGGGCAGTTGTCAGTTTATGGCAAAAGAATGTGCTCTATACTGGCCAACTGTTTATGTATAAGACTGCCCTGGAAAAATGTGGTTAGGTAAACTGACTGGCTCAACATTACCTTAATTGTGTTGACATGCATGACTATTTAACAGAAAACTGTCAGGAATGGTTGATTTTGTTTGGATCCATGCAGTCGTGTTATAAAGAGGGTGTGGTGTACTTGTAGGCATCCCCGGTATAGTAAATGGTTTTAACCTATAACAGAAATCCATCATATCAGGGCTTAAGGTTACAAAACTTTTTTTTCAGGCTCAACTCAGCTGAACGTGAAATTTGTGGTGCTCATAAATATCAACCCATTGTGTACTGAATGGAGTTTTATCACATTGCGATAACACACACGTGCGACATAGCGCATTTTTCACATCTCCAAAATGGCTACTATTCTGATGAAAATCTGTGATATTTTTGTTATTTTTACTCCAAACATAGGTTGTGAGTGCTCTAATGATTACTCACAACCTATGTCTTGGAGCAGAAATAAGAAAAATAATGTACACCCCCATAAACCCCAGTTTTCTTTATATAAAGTGGGGTTTAGGGGGGTGTACATTTCACAGACTTGTTAGCATGATGACGATAACAAGTCTGTTAAATGAACACCCTCTGAACTCCACTTTATGTTGAGAAAACTGGGGTTTATAGGGGTATACATTATTTTTTTTATCGCTGTTCCAAGACATAGGTTGTGAGTACTCTTTAGAACTGCCTAATTAACCACCTCAGTGAGGTGGTTCTAAGCAGTACCCACAACCTATGTTTGCATTATAAATATGGGAATACCACAAAGTTTTGTCAGAAAAAATAACCATTTTTGAGATATGAGATAATGCTCTATGCCTCACGGATATGTTATACACAGCAGGAGCCCTTTTAAAAATTTAGGGGTGTCCGGTTCATCTATTTTTAGAAATTTGTTTTTGAATTTTTTTAACTTCCCCCAAACTGTGAAGGCCCTGATCAGATGCCACATTCTACAGCATCTGATCTGGGCCTGCACTGTTTGGCAATAACAAGTTTGCAGGTTTCTTATATAAAATGGGTGAAAACACAAACAAATGAGGCAATTTTGCAGCTCAGAATACTAGTACACAGAGTGTAATTTGCCCTGCTCATAAACTCTTAACATTACGATAACACATCCGTGCGACATTGTGCATTTTATTCACATCTCCAAAATGGCTCCTTTTCTGATGAAAATCTGAGATATTTTTCTTATTTGTACTGAAAACATAGGTTATGGTTGCTCGTTAGCACTGCCTCATTGAGGCTGTTCTAACGAGGGTGCTCGTTAGAACCGCCTCATTGAGGCGGTTCTAACGAGTACCCACAACCTCATTTTTCGCAATATAAAGTGGGGTTTAGAGGGGTGTTCATTTCACTGATTTGTTAACATGATGTATGTAGGTGGTCTTATACATTTATGAGCTGGACAAATTTCATGCTCAAGTTAATATAGCATGAAAAGAGTTTTATGACTTTCGGGACCAGTTTGAGTAAATTAAATGTTGAATATTAAAGTGCCAAGCAAAACTTGGACATTCAAATATTTTTAAGAGTTTCAGAGAAAATCAGGTTTGACATTTCATTTGTATTGTCTGCTGTTTATGAAATGTCAGTTCTGAAAACAAGACCTAACACTTCATAGTGTACCTGGTAATCAAAACTTGGGCATTCAATATCTTATTTTATCATATGACGTCGCGTCGGAGAATGTAATCAACACAATGTAATAAATTTGGTAATCCACTAGTGGATTAAATTTGCAAATTAGTTAGATACGCCCGGTAAGGTTACTTGTTTGACGTTGCATTTACTAATGGTGGATTATCAACATTTTTGTAAAATAGTGGTGAATAAAATATGTTTTAAATGTCATATGATAAATAGAATCTTGAATTTTTGCTCACATACTATTGACTTCATTAAACTCATTGAGGAAAAGTCTTAAAATGCTTGGTATTCTATTGAATTTATTAAACTCGATGAGGAAAAGTCTTAAACTGCTTGGTATTCTATTGAATTTATTAAACTCGTTGAGGAAAAGTCTTAAAATGCTTGGTATTCTGTTGAATTTATTAAACTCGTTGAGGAAAAGGCATAAAATGCTCAGCATTTTATGCCTTTTCCTCAGCTTGTTTAATAAATTTCATTATTACATGAGCACTCGTGTTAGATTTCAGAGAAAGTCAGGCTTGACATTTCATGTTAATCAGCGGTTGCAGTTATGATTGGCACTTTAATGGTTAAATTTTTATTTTGATAAGCTATTGTTTATGTATGATAATGCATTTTATGTAGACATGCAATGCTTCAGAGTGTGTTGATAGTGTTGAATATATCAAAAACTCATGTTTGCGCAATATCCTGTTGCATTGACTTAAATATGCAAGAAGTTAATGGTGAAACAAAAATAGATTTTTACAGTTTAACTCTTGTCCTGCTGAATGAATTAATTTAAAAATGCCCATTCCTGACTTTCAGCCAATCAGATTACTTGATGTATCTGTTTTGTTGTCAATTTGCACAGATGAGAATTTTCTGCAAGTCTATAGATTTCTAACTACATAGTATTTTGAAGGCCCCAGGACCATTTTTGAGATCAAAGCAAATCTGAGGAAACCATTTGGGGGTGGGGGCAGTGTAGATAGCATCAAAGCCGCCAATTGTATCTGCTTACCAATAATGTCTGAGCTTATCCGACTACACCTTTTATTCAATCAATGTTGCCATAATCCAATCAAAAGCTTGGTATTATTAATGCCTCGGTGAACTTTTGCAATGTTTATGGCGGCACTCTTTTGACATTCAATACTGCCAATGGGTGTCCTTAAAGAATGATGTAAGAATGGGCAAACTGAATAGAAAGAGTATAGATCCTGATCAGAGCCATCTGATCAGGATTTACCTGTTTTTAAAGGTAGAGCATATCCTGATTAAGCAGGACAAGGGTTAACCCATAAAATGTCAATCACGACTATCGTCTTCTGCTTTGCCGTCTGCCCCTTACCTTAAAAGTAATTTTTTGCAAACAGTCTGGACCCAGATCAGACTGCTCCCGTAGGAGCAGTCTGATCTGGGCCCACACTGTATGCCTGTATGCAAAAATATTTTTAAAAAGTTTGCAAAAAAAAATTCAGCAGACGACATAAGCAGACGACATTTTCAGATGTAGTTTTTCTTAAGGGTTAAGTCTAAATTCAGTAACAATCTGTACCCAGTTGTTCCAAGAATTATTAGCTTATCAATCTTATAAATGGCCAAAATGTTAACTGTCGTTAACTGTCTTGTAAGAAATATATCTATAACGTGGATATAATGCTGGAAAAATGTGCAAAAGCTACACACCTTTTCAGCAAAAATATAAGCATATTTTGCTATATTAAATTATCAAGTTTTTTTATGTTACATTAGAGAAAAATATCATATGTTTTGGCCAACTGGACCCTCCCTGGCTGTTAAAAATCTGGTACAATGGGGGTAATTTAGGGGGTATATTTTATGATGTCAATAACTGTGCAACTAGCAGTTTAGCAATATGACATCTCTCGTTCGTTCATTAAAGTGCAAATACATCAAAACACAATGACATGCTGAACAAGAACTTTCATCACACATGACATGTTTGTCAAAAGTACATGTACAAAGAAACCATAATCATGTATTTAGCATAATGAATACACTTCTCACAGAAAGTGGGGCTGGAGCTTTGGGACTGTCAAAAAATTTATACGACCACAATCCTGCCTTCTTCAGATTTCAGCTGCATATTCAAAAATGTAATTAACGTAATGTCAGTTGTCTGAAAGTTTCGGCCAATCAACTGTGAAGGGCTAGGTATGCAATTATTCTGCCAACTTTGTCAGTCATCTCTAATACCTGTTCAGAAGCACATGACAGATAGTTCATTATGGTGTGACACAGCGATTGGCATGTCTCTGATTTTTGTTGCAAACAGCATCATGCATGGGATGGGGAGAAGTCTTATTGCTAAACTGCTGGTTGTGTGGTGAAAGTACCGATATGCACAATATACATTTTCAACTGAAAATAAGAATATATCCCTAGATTATCCCTAACTATTTGTTGTCAAGTTTGACTCAGCCATGGTCAATGTGAAGAATTCTTCATGAAAAAAACATGTGACTGTATTATTAGCTCCCATTTTAGAGATACATCCCTAATAATAAAATAGCGTGGAAATTTTGTAACATACATTGAGCCTCTTGCTTTATTATATCAGATGGGAAGCTGTGCTTTAATTAGTTTTTGTTACATTTTTGGTTTAATTTATTTGTTATTTCATGAGAAAATTTCATTTAGAGTGTATAACTGTTGCTACCAAGTTAAATTAGGGGATAAACATCTCCAATTAAGGGGAATGGGAACATCTAGCAGATTTTTCCATTTTTCAAAGGGAGACAACTTTCGGGACGTCCTGTTTGCTTTTCTATAAGCTCTATCCCACTGAAAAAGGGGTTTACTCTTAACTGAAAGAATTTGCTCCTTAGGAGCAAATTCTTTCCTTTAAGAGTTGACCCCTATTGACATGGGAGCCAAAAATGGTTTTGCAGGAGTTGCCTCCCCTGAAGGTGTTCCCATTTCCCTAAAATCGTTTACGAGGATCATTTTTAGCTCACCTGTCACGTAGTGACAAGGTGAGCTTTTGTGATCACTTTTTGTCCGTCGTGCGTCCGTGCGTGCGTCCATCCGTAAACAATTTCAAATAAGTATATCTCTAATACCCCATGGTCAATCTTGATCAAATTTCATGGGAAGAATCATCAGGTAGGGGGAAAGGCTGCATCAGGTTTTTGGGCTGATCATATTGGAATTCTGGTTGCCATGGCAACATATAGCTCCCATAGACTATCAATGGGAAAAAATTAAAATCTTCTCTGAAACCACAGGGCCAAGAGCTTAGATATTTAGTATGTATTAACGGCCAGTGGTCACCTACATAATTCCTGCCAATCATGCCCCTGGGGTCCAAATTAGCCACACCCCGGGGCCCCTTCGCTCCCATAGACTCATAATGGAACAAAAAGCTTCAAAAATCTTATTCTCCGAAACCACAGGGGCCAGAGCTTAGATATTCAGCATGTAGCAACAGCAAGTGGTCACCTACATAAATCCTGCCAATAATGCCCCTGGGGTCAAAACGGGCCACGCCCCGGGGCCCTTTAGCTTCTATAAACTCATAATGGAAAAAAGCTTCAAAAATCTTCTTCTCTGAAACCACAGGGCCCAGAGCTTAGATATTTAGAATGTAGCAACGGCCAGTGGTCACCTACATAATTCCTGCCAATCATGCCCCTTGGTTCCAAATGGGCGATGCCCTGGGGCCCCTTTGCTCCCATAGACTCATAATGGAACAAAAAGCTTCAAAAATCTTCTTCTCGAAAACCACAGGGCCCAGAGCTTAGATATTTAGCATGTAGCAACGGCAAGTGGTCACCTACATTATTCCTGCCAATCATGCCCCTGGGGTCGAAACGGGCAATGCCCCAGGGCCCTTTAGCTCCTATAGACTCATAATGGAACAAAGCTTCAAAAATCTTCTCTGAAACAACAGGGCCCAGAGCTGAGGTATTTGGCATGTAGCAACGGCAAGTGGTCACCTACATAATTCCTGCCAATCATGCCCCTAAGGTCCAAATGGGCCACACCCCAGGGCCCCTTCGCTCCCATAGACTCATAATGGAACAAAAAGCTTCAAAAATCTTCTTCTCGGAAACTACAGGGCCCAGAGCTTAGATATTTAGCATGTAGCAATGGCAAGTAGCCCCTGGGGTCAAAACGGGCCACGCCCGGGGCCCTTTAGCTCCTATAGACTCATAATGGAAAAAAGCTTCAAAAATCTTCTCTGAAACCACAGGGCCGAGAGCTGAGGTATTTGGCATGTAGCAACAGCCAGTGGTCACCTACATAATTCCTGCCAATCATGCCCCTAAGGTTCAAATGGGCCATGCCCCGGGGCCCCTTAGCTCCCATAGACTCATAATGAAAAAAAAAGCGCTTCAAAAATCTTCTTCTCTGAAACCACAGTGCCCAGAGTTTAGATATTTAGCATGTAGCAACGGCAAGTGGCCACCTACATAATTCCTGCCAATCATGCCCCTGGGGTCCAAATGGGCCACGCGATGGGGCCCCTTAGCTCCCATAGGCTCATAATGGAAAAAAAGCTTCAAAAATCTTCTTCTCTGAAACACAGGGCCCAGAGCTTAGATATTTAGCATGTAGCAACGGCAATTGGTCACCTACATAATTCCTGCCCATCATGCCCCTGGGTTCCGAATGGGCCATGTGCCGGGGCCCCTTTGCTCCCAAAGACTCATAAGGGAAAAAAGCTTAAAAAATCTTCTTCTCTGAAACCACAGGGCCCAGAGCTTAGATATTTAGTACGTAGCAACGGCAAGTGGTCACCTATATAATTCCTGCCTATCATGCCCCTGGGGTCAAAAAGAGCCACGCCCCGGGGCCCCTTTAGCTCCTTTAGACTCATAATGGAAAAAAAAGCTTCAAAAATCTTCTTCTCTGAAACCACAGGGCCCAGAGCTTAGATATTTAGCATGTAGCAATGGCAAGTGGTCACCTACATAAATCCTGCCAATCATGCCCTTTGGGTCCAAATGGGCCACGCCCCGGGGCCCCTTAGCTCCCATAGACTCATAATGGAACAAAAAGCTTCAAAAATCTTCTTCTCTGAAACCACAGGGCCAAGAGCTTAGATATTTAGCATGTAGCAACGGCAAGTGGTCACCTACATAATTCCTGCCAATCATGCCCCTGGTTTCCAAACGGGCCACGCCCCGGGGCCCCTTAGCTTCTATAGAATCATAATGGAAAAAAAAGCTTCAAAAATCTTCTTCTCTGAAACCACTGGGCCCAGAGCTTAGATATTTAGTACGTAGCAACAGCAAGTGGTCACCTACATAAATCCTGCCAATCATGCCCGTTGGGTCCAAATGGGCTATGCCCCGGGGCCCCTTAGCTCCCATAGACTCATAATGGAAAAAAGATTAAAAAATCTTCTTTTCTGAAACCACAGGGCCCAGAGCTTAGATATTTAGCATGTAGCGACGGCAAGTGGTCACCTACATAATTCCTTCCAATCATGCCCCTGGGGTCCAAACAGGTGAGCGATATAGGGCCATTGGGCCTGTTCAGTTTTATGGTCACCAGTTTTCTACAATGACAGAAAAAACTCAGTTTGCAACCATTAAACTGATTACTGTACTTACCTCCCTAAATGACAATTCAGTCATATTAATAAGTCCATTGTGTTGTAAACATTTTATAATGGTATATGCTTTTGCACATTTTATCACTTTACTGTCATTATAATAACAGCTTTCTAGTATGAAATGGCATTCAAGGCTGTGCATTAAGCTTGATTTTACACACACAAAACTTGACATATTTTGCACACACTTTGAGGTTATATAGTGGTCCAGTATGGGTGCATGAGTGGGCCAATATGGCTTCACAAGCATGCCAGTATGGATACAAGGGTGATCTTTGTACGATCTGGGTAACATAGGCCATATTGGCCTGCTTTAGGAAGATAGGTATTACTATATTCAGTAATACATGTAATATAAGGGTATATCTATCTTCAAAATTGTCATTTCAGTGGGGAGGTAAATTGACAATTTTACTGTAGTAAATTTTATTTTATGGTTGGTTGGTTGATTTAGGTTTAACGTCCCCGTCAACACTATATGTCATTTTGGAGACGTTGCTTTTAATTTTGTGGGACTTTTACCCGACATTGAGATGAAATGACATCTCAAGCCCTGTCACCCAATGAAACCAAAAGGGTTTATAAGCATGGACGGTCTGACTCGCACTGCTTTGCCTGGGCAGGCTTAAATCCTCTAATTGATGATTTTCAGTACGGTGATCCCCATTGCCCTTTGTAAAACTCTTAGGCTTGTCCATGTTTAAGGATTTCCTGATTTTATTACTCATTTTAATTATCTGTTCAATGATTGCTAATTGTAATGCAAATGTTATAGGCTCAGATCAGATGGCTTAGAATTTCCGAGCATAGTATCTAATCTGGGTTTGCCATTTTATGGAATGCTAGGCTGTTTACATGTACCAGAATTTTGTATATTCCACAAAACTGGTAACCTTTACTTGAAGAAGATAAATGTACATGTATATGTTTAAATCCAATTCAGTGGCATGTTACCTACTTTTAAAGTACAGTCGAACCTCAATGGCTCGAACACCTTTGGAACCTCGAAAATCTGTTCGAGACAGGGGTAGTTCGAGCCACTGAGGTTACTGTCAGGAGGCATATTGAGATACTTTTTGACATCTTTTCGGTGTTCTATAATGAATATGCATGCTGTGTGTACTCATTAGAATCGCCTCATCGAGGCGATTCTAATGAGTACACACAGCATACATTTGCAAGATAAAAGACTAAAATCTCCTTAATTATCTCCCAATATTTCTTATGTAGAGGATTTCGCTATGGGCTCAAGAATGGGTTCGACTCAGCCATGGTAAACGAGCCATCGTTGTTCGAGCCATTGAAGTTCTACTGTAGTTTATGTCATGGAATTTCTAGTGAATAAAAGAAAGATATTATTAATTGAAACATGTTGATTGGATATAAGTGTGATGTGTCAGGATGAAACTTGTAATGCCAAAGTTCCATAGAATTCTTTATTTTCATTAATATATTTAACTTTTTTAATATGAGGTTTTAATCAGAGAGAGGTTTTGATAATATTTAATGGAGTCACGAGCTGATCTAATATTTAGCTCGGCTGTTTTTGAAGAAAACAACGAGGTATTGTCATAGCTCTGGCGTCGTCGTGGTGTAAAAACTTAGACATTTTCGTCTGCGTCGTCTTCGTGCAAAAACTTGGACATTTTGTAATATCTCTGTCTTTACTGAACATATTTACTTGAAACTCGGACTAGTTGTTCATTATGAAAAGGGGCTGCAGCCGAGCGTTGGCCCCCGCATGTGGTGCTCTTGTTCTGAATTACATTTGATGCTGTAATTTCTTCAAAATTGTCATACCGTAAAAAATCCTAAAAGTTTGGATACCTTGAAAAGTGATGTTCATAAGGGTAAAATTTATTTTTCTTATTTCTACTCTAAGATTTTGGGTGCTGATTAGGACCGCCTCGATTTTTCATCTTTAAATTTTTGTTTTTCGGCGGTAAAATTTACAATGTATTTGTATAGATGGGTTTTCATAATGTAAGCAGGTTGGTTTGGATCTTATCTGAAGACAGGTTTTGTCATGTCTGGCTCATTAACCCTTAACTCGCTGCATAACTTAATTTAGCAACACTCATTTACATTCCAACCAATCAAATTACTTGATGTAATTAAGCATTCAAATTCACAATTTGAATGGCAGTATAGATCCTGGGGCAGAGAAGCCATCTGATCTGGATCTACACTTTTTTGCAAACACTGCACAACAGTGTAGATCCTGACCAGAAGGCTTTTTCAGGAGCCTTCTGAACTGGATCTACACTCTTTGCAAAGATAGGATTGTTTTGTTCAGCTGGATAAGCTGGGCTGCATGATGCTTCCACACATAGCTGAAACCAACCACACATGAGTACTGCTAAACCGCATAGAGGTTCTAAGCATGTCCAGGAGTGATTGGGGTTGAACCATCCATGCATATAAACCCTATAGGTTTAATTGGATGGCAGGGCTTGGGATGTCATTTCATCTCATTGTCTGGTAAAATTCCCACAAAAATTGGAAGCAACATCTCCTAAATGACCTATAAAGTGTTGACGGGGTTGTTTAACCACAAACAAACAAATCAGCAGTATAAGGGTTAAAGCACACTTCTAGAGGAGACAATCAGAAATAACTTATCATTCCGTTGCAATGGTTGTGCATTTTCATATCAAATATTTTTTTATTGTTCCATTTATTTACTGTCAACACTTGAAGCACCAAATACAGTAAAATTCTGCTATTATGGGGAATGGGAACACCTTCAGGGGAGGCAACTCCTGCAAAAGTATTTTTGTCTCCCATGTCATTAGGGGTCTACTCTTTAAGGAAAGAATTTGCTCTTGCTCCTCAGGAGCAAATTCTTTCCTTTAAGAGTAGACCCCTTTTTCACTTGGACAAGGCTTAAAGAAAAGCGAACCGGAATTCCCGAAAGTTGTCTCCCTTTGAAAAATGGCAGAAAAAGCTACTAGGTGTTCCCATTCCCATTAAGACCACCTAAAATTATGACTAATCCTGCTTTAAAAAGCTAATTTTGAAGGTGCACTTTATCTTTGTGTTTTCTGCCCACTGTGTCCTCTGGTCAAGGACCACATTTAGGACTGTTCAAAAGTGGTCTTAAAGACCACTTTTGAACAGTCTCAAAGGTGGTCTTAATATAGGAATTTTACTGTATTGTGGCAGCAAATGACACTTCTGAAATTTAGAGACTATAAGGCTTTCATTTCTTCTTGAATTGTCTGCCTAAGGCTTGCCTTTTCATGTGAATTGATTCACATGAAATCTCAAAGCCTTTATTTTTTTCTTTTAAGTAAATGAGAAAAAAATGAAAGTATCATTTGCTATGTTTTAACTGAATTTCACCACAACCCCTTTATGAAACTGATCATTTTAACATTTTTTTGGATATAAGACAGTTTAAAGATGGATCCCAAAAATGTATAGATTATACAGAAAGAAGACCATAAATATATACATTTTGGTTTGGATATAACATAGCTGTTTCTAGGCCTGGCAAATTAGAGTGAAAAAGATATCCCATACTCATTGCTGCTGTAATGATCGATATCAATTACAGTCGATGCTCGTTATCTCGAAGCTCATGGGACCGGATAAAAAAGTTTGAGTTATCCGTAGTACGAGATAACCAAAGTGTCACGTCATATGCATGTCGGAGCCCATTATTTGCTGTGATATTCTTGGTATTCTTAGTTATTCTAGAGTAATTGCACTAACATGCACAGCCTATTGAGTTTTTAAAATTTGTTTATGAAAGTAATGGAGCTTGTCGAAGTATAGCGATTATAAAAGATTTCTCACATGTTTTGTTGTTTTTTAAATTCCTGCAAATTCAGGTATCCAAATAAGCTAAAAATAGATAAGTACTTAAATGGGATGGTTCCCCGCTTTTGAATGCAATGCTGAGCAGTACGTGCTATACGTCATATGGTAGTTAAACAGTTATGGTCCTGCGGAGAAAGCTGGTCATGAGCCATCTTTTTAGGATCTACACTGTATGTGCATCGGGACAAGGGGCAATATTCAATTTTGACACTAATGATGAGTACGTAAAACAACCGGTCATACCTATTTGTACATTAATACAAATCAGAGCCGCCTTTTATCACGGAAATCTTGGAAATCATTGAAACGAGAAGGTGTTAAGATCAAAGGTTGAGCACCGCATGTCAGTCTGTATTACACGCACGTGATTTTCGTAATAGCGATAAAGTAGTGTTTGTGCTTATTTTAAATCGACTGGACAATTTGGAAAATTAAAAATATTGTGAGTATTGATGAACTGTTTTGTAAAGGTCTATTATTATTTTCTTTAACTGAAAGACCGGTGGCATCGTTTTTATTTTTTTCCTTCTTTACCTTTTGAATTTCAGTTCGAGATACGCAGTAGTAAAAACAGTGAAAAATATGTATAGGGACTGAAAATGATGGGCGAGATAGCCAAAGTGTCGACTTAAAAGTAGTTCGACACATGCGAAGTTGAAATACAATAAATATATAGCGGAAATATTCGGAACTTAGAAATCGGTTCGACATAAGTGATAGGGTCGAGATAGGCGAGGTCGAGATAACGAGAGTCAACTAATAATCTTTGAAGATTTTGTCATAATTATACCTTTCTGGCTTACTGTCTAAGCATGACTTTTACCATATGTTATACTTCATTGCATGTATTCGGGAGTCCTTAAACCGAGGTCCCGTCTCTGTATTCCGACAGACAGGCCTGGGGAAACAGGGTAGACCAGGAAAAGATGCCAAAGAATGCAGTGCCTCATTGGGGTCTACACTGTTTGCCACTCGTTCAGCCATTTTTAGACACACCATTGGGGAATAAATTTTAGAACCAGTATGGCAAGGAGTAGAAGAGGTGTCAGGATACATGGGGTAAATACTGTGATGTAACAGACACAAAAATCAAATCAGTAACCATAACCACTTTTGTGGAATTTATCGATCGATTAAATGATTATCTGATTAATCGTGCCAACCTTAATTGTTTTACTTACACAGTTTCTGTTTCTGACCCAGATAGTTATTACGATAACAAACCCGTGTGACATAGTGCATTCTATTCTATCTCCAACACACACACCAGTTTTCAATGGAGAATGTGGAAAGAAAAAAAATGCCAAAAAATTATCTCGTAGGAGTGGTTATTTCATGTGAGACTTATGAAACTCCAAAGGGGCTTGTTTAACCCTTAAGGCGCAGAGAAAAAACTACATCTGAAAATGTTGTCTGCTTATGTCGTCTGCTGAATCGTTCTGCAAACTTTTTAAAAAAATTTTTGCATACAGGCAAACAATGTGGACTCTGATCAGACTGCTCCTACAGGAGCAGTCAGATCTGGGTCCACACTGTTTGCAAAAAATGACTTAAAGTTACCAGCAGACGTCAAAGCAGACGACAATTGTCTTGATTGGCATGTTATAGGTTAATAAGCTTTGTAGGAAATGACTACTAGTCTGAGATACTGTATGTAGGAGACATTCCATCCTCTTTCATTTATTTTTTCTTTATTTATTTATTTGCTTTTCCAAAGATTGTACACATTAAGGCTGACGGCAAGTTTTTAAGCATGTTTCACAAAATGTACAAATTAGAAAAGAAATGAGTCCAATTATCCCATGACCCTTATCTCGCTGAACACAACCCCAGCCTTTGCAAACAGTGTAGATCCTGATCAGATGGCTTCTGAAGCCATCTGATCAGGATCTACATTGTTTGTCTTGCATATTTTTCTTATTTTAAATCCAAACATAGATTGTGGATGCTCATGAGAACAGATGGTCCCAGTGACTACCCACAACCATTTTTTTTTTCGAGCAAACTAAGGAAAATTCTGTATACCCCTCTTAATGCCACTTTTCTCTGTACAAAGCGGTTCATTTCAATGAGTTATTAACTTGATGACCTTTATTACTTATTGTCCCCCGACGGAATAGGTTCGGGGGATATAGCGATCAGCCTGGCGTCCGTCCGGGCAAACATGTCAGGTTTATGGGCTAGTGTCCAGATTGATAACAATAGAAAATGATTGAAAAACGATTGGTACACAATAAATTTATTCTGTAAATAAAAGGTTTAGGAGGTTAGCCCCTAAATCAAACAAAAGAAAAGAACAAAAGAAATAGCCCTTAAACCTGACATGTTGGAATGTCCGTCTGTCCGTCCATCCGTAGACTCAACCTTGTGATGGCCATAACTCCAATACCCTTTGAGATTCAGTGATGGTTCTTGGCACAATTGTTCACCAGGCTGAGATGGCATGTCATGGGCAAGAACCAGAACTCTGGATGCCATACTTTTTGAGTTATCTCCCCTTTTAATAAAAAAGAATGATTACTTTGTGATGGCCATAACTCCAATTTCCTTTGAGATATATTGATGACACCTGGCACAGTTGTTCACAAGGCTGAGACAGCGTGTCATGCACAAGAATCACAACTCTGGTTGCCATGGTTTTTGAGTTATCTCCCCTTCCAATAAAATAGAGTGACTACCTTGTGATGGCCATAACTCCAATACCCTTTAAGATATATTGATGATACATGTACCTGGCACAGTTGTTCACAAGGCCGAGACAGTGTGCCATGCACAAGAACCACAACTCTGGTTGCCATGGTGTTTGAGTTATCTCCCCTTCCAATAATATAGAATCACTACCTTGTGATAGCCACATCTCCAATACTCTTTGAGATATATTGATGGTACTTGGTACAGTAGTACATGAGGTTAAGCAGGTGTGTCACATGCCAGAACCACAACTCTGGGTGCCCTGGTTTTTTAATTATCTCTGCTGACAATATAACCTTGTGATGGCCATAACTCCAATACCCTTTGAGTTATATTGATGGTTCTTGGCACAATTGTATGCAAGGTTGAGATGGCGCTTCATGCCTAAGAACAGTAACTCTGGGTGCTATGATATTTGAGTTATCTCCCCTTCCAATATAACAGTATGACCACCTTGTGATCACCGTACCTCCAATACCTTTTGACACATATTGGTGGTACTTGATGCAGATGTACATGAGGTTAAGCAGGTGTGTCATGCTCAAGAATTACAACTCTGGGTGCTCTGGTTTTTTAGTTATCCCCCCTGACAATATAACCTTGTGATGATCATAGCTCCAACACCCTTTGAGATATATCGAAGGAACTTGGCGCAATTGTATGCAAGGTACAGAAGGGGGGCCATGTGCAAGAAACACAACTGTTGGTGCTTTGGTATTTGAGTTATCTACCTTTCAGTATGACCAGCTTGTGATCACCATATCTCCAATACCCTCTGAGACAGATTGATGGTACTTTGTACAGAAATACATGAGCTTAAGCAGGCATGTCATGTGCAAGAACCACAATTCTGAGTGCCCTGGTTTTTTAGTTATCTCCCCTATCAATATAATCTAGTGATGGCCATAACTGCATTAACTTTTGTGATATATTGCTGGTTATGCCCCCGCATCATATGATGCCGGGGGCATATAGTTTTTAGGTTTTCTGTATGTGCGTCCGTGGGTACGTGCGTCCGAATGTACGAAAGTGTGTACGTACGTACGTAATCCTGTTAGACTCAGGTTAAGGTTTTGGGTCAGGGTAGAACTTGAGCTCATATTTTTCAAACCATGCAATGGATGTGGTTTATATTTAGTATGATGATAGAAATATCCAACAATACCCCCACACCTACCCATGGTCTCAAGGTCAAGGTCACGGACTTAGAAATTTTTAATGTTTAAGACTCAGGTTAAGGTTTCGGGTCAGGGTAGAACTTGAGCTCATATTTTTCAAACCATGCAATGGATGTGGTTTATACTTAGTATGATGATAGATATGGGTCCAAAGTTTTATCCAGCAATACCCCCACACCTACCTATGGTCTCAAGGTCAAGGTCACGGACTTAGAAATTTTTAATGTTTAACACTCAGGTTAAGGTATTTGTACCACGTTGAACTCTTAACTTTTATGATTCATTTGGTTCATATTTGGTTTAAAGTGAATGACCACCATTTTTTTTTCTCAGATCCATTTTATAGTAACACCATTGAGGAATGATAAAATCGCATTCTTCATCTAAACTGTTTCTCTAATTAACTGTAATGGCTCATTAAAGTTGCTGATAGGGTGTCAGACATGTTTACAGATTATATCTCCTGGGGTGACATCACGGCAACTGCAGCTAACAAATCTTGATATTTTAGCAGCTGAGGATTTTAGAGAAGAAAGTGAACATTAAAATAAAAATGCCTTCTTGTAAGGCCAAATACTGCAGTGAAAAGAGGACAAGGAATTAGCTGTTTTGCTATCCCTGACCCTAAGAAACATAGAGAGTTATGTGAAAAATGGATTCATAATCTTGGAACAGAGAATCTCAACATAAAGACATTTGTTTATGCAAAGCATAACATTGTTTGTGCTAAACATTTTAAAGATAGCTGTTTTCAAGGGGACTTGAAGGTTTCTTGATTACTTATTTCTTTTCTTTTCTTCAATAACCCATTTAGTACCAGAAACCCCAAAACAGGTACCCTGGCATAAATTGCATGCCCAGATCAGATGCCGCAGAATGCGGCGTCTGATCAGGGCCTCCACTGTTTGCTAAAAGTCCAGTCATTTTCCAAATAAATTTTGATGAAAACACAACCTGACACCCCTAAATTTTGAAATGAACTCCTGCTATATATAAAGAGGAAATTTCCATTTGGTACAAAAAGGGTTAATTAATGCATATCATTATCACTTAACCAATCATTACATTAACACGCCTTGACAAGTTTAGGTAATATTTCATTGCATTTCACACGGTATTTTGTGATATTTTTAAAGCATAGATTGTGGGTACTCGTTAGAAATGTCTCAATGAGGCGATTCCTTTGAGCACCCATAATTTATGTTTTAGAGAAATTATCAGAATATATACATATGTCCTTTTAAATCCCTATTTTACCTACAAAAACTCCTCTTCTGTGAACTCGGGGCTCATACTGATAGCCCTGAGTACCAAACTCAGGAAAACTGTCTTCAAAGTCTTTATTTTCGTCCAAAGACATAATGAAGCCTTATGTAAGATGCTGAACTGACAGCCTATTCAAAGGATTTTTGAGAATTCAACCTGATTAGAGAGCCTAATCACTTCTCCTTTAGTAGCTGCATAGAGAGACATAGAGCTTCTACAGTCTCCATGAGATCAGGATTTTAGCAAACATGTTGAACCCTGGGAAAGATTTGGATTACCTTGGGGAAAATATGGCCGCTGCCAGAAGACTTCACTGAAACCATTAAATGTTGATTTAATTACCTTAGCAAGTTTCAATTGGTAATAAAAGTCAGAGATTAATCATTACAGTAACTTTTTCTTGCAAATGCAGTAATTATGTTAAAAAGGTGGTCATTCACTTTAACGATAGATGCAGGTCCAAAGATTTATTCAGTGATACCCCCAACCATGCCTATGACTTCAAGGGCAAGGTCGCAGACGTAGAAATTTTCAAAATTAAGTATGTTAATAGCTTATATTTTCCAAACTCTATAATGGATTTGCTTCATATTTGGTATGACAATAGTTGCAGTTCCAAAGTTTCATTGAGCCATACCCCTCACCCCTTAACTGAAGGTCAAGGTCACAGACATAGACATTTTTTTATATTATATTTTTGAGAGCTCATATTTCTTTAACCATGTGATGGATTTGCTACATATTTGGAATGATGATAGATACATGTCAAAAGTTTCATTCAGCCATAACCCCGCCCCTGCCGCATGACCTTAAGGTGATTGCAAGGGGGGGGGGGGGGGGGGAGGTAGGTCCCTGGGCGGGGGCATTTGTGTTGTATTGACACATTTCTAGTTTAATTCTGGTGCACTTTCTATTGGTGAACAATCTTCTGAAGGCCATATTGGCTTTTGGTCGGGGGATTCGCCATCTCTTCCGATGGCTATTTTTTTACTTTATCATCATGATAACAAGTCCGTGATATAAACATCCCTCTTAACCACAGTTTATATAGAGAAAACTGGGGTTTACAGGGGTATACACTATTTTGCTTATTTTTGCTCCTAGACATAGGTTGTTAGTACTCAATGAGGTGGTTCTAATGAGCACCCACAACCTTTGTTTGCAGTATAAATATGAAAAATAACTGATGTCAAAATGATGTCAAAATAAACCATGTTACGAAAACATGCCTACGCAAATGCATTGTAAACGTTACCGCCGAAAAAAACAATCATTTTAAGAGGAAAAATTGTGATGTTTTTCTTATTTCTGCTCAAAATGTAGATTATGGGTCTTTGTTAGAATCGCCTCATCGAGGTGGTTCTAAAAAGTACCCACAATCTATTTTTTAGAGCAGAAATTAAAAAGCTCCAATATAGGTGTGTTTTCGTGATGGATATGTCATGAATGCTTATCACATTAACAAGACTGTGTTATGGACACCCCTCTGAAGCCCACTGTATATAGAGAAAAGTGGGGTTAACAGGGTTATACATTTTTTTTGCTTGAAAACATGGATTGCGGGTACTCTTGAGAACCACCTTCATGTGATGGTACTAAGGAGCACCCACAATTTATATTTATGCCCCCACCTATTCGAAGAATAGCGGAAGGGCATTAAGTTTTACCCCTGTCCGTCTGTTCGTTTGTCCGTTCGTCCGACCTGACATCGTGTCCGGGCCATAACTCCTAAACCGTATGGAATATATTCATGAAACTTCACAGGTGCATTTATCACACTGAGACGATGTGTCATGAACAAGGAAGACAACTCTTGCATTTTTGGTTTTTGGATTATCTGCCCTTGATGCATATATTTTATGATTGATTTGAAGTACTTTTGTAATATTTTTTATGAATGGCATTTGGCGGGGGCATCCGTGTCCTATGGACACTTTTTCTAATTGAACCAGAAATAAGAAAAAATATCAAACATTTTCATTTAAAAATGCTAGTTCTAGATATCAACGAGATGCCATTGATGCACACGCTTATTTTACCGTAATATCGTGTGAATTAACAAGCCTGATAATATAATAATAATAAAGGAATAGAAAAGTATCTGTTGTACAATTTTGCTTGATGCCATATGGATTAAATGAAGTTCCTTCATTAATGATATTAACATGTATTCTTTTGCCTTTGGACTTACATTCGGGAGTGTTTTTATCTTTAAGTATGCTTTTATCTGTTTTGTTATGTTTTCTTGAAAGAGTCTTCTTTACATTTTGTTTGTTATGAATTTTATTATGTTTTAAACATGAATAATTTACAAGTTAAGAAATGTGTGTAAATTCTTGTATTCAGTAGTGAAAACCTCACGTGAACAAGTCTGTGAAATCAAGACACCCTAAACCCCTCTTTATACAAAAGAGAAATTGTGGTTTACGGTGGTATACTTTATTTTTCTTATTTCTGCTCCAAGATATAGGTTGTGGGTACTCATTAGAACCGCCTCAATGAGGCGGTTCTAACGAGCACCCACAACCTATGTTTTCAGTGTAAATGAGAAAAATATCAGATTTTCGTCAGAAAAGTAGCCATTTCTGAAAGTGGTGATGTGAAAAATGCATTATGTCGATGGTTATGTTATCATAATGCATCTCTGCACCAGGAAAGAGGGTCTGTAGGTATGTTGTACATACTCTATTTGGGTTCCTAAGCTACATTTTTCTAATGTAAACTTTGTTGGTACACCACAACCTCTTTAAAGCACTGTTGTTGAGATCCAAACTAAAAAATATGTTCTGTAAAAGGGATATCATTTAGAAGCAAGGAATGCACCACAGAACTGAAAAGTTTAGATTGTGCATGTTTTCTGGGCCAAACTGGCTAGTTTCGGCCAATTAGGCCTTATCAGTGACCTGCAGATATATTCAAAATTCCACAATGGAATCAATTATCCCAAAAGGACAAGAAAATATAACCTGCACTATCTACACCATGTTAGCTAAAAATAAACAACTGAGTTATATAAAAATATATAATTATTACAGGAAATTGGCCACTTATGGTCAGTCGTGTATTTGCTCAGAGTTCTTGTTAACTCCGAACTCCAACTTGTCATTCCCGACTCCAACTTTTTGGAAAGTCTCAATACAAAAGTATGGTAAAACTATTTCTGAAGGGAAACTATTTATTTATGATAAAACTATTTCTGGAGGACAGCATTTTTACTCAAATCTTCAAAATCCTAGGGAGAACCCTGTTTAATCTGTTTATTTTGGGATCCATCATTAAAATTGTGTGATAATGAACAGTGTTATAAAGAGGTTTATGTGTATTACCGTAAAAATCCTAAAAATTTGGTCACCTTAAGGACTTGCCGTAATTCTCCTAAAATTTTGACAAATTGGTTTCACGGTCCTGCAAGGAGTCCAAATGGTGCAGACGGAATGACAAACAGTGTAGACCCTGATCAGACTGCTCCTTAGGAGCAGTCTGATCTGGGTCTGCACTGTTTGCTTAGGCCGGTCCATCGCAATACTTAGAATCATTACGGTACGACATGTTAGATGAATACCTCACAACATATGTTAGGAAAAAGAAATAAAAAATAATATAATTAACCCTTGAAACATCCTGTTTTCTCTATGTTAAGTGTGGGATGGTTGGGCGAGGCAAAGGTGTCATGTATTGTCACCTGGGCATCTAACTGGTATTGGCTTGCAGCTGGGCAAGGCCTGTTGTCCTTGCAGCAGGTTAGGGAAGATGTGAATGTTTTCATTTCTTTTTTTTTTTTTTTTCAATTTCTTTCATTTTCTTCTTTCTTCCCTATTCATCTCTTTCATCTCTACTGTCTGTTCTGTCTATTTTTTTTCCCTTTCTCTAGGACATGACACAAAATGACCCACAAGGATTGACATGGTGTTAAACACCAACACAATCAGAATTAACCCATTGTATGCTAGTGGACTGTTCCATTGCTGTATGTTGGACAAGTCTAGCTGTCATATAAGGGGTGTCAGGCCTATTTTTTCATTTTTATTCAATTTTTGACGGAAAATTCTGTTAGCAAATAGTGCAGGCCCTGATCAGACGCCGCATTCCGTGGTGTCTGATCTGGGCCTTCACTGTTTGCCAAGGTACCCCTTTATGGGTTTCCCCGCATACAAAGTGTTAATTGGGATATCACTTTTGTGATTTGAAAGAAAGTATTGTCATGAAGGTTTGTTACCTAAATGGTAAGAATGTGAAGGCGTGTATGGTTTCTAGTGAAAGGAATAAACAAGTCAAAATGAACATTCCGACAAGTTTGATATAATCAATAAATTTTGAGGAAACATGCAAATTGTGTTATTGTTTATTTGTTCCATCACAGCACCAGTCAAGCTTGGGGACAGTTCCATGTTATATTCAATCTTTTATGTTCAGTGACTTTTACATCACTGCAACCATTTACACCTGGATCGAATGGGGCATTGTCATAAAGTGTCTTGCCGAAGGACACAGCTCGGCACCGGTGGCCTGATTCAAACCAACAACCTCTCGATCATAAGTTGAAAGTGCTAAGCACTCAGCCATCGAGGCACATATTTTCTATACAGCTCAGCACAGATCAAGTACACTGCACTCAGTGGCACATTTTCAATACACAGTTCAAGTCGGATCAAGGACACTGCATTCTGTGGCACATACTTTCTATACAGTTCAGCTCAGATCAGTTCAGCACAGATCAAGGGCACTGCACTCAGTAGCACAAATTTTCAATACAGCTCAGCTCAAGGATACTGCACTCAGTGGCACATATTTTAAATACAGCTCAGCTCAAGGATGCTGCACTCAGTGGTATATATTTCCCAATAAAGTTCAGTGTAGATCAAGGGCTCTGCACACAGTGGCACATATTTTCAATACAGGTTAGCTGGGGTCAAGGACACTGCACTCAGTGGCACATATTTTCATATACTTCAGCTCAGATTTAGGACACTGCACTCAGTGGCACATATTTCTCAATAAAGTTCAGTGTAGATCAAGGGCTCTGCACACAGTGGCACATATTTTCAATACAGGTTAGCTGGGGTCAAGGACACTGCACTCAGTGGCACATATTTTCATATACTTCAGCTCAGATTTAGGACACTGCACTCAGTGGCACATGTTTTCAATACAGTTCAGCTCAGAACAAGGACATTGCACTCAGTTCTTAATATTTTTAATACAGTTCAGCTCAGATCAAGGACACTGCATTCAGTGGTACATATTCTCAATACAGTTCAGCTCAGATCAAGGGCACTGCACTCAGTGGCACATATTTTAAATACATTCCTGCTTAGATCAAGGGCACTGCACTCAGTTCTACATACGAGGGATGTTCGAAAAGAATTGCTTATTTCTATCTGGAGACTTCAAATTTAAAGTTAGCCCAAAAGTGCTCATTTCATGCCCTCGAAGAACTCCCCATGGCTAGAACTGCAAAGTTTCAGCCAATGTACCCACTTCCTGAAGGTGCCACAGTGCGCTGATTTTGGCACAGTAATAAGGTACTAATGAATGGCAGATTCAAGTGCCTGTTGGGACTGGTATTTCCGGCCAGCAAGGAATGATTTCAATTTCCAAAACAAAAAGAAATCACATAGGGCAAGGTCTAAGGAATACAGGGGTGAGGCAAAACAGTTACTTTTTCTTTCTTCAAAAACGCCGCAACAATTGCGGAGGTATGAGCGGTTGCATTGTAATGTAGAAGACGGACATGTTTAAAACCAGTGGCAGGGCGTCGTTTCTGATTATACTTTTTCAGTTTCTTCAGTACTACGTCTTTATGGTACTTTCCTGTAATGCTTTTGCCCTTTTTCAGCGGCACTTTTATTGCGACTCCTTCACCAGAGAAGAAGATTGCATACAAATAAAAATCAAAAATGAGTTCCTTTAAGAGCAATGAAAATATTCATAAGAAAGAAGTTTCGGCTAATAAAGCCTCATCAGTGACCCTGTAATGATCCGGCAATGAAAGCCAGAGGAAGCATACTGCAATTTTGCGAATTTCGAATAGGCAGTCGATTCAAAGACTGATATAAATCAAAATGAGGTCCAAATAATTAAAAACCTGTCTAGAATTTGAGTCTAAACTAATAATTTATTTCTGATTTCTAAAAACATTCACGCTGATCTCAAAGGACCAAAAGTAAAATATAAACTGCATTATAGTTGTACTTTAAGAACGTTTGGCAAATTATTGGACGTTTGCTGTGTTTAGTGGCCCAGATCTTATTGCTAATCTTTCTGACGGACTCAAAATAATGGACCTAGTTTCATCACCTGTGACGACATTGGCAAACTGCTTTTTGTCATATTTTGGAAACATTTGCAGCAGCTTTTTGGCCACTTTAACCCGTTGCCTCTTTTGCTCGTCAGTTAACAGATACCCATCTAGCAGAAATCTTTCTGACTTTCTAATGCTTCTTCAAAATAAGGTGAACCGTTGATAGTGATATGCCTTTCGTGCAATATCAATTGCTGTAAATCTGGCATCTGCTTCAATGATATCCTTTATTTTGGAAAACGATTTCTTTACGAGATGCAGAGTTTGGCCCACCTGATTTAGGTGCATTTTGATGGACTCTACACCAGACTCATTTTTTTCCACCGCCGAACTGTGTCATAAGACACACAAGAAGGTCCAAAAGCAGTAGAAATTTCAGTCATCAGCTTCTTCAAAGTGCAACAAAGTTTTGAGCAAGTTTTGATGTAAGCCCTTATTTCATCTTTTTAGTCGACGCTTCTATCAACCATTTTTACTGCAGTGGTCAATGACTTCCTGTATTCAAATGGCAAATGTTATGTCTTACACTTAGTCTAATATGTACATTTATTATACAAATATGTATTGGTTTTGATCGTTCCCCACGTGCATATCGAGCGAGAGGACAATAAGCAATTCTTTTCGAACATCCCTCGTATTTTCAATACAGTCCTGCTCAGATCAAGGGCACTGTACTCAGTGGCACATATTTTCAATACAGTCCTGCTCAGATCAAGGGCACTGCACTCAGTGGCACACATTTTCAATACAATTCAGCTCAGATCAAGGAAACTCAGCGGCACATATTTAACTGCACTTAGTTACATTATTTTTCAGTTTGTTTGTTTGATTTGAAGTTTAACATCCCCGTCAACACCGTAAAGGTCATTTTGGAGACACTGCTTCCAGTTTTGTGGGACTTTTACCCGACATTGAGATGAAACGACATCTCAAGTCCTGCCGCCCAATAAAACCAACAGGGTTTATAAGCATGGACTCTCACCACATTGCTCGGCAGGCTTAGATCCTCTAATCGGTTTACCAGCACTCGTGTGCGGTCGGTTTCAGCTCTGCGTGGAAGCATCGATATCATGGAACCCATTTATTTCTTCAAGCCCCGATGGGCGTGGGCTAACACAAATTTTCAGAACAGTTCAGCTCAGGTCAGGGGCACTGAACTTGTACATACAGATCAGCTAGCTCAGTTAAATGGCACAGAATGCACATACACACTAAAATACAGCTCACTGAGACATATTTCTTCTGTTTTTTTTTTTTTTTTTTGTTTTTTTTTTGTTTTTTTTTTAATACAGGTTAATTCATATCAGAGAACTTGTACACATTTACTTAAAAATACAGTAAAAATCTAGTTCTTAACTGGGAACACTGAGCTCAGTTATACACGTGTATATTTGAAAAAAAGCTTAGATACATTTAAAACAAAGCAAGGCCCAATTGCACTTGGGATCACTGAGCTCACTTCGATGTATTCTGTTATGGAGTGAGTTAGCTCAGATGGGGAAAACACTGAGTTCATTTACATATATATTTTGAACTACAGTTTACCTCAGATCATGCAGTAATTAGTAAGCTCATTGAATATTTAGAGGTACTTTTTGGCTTATTTCAGGAGTCAGTGAACTAAAGTACACATTACCTGAAATACAGTTCTGCTTTCCAATCATAAAAGACATATTTATAGTTAGACTTGGATCAGGTAGCATGGGGCTCATTACATATACAGTATTTTGAAAAAGAAATAGAAGTGCAAGCAATGGCCATATTTACACCTTCCATCCAAGAGACCAATGGGAAAAAGCACCAACTCAAAGCAATGACAATATATAATCAAAACATTACAACAAGAAGGCCAAAAGGACAGTTTCTTTCCCACAAAATGGCACAATGTCTATCCAAAATAAAAGATACAAACATGCAAAGACAATGAAACCCTTTATTCTGATCCAACGGGGGAAAAATATGGAATTATTGAACACTTATTGTGCAATACACTTTATACAATTAAACTAAGAATCTGAACCACTTAAATAATTTAAGAACATGTATTGTTACAAGCCAAGCATAGCAGAAAGAAAATGAACGCGAAAAAGCAGACAAAAAAAAAGTAATTACAAAATGCTATTACTGAAATATACAAAACTTCACTAAGCTCCGTTTTTAAATATCCTTAAAATTATGTTGGCTGCTCCTACAGTATGGACACTAAGTCCAAAATGAAAAATAATCCTCAAGTACTCCAACACAGATTTTAGAATGAAAGTTTCTTAAAACTCCCACACTGAACTTAAGGAAAATATTTCTCCTTATATAGATTCAGAGAGGATTCTAGAAATAGAAGTGAAGGCAATGATCAAGAATCGATACAATTAACTCACAGCTCCCATCAGAGACTCCAACGGGAAAGAAACTGGATCACAAAATAACTAGACCCTAATGGATTAATATCAATAGCGGGATGCCAAAAGGACAGTTACTTTCCGACAAAATGGCCAATTGGCTATCCAAAACAAAAAAATATAAGCGATACACACACTCAAAGCCATAACAAAACTAAACCGCGACAGAAGAACCGCCTTGGAACGGTCAATGATACGAATTCCACCGGAGGGGGGGGGGCTTAAATCGATAATACGCGGCCGCAATCCTCGCCCTTACTTCTGTCGCAATTTAGACAAATAATGTGTTCAGTCCGCATGAAGGTTAGACTCCGATGGGCCCGACCAGAGAAAGAGCATCAGGCACCAACCAACATTACATAAAATTAAATTCTCTCTAATTCTCAATGAACCTTTACGCTGGAACCGTCATAGAAACTGAGGCCTGACCAACCAGCGTGCAAGTAAAGAGGGAAGCAAAGTTGTCAAACGTGATTGGGTTAACTGCCATGCATGCAGTCTGTCGGATAACATTTATGTTGTACCCAATCTTTTAGAACCCTGTAGAAAGACATACAGTGAAGAATGAACTAAAGTTTACATCAAGTACACTTGAGACGTACACACCCTGTGCACTATTTGCATTAAAATGATAGTAAAATAGAAGTGGAGGCAACGATCAGGAATCGAAACAATCAACCCACAGCTCCCATCAGAGACACCAAAGGGAAAGAAACACAAACATGAAACAGCAGACCTAATGGAAACATCAATAGCGGAAAGCCAAAAGGACAGTTACTTTCCCGAAAAATGGCCAATAGGCTATCCAAAACAAAACAATATAAGTGACACAAACACCAAAAGACAAACCATAACGAAAATGAACCGCGACAGAAGAACCGCCTTGGGACGGTCAGCGGAAACGAATTCCACTGGGGGGGGGGGGGGGGGGGGCTTAAATCGATTTTACGTGGCCACAATCTTCGCCCTTACTTCTGTCGCGATTAAGACAAATAATTTGTTCAGTCCGCATGAAGGCCTCCTGACGTGAACACCAAGTGCACAAGGGTGTAAACTTTAGTTCTGACCACACTGTAAGCTCATATCTGGTAAAAAAATAATGTGATCTGGAAATTTCTGGATCATTCCTTTATCCCTTTCTACTATCATTTTTCTCTGACTCATATTCTCGAGCTTTCCTTTTTAAATAAGAAGTTACATAATTCAGTGGGATTACATGTGGGAATCAGAAAAAAAAGTTGCACATTACAATATGCCATATACACATATTTTAAAAGCATATCCTTTATCTTATATTTTGAATTACTTTCTGGCTCAGGCCAGGGAACACTGAGCCTATTTAACAATCTGGCTCAGGACAGGGAACACCGAGCCTATATTTACACATATTTTGAAATACAGTCTGTTTCAGGCCAGGGAGCACTAAGCCATTTTACACACTTTTGAAATACAATTTGTCTCAGGCCAGGTTACACTCAGCCTATTTACAAATAGTTTGAAATAAAATCTGGCTCATGCCAGGGAAAACTAAGCCTATTTTACACATATGCTGAAATACAAACTAGCTCAGGTCTGGTTAAAACTAAGCCTATTTACACATATGTTGAAATACAAACTGGGCAATCAAGAGTACACGAAGCCTATTTACACATTTTGAAATACAATCTGACTCTGGCAAGGGAACACTAAGCTTATTTACATATATTTGAAATAAAATCTGGCTCAGGACAGGGAAGAGTAAGCCATTTTACACATATTTTGAAATACAACCTGGCCTAAGCAAGGGAAATCTAAGCGTTTTTACACATATTTTGAAATACCGTCTGGCTCAGGCAAGGGAGCACTAAGCCTATTTACAAATATTTCAAATACAATCTGCCTCAGGCAAGTGAACACTAAGCCTATTTACATTTACTTTGAAATACAGTCTGGCTCAGGCCAGGGAACACTAAGTCTATTAACATAAAATTTTGAAATACAAACTGGCTTAAGCAAGGGGAAAATAATCATATTTACACATATTTTGAAACACAGTCTGGCTCAGGCAAGGAAGCACTAAGCCTATTTACATATATTTTAAATACAGCCTGGCTCAGGCAAGTTAACGCTAAACCTATATACATATACTTTGAAATACAGTTTGGCTCAGGCCAGGGAACACTGTTGTTATACAGAAGTTGTGGCATCTTGTCAAAGAGAAGTATCTTTGTGATCTTGTGTAAAAGTGTTGGTTGTTTCCAGAGAATGTACATTCACAAATGGTAAATACTGATCCAAGGCTCTGTGTCGATGTCTACAGAAAAGGTGGAGGGTCATTCCTGCTGCAATGAACACAGATAAAGCACCACCGATACCGGAGACAATAGCTGCCCATGGTATGTCGAACTGAAAGAGATAGCCCGTGTCTGTGTAGTTAATAATTTCCAGTTGACTGGAGTACCTCTGGACATAAGATGCTTGCTTTCCAACAGCGGCGAAGATCAGGATCCCTAAAATGGATCGAACCATAATTCCATTGTGAAAAAACATTATATACACGGAATATTATAGAAAATGAAGCGTGTACGAAGTTTGTGTGCACTATGTGATTTTTTTTTTTTGTACACTATATTAAACGTTTTATTTGAATATAGTCCACATTACAGAAAACGGCATTAATCCCCTTGTTACTACTCCACAGACAATATAATTAATGTTGAACATGACAAAATACCTTCGACAGGAAGGGCAAAACATCTACTTTATACCATTTATCTCTACCAGACGGACCATTTGCCTTACACCATTGATGAGTGTATATTATGTTAGGTATCACAGAAAATTCATGTTTGTGTATTGATCAGGCGCTGGCTTATATTTGACCTTAGTCCCATATTGGGCCCTCCATATCTTGAAATTTAGGCGAACTGGCAGTGCCTGATTCTGGATTGCACGTTACGAACTGGGTGCTAGGAATTAACAGTATACTACATGTAATTTGCATATCCATTGTTTTTATTACCTGAGAAAAACCAGCTAGCAGCCGCCATTCCACCATGCCAGATAACCTTTTTGGATACAGCTCTTGAGAAAGCAAACAGAAGAATCAGGCCTAACCCAGCAAAGATAGCAGCACTTACGACCAACACTCGAAGTGATGCCCAGTTACCGACCAGTTGTCTCGAAGCTGTAACAAAAATGCAATAATATATAATAATAATACAACTTGCAGGTTAGTTAAGATTTTCATCGATCGGAAATAAATCCTGTATTACGAAGAAAGCTTTCTTAGTTTCGAGCTGTTTGGGAAAAACATCGTGGATTCGCCAAGATAAAATTGAAAAAGCAGAACACTACCTGCTGAAAAGTTCCCTATACTATAACACAGAATAGTGCTTGCTAATACCGTAACACTTAACTGCACGATTCCCCTGCAAGCACTTCTTTCAGGTGATGAATCTTTACAGGTTGGTTGGCTGATTTGTGGTTTAACGTCCCCGTCAACACTATACGGGTCATTTTGGAGGCGTTACTTTCAATTTTGTGGGCCTTTTACCCGACGTTAAGATGAAATGACATCTCCAGCCCTGTCGCTAAATGAAACCAATAGGGTTTAAATTTATAAGCATGGATGGTGAGACTCGCACAGCTTTGCCTGGCCAGGCTTAGATCCTCTAAGCGATTTACCAGTATTCGTTTGCGGTCGGTTTCAGCTCTGCATGGAAGCATCATGCAGCCCATCTATTTTTCAAGCCCCGATGGGCAGGGTCGGAATCTTTACAGGGCCCCAAATAAAAATATTTTGTCTCAAGATTGCCACAACACATGAAATAAAGCTGATTTTTTGACGGACAGTTTCACAAGCAAATGAGTTAACAAATCGCCAGTTATTATTAATGTGAAAAACAAATCGAAGACATATGTTCTCGTTCAAAATTGTATCAGATTGCTACAGAATCATGGGCAGATCGGTACGAAATCATGAACAGATTGCCTAAATATCAGATTGCCAATTTATGGTAATAATGATGGAAATAGGTGTCTAAATATCACTGCAGGTTAATTAGCAAAAATATCCGATCTGTCAACAATATGATCTGTGAACAATCTGTTTTACTATACTGACAGCAAAGCCGGTCTCGGGGGCCCCCGCCCATTGGGGCTTGAAGAAATGAATGGGCTGCATGATGCTTCCACGCAGAGCTGAATCTGGTCCGCACACGAGTACTTGAAACCGCTTAGGGGACCTAAGCCTGCCCAGTCGGACCGTCCATGTTAATAAACCCTATTGGTTTCAATGGGCGACAGGGCTTGAGATGTCATTTTATTTCAATGTCGGGTAAAAGTCCCACATATTGGAAGCCACGTCTACAAAATGACCTACATTGTGTTGGCGGGGACGTTAAACCTCAAATCAAACAAACAAAAGCCGGTCTCGGTAGCTCAGTCGGATGTGCGTCTGACTGGTGATCAGAAGGACGCGGGTTCGATACCTGCGGGGTCGGCAATATTCTTTCGTGGAGATTGATCATGAAATCTTTTCTACGGTCATTCTCTCCCTTCCGCTGATTCAAGAAGGGCAGTTATCAGTTTGTGGCGAAAGAATGTGCACTGTACTGGTTAACCGCTTACGTATAAGCCTGTCGAGGAAAGTGTGGATAGGTAAACTGACCGGCTCAAAAATGGCCTAAAGTAGTGTTCACTGGGCCGTTAAACTAACAAATACTGACTGCAACAGATTGTTCAAAGATCAGATCTATCAGAAACTATAGAGGGTCTAAATAGTACTGCATTACTCAATACTGTGATTTAATACTCAGCATTTCTCTGCTAGAGATGTTCTGTTTCTTAACCCATTTGTTACCGGAAACCCCCAAAAGGGGTAGGTGGAAAACAGTGCAGGCCCAGATCAGACGCCGCTCGCGGCGTCTGATCAGGGCCTACACTGTTTGCAAATGGTTAAGCCTTTTCCCGAATAAATTTTGAAGAAAACACAACCTGACCTCACTAAATCTGGAAATGGAATCCTGCCATACATAAGATGGAAGATTCCTTGGGTACAAAAAGGGTTAACTACAAGAAAAAAAAATACCTACCTGTACTGTTAGTAAGAGATGCAATACGGGAAAGTTTGTCTTCAAGGTCCAGTGTAGGCGCTGTTTCGCATTCTTCAACGTACTCGCTCCAATAAATGCAGGCTGATTTAGACCATAACCCCAAGCGCACTTCCAATCCTATTTTAAGACTGTCTGACGTTAAGTTTCTCAATCCTCCATTTCCTTTTATATCAGTCACAAAATGGTTTAATTTGTCAGTACCAACTATTTCAGTCACAGAAGAATTTAAAGACTCATTTATAACACCTGTGTCAGACCTATGTGAAATTTTAGACGTATTCTCATTTTTGTCAAACCAGGAAAAGTTTCCTGGCATTTTACTGCCACCTTTAACAGTCCCTGGTGAATGTGAAAATATGTCACTGGTTACTGTATCGGTTTCTGTAGGGTTGTTAAGTGTGTCGCTAGCATCACTAGAACTGGCATTTATTTCAGAAGTGATTTTAGTCTTGCTGGTACTTATATTGCTGTCTGAAGAGTTTCTGAGGGTGTCTCCATGCCAACCTAGGTCTGTGTTAGTCCTGAAGCTGTATGTCAGCCAGGCCGGCGAAAAAATGCCGACAGCTTGGCAAATAATGGAAAGAACTCCAACAAAGGCGAACGGAAACACTACATTATCTCGCATATTCCAATGTTTGTATCACAATATTCGTTACTAGGCCATTTTTCACATCCTGTTTATAAAAAAATATGAACAAGCACTTGCGAAAAGGACCATTAACAACCTCTGATGCATGTTCTTCAAATTCGAGCGTTTGTTTGCAGCGTTCCCGTCAACACAATTTAGGACATTTTGGAGACGTTGCTTACAATTTCGCGGGACTTTTACCCGACCGTGACAGGAAGTCTTGCTGTAGGTTTTGTCGTTCGTCTTCTCATTTTGTAAAGCCCTGAATATATTGTAATAATTTCAAACTTTTTAGCTCGGATTTCCTATGGTAATGAGTTGCGTCGTGCGGAATCCTGTCTTCAGGGACCTCTGTCCACTAATGGTGTTCCTGAAAATACAGATGGAAGTCATTGTAGTTTGTCCTAAATAAGGTCTTGAATTGATGTAGCAGTGAGTGTCCGCATCAGACTGTACAGATGCACAGCCTGATCTAAGAATTGCTGGGCATTGATATTACAAAACACTGACATTGTTTTGTATGACATTACAAAACACATATTCTCGTGACGCAGATTGTATTTTTTTATTTTTTTGTCAACAACATCTACCCGGACAGAAACCAGTATTACTAGCTTTGAGTGTAGATAAAATTTCTTCTTCAACAGTTACTTTGCTGGCATAATTCATTATAGATAAGGAAGCTTTTGTACGTGACGTCATAAAGGCACAATAGAAAAATACACCGGTGCAATACGATTCTATCATTCATGACTCTATGAATGGCACTATCCAAGCAGGCACACATCGTTGATTCAACGTTGAAATGCCGTTTCAGTTAATTAACCAATGGATTTTAAGGTTCGTTAAAGTATGAAAAACAACCCAGCAGGCACATGACGTAACAGTGACGTCACATCAACGTCGGTACAACGTTTCTACGTCGGTGCAACGTCATGACGTTGCTGAAGTTACCCCAGCGATTTGTGCCTCCTTGGAAGTAATTTGACTGGTTGATAGTCAGTAATGGGTGTGAATTAAAATTTTATTCAGCAGGATAAGGGTTAATAACTTTGGGCAGGTCCATTTCCAATTTCACGGATATCAAACTTGTATTATTAGTTGTACGTTTTACATCAAGAGGGCCAAGATGGCACTGGATCGGTCACTTTTTATGCCCCGCTACCTGAAAGTGGCGGAATATTATGTTATACACTCCGAAATTTTGAGTGTCCGTCCGTCCGTCTGTCTGTCTGTCTGTCTGTCCGTCAGCGCCCGACACCATCCTTGTGTGCGGAACTCCCCCTACATTTTGGCCAATCCTTTTGAAACTTTACAGGTGCTTTTAGGATGGTCTGAAAATATGCATATTGTTTTTTCCGAATCCTTGAATTATTTTTATCGTTTTTTTTTTTAGCCTTTTTAACTTAGACGTTTTTCGCATACAGAAACATAGGGAGTATGTACCTTGTGTGTGCAACTCCTCCTACAGTTTAAGTCCAATCCTTTTGAAACTTTATATGTGATTTGAAGATGATCTGAAGGTATGCATATTGTTTTGTTTTGTTTTGTTTTTTCAGAATCCTGAATTTATTTTTATCACTTTTTTGTATTTTTAACTCGGACTTTATTTTAGCCTTAATACTGTAGAAATGTAAAGGGTGTATGTACCTTATTGGCGCAACTCTTCCTACAGTTTTTGGCGAATCCTTTTGAAACTCTACAAATGCTTTTAGCATGGTCTGAAGATATGCATATTGTTTTTTCAGAGTCCTGAAATTTTTTTATCCCAATTTTTGCACTTTTAACTTAGACTTTTTTCGATATAAGTGCAGTGGCGGGGCATGGTGCATGGCTTGCAGTTTTATTCATCGTAGGGGAACCGTTGTAGTTAATTAGGTAGGGCGCCACATACGCGATATCCTTGTGAAATTTGAATGAAATTGCCCGAACGATATAAGATACACAAAGACTGGTCTCTGGTGGCCGATGCGTCCATTTAGAGCGGAACCGTTTTACATTTTGGTATCTCTGAAGTTTGAATGGAACTGACCCAAAGGTATCGGCGGCGTTGTTATTATGATATAGCTTTGGTGACAGTACAGAACCATTTGATCAAGTTTAGTAGAAAGTTACCAAGGCAACGTTTCTGTAATTTTTTATTGACACTGCAAAACGGTAAATGCTAGTATATCATTTAAAGATATTTTTTCCATTCTTAGCTTTCAATCGTTTAAGTGTTTTTGTCAGAGGATCACATAGGCAACCTTTTTGTGAAGTTTGAACGAAACAGACCCAACGGAAATAGGAGGAGCTGTCATTTAAAGGTATTTTTCTTCTATTTTTAGCACACTATAGCCGTTTTAGCTATTTGGGTAGAACATTCTGGTGGTCAACTTGTTCATTTGTTCATATTTAAGTCAAAACAAGTGATCCTTGGGGCGAGACCAATTTCGCCAAATGGCCATTGTCTGCGCATGTCATATGAACCTATAAATGTTTATCTGTATGGGGCCTTCTGACAGCACATAATGTGAGCAATCTTGATTGAGGTCCAATAGATGAAAGAAAACAAAATCAAAGGCCTG
This sequence comes from Lucinisca nassula, assembly GCA_963580285.1. NCBI lineage: Eukaryota > Metazoa > Mollusca > Bivalvia > Lucinida > Lucinidae > Lucinisca > Lucinisca nassula. The sequence continues at coordinate 88,164,643 of OY757011.1, read as the reverse complement.
GGCCTTCTGGATTCAGACAAAATATTTCTCAAGTTTTTCTCAATGTTAGTCCGTCTAAAACAAGAAACAATCTTGGCCAAAGTATGTTACAAACATCAAAGGCCTTGACCTTCGGGTTTAAGACAAGTTTGCCCTAAATGGGTTTATGAATAACAAGTGATCCCCGGGCTGTGGCCATTTTTGATCCAATGGCTGTAATTTGTATGATCATGGTAGAGGTCAACCAGATATCTTTCAGCTACATATATGTACCAAATATCAAAGACCTGCGCCTTTTAGTCTCAGACAAGAATATTTTTAAAGATTTCGCTACTTTCCCCTTTTCGGTGCCATGGCAACAGTTTTGTCCGAATTGGCTCAGTGCTGTGTTAACAGGCGAGGGACACCAGCGAATATCTCACTAAGCACTGTGAGCTGAAATTCTTGTTCTTCAAACAATAATGATCCGGTGTAGCGTAAAATAAGTAGACCGTGAGAAAAGTAGACACTTCCGTCACGCATGCGCAACACATTTGCTCCGCCTACCTTAGATACGTCTAATTGCGCATGCCTTATCATTTTGCTATTTGCTTAATTATCGTGTAGTCTGGCAGTTACCTCCCCTCGTTCGCTCTGTTAGCGAGCTTTGAGGTTAGTTCTCCTTGTAACAGCATTTGCAGATGTTTTTTTTTCTTCTTCTTCGTGACTACCTTTCTTCTGTCACGCATCGGTACCTTATCAACCCTTTTCACGGACAGAATAGTTTCCTTCGTGACGCCACAGGAAAGGAACTAAGTGTTCTCCACATCTGCATTCACTATTGTCCTCGTTTTCCAGGGACTGGTACCTTTTCTACGTTTCTCACGGTCACTATATCGTGTTCGGCAAAACATATGCATGCTTTCTTCATGTTTTTTTTTTTCACGCCTGGCTACATCTTTCACATACTTCTACCTTGTCTACATTTTTTCACTGTCTGACTATTTCGATCTGTTACATCATAGGCAGGACAATGAGGGTTTTACATGTCTATTTCTTTCAAGCCTGTTTACATTATTTCCGTGTTTGTACCTTTTCTACCTTTTATCACGATCAGAATGTTTCGTTCTGTCACACCAAAGGCAGGCTACTAAGTATTTTTCATGTCTTCTTTCAGGTCGGCTACTTTTTTCACGCATTGGTAACTTGTTTACCTTTTTCACGGCATAAAAATTTATTCTGTTACAACATCGGCAGGGAGTTTTGGGTTCTTCATGTTTACTTTCACATCCATCATTTTTCAAGGCTTTCGCATTGTCTAACTGTTTTTGGCAGTCAGAATATTTCGTGCTGTTACACCATAAGCAGGAACGTGAGGGATTTCGCATGTCTAGTTTCACACACGTCCACTTTTTCAACGCAAGAAAATTGGTTCTACTGCACCATAGGCACAATATTTAGGATTGATCATGCTTACTACTCTCATTCCTGTCTAACTTTTTCACACTGATAAAGTTTGATTATTTAACAGCGTATACAGGATTTTTGTATTTCTTCATGTCTACTTTTTTCACGCCTGTCTACTTTTTCACGGATTGCTGCCTTGTCTATTTTTAATCACAGTTAGTCTATATCATTCTGTTGCATCACATGAATGGTATTTACGGGTTCTTTTTTCATATCTACTTCTTTCACGTCTGTCTCTTTTTGCACCATTTGTAACCTGTTTGCACTTCTAACGGATTGACAAAAGTGTTCTGTTACACCACAGGCATCAAATGTAGAGTTCTTCATCTCCACATACACATATGTCTACATTTTTCTTCGTGATTACCCTTCCCATGCATATATTCTTCTTTCACGGAATGGTACAATCCCAACCCTTTGTGCGGACAGAATATTTTCTTCCTTTTACGCCACAGACAAGGAATTAAGGGTTATTCATGTCTTCATTTACGATTCTCCACCTTTTCCACGCACTGGTACCTTGTCTACGTTTTTCAAGGTCACTGTAGTGTGATTTGGACATTTAGGGCTCTCCTGTCTACTTCTCTCATACCTGTCTACTATTTCACGGATTGGCACCTTATCTACGTTTTTCGCGGTCAGACTATATCTACTTTTTCACGGGCTAGTTCCTTGTCTACCTTTTTTCAGTGGGGAATATTTCACCTTGAAACAAATTGGTAGGCATATTTTTTTTCTTCGTGTCTACCTTTTTCACGCATATCTTCTTTCACGGAATGGTACGTTGTCTACCCTTTTCACGGACAGAATAGTTCCTTCTGTTACACCACAGGAAAGGAGTTAATTGTTCTCCACATCTTCATTTACTATATCAGCTTTTTCTACGGACGGGTACGTTGTCTGCTCTTTTCACGGTCACTTAAATGTGTGTGGTAACACATATGCACGCTTTCTTCATTTCTCGTTTTTCACGCCTGACTACATCTTTCACATACTTGTACCTTTTCTATATTTTCCACACTTTGACTATCGATCTGTTATGTTACAACATAGGCAGGAAAGTGAAGGTTTTACGTGTCAATTTTTTTTTTCACGCCTGTTTACATTATAGTCAGTGTCGGTACCTTGTCACGGCATAAAAACTAATTATGTTATAAGATGTGCAGGAGGTTTTGCGTTCTTCATGTCTGCTTTCACATCTATCCTTTTTGAAGGATTGGTACCTTATCTATCTGTTTTTCGTGGTCAGATTATTTCGAGCTGTTACACCATAAGCAATAACGTGAGGGGTTTTGCATGTCCAGTTTCACACTTGTTCACTTTTTCAAGGCAAGAAAATTTAGGATTCTTCATGCCTATTTCTCTCATTCCTGTCTATCTTTTTCACACTGAGAATGTCTGATTATTTGACAGCGCATTCAGGAATTGTGTATTTCTTCATGTCTACTTTTTCACGGCTGTCTACTTTTTCACGAATTGGCGCTTTGTCTATTTTGTACCTTGGTTAGACTACATCATTCTGCTACACTATTGGCTGGACATTTAGGGTCCTCATGCCTATTTCTTTCACGCCTGGCCTGTTACACCAAAGACGGGCCATGGAAGATGTTTCATGTCTAAATCTTTCACGACGGTCTACTTTTTCACAGTTTGGTACATTCTCTAAATTTTTCAAGGCATAAAAGTACATTCTGTTACAACATGGGCTGGAAGTTTCGGTTTATTAAAGTCTACTCCCAAATCTGTCCTTTTTCACGTATTGGTACCTGATATACCGTTTTTCGCGGCAAGACTATATCGCGCTGTTACATCATAAGCAGGAACTTGAGTGTTTTTGCATGTCTTTTTCAAGGGAAGGACATTCATTCTGCTACACCATAGGCAGAGGAATTAGGATTCCTCATAATCAATTCTCCAAATCCTGCTAACTTTTGCACAATGAGAAAGTTTGATATTGTAACAGTGTATACAGGAATTTTGTGTTTCTTTATTTCTATTTTTTCACGCCTGTCTACTTTTTCACGGATTGGTACCTTGTCTACCCTTTTCAAGCTCAGAAAATTTCGTTATGTTACACTTTAGTGCTCTTCATATCAACTTTTTATGCCTGTTTACTTCTTGCATGGAATGGTACCTTAACCTTTTTATACATTTATGTGGAAATGTTACGTTTTGTTTAGATCTACCTTTTCCACGTCTATCCCCTTTTCCACGCAGGCTGGAAATTTAGGGTTTCTCATGTGTACTTATCAATAGTTCGTCTACATAATTCAGGGTGAGGATGTTTCGTTATACTACAGCATATGCAGGATCTTCTGGTTGTTAATGTTACTTTTAAAATGCATCGATACTTTTTTTTGGCACCTGTACACAAATTTCGAGGTGAGAAAATCATTATTCCACTCCCATATGGATTAGAGAAGTCCTCAGAGAAGTGTTATACTAAACTAAACATAGGGAGAGGTAGGTTTGTAATAAAAAAAAAAAATCATTTTTTCTTTGTTTGTATTGGCGTTTAACGGCCCATTCAACACTATTCAGGTCATTTTGATCCGGTCAGTTTACCTATCCACACTTTTTCTTGACAGGCTTATACGTAAGCAGTTATCCAGGTGCACATTCTTACGCCAGAAATTGACAATTGCTGTTCTATCTATCTATCTATCTATCTATCTATCTATCTATCTATCTATCTATCTATCTATCTATCTATCTATCTATCTATCTATCTATCTATCTATCTATCTTCGCCCCCGCCCATAGGGGCTTGAAGAAATATATGGGCTGCATGATGCTTCCACGCAGAGCTGAATCCGGCCTGCACACTAGTACTTGTAAACCGCTTAGAGGATCTAAGCCTGTCCAGGAACCGCGGTGCGAGGCGGACCGTCCATGCTCATAAACGTATTGGTTTCATTGGGCGACAGGGCTTGAGATGTCATTTCATCTCAATGTCGGGTAAAAGTCCCACAAAATTGGAAGCAACGTCTCCAAAATGACCTTTACAGTGTTGACGGGGACGTTAAACCTCAAATCAATCTATCTAAATTTAGAATTTAGCTGAGAAAAAAAAAGAAAAGAAGAGGCACTGGATGCGTTTACAATCTGCATAACAGAGGTATCCTAAAGGGCAAAAAGTCAGTAACAGTCACATAGGTGAAACCTTCATTGCATGGTATATCGTATACTTACCAGCTAGCACGCAATAGCCGGCCAATATGGGGCTGAGAGCGAAACGACGTTGCTACGTCGTATCGCTGTCGGCACGACGTTGGTCCGAATTTTTTGACTGGCTGGGCTATAGTTCATCCAAGGAGGATTGAAAATGTGACTATTGATTTGTTTATCGTGTAAGCCCCGCCTATCTATCTATCTTCTTATACTGAGTCGGTCATATTTGGCCATTACCTCAGTTGGGTGCGTAGCTAAATTTAGAATTTAGCTAAAAAAAAAAAAGAAGTCACTGGATGAGTCCTTAAAACTACCCACAATCTGAATAACAGAGGTATACTAAAACGCATACCTCTGAGTCTCAATCCCACACCGAATGGGCCCCGAACCCCTCTGCAGTCTTAGCATTCACCACACGGAAGAGGGAAGACTATTCCCCCGGGGAATAGTCCTAGGAAAGAAGGAATTTTTCAGGGCATCACTGTAGGACTGGTACCTTTGATACTGTGAGTTGTTTACTTTTGATGCCCCTGTTCGGGTTGAAACTGTCACAGGGGTCAAGTATTTATCTTTATTAACGGCCACTGTACCTGTATGTATCCTATAGAAGAAGGTTAAAGCGGACCGCCCGCGACGGGCCCCCAGGGACGGCCACTCCAGCCCGCTAAGCATGTCACCGACGCTGCTTCTATTGCGCCATCGTCGGCAGGTCCATCGAGCAGCTGTCCTCTTAAAACATTATTTAGCAACGCGCATGCGCAGTGGCGGAAGTGTCTACTTTCTCACGGTCTACTTATTTTACGTTACACCGGGGCTACAGTGTTTGCCTGTACCCCGTTTATGGGGCGCTTGCCATAAATAGCCAAAACACACACTTTATAATGTGAAATATGTGTTTTGCGGGGAATGGACATACCTACATATTCCAGCCATTTTTACAAGGGCGACAACTTTCGAGACTTCCTGTTTGTTTCCCTGTAGATTGTGCCGCTACGAAAAGGTAAAAGGTCTCTCCGTACATCATCATAGTGCAAATTATATTTTCTGGTCCTTTGAGATCATTGAGTTCATTTAGAATCATTTTGAAAATAGAGTTCTGCTTAAGCCGGCGATAGAGGGCGTTGCCGGTGTTGCACATTTCAGAACTGGTCCTGAGCAGACTCACTAAAACCGAGTTTGCTATTTTCGTTTATTTGGTGTATTTTTTGTTTAAAAAGGATCTAACTATTAAAAGAAAGAATTGAGTTCCCAAGCTCCAGATAAGGCGATTTTTTTCATCCGAAAAGATATGATATTTTTCTTATTCCTGCATGAAAACATATGGTGTGGCGAGCGGCGCTTCTGAGTATCCACAACATATATTTTCGTGTAGAAATAAGAAAATGTGTGGATACCTTATCTTAGGGGTAGCCCCAATGTGCTTCTAGTCCGAAAGAGTTGCCATTTAACGAGTACCCACAACCTATGTCTTGGAGCAGAAATAAGAAAAATAGTTTCTACCCCGGCAAACCCCAGTTTTCTCTGTATAACGTGGGGTATAAGGGAGTGTTTATTGCACGGACTTGTCATTGTGATGTTATCATCTAAGGCATACCTTTATAGTCCTGTTGGTTCCCTATCGTAAGCATCTTATTCCACAAGTAGACAAGCTTTTCAAATTTTATTTTGCTTATGTCATTTAATACCTTCTTGACATTATGCATAGACGTACAATGGATTATTAAAGTTTGTCGAAACTGTATGCATAGGGCTACTCAGTGCTTAACAAAATAACTCTATCGAAACAACTGCATGGCATAATCTCAAAACTAAACGAAAATATGTGCGAAACACATTAATCACGATAAGTATAAACGAAAACTGGTGAGACTATCTGTCAAACGGCCAATACAACTTTCGTATCATTTTAAGCAAATAAAAGTGACTCTAATTGCATACATTACCCACTAAACTGAACTAGTTTAACCATTTCTGTACCAAATGGAATCTTCCTCCTTATATATAGAGCATGTCCATTTCAAAATTTAGGGGTGTCCTAAATTGATTTGGAAAATGGCTTAATTTTTTGCAAACGGTGTAGGCCCTGATCAGACGCCGCATTCTGCGGCGTCTGATCTGGGTCTCCACTGTTTGCAGGGTACCCTATTAGGAATTTCTGGTACGAAAAGGGTTAATATCACCAGGAAAACACACCCATTTGAGATAATGACATCTTTCATGGTTTTTCTGATGAAAATTTGTTGTATTTTTTTTTAATTCCTGCTGCAAACATAGACTGTGCGTGTTCCTTTCTTAGGCAGCTCCAGTGCGTATCCACGCATCACATGAACATGTCCGTAATATGAATACCCCCTAAACCCCACTTTATATAGAGACAACTGGGGGTTAAGGGGGACTATTCATTCATATTTCTGCTCCAAGATATACGTTGTGGGTACTAGTTAGGACCGCCTCAATCACGCGGTTCTAACGCGTACCCACAACCTATATTTGCAGTATAAATAAGAAAAATATCACGAATTTTCCTAAAAAAAAAAAAGAAGTCATTTTGGAGATATGTCACACGGGTGTCTTAATAAGGAAAATAAGCAAAATAAGGAAAGTAATGTGTACATTTGCAACTTCTGAAAGTGTTTTCTGCAAAGAATGCCGGGCCGACGTAGGGCGGACAGTGAACGTCGTATCGCTGTCGGCCCGATGTTGGCCCGCTGTAAAGGGTGTTCATTACACTGAGTTGTAAACGAACAGACAAACACACGTTCGTCAAACTAATACACTTTCCAGATATACATACCTATATATTATTCATCTCCACCGAAATACACACTGACAAAAACCGGAAATTTTGAAATATAATTGTTAAACACACCTGATTTATCATGACAAGCATGAATTAATGCGGATTTGACATCATGACACTTGTTGTGAATTACTGTAATAAATGTGTAAGTAATGTCCAAGATCGCTGAGTGTGTAAATCGGTATTGATGTTCGATCCCCGAAACTGTCTGCATGACTATCCAAGTAAATTATGTTATTGCCTCTCAATAAAATTTCGGGACTTATGGGACTATTTCGCCGCCAACCTTTTAACCCTATAGTCCAAGACATGACCCATGACCTCAAAATCAACTATCAGGGTCAACCCATGACACAGGAATTTATTTACAAGCATTATATCCCTGCAGGCACAAAACGTTGACTCAACGTTGAACTAACGTTGAAACAACTTTCAACGTTGTTTCAACGTTAGTTCAATGTTGAGTGCCTGCTGGGATGTTAACCCATATATGCCTGGCGGCGGGTTTTTTCGGGAAATTGGCAAACGCGGCGTCTGATCTGGGTATGTTTACAACTTATCTCAAACAAAACAAACCTTGGAAAATGACCGCTTCGAACTTATTAGGTGGCGGAACGGGCCTCCGTGGCCTAGTGGATAAGAGCGCTGACTCTTAGTCATTAGGTCTCTCACCGCCGTAGGTTCGAGCCTCGCTCGGGCCACGTGTGAGACGCCAAGTTCTGCAACGGAAGGTCAGGTGGTTTTTCTCCGGGTACTCCGGTTTTCGCCCACCTCTGATTAACGATCGGCTCGATATGAGTGAAATAATCTTGAAAGGGCCGTAAAACCCAAACCAAAAAAAAAAAAAAAAAAAAAAAAAAAAAAAATTAGGTGGCGGATTCCATTGTCATATTCACCATATTTGCATTATTTGCTGGCTACCAGCTTGCACATTGTCAGTAATGAAAAAAACAGGTAACCAGACCCCCCTGACCTTGAAAGGTCAGGGGGGTCTGGTTACCTGTCTTTTCCAACACTGATAACCTTCAGACTAGGAACCAGCAGATAATGCAAATCAAGTGAATATGGGTTAAAGTTGATAGGATTCCATGTTCGCTCGGCCCGAGTCATGAAATTCATCTAAAAGCACTACCGATGTCTTCTATGTCGTTTACTTACATTACTTATCCATTTTTTTTTTTTTTTTTTTTTTTGTTTGTCCAGAAATGAGAGAAATAATCAGTCATTGTTAAATTGGTAAAAGAAGCCTCGGCGGTGTAGTGGTTAATAAACCAAACAAACAAAAACAAAATTCGCCTCATAAACCAGGGGTCGCAGGATCGATCCCGGGCTCCTCCAGACTTTCGGATGAGTCTTTAAACCGATGTCCCGTCTCCGTCTGACCTTAGCTGTTGGTGAGACGTAAGACTCAAACACTCACTCAAATAAGTAAGGTATGTAAACTGAGTTGAGGTTAAGTTCAACCTCTATAATCAATAACAATCTATTCTTTGTCGTTTACTTTCATTACTTATCCCCTTTTTTATACATATATGTATATTTATTCAAAATTTCATGACATGAATACATACAGGTCCCGAAGGTGTTCGAGTCATTATGTTCGACTGTATGTTTAAAAAGGCTAAGACAAAACGCAGGGAAGCATTACGCAAACTCGCCTATACAAATACTTTATCGCCGAAAAAATGAAAATTTTATGATGAAAAATAACGATATTTTTCTTATTTCTGCTCAAAATATAGATTGTGGGCACTCCTTAGAACCGCCTCATCGAGGCGGTTCTAACGGGTACCCACAATCTATAGTTTAGAGCAGAAATAAGAAAAATAAGGTATACCCCCGGAAACCCCAGTTTGACTATATAAAAGTGGGGTTCAAGGGGGTCAAAATTATATAGGCGTGTTTTCGTGATGGGTTTACTGTCACTTTCTATTAACTGAGGGGAAATGTCATACTGTCACTTCCTGTTAGCTCACCTGAGTCGAAGTCTCATTGGTCAGCTTATAGCATGGTAAGGCTCCGTTGTCTGTCTGTCTGTCTGCCTGTCAACATTTTCAAACATCTTCTCCTCTGAAACCACTAGGCCGATTGAAGTCAAATTCACGACGAGCATCCATGGGATGGGGGAAAGAAAGTTTGTTCGCGGGTCACATGACCAAGATGGCCACCATGCGCATATAAGGTAAAACCCCTTCAAAAATCTTCTCCGGAACCAGCGCCCCGATTGTCTTGAAACAAGGTATGTGGCATTGGGGACTCAATGATGGCCCCTGCAGGATGATCCGGACTTATTTTAGGCCAAGGTCAAATGGCCAGTAGGAAAAAGTCAAACCTTGCATTTTTCGGAAACTATTATAGACTATGATCTACGATGGAGCATTAGGGCCAAGTACACTTTTATTTCTTTTGCTAGGTATCTCGAAATTTTGACTTAGTATCTCGAAATTCCGACTTAGTATCTCGAAATCTCGACTTAGTATCTCGAAATTTCGACTCGACTTAGTAACTCGAAATTTCGACATAGTATCGCGAAATTTCGACTTAATGATCTCAAAATTTCGACTTATTTTCTCGAAATTTCGACTCAGTATCTCGAAATTTCGACTTAGTAACTCGTATTTCGACTTAGTATCTCGAAATTTCGACTTAATAACTCGAAATTTCGACTTAATAACTCGAAATTTCGACTTAGTATCTCGAATTTTCGACTTAGTATCTCGAATTTTCGACTTAGTAACTCGAATTTTCGACTTAGTATCTCGAAATTTCGACTTAATAACTCGAAATTTCGACTTACTATCACGAAATTTCGACAAACAAACTAGATTTTTCGACTTACTATTTAGAAATTTCACCATACTAACTCGAAACTGACTCTGTGATCTGCGCTGTGCATTCAACTCTGAATAGGGATTAGCCATAACAGGAATCTTGTTATGGTCAACTCAGAGTTGAAAGAAGACCTCAGATCTCAGAACCAACTTTCCACAACTTCATTAATATCACGGTTTAAATATGGAGTTTGGATATTTTTGCATGTTTAGCGCCAGAAGTCATGCCTCATTTTTAGAACGAATCATTTGCCACTAGACCTGTGTGCTAGACCCCGTTTTACGGAATTGAGACATTGGCTTGGCTAGCTATAAGCCCGGATTTGAATCCCCTGGAACATATTTGGGAGATTCTTGGGCGTCGAATACAGAACATTGAACACCCCCAGGCCCCACCCCCTCCCCCACCACCACACACACGCGTGGCTAGAGCTGACCAGCCATCAATTTCGACGTCTGACCGATGGGATGAAACGACGGGTCTAGGAATCTGCTGCTCTGTCAAAATGATACATCATGAACACACAACGTATTCTGATACCGCATTTTCTGTCCGGTTGTTGCTTTGCCTTTAAGGCCCCGCCACACTCAGAGAAAGACCTCAAAGACCGCACTGCGTTCTTAAAACTTAAACTACGCAGGGAGAACGGGATGAAATGCAGGAAAAATCGCAGTTTTCAAGTTGGTTCTACGTCCTTACTACGCCCAAACAGGATGCCACTGCGTCTAACACGCACCAGCTACGTTTTGTCGCGCGCTTGATCAGGCATGCACCACGCCCTTTGCGTTTTTACTACGTTCTTCCCAAGACCTTTGAGACAACACTACGTGCTTAGTACGCGTTTAACACGTTCTCACTGCGCCCTTCAAGATGTTATAAATTAAAGTCAACTGCCTCTGCGTTCTCACTGGTCTGGTCCGACTCTGTTCAGCAGTTCATCAAACATCTCTGCCGGCATTCTGAGGAAATTAAAGAATGACTGCTGATCCTCCATTCTTAGCTCTGCCATCAGTCTGTCATAGTGGCCAAATTGAAATCGTCTTTCAACCGAAAGCCAATGGCGCACCCAACAAGATCTAGGTTGCCTTCTATTCCTTCTCCGTCTTATCCTCCTTAATAACACAAGGGCAGCCTGCGCATCAAGCAGAGTTTGATTGCCTTGGAACAACGCCCACTGCAGAAGGACGTTTTGATTCTGTGTGTTCATCATAAAAGTTGAAACACAAGTGAAAATGTGAGAAATTCGGTTAAGTATTTATACTAAATTGCTGACGTGACATGGACGCTATGAGAACTTGCTGCAAACGTAAAACGGACGTGTTAAGAACCGAACGAATGTGTAACAAACGTAATGTTGTCTTAAACAACGTGTTATGAACGTACTTTTGCCTTTGCAGAAACGTGGAACGGTCGTGGTGGGTACGAGATTGACGTGGTATGAAAGTCGTATGAAAGCCGTATGAACGCACTGCAATCTTTTCCGTCCATACCAGGTTTGTACTAAGTCAATGTAGACCATATTAGGTTCATGTTCCGTTGGTACTACGTCAATGTCGTTGTTTCCATGTCCTTACTGAGTCCTTACTGCGTCCTTATTCGATCACGTCCTCGCCACTTTTTTGAACATGTTTAAAAATCACCCACGTCAGCCAAGACCATAAAGATCGCATCACGTCCTTATCGGTTTCTACTAGTAGAAGTCGTACAAGTTCGTACTACGTCGGTCCGGTTTTACATTGACGCAGTGGGAACTTGGTCTAGTGTGACTGGGGGTTAAGTTAGTCATGGTGTTCGTGTTGCATAGTTTATCATCTTTTGGGTCGATTTTTTTTTTCATTCGACCCAAAGTAACTGCCTACATAAGCTTCTCGCCTGCTATTGTCCACGAGACTATCGCTGACCATCTACACCATGAACGTACCGGTTATTTAATGAAGCTCTTCTGTGGCGTCTGATCAGGGTCTACACTGTTTGCAATGTCCATGTTCACCGGCCCGTCTACATGGCGCACTGACGTCACAAGGAAAGACTAGCGCTGCTATAAATAACTGGTACCTGGATTTTGAACATGGTCAGTAATAGTCACGAGGTCAATAGAAGGCGGGAAGCTTCTGTAGTAAGTAACTTTTAGTCAATTGATAATTAATCGGCCCAAGCGCGGCGTCTGACCAGGTTCTACACGTTTTGCTTATAGTATAGGAATTTAAAGGATAAACGAAACATGTTCAAATCCACACTTGAAGACAATCGACCCACCAGTGATGTCACTGCTTTGATCTATACATGATTTTTACAGCACACGATGAGAAAGATTGATACTGTAAAAAAAAAATATGTCAAATATGACTTTCAGCCCTCTTTTATTTTACTGAAATGGGGTTGAATTTGTTTGTTTGATTTGAGGTTTAACGTCCCCGTCAACACTGTATAGGTCATTTTGAAGACGTTGCTTCCACTTTTGTGGGACTTTTACCCAACGTTGAGATGAAATGACTTCTCAAGCCCTGTCGCCTTGTTTGTTTGAGGTTTAACGTCCCCGTCAACACTGTAAAGGTCATTTTGGAGACGTTGCTTCCAATTTTGTGGGACTTTTACCCGACACTGAGATGAAATGACATCTCAAGCCCTGTCGCCCAATGAAACCAATAGGGTTTATACGAGTATGAACGGTCCGACTCGTGCGCACCGCTTTGCCTGGGCGGCTTAGATCCTCTAATCGGTTTACCAGTACTCGTGTGCGGGTCGGATTCAGCTCTGCGTGGAAGCATCATATATTTCTTCAAGCCCCGATGGGTGGGGGCCGCCCTGTCGCCTAATGAAACCAATATGAAACCAATAGGGTTTATAAGCATGGTCGGTCCGACACCCCTTTAGCTCCTCTAAGCGGTTTACCAGTACTCGTGTGCGGTCGGATTTCAGCTCTGCGTTGAGGCACCATGCAGCCCATCAATTTCTTCAAGCCCCGATGGAAACGGGATTGAATGCGCGACGTCCTGATGAGACAGAAAACCCTCTGTCTCTTACATGATACATATGTTTTGGGCCTCTAGTTTTATAGTTCTTGAGAATTATTTGATAAAATTAACATAGGCCAATATAGAGAGAAAGAAGAATGAAAGAACATGTGAAAAAATACACCGAGAAAGGTCATTGGCGTTTACACGATACAAGTAAGCCGATAATGACCATAGTCTCACAATGTTATCAAATAATTTGCATAATCTGCTTAATGTAAACTTGTTTTCAAAGCTTGGGTATAATGAAACGGGGGTGTTTATATAGGACTTAATATCTCGTAAGTCGAAATTTCGAGATACTGAGTCGAAATTTCGAGTTAATATTTCGAAATTTCGAGTTATTAAGTCAATATTTCGAGATAGGATGTCGAAATTTCGACCAAGTCGAAATTTCGAGATACTAAGTCGAGATTTCGAGATACTTAGTCGAAATTACGAGATATTATGTCGAAATTTCGAGATACTAAGTCAAAATTTCGAGTTAATAAGTCGAAATTACGAGTAATGCATTTTTAATAGCCCGTATGTGGGACCAGGACTGGGAACGGGACAGGGAAGAAGTCTTACCTGGGTAAATGGTTGGTTTTCCCCTGGCAGTATGTCTGGAGTCTTCACACTTCAAGAGGCCTTTCTAGACTGAAGAGCGTGGTCTCTTCTGCATGCTTTTCTCGCTTCCCGGATACTATGTTATATTCAAGTGGGTAAAACCCATCACCTTCCGGTCGGCGTTTCTGGATACCTCACGACACAACACTCCTCCCCACTTTATATTGAAGGCCTTGTCAGGTTCAGGTTCATCCTTGAGTGGGACTGATGTCCCACTGTTCCTCAAGTGAGACTGATGTCCCACTGTCACTTCGGGCTTGGACGAGACTAGAAGTCTCACCGTCTATTGTCTGGCTTGAAGGAGACGAAGAAGCCTCACTTGCAAGCTGCTGTGTTGAGTCTAGCTTGTTATTTGACAGCTTGAGCGGACAAAGAAGACACGCTTTCAATTTGCTGTCTGGCCATCTTGTTAAGTCCAACAGATTTTGAACTAGAAGTCCAGAAATCTTGACAGAACTAGAAGCTCAATGTCATTTAGTGGACTATTTCAGAAATCCACGGATAGACTGTTGTCTAGAAGACACATTTCTGGATCTGTGTGATCTAGAAAACCAATCTTTCCTTTATTCTTAGTGGATACTTCCAAAACATCAGCACAGTTTGTTAACCAGTGAACTTAAGTAATCAGTAAACCTAATGGTTACCGGACAATGCTTTATCCGTGTGCATCTTCTAGTAACAATTTGCCTTTCATCTCTGTGGTTGTCTCCTTATGGCATATCCCATTATTTTTTCCTCCCTGCCCAGCTAATTGTACCTGAATGGAGCCACCCACATTTACCGTGAACCTGACGCATTAAACATCTGGCCTGGTGCAGTAATGACAACCACCGCAGGGCAAAACTACAGATTGTGTGTCAGATAGATATATTTCCTGTTTACCTGACCCCGAGACCCAACGTCCCCATCAACACCGCCTTGTCCACCCCGGAGACGCCGCCCTCAACCCTGCGTGACCTTTACCAGAGATGAAATGACATCTCAATTCCTGCCGCCCAAGGAAACCAGCATAGCCTATATGCATGGACAGTCAGACTTGCACTACCCCGTCCGGGCAGGCCCGGACCCCCTAAGTAGATTTCTAGTACTCATGTGCGGTATGCCGCATATGGCATCAGAGGATCTGAATTCCTTAACTGTCTGTATTTTCAGGTTAAGCTTCATTGAGATAACACCTCAACCCATTGAGCTAGCTGACCCTTGAGGCTCCCTGAACATTAACATGAACCATGTTAAACTTGAATGAGCCTTTTCAGAATTTTGCCTAAAAGATAGTACCCAAGATAACTGGTAAACAATACTGTTGCTAAACAGAGTTCTAGTTAATTTCAAATTAGGAGTTATTTACTCCACCTTTTTCATGTCTGACTCCAAACTTTTTGAAAAGTATAGTAAAACTCCCAACTTTTTCTGGAGAACTGCATTTTTACTCAAATTTTAAAAACCCTAGGGAGAACCCTGCTAAAACCTCATTCCTGTTCATTCAAATGCGTTTTAATGGAGGCAAAGAGAAACTGCTATTATAAGCCTATACTCTTCCTACCCCAGCTAAAATCTATTTTGTTCATTCAACTATGTCTTTCTTATGGAGGCAAAGAGAAACTGCTATTTATAAGCCTATACTCTTTCTACTCCATTTTGAACTTTCAAACGTTTGGAAGCATTCACATATCAAAATAAAGGGACCTGTATCATTAGGTTTGGACAAATTTTCTTTGCTGTTTTAAAAGCCTTATTTGCCATCACTATTTTGACTGGTTTTGCCTGTCATAGTTTGCATTTGTCAAGTTACTTGGTATTTTCTTGCCTTGCACTTTAGTGAAAACTTTTCCTGGTCGCTAGAAGCCTACTTAGAAACTGTTTTCCTCACGCCATTTCAAAATTTAGTGTAGAAGTCATTAGACAACTGGTTCTTCCACCGATGATCTGAAACTACCAACGTTGATCATTCCATTTGATGTTTCATTCTTCTGTCTTTCACATTCATGTCCATCCATTCCATTGGCAGTCAGTCGTTGTACCCGGGATTCTGTTAGTGAGCTGACTGTTAACGGAAAACATCTTTTCTTTACCCACTGGAATGTCTCTTTCCTTCCACAGCTTGGGATTTGCACTGGTGTTGTTTAACTCCATTAAGAGCAGACTCCATTCTTCTAGAATGTTCAAAACAAACCCGCTTGGCTGTCTATTCATCAGCACATCCCTGACAGAATTTTGAAATAGCCTCCTGCATCCGATGCTTTTCAGGCAGGTCTCTAAATGTGGCAGTGGCAAGGGTCAGAACTCGGTCAGCTGTTCTTCCAAAGATCTTTCCTGTCGTGAAATGATTGCTGGAATTTCATTCTTGCTGTTTCCCAATCTATCCTCAAATCTCTTCCCATTCCTGCAGTGATTAAGAAGACATTCAAAGCGTTGCCCTCTAAAGACCAATTTAGGTAATCATAACATTCTCTGTCGGACCATTTTAAAACTGACCTGCAGCTTTCAAACTTGTGTCTGTTAAAAAACACAGTTGACCATCGTACAGTATCTGAAATCGGAAGCTGCTGATACTGTACGCTCAAAAATCGTTAGCTGCTTTACACGATATTTATAAAAAACGCTAAAAATCAATAAAATTCGGTATTAACACCCGGAAAGGACACATGCTTGGGAAGGTAAGAGTCATCCCTTTTCAAATTTGCTTCGATTTAGAATCATAAGGTACCCTGTTTTGCACAGAAAAATAATTCTGGTGCTGCATCAGTGATTTTTTTTCATTCTCGCTCGCAGCGACCATTATTTTACCACATTTTGTCTGTCTTAAGGCCAGTTTACACTTATTCTTAATAAGGGTAGACATAAAACAATCATTAACCAACACATCTCAGTACCCATTTGCTAGTTCTGTCTGCCTCCCTTCAAAAAAGTACTGCTTTATTCAGGGCCTATCATTCTAGGGACTGTACGATTAGCTGCATCTGTACGCAATCATTAGCTGCAAAAGTCGAAAAAAAAATCTGTACGCTTAGCTGCAGCAGTTAAAAAGTGAACGTGTGAAGGGTATTGACTTCATGCTATATAAACGCTGTGGTCCATCGCTATGCATGAGAAATTTGGACCATCATCAAAGGAAATTGGTATAAACAGAGGTTCTGATAGATTCAACGTTTCTGTGATGATTAAAATAGTTCTAAAATCACCTGTCTATTTTAACAGCTGACTAGGCAACATGAACACACGCCTATATAATTCTGATCCCTTTGGACCCCACTTTTATATAGTAAAACAGGGGTTTACTTGTGGGGGGGGGGGGGGGGGTCAAACCTTATTTTTAGCTCACCTGACGAGGTGAGCTTTTGGGATCACTTTTTGTCCGTCGTGCGCCCATGCGACCATAAACTTTTTCTTCAAACAACATCTCCTCCAAAACCACTGATTGGATTTTGACCAAACTTCACAGGAAAGATGCTTAGGTAGTCCCCTTTCAAAGTTGTTCAAGTGGTTCCGGTCTGTTGCACATATAGGTCACAGAAGCTAAATATAGATTTTTTTTTTCTGAAAATTTAAAAAAATATTCTACTCTGGAACTGAATGGCCCAGGTCTTTGATAAGAAGAACTTCGATGGCTCGAAGACCGATGGCTCGTTTACCATGGGTGTGTCGAACCCATTCTTGAGCCCCTAGCGAAATTCTCTACATAAGAAATAGTGGGGGATAATTAAGGAGTTTAGTCTTTTATCTAGCAAATGTATGCTGTGTGTACTCATTAGAATTGCTTCACCATCGCCTCGATGATGCGATTCTAATGAGTACACACAGCATACATTTTTATTATAGAACACCGAAAAGATGTCTGAAAATATCTCGTTATGCCTCCTGACAGTAACCTCAGTGGCTCGAACTACCCCTGTCTCGAACAGATTTTCGAGGTCCCAAAGGTGTTCGAGCCATTGAAGTTCGACTGTATTTGGTATGAAGCTTCATCTAGTGGACCTCTACCAAGATTGTTCAAAGTATAGTCCTAGGGCCAAAAATGCCCCCGCCCCGGGGCCCTTTGGATTTTCATAGGCTTACATAGGGAAAATATTTAAAAATCTTCTTCACTGAAATCGCAAGGCCCAGGTCTTTGATATTTGGTGTGAAGCTTCATCAAGTGGACCTTTATCAAGATTGTTCAAAATATAGCCCTAGGGCCAAAAATGCCCCCGCCCCGGGGCCCTTTGGATTTTCATAGGCTTAAATAGGGAAATATTTAAAAATCTTCTACTCTGAAACCACAAGGCCCAGGTCTTTGATATTTGGTATGAAGCTTCATCTAGTGGACCTCTACCCTAATTGTTCAAATTATAGCCCTGGGGCCAAAAATGCCCCCGCCCCGGGGGCCTTTGGTTTTACATAGGCTTATATAGGGAAAATCTTTAAAAATCTATTTCTCTGAAACCCCAAGGCCAAGGTCTTTGATATTTCGTGTGAAGCTTCATCTAGTGGACCTCTATCAAGATTGTTCAAATTATAGCCCTAGGGCCAAAAATGCCCCCGTCCTGGGGCCCTTTGGTTTTTCATAGGCTTTTAGGGAAAATATTTTAAAATCTTTTTCTCTAAAACCACAAGGCGCAGGTCTTTGATATTTAGTATGAAGCTTTATCTAGTGGACCTCTACCAAGATTATTCAAATTATAGCCCTGGGCCAAAAATGCCCCCGCCCCGAGGGCCTTTTGTTTTACATAGACTTATAGAGGGAAAATCTTTTAAAAAATCTTCTTCTCTGAAACCGGAAGGCCCAGTTCTTTGATATTTGGTGTGAAGCTTCATTTAAAGGACCTCTATCAAGAGTGTTCAAATTATATGCCTAGGGCGTAAAATGCCCCCACCTGCGAGCCCTTTGGTTTTACATTGGCTTATACAATGAAAATCTTTAAAAATCTTCTTCTCCAAAACCGCATGGCCCAGTTCTTTGAAATGTGGTGTGTAGCTTCATCTAGTGGACTTCTAGCAAGATTGTTCAAATCATAGCCCTTGGGCCAAAAATGCCCCCACCCCGGGGCCCTTCGATTTTACATTGACTTATATTGGGAAATTTAAAACAATCTTCTACTCTGAAATCACAAGGCCAAGGTCTTTGATATTTGGTGTTAAGCTTCATCTAAATTGTTCAAATTATAGCCCTAGGAAATAGAAGTCAAGGCAATGAAAACCTTTGAAAAACTTCTTGTCTGAAAGCAGAAGGCCAAGGCCTTTGATATTTGGTATAAAGCTTCGTCTTGTGGATTTCTACCAAGATTGTTCAAATTATAGCCCGGGGGGGGGGGGGGCAAAATGGCCCGCCCCGGGGACCCAAGATTTATATAGATTTAAATAAGGAAAACCTCTAAAATCTTGTGTGAAACTAGAAGGCTCCGTTCTTTGATATTTGGTATGAAGCTTCGCCTTTTAGACCACTACCAAGATTATTCATATTATAGCCCAGGGCCAATAATGGCTCTCCCAGGGGCCCACTTGATACCCTATGGATCAGGTGAGCAATCCAGGGCCATCATGGCCCTCTTGTTATTATTTCTGCTCTAAAATATACGGTCCTTCTAAACACATCTGGGACTGACAAGGACAGACAAGGACTGCACAAGGACTGACAATGACGGACAAGGACACTTAAAATATAAATGTATGTTTTAGTATTTTAACGAAACTATCTCAAAGATATTTTCACTGGGCGAGATAGAAGCAACATACGCCAACACCGCACGTGCGATACAATGACTCCAATGATACAAGGATGTGATGTTTTGAGCAGTAGTAGTTTAATGTTAACATTATAAACATCATTTATTTTCTTGATCTGCATTGGGTGCGCATGGATGTTATTGGATGGGCTTGTTGGCGCTTGAAGAAATTGATATGGCTGCATTATTCTTCTACGAAGAACTGAGACTACTGGTAAATTGCTAAGAGGTTCTAAGCCTGCCCGGGAAAGTGATGCGAGATAGACGCGGTGCACAGGTTCTTGGCGCGTTGTTTCGCCAAAAGTGTGTGAAATATGTCAAATGACCAAAATCAAAACAACAACAACAAAAATCAACATTTTTAGATTTTGTTTTGGTTGTTTTATTTCGTCTCATATTTTCGCGGCATGAAAACTAAAATATGCTTCCAAAGGGACATAACTTTAATTACCTCACATAGCTGACAGCCGTGCGGGATTGGTTGATTGTTTTCGGGTTCAACGACACATCAACCCTCGTGAGTCATTCTGTGTCTTCTCCCAGAGAACGTATGAATAGAGATAGAAGAGATAGAAGAGGAAAAGAAAGCGAGCAAAAGAGGAGAAAGAGGAAAATGAATGGAAGTGTAGAAACTAAAAGAAGTGACAATATTCCCCCCTCTACATATGCCTGCTGCAAGGACAACAGACCTCGCACAATTGTAAACCAATATCAGTTGGAGGTTCACATCACCTTTGCCTCGCCCAACCACCAGAAGAAATGTAAACAAAAATAAAGCTTGAAAATGCAAGTACCCGCTTAGATATCGCGCGACTGAATTAATGAATAATGATGTCAACTTCGAAACGAGATTTCTTAAAACGACGTCATCCCCCCAACTCTTCCCTTTTCGCGCGACGGGTCATACTTGTACATTTCAACATGAAAAAAAAAAAAAAAAAAACAGCAAAATTAGTTAGTATACAAATAAGGTTCGCTATAGACTGTGGCTATTTTATAAAGACGCAGAAGCCACTGTCTTTTGGCAAACACACCCATGTGATATGCTGAAGACTGCCGTCTGATCAGGGTCCACACTATTTGCTAAAATTCTTGATTAAACGAAAGAGTGTAAATATCAGTATTAGTCTCAAGTCGTGTCTATAGTGAGCAGCAGGATGCGGGCTCGAAACATGTTGCGGTCGGCAGCATTTTTTCATGGCACTGACCATGAAATCTTCCGGCCCCGCCAATCGGGGCTTGAGGAAATGGACTAGGCTGCATAATGCTTCCACGCAGAGCTGAAACCGACTGCACATGAGTACTTGTCAACCGCTTAGATGTTATAAGCCTGTCAAGGAAAAGTGGTGCGAGTAGGAACGTCCATGCATATAAACCCTATTGGTTTCATTGAGGGGCATGGCTTGAGAAGTTATTTCATCTCAATATCCGGTAAAAGTCTCGCAGAATTGAAAGCAACTTCTCCAGAGTAACCTATACAGAGTTGACGGCGACGTAAAGCCTCAATTTAAATTAAAAAAAAATCATGAAATCTTTCATACGGTCATCCTCTCCCTTCCGCTGTTTCAAGAAGGGCAATTGGCAGCTTCAGGTGAAAGTATGTACATTGTACTGGCTAATCGCTTACGTAGAAGCCTGTCCAGGAAAAGTGTGGAAAATGACCTAAATTGCGTTGCATCGGCCATTGAACTCGAATACCAACAAACAAACAAAATAAAGCCAGGGCTATCTACTGTCAACAAGTATAGGTGCTGTCAATTTGACCCTCTTAAGATGCCAAGAAAAAATACTTCACCTGAAAATGTCTACGGTTTAGGTCGTCTGCTTCCATATTTTATATGTGTAGGCAAACAATGTGGATTTTGATCAAACTGCCCTTGAGAGCTGTCTGATCTGGGTCCACATTGTTTGCAACAATGACTTTAACAGTACCCAAAAGACAACAAAGCAGACGACAATTGTTGCTGACAACTTTGGTATCGTTTACGGGATACAGACGAATTAAACCGCGGCCCCCGCCCATCGGGGCTTGAAGAAATAGTTGGGCTGCATGATGCTTCCACGCAGAGCTGAAACCGACCCGCACACGAGTACTGGTAAACCAAGCCTGCCTCGGCAAAGCGGTACGCGTCGTACCGTCCATGCTTATAAACCCTATGGGTTTCATTGGGCGGCAGAGCTTGAGATGTCATTTCATCTCAATGTCAGGTAAAATTCCCACAAAATTGGAAGCAACGTCTCCAAAATGACCTTTACAGTGTTAACGGGGACGTTAATCCTCAAATCAAACAAACAGAAACGGCCCGATGACGGGCTTTTCCGGCTATCGAACACTAATGCGTAAGCTATATATAGACTGGAACAAAAAAACTGAATATTTTGTACTTATAATATTGCGTTTCAACGAGTACCCACAATCTACGCTATGAAGCATAGCTACCAACCGCTTGCTATCAGTCTAACGGTTAACCAGTACAATGCACGTTCTTTCAGACAGTATGCTACAGTATGCTGATACTGTGTAACAAAGATCTAAAGGGTACTACAAGCGTTCAAACAGATGACCTTGTTCTCCTAGCTAGAAGGTGTAGAAATCACCATTCAATGGCGTTCAAGAAATGACATTCACAAAAATTAATTCTTCCTTCGGGCCATTAGAGAGTTGAATGCTCTTCCCGATCCGAAAATGTCCACGGCTCAAGGTGGTGGGGATAGTGAGCTAAGTTTACCTCTGTCGTGAAAGTGCTAGGGACTAGCTTCCTGTATCAGGAGTCCTATATATAGTGTATGAAGATCCATTGGTCTTAGTATCCCCATTATGACTCTGATAGCAATATTCACTGTTTCTCTGTACATGCGTGTTCAGTCAAGTTATCAAAATAGGATATATCAAGGCTAAAACTAAGTCTCCAAAACATGCAGGCAGTAATAATCGCAGCTGATCGTACAAAGAAAAAAACGAAGCTAGCAGCTAATCGTACAGTCTCCAACAGGATAGGCCCTGAACAAAGAGGTTACTATTTTGATGGTAGGAATATAGAACTAGTGAACGGGTATTGAGATATGCTGGTTTATAACCGTATTTGGCTTTCGCTAATTTAATACATGTGTAAACTGACCACATGACAGACAAAATGTAAAATAGTAACAATCGCCGCAGGCGAGGATGAGATAAATCACTGATGCAGCATCAGAATCGTTTTCTTGTGAAGAACAGGGGGCATTATGATTGTAAATCGAAGCAAATTTGAAAAGAAGCGCCTCTTACCTTTCAAAACATGTGTTCGATTAAAGTGTCAATAATGAATGTTATTGATTTTTGTGTTATTTATAAATATCATGTAAAGCAGCTAACGATTTTTGGGCGTACAGAAGCAGCAGCTTCCGATTTCAGATACTGTACGATGGTCAACTGTGAAAAAACATCCAGCACACATTTCCATCAAATCCACGTTCTTTGGAAGCCGTTTCGGATCACCACGCCTCTCCTTGGGTGTCTAGAAGACTCCTCAGGATGTGATATGTTATCATCACTCACTTTTCCCACATCAGTAGCAGTATGCCATGGTGACCTTGACCTAGAAGTACTATCATTAGTGTCTTGACACGCTCGACCTTGAATATGTCCTTGGTGACCTTGACATCCGGTGTCGAATGTATCTTGTATGCGACCCTGACTTTGCATATCTGGAGCATGACCTTGGCTTGTCATGCTTTCTTGACCTTGACCTGTCATACTTTCTTGATGGTGACCTTGGCCTATCATGCCTTCTTGAAGAGTCAACCTGTCATGCCTTCTAGATGTCCTTGATATTACATGCCTTCTTGAAGGTGACCATGAAGCTTCACGTCTTGAAGGTGACTGACCTTCCTTACCCTCCTGAAGGTGACCTTGACATCTTGACCTTGAAGGTGATTTCCTCAACATGCCATCTCGAAGGCGATCTTGACCCTTCATGCCTTCTAGAAAGTGACCTTGACAATTCCTGTCTTCTTGAAGGTAAGCTTACCGTCCATGCTAGGTGACCATGACAATTCCTGTCCTCCTGAAGGTGAGCTTGACCTTCCCTCCTAGGTGACCTTGACAATTTTAGTCTTCTTGAAGGTGAGCTTGACCTTCCATGCCTTCTAGAAGGTTTGTCCAATCCCGGCTTAATCTGCCGTCTTGTGGGTGGTTTTGACCTTTAACCCCTTGAGTTTGACCTTGGTCTGGTTGGCCTTCTTGACGACGACAGTAACTTCTTGACCCTTCATACTTCCTACCATGTGATCTTGACCATTAATGTCTTTTACGGCTGTAGGAATCATATTCACTGGCATGAGGCCTATCTTTTTTCTTCTTATCAAGTCCATTTTCATATCTGCTTTCGGAGAGGCCAAGAACTATTTTTTCATTCTTGTCTGATGATGTCGACCAAAGCGCATGTGTCTAGAAGACTCCAAGCACTCAGGTGAGCCATCTGGCTGATCAGAATCACTACTTTCTGTTCATTTTTAAACTCTTCCTGAAAACCACTTTAGATAGGTCATGGGGATTAGAAATCAACTCCATGCCTTCTACTCTTCCTAGCCATGGGGATTAGAAATCAACCCAATGTGCTCTACTCTTCCCAGCCATGAGTATTAGAAATCAACTCCATGACCGTGCCTTACTGTTCTTGGCCCTGGGGATTAAAAATCAACGCCATGTCCACTACAATCTTCCATTAATTCTGTTCACGTGAAAGTATTTCTTCATCCTTTGACTAATGGTGTCGTCCCGGGGCCTGTGTATCTAGAAGACGACAAATGGTCCATCAAGCCATCTGTCTGGTCAATAATCTTAGCCTCAACATTTGCTATCTTTTATTTGTGCAAGGAGTGACAAATACAAACTTGTGTAAAGTGTTCTATAAATATTTCAAGAATAACCTCCGTGTATAGAATACTCCAGAGATTCTCTCCCAAAATATTTATCCTTTGTTTTCTGGCTTTTCGACAGGCAAGACACTTTTCAATAAAAGTCTGTCTTTTAAGTGATAAGCAGTCATTTACTAATAATTTTGAGAATATATTACAGTCGAGTCCGGCAACTTTGCACGGCCGTTTATTTTGCGCACCCTGCATTCGCATTTTCACAAACTGTATCCCTAATTATCAGTTCCACTATTACCAGTGCATCGGCATTAAGTTTAACTTAGCCCAGAAAAAGATGGGCCTGCACGTGCAGATGAGATAGTTTCGCGGAATTGTCTCAAAATACGAAATTTTAAAACTAGCCAAAGGCGCTATTATCTTGTATCTAAACTTACTGCTTCTGACATTGCAGAAGAACGAATCAACAACTTATCTGAGTCAACCCTCATGTTCAAACTGTTCAAAAAGATATTGTGCGCAATGTTAGGCGACAAAATTGGTAGTTAAATTTCAAGGGGGTATCCCTTTTCATGGTATTCTTTGTCCTGTATATTAATAACTTCAGAGGCCAATTTTCATTGCAGCTGGTCGATAGGGAAATGTTGCAATGTTGTTGACTGTGAAAATTGAGTGGTGGCTTGAACAAAGTCACACGTAGCTATCAAAACTTTGTATGCGCAATGTTACTGGACTGCACCGTACTTCTAAAACGTTAGAACAATGCTTTTTAATAGATGGCTGGCTTCTTTTAAGTAATACGCAGTTCTTTTTAACTATTTTGGGTATAGAATACTCCTAAAATGTAAGAACTATGCTATTTCAATAGATTGCTGTTTGCCAATTCTTTTCAATACAACAAAATTGAAGAAAAAGGACTATTTTCGGTTTAGAAAACTCAAGAAAACAACCCTTTCTCGTCTGCAACCAACCAACCAACCCTTTCTTCAAAAATGCAGACAGCTACTTGTCACCAATTTTATTCAAGAAAGTACTTTGTGTATAGAATACGCCAAAGATTTTACGTAGGTTTCTTGAATTAATACCACAATGATACAGGTTAGGGATTTCTTTTATAATAATGAGCGCGTATAAAATACAGCGAACAATTGAAGAAAAGTTCAAGTAAATCTTGGTTTAGAAAACACAGAGATTACCTTTTCTTCTTTCTTGACAACCAGGTATTCCTCTGACATTTCACGGAGAAAATCAGCCACCCAACCAGGCAAAACCAAACCCAAACTGGCAAGGGACAATTTAGAATTTTTCCAAACTGAAAATTACCCCAAGAAAAAACTGGCAGAAGACAAACAAAAATCAATCCAATTACCTAAACTTAAATTAATTTAAGACTGCCTTAAGAATTGGTTCATTCAGCTAAATGCCAAACTCACCGGTTGTCCCCAAAAGTGACCGGCTCCACGATGTTGAAAAATAAACAGGCCAAACCAAGAAGCTAAATGCCTTAGAACTTCACCTGCCTACAATTTCAACCCGTCAGGCTATCAAGAGTTGAACCCTTCACAGTTCCCTCTGTAAACAAAAGGAACCGCGTATCATGTTCACCGTCCCCCACGTCCGAAAACGTGAAGTAAATTTGAACCCTTCACAATCCTCAACGTTAAATTAATAACGAAGTGGACCGCGTATCATGTTCACCGTCCCTCACGAATCCGAGGATAACTCGTGAAGTAGTAATACACTTCTAACGAAATGACCCCCTTCCGTTTTATCGCTCGTCGCCAAATAATGCATTTTTAATAGCCCGTATGTGGGACCAGGACTGGGGACGGGACAGGGAAGAAGTCTTACCTGGGTAAATGGTTGGTTTTCCCCTGGCAGTATGTCTTGAGTCTTCACACTTCAAGAGGCCTTTCTAGACTGAAGAGCGTGGTCTCTTCTGCATGCTTTTCTTGCTTCCCGGGTACTATTTTATATTCAAGTGGGTAAAACCCATCACCTTCCGGTCGGCGTTTCTGGATAGCTCACGACACAACACGAGTTACGTAGTCGAAATTTCGAGATACTAAGTCGAAATTTCGAGTTACCTTTCAAAAGAAAAAAGAATACCTGGCCCTAATGCTCTTTCGTAGTGATCTGAAACTTTGTAAGTGCAGTTTGCTAAATGAATAAATGAAACTGCGTGACTATTCAAGGTTAAGGACATTCCTTGACCTTGGCCAAATGTCATTTAGATGTGAAAATTAAAACATTTTCCTTAGAAACCAACTTTGCCATTGGTTAACAAATTTCATGTAAAAGTTTTAGGAACAATGAAATGCAAATTAGACTCGGTATGTAGCATTATGGTCTTGAGCCAATCAGATTTTGTTCAAATAATTCAAATACTGTTCCCTGGATAACTTTGACCTATTAGACTTAGGTCACCTTTGGTTGCTTTGGCTGAAAGTACGTGAAAATTGAAGGTAAAGGACTTTCCTTGACCTTAGCCCAAGGTCATTGGGATATGAAAATTAATATTGTTTTTTTTTTTTTTTTCAGAAATTTGTAATCAGTTTAAGGAACAGAAAAATAAAAATTTTAAAATTAAGATGCGTTTGGTAACATGACCAATTTGGCCAAGACTTCAAAAACCTTCTTCTGTGGAAAAACTGGGCCGATTGCCTTGATACTTGATGTGTAGCATTCGGGTCTCGGGCCCAAAATAATTTGTTCAAATGGCCGGCAAGTCTGTTTACATCATGGTGGCATATGCTTTTAAAAGGGAAAAGTGGACGTTTATTTTTCCGAAACTTTTGTTGCCTGTTAACTTTAAATTCGTTTATGCAATCAAATAAATGCGTAAATAAAGATACATGGCTATCAAAGGCCAAGGTCACTCCTTGACCTTGGACCAAGGTCACTCAGATATCAAAGTCAAAACCAGTGGTGCAGTGGTAAAGTGTCAGATTTGAGATTGAGAGGTAGCCGGTACGATCCCCGCAGGCGCCAAGTGTTATCATCATCATCATTCTTTATTTCCTTTATCAAGATTTACATAGATAATCAATTCCAAAATACAAAACTATGACAAAACTAAATTACATTAAAGCACATAACTGAAACAAGGACACACAGCACAATGCACAAACACTGACTCAAAATACTTGAGTTAAACCAGTTTGAGGTAAACAAACACTTTTTAGTAATAATCTAGCTGTAAAATTGTTTTGAACATGATATGATGAAGTTTGCTGAAATCATCATGAGTTTTTTTATATTCGTCATCATCAAGTGCTTTAGTTTCTTTTGACATTTTACCTAATAAGAAATGAAGAAAAGCTTCATTATCTAAACCAGTTACATAAACATTAAAGTTTGGAGTGTAATGGTCAACAATATACTCTAAAATGTCACGAATATGAAGAGTCAGCTGACATGATGTGACAACATGTAATAATAAATCTGTAAACTGATAATTACAATAACAGCAAACTTGATCTATTCTTTGTGGAACTAATGTAATGCATTTAATACTGAAGTGAATCGCTCGCAATTCTGGAACACTGGTCGGTATCTTCCAGAGATGATACAGACCTGCATGTGTATGCATATGTTTGAAACGACTAAAATCTAAATCAGCCTGCATCAATTCTTGCATTTGTTTTGATTCGTACTCATGTACAGAACTACGAATTATTCGGTTCCAGCAAAATTTTGTTGGAAGCGGAATATTTCGAATGTAATCATTGAGAAACTTTACCAATTGGTATTTTGTTAAAATCTTATAAAGATCTGGGATAAATCCCATTTGAACAGATTGACAAAAGTGGTAAAGTGTCAGATTTGAGATTGAGAGGTAGCCGGTACGATCCCCGCAGGCGCCAAGTGTTGTTTCCTTGAGCAAGAAACTTTATCCACATTGCTTAGTGCTGGTTTCTTCCCAGGAAAAAGAGGGCTACATGGACGATTAGTACTAGTCTACTAGATGTGTTACCCTCCATATATATGGTCGATTATTATTATTATTATTATTATTATTATTATTATTAGTATTATTATTATTATTATTATTATTATAAAGTCGATGGTATTCATTAAAACTGCTGGGCAAATTGAAGTCAGTCATAGTAGGCTTTCATGAGATGAAAGAAATAAAGGTCCAAGTCACTTGACCAAGATGGCCGACATGACCACATAGTGCAAAAAGATCTTCAAATATCTTTTTTTTTCTCTGGAACAAGCGGGCCAGTTGCCTTGAAACTATGATTGTAGCATTGGATTTATTCAATTGTCAAGTCTTGGTTGACCTTGGCCAGTTATACAACACGTTTAAATTTGGTCACTTGTACTTTTGTATGGGAAAAATGTGGAAATAAATAATTTCTGGAAAACTGGTATTGCCTGTGTGCTTAAATGGTATAAACAATCAGCTCATCACGTAAACACGCCTATATAATTCTGAACCCCACTATTAGATAGAAAATCTGGGGTTTACAGGGGTAAATCTTATTTTTCTTATTTCTGATCTAAAATATAGATTGTGGGTACTCATTAGAATCGCCTCGATGAGGCGGTTCTAAAGAGAACCTACAATCTATATTTTGAGCAGAAATAAGAAAAATATCACACTTTTTTCATCTTAAAATTTTCATTTTTTCGGCGGTAAAGTTTACACTGTATTTATATAGGCGTGTTTTCGTAATGTAAATGAATGTTAATGAAGCTCCATAAGTACCAAAGTTCAACCTTACTCATTGACCTTGATCCAGGGTCACTCAAATATCTAAATAAACTCTCTTTTTTTTTACTTTAACAACAGCTGGGTAAAAAGCCAAATTTAATATGAAACCTAACAAGGGTTTGTTCAAATGGTTTAGGTCACATTACCAAGATGGCTACCATGATAAAAGTCCTTCAAAATCTTCTTCTCAGAAAGCAAATGGCTCCACATATACACTCAGCACTCAGATGATTGTTTCAGAACCATTGGCCCTCTGGTTTTGGGCATTATGAATAATTCATGAACAGAACGCCAAGCTCCTGTGATAAGTCGAAGCGTGCGTGCATGTCGCCTGGTACACCAGGGGTCGGAGGATCGATCCCGGGCTACTCCAGACTTTCGGATGAGTCTTTAAACCGAGGTCCCGTCTCCGTATGACCTTAGCTGTTGGTGAGACATAAAACTCAAACACTCACTCACTCCTGTGATGAGTCGAACTCACTCTCAAAACCCCATAACGAAAACACGCCTATCCAAATATATTGAAAATTTTACCACCGAAAAATGAAAATTTTCAGATAAAAAATTCTTATATTTTTTTCTTATCTCTGCTCAAAACATAGATTTGTGAACTCGTTAGAACCGCATCGAACCTTTCTTTTTGAGCTGAAATAAGAAAAATAATTTATACCCCGGTAAACCCCAGTTTCATTATAAAAGTGGGGTTTAAGGGGGGGGGGGGTCAAAATTATATATATGTGTTTTCGTGATGCTAAGCAAATAATCCATGGAAGAACTACATATATCAATTAAGGGCCCTTTTTAGGATAATTCATAGTTTATCTTGAAACTGCATGTTATGCGTACTTATTAATATCGCTTCGTTGAGGCACTTACCGGCCCCGATAGCTCAGTTGGTAGAGTGTCCGCTCCGGGGAACGGGAGGTCACGGGTTCGATCCCGGGCCGCGGCATACCAAAGTCGTTAAAAATGGTACTAACTGCTCCTCGCTTGGCACTCATATTTGCGGGGTAGAGCTAGGACTGGTCGACCCAGTGTCAGGATAATGTGACTGGGTGTGGTATCATGTAATGTGTCTGGGACATGATACTTCAGTGAGGCAGCACTATAAAAGTGAGCATTGAGCTCCCTGTCGCAACCAGACACCGTCGTGATATGACTGAAAAATTGTTGAAAGCGACGTTAAACAGGAATTCACACACACACACACACACACACACACACACACACACACACACACACACTCGTTGAGGCACTTACTTTACCTTCACTTTGTTGAACATTATGATAACACTCATGCCATGCACGCGTGACAAGGTGCACATCTACTTTTCTGATGAAAAAATTGTACTTTTTTTGCATATACTGCAAACAGGTTGCGCCTCATTGAGGTGGTTCTGACGAGTACCCACAGCCTATGTTTGCAGCAGAAATAAGAAAAATTATGTATATCCCCGTTAACCCTAGTTTTCTCTATATACAGTGGGGTTTAGGGGGTGTTCATTTCAGGGACTTGTTCACGTGATGGATCGAAAAAATACTGCTAAATCAACCTCACTATGTCACCCGACTAGCGCTACAATTTACTCTCATGCAGTGACCCGAACCACCGCTTTCCCGAACAAATTTTCATAAGCCATAGGAACTCGGAGCATTGAAGCTCGAATCATTAAGAAAACAGGCCTATTTAAATATATATTGAAAATTTGACCACAAAAAAAAAAAAAAAAAAAAAGATTTTTATTGAAAAATTCTGATATTTATCGTAATTCTACTACAAGCATAGGTTTTGGGTGCGCATTAGAACCGCCTCAGAGCGGCGGTTCTAACGAGTACCCATACTCTATGTTTCTGAGCATAAATAAGAAAAATAATGTTTACCCCTGTAAACCCCAGTTTTGCTATATATGGGCCTCTTCAAGCGATTTTGGTACTTATCGCCTATGCGAGAAGCGAAGGTTCAGGCGAGCCTGCGCAAGCGCGCAGTCTCGCCAGAACCTTCGCTGCTCGCTCATATAAGCAATGAATCAAGAGGAACCTTCAGACAGAAAGCCATATCGCTGGCCCCTCTGAATGGCTGAGCATGCGCAGTTAAAATTTGTCATGACGGAATGCTCGAAGGCAAAGAATCGCTTGGCGGGGCTCATATGTAAAGTGTGTTTTAAGGGGGTCAAAATTATATGTGTGTGTTTTCGTGATATGAAGATTAAATACCGTTACGCCTTATATGTCAGACCGGCTCTGTCACAAACATCAGATCATTTAACATGTTTTAGATTTTCTTTGTTGCTTTTTGAAAAGAGAATAAAGAAAAATAAGGTCAAGGCTAACCTCAGATTTCTGTATCAAAATGAGGTTTGGGTGCGGAAATTAACCCGTTTTATAGGGGAAGCCTAAAACCGGTTCCTGGCAAACAGTCCAGGCCCAGATCAGACGCCTAAGATGCTGCGTTTGATCAGCGCCTTTGCTCTTTGCTAAACGTCAAGCCTGGCGGTTTTCAAATTAATTTCTAAAACCACATAAATCGAGAATTCTATGGGCCTCCCACCATCGGGGCTTGGAGAAATATATTATGCAAAAAAGTCCTTGAAATGAACATCCCTCTGAACCCCATTTTTATAGAGAAAACTTAGGTTTAAAGGGGTATACATTATTTTTCTTATTTCTGCTCCAAAACAGAGGTTGTGGGTACTCGTTAGAGCTGAGGCGGTTCTAACGAGCACCCACAACCTATGTTTAGAGTATAAATGGGAAAAATATTACAAAATTTCATCAGAAAAAAATGACCGTTTTGGTGTTATGAAAAGTGCACTATGTCACACGGATGTGTTATTTTAATGATTGGGCTGCGTAGAGCTAAAGCCGAGCGCACATGAGTGCGGGTAAACCGCTTAAGGGGAATGGGAACACCTGGCAGATTTTTCAGCCATTTTTCAAAGGGAGGTAACTTTCGGGACTTCCTGTTCGCTTTTCTGAAAGCCCTGCCCCACTGAAAAAGGGGTCTACTTTCAAAGGAAAAAAATCTCCTCAGGACAGACCCGTATAATGATAAAAATGAACAGAGCCGATATGTCTACAAGCTTCGTATGTGACATTAAGGAATTTGTTTAGCTGATTGTGTCTGTGTTGTCAATGACTTAATTTACAACCAGGTCAAATCTGTTCACTTACGCTTTTGTACAGCTTTCGTGTGATATCCAAAACAAGTTGGCTGCTTTTAAAAAGCATCCAATGGGTTTGGTCTTGTCGGTCTACAAACGAATATTATCATTTCATACTTTATCCACTTAATGTTTATTTTTAAATAGTAAATCCTAGAACTTTCGTAAGAACTTGAAAATAAAAGTGCGAAGTTTGTTGCCTTTGAATCCTGGATAAGGACAAGAAGGTCTAATCTTTGGGCCATTATCTAACAGCATGCATAAAATCAATCTGACTTTGGTATGGTTTGGGATGTATTAAGTCTTACAAAGTTTAGCGCAAAACTTGATAGATAATACATATATGTCCGTGATTTCGACTTTATGGCTACTGGGATAGAACTATCTATCAATGAGCTTAACGCATTCAACAAGGTCAGTTGTCAGTTTTAAACGAAATAACGTACACTGTGGTCAATTTGCGGGACGATAGTTGCAAGAGTCGTATTCAGCTGCCTGAAGGAACACATTGAACAGCCAGAAGCTTCTACATGGAAACCAATGTGGATTCAAGAAGAAAAGAGAAACAATTAACATCTTATTCACAAAAAGACTGCTTCAAAAGATATACCAGATTCAGAATGTGCTTTTTTGACATTACAAAAGCATTTAGCACACTCAGTCGTAAGGGAATTTGGAAAATTGTAACAAGTTCATATAAAAGGTGCAGCAGTTCAACTTTGGTATTCTTGCCCGGGTCCTGGATTTTCTGAACAACAATTGCATGCGACTAATGGAGACAAGCAAGACTTGTTCTAGCGCCAACACTGTTCATTTTGATGTTTTCTGCAATGGTCACAAATTTCTTTTTACGATGGCGACTTACCTATCAGGTACGCTTTGATAGAGCTCTTAAACCTATGATGGTTGCAAGATAAATCCAAGGTGCAGACAGGGGTCTTAGGCGAGTTCCCTTCCGCTGATCAAATGGCAAATGGTGTTCTCACAGAAACGATGAAACAAAAAGAAGAAGAAAAAAAAAAAAAAAAAAAAAAAAAAAACAGAGTAGCAATGGTTCTGAGCCGCCCACCTGAGTGCTGAGACTTTGTGGCACCATTTGATTTATATTTCTGAGAAGATTTTTAAAGGGTTTTACCATGGTAGCCATCTTGGTCAAGTGAACTGATAATGGGTCCATTTGTTCTGGAGAAATTTTTTGAAGGAGTTTTACCTTTTATTGGCATGGCAGCCATATTGGTCATGTGACCAAATAAATATTAATGAATTTTCATTTGTTTGTTCCTGAAAGCTTTCATATGAAATTTGGTTACAAAAGGAGCAGTGGTTTCTGTGAAGAAATGCTTTAATTTCATAACTGAGTGGCCTTTGGCCAAAGTCAGGGAATGACCTTGACCTTTAATACTCAAGTAGATTCACCCACTCAACTATTTAACTGCATCTACCAATTTTCAGATCACAGGCTGCAGTAGTTTCCGACAAATACACGTTTTTACAGAGTGTTTTTACACTCTTTTTACTTTTTCTCATACAAATGTCTATGCGAATAAATTTGACCTTGGCATAAATTAGGTCAAGGCCATCAAGGGGTCATCATTTGAGGAAACTAATGGGCCCAAATCCCCAATGCTAAATACCAACTTTCATGAAATGAAAATGCCCAGTGATGACAGAGAAGAAGATTTCTGCAGTGTTTTACCCTTTATGGGCACGGTGACCATATTGGTCGTGGGGCCAAACTCATATCAATAAATTTTCATTTTCTTGCTTCTATAAGCTTTTATATGAAATTTGGTCACAAACGACCAAGAGCTTCCAGTATAAAATAAGGTTTAAATTTCATATCAGAAAGGCTTAGGCAAAGTTCAAGGAATTAACTTGACCGTGAATACTCATGTAGTTTCATCCACTCATTTAGCTAACTGCATCTACCAATTTTCCGATCAGAGACTGATCACACATACACAATTTTGACTTTTTCCATTCAGAAGTCTATGTGACCAAATCTGACCTTAACGTAAAATAGGTCAAGGACATCCGAGTAATCATTTGATCAAAGTATGATGGACCCGAGTCCCTAATGCTACATACTAAGTTTCATGAAAATCCCCCCCCCCCCCCACTGGTTCCGGAGAAGAAGATTTTTGAAGGGTTTTTTACCTTATATGTGGATGTTGGCCATCTTAATCATGTTACAAAACTCATTTTATTAATTTTATTTCCTTGTTCCTACAGGCGTAATATGAAATTTGATTACAAATGGCTTAGTGCTTTCAGAAAAAATAAGCTACAATTTTCATATCTGAATGACTTTGGGCCAAGGTCAAATAATGACCTTTTCCTTGAATACTGATGTAGTTTTATCCACTCATTTTAAGCCCCCGCCCATAGGGGCTTGAAGAAATATATGGGCTGCATGATGCTTCCATGCAGAGCTGAATCCGGCCCGCACACTAGTACTGGTAAACTGCTTAGAGGATCTTAGCCTATCCAGGAATCGCGGTGCGAGGCGGACCGTCCGTGCTAATAAACCCTATTGGTTTCATTGGGCGACAGGGCTTGAGATGTCATTTCATCTCAGTGTCGGGTAAAAGTCCCACAAAATTGGAAGCAACGTCTCCAAAATGACCTTTACAGTGTTGACGGGGACGTTAAACCTCAAATCAAACAAACAAAATCATCCACTCATTTAGCTTCCTTCACCTACCAATTTTCAGATCATAGGCTGCAATAATTTCCGAAAAATACACAATTTTGACCATTTCCCATACAAAAGTCTATATGACCAGATTTGACCTTGGCGTAAAACAGGTCAAGTTCGTCATAGGGTCATCGGTTGAATAAATGATGATGGATCCGAGTCCCCAATGCTACACACTAAGTTTCATGGCAATATGCCTACTGGTTCCGAAGAAGAAGATTTTTGAAGGGCGTGACGGCCATCTTGGTCATGTGACCAAACCCATTTTAATTGATTGCATTTCCTTGTAGCTAAAGGCATTTACACGAAATTTTGTTACAAATGGCTAAGTGGTTTCTGAGGAAAATAAGTTTTAATTTTCATATCTGAAGGACCTTGGGCTTAGCTCAAATAATGACATTGATCATGAATACTAATGTATTTCATCCACTCATTTAGCTACCTGCATCTACCAATTTTAAGATCACAGGCTGCAATAGATTTCGAAAAATACACAGTCTTGACTATTTTCCCATTCAAAAGTCTATGTGACCAAATTTGACCTTGGCTTAAAATAGGTCAAGTTCGTCATCCGAGGATCATCTTTTGAACAAGCAATGATGAGCCGAGTCCCCAATGTTACATATTAAGTTTCATGGCAATCGGCCTACTGATTCCGGAGGAGAAGATTTTTGAAGGGATTTTACCATATATAGGCATGGCGGCATGTTCAGAGCCAAGATCGCTCTTTTCAGCCATCATAGAACACTAAGTCTTTCTTGTGTTTCTGTGGCCTTGGATGTCTGGTTTTATTTATCTCATTTGCACAATGCTATCCTGTTTGATGTACTCTGTGGGCAAGCTGGACAAAATCAGAACTTTAGCCTTAATGACACACTTGACAAAATAACATCTTAAGCGTCAATGACGAGCGTTCGACTCATGATCGAGAGGTTGTGCGTTCGAATCCGGTCCTTTGGCAAGACACGAAATGACACTGCCTTACTCCACCCAGGTGTAAATGGGTAGCAGTGGTGTAATAGTCACTGCCTCTCTCGCGCGTGCGTGAAAACATCCGAAATGAGTAAATAAGTTTGAAGCTTCCATCGCAATCGAACTAAAATAAATTCGTATAAACTAATGACGAGATTTGGTCCCGTTATCTTACACATGGGTATCTCTAACTACTGCTTAAGTCAAACTAAATTACGTAAAATCGATTTAAGCGCCCTGTAGAAAACCGTTACTGACCGTTCCAAGGCTGTGCATCTGTTGTGGTTTATTGTTATAGTTTTCTTTGCATGTATGTTACTGCTAATATCTGTTTATTTTGGATAGCCACTTGGTTAGCCGTTTGGAAATTTTGTAGGAACTGTCATTTTGGCTATTAGCTCTTGACGTTTTAATCATCACGAAAACATGCCTATATAATTTTGACCACCTTAAACTCCACTTTTATATAGAAAACTGGGGGTTACAGGGGTCAACCTCATTTTTCTTATTTCTGTTCTAAAATATAGATTGTGGGTACTCATCGAGGCGGTTCTAACGAGTACCCGCAATAAAAAAGTCTACAATGCATTTGTATAAGCGTGTTTTCGTAATGTATGATGTTTTTTTGTGTCGGTATCTCTTTCCTTTTGTGTCTTAGATGGGAGGTAATTGTATCAACTCCTGATCATTTCCATCTGTCCTATTTTCTAATAAATCTGGTTTGCAAACAATGTAGACCCAGTTAAACCCAGTTCAGACGCCCCAGAACATGGCGTCCGATCAGGGTCTACACTGTTTGCTTAAAATACTGAATTTAAGGGTTGAATGAAACAGTCTTAGTCTCAGTTCAGGACTATTTTCCAAGCCTACTCTCAATCGACCCACTAGCGCTGCCAGTGCTTTGATTTCTACAGGGAAACCTTTCAACGTTACCGGTTACGACAAAAGAAAAGACATTAAACTGTCTTTGGGTATATTTCTGTCACCTGGAGTATCTTGGAGGTGACATGGGTCGATTTGACTGGTCGATAATACTTTTATAGAGTAATAATTATATTTCACAGAATTGCATAGAAAATAATAATGTATTATTACAGAAGAACCCAAATAGTCATAATGAGAAACCTATGTTTATGATGTAAACTTTGCGGAAATTACTGCTAGGAGTTTTTTTTTTTTTTTTTTTTTTTTTTTTTCACTATTTAGATTTACTTCATTTCGGTAATTACAGGAACCACTTTTTCGATGTTTAGGTAGACTGTTTTCGGTAATTGCATGGAGTTTATCGAAATAATCTGATTGGTCTAACAGGTCATGTGCCCCTCCACGGAACAAGTAAAATCTGGTCATTAAACCCGGTTTGCTCGCCTCATGGCGACCAAACCAATAATACGCGGATTTGCAATTAGTTGAAAAATACCAATAAACAGACTATTTTGCCGGGTCAGTTAGATGCATTTTTTGCTCAGAAACGTTTCATTCGTTTGATTGAGGTTTAACGTCATCGTCAACACTATTTAGGTCATTTCGGAGACGCTGCTTCCACTTTTGCGGGACTTTTACCCAAGACTGAGATGGAATGATATCACAAGCCCCGCTACACAATGAAACCAACTGCATGGAACTGGGCCCGTCAAATATGTTCTATAAAAGGGTAATCCTTTGGAAGCAAGGAAGACACCACAACACTTAAGGGGAATGGGAACACCTTCAGGGGAGGCAACTCCTGCAAAAGTATTTTCTGGACCCAAACGATTGCATGATTACAACACGCTTAGGCACCATTCCCTTAAGCAAAAAAAGGTTAATTCAATCAACCGTGACGTCTGGTTACCAGTCCGGTAACGTCGATCCTGTGCATCACCACACCAATACGGATAGAAACCACATGTTTAGGACCAAACTTTAGGTCGTGCCTAGAATGAAGAAACTGAAATTTGTTCCCAAAAAGCATTAAGTCAGAGCGTCTTGCAACGTTTTTCATTAAATGATCGTAAGCGTGGCCTTGAACAGTTAGAAGCTGGTCGGAAAGCGGATGACGTTGACTCTGATTTTGGGTGCTACATGTGTATGATCTATCGTCATTTGGAGCGTCATCTTACTATATTTACATTTCCAGTGTAAAGTCTAATGTAAACCTATAGAAAACAATTGCGTTCATACTTCCATGAACGCATCGAATCACATGATTTTCAGTGACGTTAACTGACGTCATTCTAAACCTATGTTCTCTATGGGCGTTGATGACGTCAACGCTGCTTCGCTCTCTGTATAAAAACAGCGTGTAAATGTTTTTAGCTTTAAATATTTGCCCTACAAGCATTTTATTCGCCCAGTGATGAGGGGCAAATAATGTAAATATAAAAAATGAACTTAATTTTTCTGCTTTTCATGAAAGTATGAACGACAGTGGGTCGCTAGCAAAGTTTACATGAACCCCTTCGGGGTGCTTTTTTGCACGCAACCCACTACGTTCATAATTCCATGAACTGCAGAAAAATAAATTTCATTTCTTAAATATACGGAAGACGCTAGTGGACGTCGACGTAGCGGAAGACCGACGTCAGTACGTCAAGATAGATTAATCTGCCAGACGCATCTGCGAAACAGATTTCAGCCGGCAGCTGCTACACTGTACCTATAGAGGGGGTCTCAACAACCGACTAATAAGCGCTGACACTATGCAATGCACGTTTAAGAGCTAGACGTCCCTGTCATGACCAAAGTAAACGCGTCGACACAGAACGGAAAGCTTACGCTGGTGCATGAACTACGTAAATTGACATCTAAGCGACTGATGTGATATGGTTTCAATGACAAATCGCACTTCAGCGTGAATCACGCCGATTGTCGTTTTCGGGTGTTTCGACGTATATGTTTAAGGTATGCCGAGGCGACGCGTGCGTAATAGAGCGTGACATATCGGTTGGAACAAGGTATTGCATGTAGTTAGCGAACGCAGCTTAGTGTCATTAAGAACATTCAAGATCATGGCTGAGACGTGAACTGAACAACGAGACGTTACATCAGTCAAGTGTTTCGGCCTCACATGGTTCCATTTATTTGTTTACGCTCAGAATCCGGGATATCTTATCCAGCAGGATTACGCGCGGGCTCTTAGTGCTGTTCTTACTCAAAATGTCTTCAAGCCAATGGAATTCATGTAGTGGAGTAGCCAGCCTCTCACCTCCGATCTCTTTCCCATAGAGTATCTTTAGGGAGAGGTATCCACAACCGACCAGACAAAAACTGTTTCTTATGGACAGCAGCATTGTTAAAACTTGAATTTTAATGTTTGGTTTTGAAAACGTAAACAGTTTCTTTCAAAAACTTGAAACATCGAATGACACTTCATAATACCACCGGTGTATAGACGCCTGCAAACATATCATATAATTGAATTTGCAGAACTACTGTTCTAAATTTTAAGATCTTTTTAGAAAGGCTTTCTGTAAGTTTTCACAGCGTTATGATTTTCTCATAGAATCTGTCATTTCAGTGCCTTTGGCGCTTTGATTAATGACACTTGTTTGATAACTAACTTCCGGCTTTGACTCAGTACTGCTGAGTCCGCGCAAAAACGTAGTCCAGCTGTTTTCAGTTTTTTGCGCAGTTTCGCTCAATTCATATATGTTAGATACATTTTAGACATTTTCTCGCGCATATGTATACATGTATTGATTTAAGTTTGCAAATGCTTATTATTTATTTATAACCTGCATTCGAGACTTTACCCTTTCAACCCTGAGTTTCAGAACGGG
Source organism: Lucinisca nassula (assembly GCA_963580285.1). NCBI lineage: Eukaryota > Metazoa > Mollusca > Bivalvia > Lucinida > Lucinidae > Lucinisca > Lucinisca nassula. Next base: position 88,124,921 of record OY757011.1, on the reverse strand, counting down.
ACACTTGGGGTATATTTATTCTTATAGAAAGGTTCTTTTTTCCAGTTTATGGACATGATGGGAAACAGTGTACATGTAGATCCTGGCGAGACTGCTCGTTACGTGCCATCTCATCTGGATAACAAATAAAATTGGTTTAACTACCCTTTACTGACCGACATCGAACACGGTAGTTTACCCTTTGTGGAGAGGTCTAATTACAAAATGTGTGTTGTCACGTTTATGCTGTAAGTGGTGAGTTTTAAATCAGGTTCCGTACCTGAAGCAAATAGTGAAGACACCGATCAGATGCCGCATTCTATGGTCTTAAATGTTTCCGAATGTCCCGGTAGTGGGAATATATTTTCGATAGTTTCCGCTGAGATCCGCCAGATATAAACGCTCAAGATGCCAATCACAACAATTGTCGTCTGCTTTGTTGTCTGCTGGTAACGTTAAAAGTTATTGATGCAAACAACATTGGCCCAGACCAGACAGCTCCTTTGGGATCAGCATCCACACGGTTTGTCTACATGCAAAAATAGGTTTAAAAACCTGGCAAGAATATAAAGCAGACGACATAAACAGTGGCATCTGAGGGTTGATTTGTCGACAGTCCTGAACTGAGACTTATACGGTTTCGTTAAAACCTGAAATACCAGTATTTTAAGGAAATAGACCGTTATCAGACACCGCGTTATGCGGCGTTTGATCTGGGTATATACTGTTTGTCAAGACCAACACATGAGCCACATACTGACATACACACTGTCTCAACTATTTTATAATAATAACCGTAACCTTGGTTTCCTCATAATCGAATTTCAGCACTAATAGATAACTTTAACGCTCTTCATGCTGGACATTATTTCAGCAGACGACATTTTGAAATATTGTCTTATTTCTTTTTCCCAGAAAACAGGATTTGACATTTCATTGTCTCCTATGGAGACAATTTACATGAGATGTCAAGTCCTGTTTTCTAGGAAAAGTTAGAAAAATATCAACAATGCGTCGTCTGCTGATTTAGCCCAGAGAGTGGTAAAGGTTATAAGAATAAATTTGAAACCTTTTCATAATGGCCTTGATATTCACGTATTTCTTATACAATCTGTCATTTCAGTGCCTTTTGGCGCTTTGATAGCGCCCAGTGATGAGGAGAAATAAATGTAAATATAAGAAATAAACTTAATTTTTCTCTGATGTTCATGAAAGTTTGAACGACAGCGGGTCGCTAGCAAAGTTAGGGGTTCATTCACTTTGCAGGTGACCCACTGCGTTCGCTCTTTCATAAAGAGCAGAAAAATAAAATTCATTTCTTCATTGTACTGCTGTGCGGTAAGACGGAGATATATCGTCTAAATCGAGCAAGTCTGGGCGTCCATATGTTGTGGTAAGAGGACAACACACAAGGGCCGAGTGATGCGTTTGGTTAAGTTTAATTGACACGCCATTTACGCGTGAAAATATTGAAGAAATTGCAGACTGTAGTTTTAGCCAAGTGCCCATGGTGAGGTATTGTGATCAGTGAATGTCCGTCGTGCATCGTAAACAATTTGCTTTAAATGCGAACTCCTCCTAAAGCCTTGGGCAAATTTGATTCTAACTTCACAGGAATGTTGCCTAGCTAGCTCCCTACAAAATAGCTAAAATCGTTCCGCTCTGATATACAAGAAGGCCGCCAGAGCTAAAAATAAAAAAAAAATCTGTAAACGATATCTCCTCCTATATCCTTGGGCTACTTTCTTTCAAACTTCATAGGAATGTTGCTTAGGTAACCCTCTGCCAAAATAGCTAAAACGATTCTACACCGAATAGCAAGATGGCTGCCAGAGCTAAAACAGAAAGAAAAACGTTATAAATTTCTTTTAAATGCGAACTCCTTAACCCTCGGACCAATTTGATTGAAGTTTCACAGCTATGTTGTTTATGTGGCTCCCTACCGACATAGTTGAAATTGTTCCGCTCCGATGAACAAGATGGCCACCAGAGCTAAAAATAGAAAATATTTAAGCGACAACTTCTCCTATACCCTTTGACAAATTTCATTCAAACTTCATAGGAATGTTGCTTAGGTGACACTATACCAAACTAGCTTATTTGGTTCTGGTCTGGTGAGCAAAATGGCTACCAGAGCTAAAAAATAGAAAAAAAAACCCTCAAATATTTGCTTTGAATGCAAACTCCTCCTATACCCTTGGGCAAAGTTGAATGTTACTTAGGCGACTCCCTACAAAAATAGCTAAAACGTTTCCGCTCCGACGAGCAAGATGGCTGCCAGAACTAAAACGGAAGAACGTCAAAAATAAGCTTTAAATACAAACTCCTCCTAAACCCTTGGGCCAATTTTATTCAAACTTCACAGGAATGTTACCTGGGTGGCTCCCTACCAGAAAAGCTAAACTCGTGCCACTCAGATGTACACGATGGCCACCAAAGCTAAAAAAAAATCTTCAAAAGGCATCTCCTCCTGAACCCTTCGGTCAATTCCATTGAAACGTAATAGGAATGTTGCTTTGGTGAACCTCTTCCAAAATAGTTACAACAGTTTCGCTCCGATGAGCACGATATGGCTGCAAGAGCTAAAAATATAAACACATCAAAAATGCTTTAAATGCGACCTCCTCCTAAAAACCTTGGGCAAGTTTAATTCAAACTTCACAGGAATATTGCCTAAGTGGCTCCCTACCAAAATAGCTTAAATACTTCTGGTCCGATAAACAAAATGGCCACCAGAGTTAAAATATAAAATCTTTAAAACACAACTGTTCCCATAGCCTTGGACCGATTTCATTCAAACTTCACTGGAATGTTGCTTAGGTGACTCTCTACCAAAATAGCTAATCTGTTCCGCTTTAAATGCGAACTCCTTCTAAACGCTTGAGCCAAGTTGATCCAAACTTCCGGGCTATGTGGTCTAGGTGGCTCCCTACCGAAATAGCTAAAACTATTCCGCTCTGATGAGCTAAATGGCCACCAGAGCTAAACATACAAAAAAACAACAACAAAAAAAAACCTTCAACAGTTTGCTTTAAATACGAACTCCTCCTAAACCCTTGGGCTAATTTGATTTTAACTTCACAGAAATGTTGCCTAGGTGCCTTCTAAAATAGCCAAGAACGGTTCTGCTGCGATGAACAAGATGGCTGTCAGGCCTATAATTAGAAAGCTCTTTATCCAAAACAAATACCTCCTATACTCTTTGGCCAAATTCAATCATAGGAATGTTGCTTCGATAACCCTCTACCGAAATCGGTTAGGTTCTGATGATCAGAATGGCTGCCAGATCAACAATTTCACAATCCTACCACATGTTGTTTTGAAGTTATGCCATGCAACATAAAGCATGCGATGTACAAATGCCCAAATTTACAAAGAGCAATAACTCATGAAGTATTTTTCTAGTTATTCAGGTCTTCTACGTTTTATTAACAACCCATTCGTCAGCTTTAATTGTTTTTTAGATATTTTGCTGATAAGATTTCATCCAAATTATACCAAAAGACCATAACTCAAGAAAGAGACATAATGCTGATTAGAAGAAAAAAATACTTGTCATCTAGTTTTTCATGAGGAATTCATGTAAGGAATTTCAAATCCCTCGCCTTTTAGGGTCCAAAGTGGTGCTATGCATAAACAAGAGGACCCAGCTAGCTTGGTCCTGTATCGCTCACCTGAGCTAACAGATTCAAAGTTTAAGGTAGTGCCAACCTTTACTGAAGGCTTTATGGGAGGGCATGGTGATGACAGGGTAAGCATTTTCTGAAAATCAAGTAGAATGTAACTCTATGATAAACAGGCTGACCTTTTATTCCTGACTTGCTAAGAAGATCCGATCTAAACTGAAGTGGCTATGGTGATGACAAGTTCAACTAGAATCGCGCAGTCGATGGCACGCCATTGCATATCCCCACGCTTTTTTAAAAATACGCCACTATATAAGTTCTCAATTGCAACTCCCACCCAATCTTAAGATCAAAATTCCGAAAATGTCATGCACTCCTCAGACCAAAGACCTATCAGTTCCCACAGTTACATGTTTCTATCTGAAACGGCGTAGGAGGAGTTAACCGGTAATCGTTAAAAAGGGGGTTATGGGGGTGAAAATCCAAGTTTTTGACCTCTGGTGACCTCAAACCCTATCCTAGGGGTAAAATTTTGATTGTAATGTATTCTACTCATTATGCCGTTCGATTTGATATGTCACACGACCAGGTTCTGAAAACTTTGATTTTTTACCCCCGGAGCACCCCACCCCCTGGCCTGGCCCCTAGGGGTAGGATCAAAATTCCGAAAATGTCATGCACTCCTCAGACCAAAGACCTATCAGTTCCCACAGTTACATGTTTCTATCTGAAACGGCGTAGGAGGAGTTATCCGGTAATCGTTAAAAAGGGGGTTATGGGGGTGAAAATCCAAGTTTTTGACCTCTGGTGACCTCAAACCCTATCCTAGGGGTAAAATTTTGATTGTTATGTATTCTACTCATTATGCCATTCGATTTGATATGTCACACGACCAGGTTCTGAAAACTCTGATTTTTTACCCCCGGGGCACCCCACCCCCTGGCCTGGCCCCTAGGGGTAGGATCGAAATTCTGAAAGTGTCATGCACTCCTCAGACCAATTACCTATCAGTTCCCAAAGTTTCATGTTTCTATCTGTACAGGCGTAGGAGGAGTTATCCGGTAATCGTTAAAAAGGGGGTTATGGGGGTGAAAATCCAAGTTTTTGACCTCTGGTAACCTCAGACCTGACACTAGGGGTCAAATTTTATTTTTGCATTCTACTCATTATGCCGTTCGATTTGATATGTCACATGACCAGGTTCTGAAAACTTTGATTTTTTACCCCCGGAGCACCCCACCCCCTGGCCTGGCCCCTAGGGGTAGGATCAAAATTCTGAAAGTGTCATGCACTCCTCAGACCAAAGACCTATCAGTTCCCACAGTTACATGTTTCTATCTGAAACGGCGTAGGAGGAGTTATCCGGTAATCGTTAAAAAGGGGGTTATGGGGGTGAAAATCCAAGTTTTTGACCTCTGGTGACCTCAAACCCTATCCTAGGGGTAAAATTTTGATTGTTATGTATTCTACTCATTATGCCATTCGATTTGATATGTCACACGACCAGGTTCTGAAAACTTTGATTTTTTACCCCCGGGGCACCCCACCCCCTGGCCTGGCCCCTAGGGGTAGGATCGAAATTCTGAAAGTGTCATGCACTCCTCAGACCAAAGACCTATCAGTTCCCAAAGTTTCATGTTTCTATCTGTAAAGGCGTAGGAGGAGTTATCCGGTAATAGTTAAAAAGGGGGTTATGGGGGTGAAAATCCAAGTTTTTGACCTCTGGTAACCTCAGACCTGACACTAGGGGTCAATTTTTTTTTTTTTTTTGTATTCTACTCATTATGCTGTTCGATTTGATATGTCACATGACCAGGTTCTGAAAACTTTGATTTTTTACCCCCGGAGCACCCCACCCCCTGGCCTGGCCCCTAGGGGTAGGATCAAAATTCCGAAAGTGTCACGCACTCCTCAGACCAAAGACCTATCAGTTACCAAAGTTTCATGTTTCTATCTGAAACGGCATAGGAGGAGTTATCCGGTAATCGTTAAAAAGGGGGTTATGGGGGTAAAAATCCAAGTTTTTGACCTCTGGTGACCTCCAACCTGACCCTAGGGGTCAAATTTTGATTGTTATGTATTCTACTCATTATGCTGTTCGATTTGATATGTCACACGACCAGGTCCGGAAAACTTTGATTTTTTACCCCCGGGGCACCCCACCCCCTGGCCTGGCCCCTAGGGGTAGGATCAAAATTCCGAAAGTGTCATGCACTCCTCAGACCAAAGACCTATCAGTTCCCAAAGTTTTAAATTTCTAGCTGTAAAAGTGTGGGAGGAGTTGTCCGGTAAGACGGACGGACGGACGTACGGACGTACGGACGACGAAGACAATTACAATATCCCCACTTTTTCTTCGAAAAGCGTGGGGATAAAAACAAGAGTTTTCAAACTCCTCCAAGCTTTCTGCCTGACTTCCTTGTTTGTAAGTTTCATGAAGATCCGTTCAAAACTAAAGGGGCAGCAGTGATGACAATGTCGAAAATAGGCATTTTCAGCAATCAAAGGCATGTCACTCTATGATAAATGTGCCGACTTGACCGGTATTCAAACTCACCTGAGGTTTTATTCCCAGCCACCTTACATGTAAGTTTCAGAAAGATCCAATCAGACTTGGCCAGTATTCAAACTCATCCAAGATTTTATTCCCAGCCACCTCAAATATAAGTTTCAGAAAGATCCGATCAAAACTGAAGGGGCTACGGTGATGACAAGGTCAAAATTTGGCATTTTTAGCAATCAAAGGGATGTTACTCTAAAATAAAAGAGCCGACTTGGCCAGTTTTCGAACTCATCTGAAGTTTCATCCCCAGCCACCTTACATATAAGTTTCAGAAAAATCCGATCAAAACTGAAGGGGCTACGGTAATGACAAGGTCAAAAATCAACATTTTCAGCCATCAAAGGGACATAACTCTACGATAAATGGGCCGACTTGGCCTGTTTTCGAACTCATCCAAGATTTTATCCCCAGCCACCTTACATATAAGTTTCAGAAAGATCCGATCAAAACTGAAGGGGCTATGGTGATGACAAGGTCAAAAATCGGCATTTTCAGCAATCAAAGGGACGTAAATCAATGATAAATGGGCCAACTTGTCCGGTATTCAAACTCATCCTAGGTTTTATCTCCAGTCACCTTACATATAGGTTCAGAAAGATTCGATCAAAACTGAAGGGGCTACGGTGATGACAAGGTAAAAAATCGACATTTTCAGCCATCAAAAGGACATAACTATAAAGTTAATGGGGCAATTTGGCCGGTTTTCGAACACATCCGAGGTTTTATCCCCAGCCACCTTACATATAAGTTTCAGAAAGATCCGATCAAAACTGAAGGGGCTACAGTGTTGACAAGGTCAAAAATCAACATTTTCAGCAATCAAAGGGACCTAACTCTATGATAAATAGGCCACCTTTGCCGGTATGCAAACTCATCCGAGGCTTTATCCCGAGCCACCTTGCATATAAGTTTCAGAAAGATCCAATCAAAACTGAAAGGGCTACGGTGATGACAAGGTAAAAAATCGGATTTTCAGCAATCAAAGGGTTGTTACTCTGTGATAAATGGACCAACTTGGTTGGTTTTCGAACTCGTCCGAGATTTTATCCCCAGCCACTTTACATATAAGTTTCAGAAAGATTCGATCAAAACTGAAAGGGCTACAGTGATGACAAGGTCAAAAATCAGCATTTTCAGCAATCAAAGGGACGTTACTCTAAGATAAAAGGGCCGACTTGGTCGGTTTTCGAACTCATCCGAGATTTTATCCACAGCCACCTTACATATAAGTTTCAGAAAGATCTGATCAAAACTAAAGGGGCTACGGTGATGACAAGGTAAAAAATCGGCATTTTCAGCAATCAAAGGGACGTAACTTTATGATAAATCGGCGGACTTGGCCGGTTTTCGAACTCATCCGAGGTTTTATCCCCAGCCACAATACATATAAGTTTTAGAAAGATCCGATCAAAACTGAAGGGGCTACGGTGATGACAAGGTCGAAAATGGGCATTTTCAGCAATCAAAGGGACGTAACTCTATGATAAATGGGCCGACTTGGCCGGTTTTCGAACTCATCCGAGATTTTATCCACAGCCACCTTACATATAAGTTTCAGAAAGATCCGATCAAAACGGAAGGCGCTACGGTGATGACAAGCATTTTCCCATAGTAAGTCTATGGGACCTTGTGGTTGCCATAGGAACCAAAGTTTTAGAGCGATTTCAAAAAAAAAGTTTATGTCATCAATGCCCCACCAGAGGCATGCTACAGATGAGAAATGATTGAGATCAGCCTGCAGGATACAGAGATATAGCTGCTCAAAAGTGTGGACGGACGACGGACGGACGGACGGACGGACGACGGAGGACCCACTATACTATAAGCTCCCCTGGAGCCTTCGGCCCAGGTGAGCTAAAAAGCGTACCGAACCGACGAAAGACGAACGCCCTAGAAGCAATATGCCTCCTCCAACTTCTTCTATGTCGGCCCCCGCCTATAGGAGCTTGAAGAAATATATGGGCCGCATGATGCTTCCACGCAGAGCTGTATCCGACCCACACACGAGTACTGGTGAACCGCTTAGAGGATCTAAGCCGCCCAGGCAAAGCGGTGTGAGTGTCGGATCGTCCATGTTTATAAACCCTATTGGTTTCATTGGGCGACAGGGCTTGAGATGTCATTTCATCTCAATGTTAGGTAAAAGTCCCACAAAATTGGAAGCAACGTCTCCAAAATGACCTTTACAGTATTGACGGGGACGTTAAACCTCAAATCAAACAAAACAAAACTTCTATGTTTGAAGCATAAAATTTCAGAAACATATACCTGTTATGTGCTCTAGAAGTTTATTACATTTAAAGCGTTACACACTGGACAGCTGTCAGGTGAATAAATGTTAGAATACAGTAACATTCCGCTATTAAAACAACTTAGCCCTTATCTTGCTGTTCACGACAACCCCTTCTATGCAAACAGTGTAGATCCAGATCAGATGGCTTCTTGCTGTTCACGACAACCCCTATCTTGGCAAACAGTGTACATCCAGATCAGATGGCTTCTTGTTGTTCACGACAACCCCGATCTTGGCAAACAGTGTAGATCCAGATCAGATGGCTTCTAAAGAAGATCTACACTGTTTGGCATTCAGTTTATGAATTTGTAGCAATAAATTACAGCTAGTAATTTGATTGGTTGATAGACAGAAATGGGTGTGGCTTCAATGAATATTCAGCAAGATAAGGGTTAGAATTAAGACTAATTCTGTTTTTAAAAGCTTTTAGTAGGTTGCAATTATTCTTTCTTCGCGTTTTCTACAAACAGTGTCCTGTGGTCAGAGACCACCTTTGGGACTGTTCAAAAGTGGTCTTTAAAGGCATTTATTCTTGCAAGGGTGGACACACCGTGTGCTCATGATTGTTTAATTGTCCCCTGTGATAGACTCTCTGTAGCACATCAAAATCAGCCCCTAATATTGTGATTAGTAGCTCTTGTTGAATCCCTGACTGAGGCACTTAAGGGGAAATCAATAAGGTATACTCTAGTCAACAGTTAGTAAACTATTGATTTTTCCCCAAGTGGCCCCTTACCTGTTGAAGACAGAGCACTTCTCTTCAGTCAGCACTGAGGGCTATATAATATTATGTAATGCAATGATGGTTCTCAATAAAAAAGAATAAATGCCTTTAAGACCACTTTTGAAAAATCCCAAAAGTGGTCTTAGACTTTAGAGAGTCCCAAAAGTGATCTTAGACTTTAGACCACTTTTGGGACTGTTCAAAAGTCTTTAAGACCACTTTTGAACAGTCCCAAAAGTGGTCTTAATACAGGAATTTATATAGTATTAATTTAGTGGACACAGTTTAGTTGGCCAGTGCGGCCGAGAAGTAGACCCCGTGAGCCGCTTTTATGTTGCCATTGCCCGCGCCCCTGAGCCTCTCAACCCAAACTTCATCACCAGACTTCAGCAATTTGGCTCCACTATCAGCACTGCAGTAATTATGCGATGACATAGCTTTAGCTATCAATAGGCCGTCTTTCCTCTTTACAACCGCTTCATCCCAGTTTTTGTCAGAACAGATCTTCAGAGAGAAAATGTACGTCCCATGTGTGGGAGCGACGAATACACCGGTGGAATTATCATAGGCAGATCCCCCGTATTCTGTAATAATTTTGTCGAAAACAATCTTCTCATTTTCGCCAAGGACAGTATTACTTGTCAACTGAGCCTTCAGAGTGTAAGTTGGTTTCGCTACAAAAAAAAATCAAATCAAAGCATTGATAGCACTGAAAGTTCGATTGTCTCTAACTGTAGCCCGAACAGGGGCCGTACCATTTAAGGGGAACGGGAACACCTGGCAGGGTTTTCCGCAATTTTTCAAAGGGAGACAACTTTCGGGGTTTCCTGTTCGCTTTCCAATAAAACGTGTACGTCCCACTTAAAAAGGGGTCTACTCTTACAGGAAAGAATTTGCTCCTGAGGAGCAAATTCTTTCCTTTAAGAGTTGACCCCTATTGACATGGGAGACAAAATACTTTTGCAGGAGTTGCCTCCCCTGAAGATGTACCCATTCCCCTTAACCCGTACATACTGGTCTTTAAGCAAACCAAACAGACCCTGTTCAGACACTGCTTTAAGAATAGCGCAGCTACTATTTGGGCCCCGTCAAGCGATTTTGGTACTTATCGCCTATGCGAGCAGCGAAGGTTCAGGCGAGCCTGCGCATCCGCGCAGTCTCGCCAGAACCTTCGCTGCTCGCTCATACAAGCAGTGAATCAAGAGGAACCTTCAGACAGAAAGCCATATTCCTGGCCCCTCCGAATGGATGGGCATGCGCAGTTAAAATTTGTCATGACGGAATGCTCGAAGACCCAAATTCGCTTGGCGGGGCTCATTTATCGTTATATAGATTTCGCACAAAACTGTTTTAGGCGTTAGCGCGGAAATGCTGCTGCGCTTAGTAACTTTAGGTCAATGACAAACCACCGACCAATAATTAAAGCTCATACAATAATGATCGCTCGACAGGCTGGTAAACTGGTTCAAAAGGAGACTTAGACTCTTTCACTTAACCTTTTAACTCCTTTTATTTAAGCTGCGTTCGCGCTGCTGCTCCGATCATCTTGATCAAGCCCGATCAGTAACGTAAGTAACATGAGTAGAATTCAATTCACAGTGAAAACAGAGAGTCGTGGACAGCCCGAAACCTTTGTTTGTTTGTTTGTATTTGAGTTTTACGGCCCAGTCAACACTATTTAGGTCATTTTTGAGCCGGTCAGTTTACCTATCAACACTTTCCTGGGCAGGCTTATACGTAAGCGGTTAACCAGTACAGTGCACATTCTTTCGCCAGAAACTGACAACTGCCCTTCTTGAATCAGCGGAAGGGAGAGAATGACCGTAGAAAAGATCATCATAGACTTACTATGGGAAAATGATTTCATGATCAATCTCCACGAAAGAATGTTGCCGACCCCGGCGGGAGTCGAACCCGCGTCCTCCTGATCACCAGTCAGACGCGCATCCGACTGAGCCACTGAGGCCGGCCCGAAACCTTTGTTAGCCTGAATTTTATTCTATGCATCGCGTCCTGAAGCTCATCTCTGTTAGGGTGTTCATGGGAAAGCCCATGTACTGTGTACTTCATACTCCCTGTCCTGAAATCTTAGGCCTATGAATTTAGATAGGAACATTTTGCAAGCATCAGATTTGAAACCACTGATTTACATACACAGTTGCCCTTGGAAGTGAGATTTCAGTACCGGCCATTATTCTGCGTCAAAAATGCACTTCGTTTAGGCGTCAGAAGCGCACGAAAACCACATTTGTTTGCAAAGAACGCAATGGGATTCCGTCGAACAATGACGATTTTTTTTTTTGCTTTATTACTGATAGCAACTTTACTTGCCCATATTTACCAGAACAAATTGTGTGTGTGTGTGTGTGTGTGTGTGTGTGTGTGTGTGTGTGTGTGTGTGTGTGTGTGTCATAAGCAGGAATACTCGTACTACAGGTACTAATCCACACTTATCTGTCACTTCTGTGGCGTCACAGCCAGTCGCTAGTTTTCATACAGGTAATACTAGGAAAATGTATAGAGTTATATAGGAGCCCGTCATTTAACTAATAAAATCTTTTATTTTCATTTCTTCAAGATATTATCATAACCTCGCATTTGATAGAAACATGTATCTGCTTCATTTTGGTACCAAATTTGTTGAAATAAAATAAATTTTAAAGTGGCCCAGATTCTAATGAATGCCACTGGGGTATTTCCCTATTAAGTCTTTGTATTTTACAGCAAAAATGAAAATTAGCCTTAATTAAAGGGCTCAAAAGTCATATTTGTTAAAATTTCTCCGTGCGCTATAACCTCTCACTAGAAAGATCTATTTAATATCTGTATTCATGTGGCAAAAAAAAATAGAAAAACAGTTTATTAAAAGTGGCCCACAGAATGTAGAAAATAGCTATATTTGAAGTTTCGGATCAAAAATGTGTAAAGATTACACAGACGCAGGGCTTTTATACACAGGATATTGGAATGAATCGCAAAAGAATTTATAAGAATTGAAAATCGGTATCAATATGGCTAATATTATTGACAGAATTGGAAAGAATATTTTGCTTTAAGAAAACAAATATACATCCTTAATTAAAAACTTTGCACTCATAACTTATTTATTTATTTTTGATAATGTAAAATTATGTTTTTAATTTGCAACCTTTAGAAGCTTGTTTTAAGATTTAATTATATTTTCGCCTAGGAAAACTACTAACTGCTTAATTAGAAAACTTGAATGATACGATGTATATTTCCACCATTACGAAAACGCGCCTATACAAATACACTGTAAATTTCACGGCCAACTTACAACATTACAACAGTTTAAGAAAAAGTTCTTTCTTATTTCTGCTCTTGATTATTGATTGAGAGTACTCGTTAGAATGTCGATGATGACTCGTTAGAACAGTCAATCGTATGATTTTAAGCTCAAAAGTTTTTTTTTTTATTTTTTATCTCATTTCTGCTCAAAATAAAGACTGTGGGTACTTGTTAAAATCGCCTCACTGAGTCGGTTCTAACGAGTAACCACAATCTATGTTTTTAGCAGAAATAAGACAATTATTGTTTGTGAGGATCAAATAATTTTCAGTTTTTGACGGTAAAATTTTCAATCTACATTTGAATAGGCATGTTTAGGTAATGTTTGTTAGATTTTACACCAGTCCTGTAGATGCAGTGTTTTAATTCATGTGTTTAGAAAACTTTTTTTAGAAACCCAATCACGGTTGGCAACTTTGCTTCTCTCTTTAATTGCACGCCGGTGGGTCAGGCCTCAGATTCTATGACGGCTCCAACGTAAAGGCTTATTGAAAATTAAAGAGATAATGTTGGTTGGTGCCTGATGCTCTGTCTCTGGTCGGGCTCATCGGAGTCTATCTGTTGGTTTTCTTTTGCTCCAGCATTTCAGTGGTTTCTTGCTGTCGAGTCCTCACCGTTGTCTCACCTCTGTGGTTCTTTGATTTTTGTGTTCACGGAGATGTTGCACTGATGAGTTAGGAGGCCTTCATGCGGACTGAACAAATTATTTGTCTAAATCGCGACGGAAGTAAGGGCGAGGATTGTGGCCACGTAAAATCGATTTAGGCCCCCCAGTGGAAATCTTCCACTGACCGTTCCAGGGCGGCTCTTCTGTGGCGATTTATTTATGTTGTTGTTTGTTACTTACTGTGTGTATCACTTGTGTCTTTTGGTTTTGGATGGCCATATGGCCATTTTGTGGGAAAGTAACTGTCCTTATGGCCTTCCTTTGTTTAGGTTTCCATTATGGTCTGGTCGCTTAATGTTTGTATTTCTTTCCCTTTGGTGTCTTTTATGGGTGGAGTAAGTTAATTGTATCAACTCCTGATCTTTGTTTTACTTCTACTTTAATGTTCTCGATAAGTTATAATTTATATAATAGGATGCATATTTCCATCATTACGAAAACACGCCTATTCAAATACCCTGTAAATTTCACGGTCAAAACCAGCAATTTTAAGAAAAAAAAAATATGTTTTTCTTATACATATACTTTGTGGGTACGCGATAGAATTGCTCTGCGAGGCGGTTCTAACGAGTACCCACAATCTATATTTTAGAGAAGAAATAAGAAAAATGAACACCCTGAATTTATGGTTCGTGGCTAAAAGTCATACATAAGAAGTAAGAATCTTTCGTCTGGATCGTGTCATTTTTCTCTTATGAAGTCCAAACATAGTGGTTCTTTTCTTTGTCTCATTAATTAATTTTAATCTTCTCTGGGCTTAGCCAAAATAAAATATTAAATTTGGCAAAATATCTCATTTGTGCAATCGTTTCAGAAGCTGTGTTTCTTTCCCGCACCTGCTCCCTTGAATTACAATATACAATGTTGTCATTTTTAAATGAAAAAATACACAATGGTTCACCCGAAGGCTATGCTATGAAATTGATCGTTTATGTCAAAAGGTGTGTGTGTGGTCGGGTGGGGGGCGTGATATACCACGCAAGACCACGTTAGTTTTATGGATTGTTTGATTATCTTAATTACATAGAAAAAAGTGAGGTTTATAATGACAAACAAACCACACACCAATTGTTTTTTATATTGCATTAACCCTTTATATTTAGAAAACACTTCACACCATCAAATTTTGAAATGGACTTGTGCTTATATATAAGGTTGACAAATTCCGGTCGGTACAAAATGGGTTAAACTGATATAGACGACAGAGCTTTAGTTGCTTTAATTAGCACATCCCAGTAGAGCTCTTCATATCAGAAATTAGACTGGAGTTTAAAGGCCTTATCAACACTTTTTCTTAACGCAAGACCACGTTAGTTTTATGGATTGTTTGATTATCTTAATTACTTAGACAAAAAAGTGAAGTTTATAATGACAAACAAACCACAAACCAGCATTTACCTTTATCCTGCTGTTCACGACAACCCCTAACTTTGCAAACAGTGTAGATCCCGATCAGATTAGTTCTGAAGAAGCCATCTGATCAGGATCTATACTGTTTCTCTACCAGTTTGTGAATTTGAACGAAAACGGTATACAATGTAGTCTGATTGGCTGATAGTATAGATGTGACTTATTATATTGTTCTCGTTTGAACAGCCTCGTCGAGGCGTTTCTACCGAGTATCCGCAATGTATGTTATGTGCAGAAATATTAAAAATATCAAATTTTGTTAATCTGAAAATTTCCATTTTAGGGTGGTAAAGGTTTTAATAAAATATAATATGAGTATAGGCTCCTTTCGTTGTGTCTTGTTTAAATCTTTAAGAAAATTACGACACAAACCCACTTTCCTTATTTTGAAATAACTGAGGATGTATCGGTGTATATTGAAATAACGTGAGTTGCTCGCCTAGGGCGTCCGAGATTTGTTTATCCAAAGTTTGCGAGTGTTGTGCATTAACCCATTTTGTACCGAACCCTCAAAACGGGTTATAGCAAAACGTGCAGGCCCACATCAGACGCCACCGAGCTCGGCTTTTGTTCAGGAACTTCTTTTCGCACAAGTTCAGCCATTTTTTTTTTATTTTTTTAAATATATTTAGAAAACACTTCACACCATCAAATTTTGAAATGAACTTGTGCCATGTATAAGGTTGACAAATTCCGGTCGGTACAAAATGGGTTAATCTGATATAGACAGAGCTTTAGTTGCTTTAATTAGCACATCCCAGTAGAGCTCTTCATATCAGAAATTAGACTGAAGTTTAAAGGCCTTCTCAACCCTTTTTGTGTCATATCGAGCTGGTCAGTTTACCTATCCCCACTTTTCTACTGAGTATACGTAAGCGATTAACCAGTATGGCGCAAATTCTTTTGTTTGAAACTGACAGCTGCCCCTTTTGAAACAGTGGAAGGAAGAGAATGAATGTAGAGAAGATTTCATGATCAGTTTCCACGAAATAATATAGCCGTCTCCGGCAGGTATCGAACCCGCATCCTCCTGATGACCAATCATTCGCGCATGCGACTGAGCTACCGAGGCCGGCTTCAGAAATAAGTCAACACCCATGTAAAATTAGGTCTTCATATATGGCTATTTAAAATGAATTTTCCATAACAAAAAAAAAAAAAAGTCGCGACGTGATTTTTAACAATGTGGCATTGGCGACTAGCATAGACTCAGATCAGACTGCGCTTAAGCAAGTGCAGTCTGATCAGAGACTTTGGTACGCGGAAGCAATGCAGTTCATTGAACCGTTATTGAATCCGTAAACATGCAGGCTGATCTTATCTTCAACTTAAAAACTACCACATTATTTGAAATCCTGTGTCGAAGCTGAATTCATAACATACGCCACCTTGTCAGTAGGGTAAAAAGGGGGGGGGGGGGGGGCCAATCTAGTCCTCAGGACTAGATTCCACCCTCTGACGTCATATCCGGCGGCCATCTTGGATCACGTGACATCCGGTTGGCCATCTTGGATGACGTATTTCCGACCGCCATCTTGAACCGTCGTCAAGTCCTGTCGGCCATCTTGGATGATGTCATAACGCGCCACTTTTATCGCGGTCGAATTTATCGCTTTTGAAAAAAAAACGCGCCATTTTTTTTTTTCGCGCGCTTTCGTGTGCTATATTGTCCATGCACCTTCTAAGCGCTACTTCGTTCATTACCCCTTATGATCCCCTGTCTGGGGTTTAAGCATTGGGGGGGGGGGGGGGATGGGGAGGGGACCTTTTTTCGAGCCCTAGAGCGATACTGTATTAACTCCTATGACTGCCGGATACGCTCTATAACCGCGTTTATTGTTTTAACACGCTCTTGCCGGTTATCCTCAATACTACCTCCTCACTGCCTCCTCACTACCTCCTCAATGCCTCCTCACTACCTCCTCACCGCCTCCTCATCGCTGCTTACTTCGGAAAACGAGTGTTCGGTACCTTATCGACCCTTTTAAACATCTTCAACAGTCATTCAACACGCATGCCCTGGTTACCCTCACTGCTTCCAGGTTACCGGCTTGCACTGGTAACCCTCACTGCCTCCTCACCGCCTCCTTACTTCCTCCTCGACGTCTCCTCACTACCTCCTCACTGCCCCTCATTACCACCTCAACACCTCCTCACTACCTCCTCCACTGCCTCCTCACGGCCTCCTCACTACCTTCTCATCGCTTCTTACTACGGTGAATTAGTTTGGGCTTGTTCGACGTTGGCCTTATCGTCCCTTTAAAACATCTTCAACAGTCATTCAACACGCATGCTCTGGTTACCCTCACTGCCTCCACCGGCTTGCACTGGTAACCCTCATTGTCTCCTCACCGCCTCCTTACTTCCTCCTCAGCGCCTCCTCACTACCTCCTCATTACCTCCTCACCGCCTCCTCACTACCTCCTCATTACCTCCTCACCGCCTCCTCATTACCTCCTCTCCGCCTCCTCACTACCTCCTCATTACCTCCTCACCACCTCCTCATTACCTCCTCACTACCTCTAACTGCCTCCTCATAGCTTCTTACTACGGAGAACGAGTTTGGACATGTTCGGTGTTGCCCTTATGGACCCTTTAAAACATCTTCAACATTCATTCAACACGCATGTCCTGGTTACCCTCACTGCCTCCAGGTTACTGACTTGCACTGGTAACCCTCATTGCCTCCTCACCACCTCCTCATTACCTCCTCAATGCCTCCTCACTACCTCCTCATTACCTCCTCACCACTTCCTCACTACCTCCTCAACGCCTCCTCACTACCTCCTCATCGCTTCTTACTATGGAGAACGAGTTTGGGCATGTTCGGTGTTGCCTTATCGTCTCTTTAAAACATTTTCAACAATCACTCATTATGCTAACGCTTGTTACCCTCACCTGTCCCCAGTTACCCCTCACTGCCTCCTCACTACCTCCTTACCGCCTCCTCACTACCTCCTCACAGCCTCCTCACTACCTCCTCACAGCCTCCTCACTCACTCCTCAATTCCTCCTCATTACCTCATCGCTTCAAGGGCACTTTTGCGGACGCCATGGCTATATTTGTGCCTATTGTTTTAGCATGCTTGTTACAGTCACTGGCTCTCGGGTACCCTCACTACCTCCTCACTGCCTCCTCATCGCCTCCTCACTACCTTATTACCTCCTCTTCACTATCTCCTCTTACCGTCTTTAGTCAGTACCCCCGCATTCTTCTCTTCCCATATCTGGGTGTATGGAGGCTATGTGTGTGTGCTAGGTGGGAGCTCAATGTTTCGACCTAGTCATAATGGTTGAGAACAGTCTCGATCCGGTTTGGGCAGGATTCATCCGGATTTTTTTTTTATACAATTAAATGTTATGTATCTTCATCCTCCTCCTCATTTATGCGAAAATCTCCGAAGCGGCCACATCGAGTAGCATTTCAGGACAAATTAATATATTTTCTTTTTAACACAAAAATAACGAAAAAGTATCATGTACGCTTGCCAAATTTGTTCCAAACAGTTCAAAAGGGGAGACAACATGCGTCGACACGTTAAAACCGTTCATGGGGACTTTAAAGATGATGACACGATAGATGATAGTGAGAGTCGAGAAACCTTAGAACTGGAAGAAGGCGACGATAAAAATGGTGGCGATGACACGAGTTTACAGGATTACACGGATGAGGAGGAGGAAATGGAGGCGGAGGAGGAGGAGGAGGAGGAGGAGGAGGAGGAGGAGACAATAGAAGACAGTAAAGAAGCAGATTCAGATGGCGCTTGGCGTTTATTGATTGAGGAGGTGTATGAGCGTCGCCAGTCAGAGTTTAATGAAAGAGTCGCCAAGTACATGCTGGACAAAGGGAAAGACCAAGAGGCAGCTAGAAAGAAAGTGTATGATATTATGTTACCCACGTACAGAAAAGTGCTGGCGAACGTTTTTGTCAACGAAATGTTGTGGTTTGAAGCCATGAAAAAAGATCGTACTTACCTTACTGTTAAAAATACGGTATCCGATTTGAAACTTTACGACGATTACGACACCGAGGAAGCTTGGAAATCTGCCGTCAACAAACGCAAATTTTTGTTTGACAGAATCTTAAAAGAATACGACCCGCCAGAAGTATCAGACACCAGGGATTATGATAGAAAATCCGAAAAACGAGGAAATATAGCGGAAAATAACAATTCACAGGAAGGTAGAGGAAGTGACAGATTAAAAGTCAACTTAGTGAGTCCATCGGAAGCGATCGCATTGAGAGCTAAGGATGAGTTATTACGCGAAGGCAAAAAACGTGGATTCGATGGTTTTACACCGGAAGACACAGCTGTGATAGAAACGATGAAAAAACAAAGAAGCCGAACACCCTGGACAATTGTACAGAATGTGTAAAAAAAAACCTGTGAACCTGGACTCGACATAAAATATGTCACTTTTTTATTGTCAAATATGTACATGTACTATGGTGTTTTTTTTTTCCTATTTTTTGGAAAACCCAATAAAGAAAAAAAAGCAATGTTACGTCTTATTTGATATTTCTTTCCGATATCTGGTCAATATTCTATGTTCGTCCTTGCCTCCTTTATTTCTTCTTGAACATTCATTTTGTGTTATTTTAACTTTTTAAAACATTTGTTATATGTGCAGTTGTTGAACAGAATCCCCAGTGCCCAAGTGACAGAATATCGTCTGCTCAATACTTTCACTTGTGTATTTTAAGTATTGACAAAAGTCGCCTATACACATTTTATAATAATTCACAATTTTACAAGGTCACATAATTTACTACACCTTTGTACTTAGTTAACTTATCAATGAAAAAAAAAAAAGTATAATAGGATGGGGCATTTCAATGTGAAATCAGATACTATTGAATTGTGTAATTGATGTATTAAGGAGGCGAAGGACAACAAGCCCAAACTC
The DNA here is from genome assembly GCA_963580285.1 of Lucinisca nassula. Lineage (NCBI taxonomy): Eukaryota > Metazoa > Mollusca > Bivalvia > Lucinida > Lucinidae > Lucinisca > Lucinisca nassula. Next base: position 88,105,442 of record OY757011.1, on the reverse strand, counting down.
CTCTAGAGGCGATGGTGTTAAAACAATCAACACGGCTATAGTATCCGACAGTCATAGGAGTTAATACAGTATCGCTCTAGGGCTCGAAAAAAGGTCCCCTCCCCATTCCCCCCCCCACGCCCAATGCTTAAACCCCAGACAGGGGATCATAAGGGGTAATGAACGAAGTAGCGCTTAGAAGGTGCATGGACAATATAGCACACGAAAGCGCGCGAAAAAAAAATGGCGCGTTTTTTTTTTCAAAAGCGATAAATTCGACCGCGATAAAAGTGGCGCGTTATGACGTCATCCAAGATGGCCGACAGGACTTGACGACGGTTCAAGATGGCGGTCGGAAATACGTCATCCAAGATGGCCGACCGGATGTCACGTGATCCAAGATGGCCGCCGGATGTGACGTCAGAGGGTGGAATCTAGTCCTGAGGACTAGATTGGCCCCCCCCCTTTTTACCCTACTCTTGTCTACTACGGCCTATGTTCGGATACATAATTGCTTTACGGCGTAACAGTCCTCACTAGAGGCCAGAGCTTTATAAATGGCATGTCATTACTATACGCTGAATTTCATTAATTAAATAAAATCTTTTATATATTGTCATCACAACGTTTCTTTTATTGTTTACCAAGGGCCACAATATAGAAAGGAACAAAATTACATGAATATACCCATGAAATATATAAAAAGAAATAATATATTTATACATGTATAAACGTGATCTATTTTTATTTCCCTATTATTTTGGATTAACGGCCCGGCCACGAATATTTAATTTATATCGAGGACAAAACACCTGGTCATCCGTTATCAAAACATGTCTTTTTTAGATAAAATATCAGAATTTTTCATCTTGAAATTTTCGGTGGCAAAATTTACAATGTATATCCATACTAATTTAATAGGGCACTGGATAGAACACAGATTGGTTGTGTATTGTGACTCAAACCGGGAGGTGTGAAACTGGTATTACACACTATCAACACAGGTAAAGACGCTATCTCGACTACGGTCTAAGGGAATTAACTGATGTCAATCAAATATGGGCTATCGGTAATCTGAGTGACAGTTCCTGTAGTACGAGAATTCCTGGTAATGTGTGTGTGTGTGTGTGTGTGTGTGTGTGTGTGTGTGTGTGTGTGTGTGTGTGTGTGTGTGTGTGTGTGTGTGTGTGTGTGTGTGTGTGTGTGTGTGTGTGTGTGTGAATTCGGGTTTAACGTCGCTTTCAACAATTTTTCAGTCATATCACGATGGTGTCTGGTTGCATCAGAATAAAATGATAAAAAGTCTTGACTACAGAGTTAGTTTATGAGCTATAGCAGCATAAAGAAGCACGTGATAAGTTTAATTTGGCGCACTTTCACGTAATTTTTGAATGATGCCAGACGTGTACTTTCAACGTTCCTAAAGTTTGTAGCTGAGCATAAGTACCGACCAGATCATAGCGTCCTTAACATAATTTATTAGCAAATATGTACATGTATATGCAATATATTATTAATTGACTATCCTGTATTGTTGGGAGCTCATCCGTATTAACACTGAGGTCAAAAATCAATAAACATAAGCAATTTCATATTGTCCCAGTTACAGGTCCGAGGTCTGCTATATTGGCCTTAGACCGAAGGCCGAGGCCAATACAGCTGACCAAGGGCCTGAAACTAGGCAAATACGAAAATACTTGATTAGTAACATCATATTATTAATTGATTACCCTGTATTACACCAGGTCAACCAATATTAAAAAATCATAAATCATGTTTTTAATTGTTTCAATTAATAAAATTGTCATTAATCAAATAATTTCGTATTGGCCCAGTTACAGGTCCTCGTTCAGCTGTATTTGCCTCGGCCTTCGGCCTCGTGCCAATACAGCAGACCTCGGACCTGTAACTGGGACAATTCAAAATTACTTGATTAATAACATTGTAATATTAATTTTCATGGCGCTTATGCGGACCAAGTGCTTCTTCAAGCACTGAGGGACGTGGGCCGTTCGAGTGCACGTATGTATGCGTGAATTTAGACCTGAACATACATTGGCTGTTAGTAAAACTCAAAAACACACTCACGCCATGATCAGAATTCCTAGAACATATAATGTTGTATCGTGTATTTGTACGTACTGCTATCCATCCTTTTTCTTTTTTAACCAAGTCATCCATCTATATGTTTTGTACATTTGTATCATTTTTGCACGATATGTAAATGGAGTCGGATGGGGAGGGGGAGCCGACAAAAAAAATAGAAAAAAAAAAAAAACAAAAAAAAAAAAAACATTATAACATTAATTTTCATGGCGCTTATGCCAATACAAATCCGGATGAAGGGTATCTTCCATCTGTGCCCACTGATGTTTTTTCTTGAAACTTAGTTTATTAATAACTCAGCATATACAACCTATGGAAATCTATTTATTGAATTATATAACTAAAAACAGGACTCAGGAGGCAACCTTGACTGACTCCCTCCATGAGCCGAGATCTGTCTCTAAATGAGTGATCTTAAATCTAAAGTTTTATTTAGTTTCAAGATTTGTTAAATGGATTGAATGCCTAACTCCATAGACATTCTGTTGGTACCACAAAACTTTTTGAATTAATTATAGTGTACATATTCTGATTAACTAATTATCAAAAATGTCATTTTTTAATCAAAAATTCAAAAAAAGATAAACATGTTGTTGTCTTTGTCAAGATATCATATTACCAGGAAAATTTGCCATATGTATCCTCTGTAGCTATGCTAAATTTCATGAAAATTCAAAACCGGTAACACTGTAAGTTTTTACTTTCAATGGATGTAGGTCGTGTTTTCAAAATTAGCTATTTTGTTGAAATCAACCAAGAACCTTACAGAAAGGCATTTCTTTAAAAAATTCTAACACTTATCTAATAAAAGAGTTTACACAAATCCACATAGATATATCTTGAGCTGACCTAACCCAGAAACCATTAAAATGTCATGAATTTCTGGTATTTGCCTTCCATTTATGCACCGTGGTCCATCTAAAACAGTAGATAGTAGTACAGACTGAATCAAAAGATATTCTAATCAACAAATTAGGTTTAACAACATCTATTGCTTTTATTCCTAGCAGCAACATTATTGTGAACATGTGCAGCTTTGTTTAATTGCTTTTCTGTCGGTGTGTGCTCGGAGGGGTGTGAGCTGTGTTTGTCGGGTCTTGTCCATCATCCGTTTCGATTTCAGAACTTTGGGGTTGAGACACACTGATGAAGATTAAATATCAGAAAGGCCTCTGTGTCACTAAATTTGGTATAGTTACGTCAGTCTTAACTTATTTACAGAAGTCTTATTTACATAAAAAAGGTTTAAGGCAAGGAGATATTTTTATTTTCCTTTGCCATACTGAGATGATGTGCAAAGATACAATGGTCAGTGGTTGGTTGTTACTGTTAATTTTGTGACCCCCGCCCATAGGGGCTTGAAGGAATATATGGGCTGCATGATGCTTCCACGCAGCGCTGAATCCGGCCCGCACACTAGTACTGGTAAACCGCTTAGAGGATCTAAGCCTGTCCAGGAACCGCGGTGCGAGGCGGACCGTCCATGCTAATGAACCCTAGTGGTTTCATTGGGTGACAGGGCTTGAGATGTCATTTCATCTCAATGTCGGGTAAAAGTCCCACAAAATTGGAAGCAATATCTCCAAAATGACATTTACAGTGTTGACGGGGACGTTAAACCTCAAATCTACCAACCAACCAACTGTTACTTTTGCACATTGTCACATTGGCCTAAAGGCTTTACTGTTCATATATACTCATGACCAGATTTAGCCTTAAATATACTCTGTTTTTATGTACACTTGATTTCCTAACAAAAATAAACATATAATAATTATTGGTCAGTATTTCCCAAGATTGAAACTGAAATTGAGTTTTTGGACTCTTTTGCGAGAGATATCATTGACGAATGCGGCACAGAATATTGTATCGGCTAATCCAAAGCTGTTCCATGACCTAGACGGTTTTTCGTTCAGCTTTTTCCTTCCTTACAGTATAATTACTTGATTTTGTTTTCTTCTCTGTGTAAAACTCTAACACATTTATTGAACGATTCTGCTGAATGCAAGTTCATTGTTATTCATAAGCACTGTTCTTGCTTGCTAATCACATTTCTGTGCAATTTATCGTTCACTCAGCTTAGGAAGATTATTGGAGTGTTTGGATAGAAAGTGCATCATAGTGCATGTATTGAAAATAATTTAGTAGGCTTATGTTTACATACATGTAACACATAATACAGTTTTCATTAAATATTGCATTTTGATTTTTTCTGTTTTTTTTGGGGGGGTGGGGGGGGGGGGGGGTTCACTTGTACAGTACAAGAGGTTCTGTGAGAAGCAGCACCATACTATAAATCATCAACAGTAAGAAGTGGTAGTTGATCTAAAATCCTTGCATTTTGCTGCGAGCCCTGATCTGTATTGTGGGCATCACCATCACCATTATCATCTTCATCATAACCCAGATCAACCAAAGGTCAAACACTTCAAGTCTTCAATGCTTTCATAGAACAAAGGATTGAGCAGGCACAAATGGGGTCCAGAAAGAATGTATAAATCTAGTAAATGGACATGAAGAGACCTAGTAATCTGGGTAGCTGTTTAAAGAGAAGATCATTTTCCGAACCAAAAAGATTCAAAATCTTAAATGAGTAATTAGATAACTAATCCCAGATTGAATAATTATTATCATCAGTGTATATGTTTCTTGATACCTTACATATCTTCTTTTATAATCACTCCAGTAACAGCTCAGACAGTTTGAAGTGCAAAATATGTACAAAGGCATAGACAACATAGTCAATTCACACACAGTTCCTCCCCCCCCCCCCCCAAGGTATTAGACTTCCTGCCCACTTCCTGCCCAGGGAGGGGGGGGGCTCAATTCCCACTGGGCACGTACCACCCGTTTGTCGTGGGTGGCGTCCTGTTAACCGGAAGAAGGGATCCTGGAGGTTGGGGGTTACCCGAGGTTGCGGTGTTACAGGTACCCAACACGCCTCTTTGGCCTGGCTTTTCGGTGTAGACGGGTGGTCGTGCGGTCTGGCACGGTCATTCGACTGGTCGCGCCAAGCCCTAGGGATACCGCTTTGCTTTCTTGTCCATTCTTTTGGTATCTTTCCTGATACCAAACATATGCCCATTTTTAGCCCCCGCCCATCGGGGCTCAAAGAATTAGATGGGCTGCATGATGCTTCCACGCAGAGCTGAAACCGACCCGCACATGAGTACTGGTAAACCGCTTAAAGGATCTAAGCCTGCCCAGGCAAAGCGGTGCGAGTCGGCCCGTCCATGCTTATAAACCCTATTGGTTTCATTGGGCGGCAGGGCTTGAGATGTCATTTCATCTCAATGTCGGGCAAAAGTCCCACAAAATTGGCAGCAACGTCTCCAAAATGATCTTTACAGTGTTGACGGGGATGTTAAACTTCAAATCAAACAAACTAACAAATTTTCTGTCTTTTTATCTCTAGAAGGCGATGGCCATACGGACCAATCGTGTAGGCATTTTGTTTATGCGAGTATATCTCACGTGTATCTCTATAACCTGCGAGTCGGATAACCACTCCATTATGGTGTTCCCTTGTAGGGCTCCAAGGAGGGCGGAGAGCACTTGGGACGAAACTATGATTTATTCCTCATGGGGAATGGGAAAAAACCGCAGCAAACGTAATTAAGGCGTAACTATACCTAATTTAGTGACACATAGGCCTTTCTGATATTTAATCTTCATCAGTGTGTCTCAACCCAAAAGTTTTGAAACCGAAACGGATGATGGACAAGACCCGGCAAACACAGCACATCCCCCTCCGAGCACACACCGACCGACGTAGCCTATGAGACAGGTCAGCTGGAGGCATCAGGCAAGAGAGCCCACCCGCGGACTTATAGGCGTCCCCCACCGAGCCAACATCAGCAAACATGACCCACACTCCACGGAAGTTCCGGGTATCAGGAAGGAGATGTCCAAAGTAGCGAGACTTGCAAATTTAAAATATAACAAAAAGTGTAAACCAAATCCGCTAAGATACATGTCTCACCTGACAAGTCAGTCTTAGTTTTAGAAAAATTAGAAATTTAAACTGCAAAAATTAAAGATATAATATAGTTATTTAAATCAGTACCTGAGTACTGACGTCAACACCGTCCGAAAGATCAACCTCAGCACTCAGGAACTGATACTGAGCTGATGATACCCTCGGGGACGAACGAATCATCCACCAGCAGAGATACCGACCCAGTGGTTGCAATTAAGGCGTAACTATACCTAATTTAGTGACACATAGGCCTTTCTGATATTTAATCTTCATCAGTGTGTCTCAACCCCAAAGTTTTGAAACCGAAACGGATGATGGACAAGACCCGGCAAACACAGCACATCCCCCTCCGAGCACACACCGACCGACGTAGCCTATGAGACAGGTCAGCTGGAGGCATCAGGCAAGATTGCCCACCCGCGGACTTATAGGCGTCCCCCACCGAGCCAACATCAGCAAACATGACCCACACTCCACGGAAGTCCCGGGCATCAGGAAGGAGATGTCCAAAGTAGCGAGACTTGCAAATTTAAAATATAACAAAAAGTGTAAACCAAATCCGCTAAGATACATGTCTCACCTGACAAGTCAGTCTTAGTTTTAGAAAAATTAGAAATTTAAACTGCAAAAATTAAAGATATAATATAGTTATTTAAATCAGTACCTGAGTACTGACGTCAACACCGTCCGAAAGATCAACCTCAGCACTCAGGAACTGATACTGAGCTGATGATACCCTCGGGAACGAACGAATCATCCACCAGCAGAGATACCGACCCAGTGGTTGCAATTAAGGCGTAACTATACCTAATTTAGTGACACATAGGCCTTTCTGATATTTAATCTTCATCAGTGTGTCTCAACCCCAAAGTTTTGAAACCGAAACGGATGATGGACAAGACCCGGCAAACACAGCACATCCCCCTCCGAGCACACACCGACCGACGTAACCTATGAGACAGGTCAGCTGGAGGCATCAGGCAAGAGAGCCCACCCGCGGACTTATAGGCGTCTCCCACCGAGCCAACATCAGCAAACATGACCCACACTCCACGGAAGTCCCGGGCATCAGGAAGGAGATGTCCAAAGTAGCGAGACTTGCAAATTTAAAATATAACAAAAAGCGTAAACCAAATCTGCTAAGATACATGTCTCACCTGACAAGTCAGTCTTAGTCTTAAAAAAGACGAGAATTCATCTGAATCCGATGAACCCAGTCAGCAGTCTGCAGCATCAAAGATATACAATTTTTCGCCCTCTTAGTAGTGACATCACTTGGAGATACGCACACTGTGTCGAGTTTATCTCCATTTGTAATCGTTTCCATAGCTGAACACCTTAAAAGCATTAAAAAGGTCAAATCAGGTGATCGAGAGAGAGCAACAAGTCAAAAGCCTTCTCAGTACCACACGATTATTTTATCTAAATGTCAAAGTATCTCTTCGTAATTCACTAAATTCATGTAAGGGTGTAATGCGTAGCCCGGAATTTCGTCCAGGCGCTGATGACGAGATCATTGACAACATTAAATATCAAGGCATTATTGGTGTTCGTAACATCTCCGTACGTAGAAATGGTGAACTTAAACCAACAAGCACTTCTGTGCTTACCTTTAATACACCAGTTCTATCTAAGAAAATCAAAGTAGCATATCTTTCAGTCAATGTAGAGGTTTATATACCAAACCCTCTTAGATGTTACTCGTGTCAGGTTTTTGGGCACCACGAAAGTAAATGTCAGAAAAACCTCTTTGTGCCATCATTGGTGAAGAAAAACATGTTCATTTGCAACAAACTTGTCAGAATGAGGCCAAATGCGTCAATTGTGGTGGCAAACATGCTGTTTACTCTCGAAAATATCCAGCATGGAAAAAAGAAAAAGAGATACTCCCACAGTCAAATTTCAAATGTCGGTTACATTTCCAGAAGAACGTAACCCAACATCAACCGTCAGTTACGCCAGCATCAGAAAGGGTGCTGGTGTAAAACTAACCAACACTGCTGCACAGACTGCTGATTCGTACATTGCAGAACTGAAAAAGTCCGGTGGATGGAGCACATCTACTCCAACACCACCAACTGCAACAAGTTCATTAAGTTCGTCAAATGGCACAGCCCAAGTTACTTTGGATCGGTCGACAGTGACCGAACCGAAGCCGACACCTCATGTAAAAGAGAAACCCGACTCGGTCGAATAAAAAAGGATCGGAAGATCCGATCAAAACCCACAATACATTCGGTCCTCTTCACGTGGAAGTCTATATGGATGCTGAAGATGCTCCAACCAATCCTCGTCAGGGTCCCAGAATTACAAGAGTACCTACTGAAAAGTAGGTTATTCATCGAAAACGACGCATTAGTTTCTAGTGATATAAATATCTCTCCATAAAATGGATCCAAAACACAAAATAATACAATGAAATTGTCGAGGTCTTAAATCAAACTATAATGAGCTCTTATTACTTCTTTCCCTATTGAAGCCATCCGTTTTGTGTTTGCAAAATCATTTCTAAAAAAAAATGACGCAATCGATATCAGAGGTTTCCATGTATATAACTATATCTATTCTGATGGTAACAGACCATCTTGTGGCAGTTCAATTGTTTTAAATCTTGTTTGCCACAAAGAGAGATCAAATTAAAAATACGGCTGCAAGCTGTGGCAGTATCGGTTTCTTTTGGATAAAGAAACTACAGTTTGCGCTATATATACACCACCTTCATTTTCGTCAGAGCCTGAACATCTTGAATCATTACTAGGTCAACTTCCATCGCCATATCTTTTAGTTGGTGACTCCAATGGTCACAACGTTCTATGGGGTTGTAAAGATAACAACAACAGAGGAGCTCTTATTGACGATTTTATTGCAAAGAACGATCTTTGCCCGATGAGTGATAAATCTTATACTTACCTTCACCCTGCAACAGGTCACTTGACTTCTTTGGATCTCTCTTTGTGTCATCCATCTCTCATCTTGGACTATGACTGGTCTGTCAATGATGATCAGTGCGGAAGTGATGCAGACTGTAATCAGAAATGGAAAATGAATAAAGCCGATTGGGAATTATTCCATAATTTATGTGAAGAAGAGTTATCATTTGACCATTCATTAAATGAATCATCTGGCATTGTTTCTGATTTCACAGATTCGCTTATTAAAATATCAGAACAATGTATTCCAAAGACCTCCACAAATCCTAAGAAAAGCAAGCCTTTGATTATAAATGACTGTAAAGAAGCTGTCAAAACGCAAACAGGCTTTAATCTGAGGGTCACTGATGAGGCCTAATTGGCCGAAACTAGCTAGTCTGGCCCAGAAAACATGTAAACTCCATATTTTCAGTTCTGTGGTGTATTCCTTGCTTCCAAAGGATAATCCTTTTATAGAACATATTTAAATAAGTTCTGCAAAAGTCCATCTACAGAAAGACTGAACGACGTAAAAGTTTTAGAGCTAAAGCTCGGCGAACAATCCGGAGCTTCAAAACGAAAGTCTTGGAGGGAATATGTTTCCAAACTGAACTATAACCCTTCAAAAGGTTTGGGATATGGTTCCAAAAATATCAGGATTAACAAAGTCCCCTGGTTAAACACATTTTAATACTGGTTTTGACACAAAAGCTTCAACTAAGAAAGATATTACAGATACGCTAGATAGCACCTTCTTGTGAAATTCGTCATCGGGAAATCATTCTGACAGTTTTAGAAATTTCAAAAAGGACCAAGAGAAAAGAAATCTAAACTTTAAATCCCTCAATCACGAAGAATACAACAAACCTTTTAATTTATCCGAACTGGTAAAAAGTTGAAGCCATTGAAAAACACATGATACCGCAACCGGTCCCGATGAAATTCATTATCAGATGCTTAAGGATCTGCCAAAAAGTTCACTTTCAAAACTGTTAGATATCTTAAATAATATTTGGGAAACGGGGGACTGTCCTGAGGGCTGGCGTTTTGCTACAGTTGTACCAATTCCAAAACCAGGGAAAGATCACGCAGAACCTACGAATTATCGATCTATAGCTTTGCAAGAAACACGAACATCCTTCCCTGTTTTATACGGATCACAAATTCCTGTTGTTCAAGAAGCCAAATTCCTTGGGGTCATACCTTATCACATCTTGACCGGTCTTTAATAAGATCTAAATTAGATTATGGGTCTGTTGTTTATCATTATGCCAGAAAGTCCTATTTAAAATGTTTGGATACTATCCATCACCAAGGCCTTCGTCTGGCTTTGGGAGCCTTTCGTACTTCTCCCGTACTAAGCCTTTATGTGGTAGCAGGTGAACCATCTTTAACTTCGCGCATAGACAAATTAAACTTTCTCTTCAGTATGCTATCAGACTTGCTGCTAATCCATCTAACCCAGCTTTCGAAATTTCATTCCCACCTGGATTTGTAGATAAGTATGAAATTAAACCCACAGCAATCAAAGTAGAAGTAAAACAAAGATCAGGAATCGATACAATTAACTTACTCCACCCATCAAAGACACCAAAGGGAAAGAAACACAAACATTAAGCGACCAGACCATAATGGAAACCTAAACAAAGGAAGGCCATAAGGACAGTTACTTTCCCACAAAATGCCCATATGGCCATCCAAAATAAAAAGACACAAGTGATACACACAGTAAGTAACAAACACCACCATAAATAAACCGCCACAGAAGAACCGCCTTGGAACGGTCAGTGGAAAGATTTCCACTGGGGGGGGGGGTGGGGTGGGGCTTAAATCGATCCCACGTGGCCACAATCCTCGCCCTTACTTCCGTCGCGATTTAGACAAATAATTTGTTCAGTCCGCATGAAGGCCTCCTAAATCATCAGTGCAACATCTCCGTGAACACAAAAAATCAAAGAACCACAAAGGTGAGACAACGGTGAGGACTCGACAGCAAGAAACCACTGAAATGCTGGAGCAAAAGAAAACCAACAGTAAGACTCCGATGGACCTTTTGGACTACGTATATTACCACTACTAGAAATTCAGGTATCGACCTTAAAATATTCAAAAACATTAAACCGCCGAAGTTCCATCTTGGTCTATTAAAAAACTTTCAATTCTGTTTGACTTACATGATGGCAAAAAATCCGCCTGAAATCCAATTCTACTCAAACAAAACTTCCAGGTACTGCAGTCACGTTACAATGATTACGGGCAAGTCTATACTGATGGTTCCAAAGAAGGAGATAAAGTTGGTTGTGCGTATGTTTCTAAAGATACGCACCAAACCTTACGCCTTCCAGGTGGTTCATCTATTTTACAACTGAAGCCAAAGCAATAGACCTAGCTTTAGATTTTGTCAGTTCCTCAACAATTCAAAAAGCAATTATATTTTCTGATTCACTTTCTCTGCTTAAGGCTTTAGACCATTCACCATCTAAAAATCCTCAAATACAAAAATTGATCGAAAAACATCACGAAATTTCTAAAACTCGCCAAATCTTGTTTTCTTGGCTTCCGAGCCATATTGGCATTGTCGGTAATGAGTATGCTGACAAGAAAGCAAAGGAATCGCCCAATCTTGATTCGCCTGTTTTTAAAATTCCTTTTAATAATTTTAAACCATTTATCAACAGAAACATCTTGTCGGAATGGCAAGGCGAATGGGATCGTGCAATTGATAACAAACTCCATGCCATTAAACCTGGCGTCGGAACAAAATGCTCTCATCCACAGTTATCCAGGAAAGAGAATGTAGTATTAAAGCGATTGCGCACTGGCCATACTAGAGTTACTCACTCATATTTTAAATGGTGATGATCGGCCTACTTGTGTAGGCTGTGATCAACCTTTCACTGTTCAACATATCTTAATTGACTGTGTTGACTTTTCACCCTCACGTAACTTATATTTCAAAGCTGACACTTTGTAACAATTGTTGTAAGATGTACCTGTTGCTAATATTATTTTATTCTTAAAAGAAATTGGACTTTTTCATAAGATTCTGAATTTTTTACTTTTAATACTTTTTTACTTTTAATATCCTCATAATTCTTCATGGCGTTTAACCATTAACCGCTTGACGCTTATGACCCACAAAGAGGGTTGACGCGTCGTTAAACACGAAATAATCATCACCAACAGACAGTTTTGGAACACAGAAAAAAGTACGATCATCGGATTTCTAAAAACAAATTTATTTAATAAGCCTTGGAAAATCACTTTAGAAAGATGTTTAGTCTTGTTCATAGGAGCTATACAAAAAGATAGATAGACTAAAGCCTGGTGCAGATACAAAGTAGAAGTAAAACAAAGATCAGGAATTGATACAATTAACTTACTCCATCCATAAAAGACACCAAAGGGAAAGAAATACAAACATTAAGCGACCAGACCATAATGGAAACCTAAACAAAGGAAGGCCATATGGACAGTTACTTTCCGACCAAATGGCCATATGGCCATCCAAAATTAAAAGACACAAGTGATACACACAGTAAGTAACAAACAACAACATAAATAAATCGCCACAGAAGAGCCGCCTTGGAACGGTCAGTGGAAGATTTCCACTGGGGGGCTTAAATCGATTTTACGTGGCCACAATCCTCGCCCTTACTTCCGTCGCGATTTAGACAAATAATGTGTTCAGTCCGCATGAAGGCCTCCTTATGGTGGCATGTAGCTGCCATCCAGATGCAAGCTATTAAGTATACTTATTATACAGATAAAACAACAAAAGTACCATTAAGTCTACATAATTTTCTTGTTCATTGAAATATTTTAAGTCTACATGAAATGTGTTCTCTTATATTTAGTCGACATAAAATATGTCGTCTTATATTGCTGTCATTTTATCTAAATTTTTGCTAAAAATGAGCGAGATAGTGCTTTAATATGACATACACAAACTTGAAAAAAGTAGCTTATAAGGCGCCTTGCGGAACAGGCAAGTCGACTTATTTTAAAAATGACACTTTATTTATTTATATTTTTAGTTCACTACAAAGTCGTCTCAGTGCTTTAAACTGACATGGCAATAAACCATGTAGCATTTAAGGAGTATAAAAGCCAGTATTAGGTCGCCGTTAAATTTGAGAATGTAACAGAATAGAATAGATTAGATATACCCAAAGTATGGATTATAGGCAAATCTTCAGAATAACAGAATACGTTCAGAAATGGAGACCTTATGTGTGTATTATACTACGTCCTCCGTGCACCCAACGAAAGTATAAAGACTCTTAAGCCACAGCTCCACTTTCACGTCTTGCGCGTTAGCTTTTATTTAGGAAACAGATTCGTGCTGGTAGTGACAAGTTGCTTAATATATCACTGGCAGGCAGTCACTCGGAAAAGTGAAAAGAACACGACGCACGCGAGCGATCTATGCACTTACGACTGACCGACAGCCAGCACGATTTTTTCTAAAAGTTTTTATTGTATGTAATACAAGTTCATATTATGGATGTGACAGTTTCGAAAGTTAAGTATATAAATGGGTCCTTTTTTCAGAGTACAAGTATATGAATGGGGTATGTTTTCAAAATCCTGTCCGCTCACCCATACCAAATGGCCCTTAGTTCCCCCACCCCCACACGAGACTTCAACTCAGGGTTTGTATCTGGCATATAAAAACACGCTCGTTTTCCATAAGAAAACTAGACGTGTAGCGGTCAAATATATTCGGGATTTAAAAATAAGTAAACATAAAAAACCTAAGTCGACCTACCCTATCATGATGTCATTACAAAGCAATAATCACAAAAATTACAACGAGTTTATGTCAACATAGTAAGTAACACTTCGTTGAAAAAATATCAATGAACTGGGTGTCATTGTAAAGCAGTTTCTGGGCTAGTTAATGAAAATCGAGATATGTTTTATCATAACGATAAACAAACCAAATATGTCGCCTTACACTAGTATGTCAACATAAAATACATCGACTAAGTAAGTAGGATCTCGCATCTCGATGGCAGCTACATGCCACTATACCTCCTAACTCATCAGTGCAACATCTCCGTGAACACAGAAATCAAAGAACCACAGAGGTGAGACAACGGTGAGGACTCGACAGCAAGAAACCACTGAAATGCTGGAGCAAAATACTGAAAACTGTTGAGTGACACTAAAGTTATCTCAAGTGTTATTGACGGCCCCCTAGAGAAGACCTTTGCAGTTTAAATGAACATTCAGAGATAAACAAACAAACAACAGTTAGACTTGAGAGTCATCTATCTCAAGTTGGATAACAAATCTCACAAAATCTGAAGCAACGTCTAAAATGACTGTTATGGTGTTGAACTAGGTGTTAAATCTCAACACAACCTTAGTACCTGGACAAAATTAGGCAAGGCAGACAGAAAGAAAACTTTGCACAGAATTCATTGGGCACATTTGATAAGGTTTGTCATCAAGGCCTTTGCGGTATACTTCTGTGAACAAAATTGTTTGGTTTTGGCCATGGCTTTCAACAAGAGGCGATTTTAGTGAACTGGATGTTTTGGTATAATACTTATTATTTTGTTATGAACTACTTGCACAATCCATACTATACCATAGTCAGCCAGATTGAAAGCAGCAGTAAAGTATTATTACACAGCATGACAGAAACATAACTATCGTAAAGTTTCCCATTTTGCTGAATCAGGACTATCAGTATATAGTCTGTTAAAACAACATGTTACCGGTCCTCAATTTTCATGCAATTTCATCTATATATTCCTAAGATATGTGGATATATTTTATGCTGAAATGGTGTCTTGATAAAGATTGGAACATGGTAAAATTATATATAAAATTTGAATGAATACAAAACTTGTATCAGAAATATGGGGATTAAATTAAATTAAACTCAATGCCCAACCACTATTACAAGACAGATAAAGCCATTCGTAGTATCAACTAACTCACCAGTGATTGCTTTAATTCATAAAACATTTCAGCATTGGACATAGGAAATTCTGATTACTGTAGAAAGGTTTATATCAGAGTACATTGTGTTTTAGTGGTGGCATCGTTCAAAACATAATAAATTTGCAATGGAATTACATATAAAAGCGAATGCATCATAATTACAAAGGTTACACCCAAGGACATTATTGTGCATAATTTCATCAATTCCAAGCGTGGACAGAAACCAATGTAAATTTCCTATACCCTGAAAAAAAACACCTTTTATTCCTGTTTTACCACACGCATCACAGATTCTCGAGCCCATGATGCAAGCTCAATAACAGACCGCAATATTTTTTTCAGGCAAAAATGAGGACAATAATTGCTTGACTGTTACAGACTTCATTTGGCTTTGTAATGTTTTTCGGGCTGTTAATTTCTTGGATTTGGTCAATTTGTATAAAACGCGTACTAGGAACACAATATGACTATGAATATTATAAAGTGTGCCAGTACGAATGCAAAAGTCCGGGATGTCACTAGATGTGTACACTACATTTTCTCGTGACTCTGTCATTTTCATAGAGGATCTTACATGAGTGCTCATGTATTATTGAATTTATTAAACGAGTTGAGGAAAAGGGGTAAAATGCGAGGCTTTGCCGAGCATTTTATTTGTTTTGCTCAACGAGTTTAATAAATTTAATAATACTTGAGCACGAATGCAAGATTCTATTTATCATATGGCGTTTATAACTTAGTTTATTCACGATTGTTCTAATAAAATGTCAATATTCCACCTTTAGTAAACGCGACATCGTTAAGGACGTCTTACACGTAACGTTTCGGGGCGTAAGTAACTAATTTGCATATTTAATCCACCAGTGGATTATCTAATTTATTACATGGCGTTATTACACTCTCAGACGCGACGTCATATGATAAATAGAGGTTATTATATGGTAAAGGTGTGCCTCTAAGTCATATTGGCACCGGTATGTCATATTTTCCCGAGGGCTTTAGCCCGAGGGCCAATATGACTTCCGGTGCCAATATGACTTAGAGGCACACCTTCAAAGCCCTCGGGCAAATATGACATACCGGTGCCAATATGACAAAGAGGCACACCTTCACCATATCATAACCTCTTTATTACATCATTTATATAGCATAGTTATATTGCAACGTGAATAAATGAAGACAAAGAGAATATTTACTTTTTAAACGTTGTCAAGTGTGTTGGGGATACCCGCGAGCTCAAATATTTTCGGTATCCGCCGGAAAAACAAAATCCTTTTAAATTATATAACTTATTGGTAGGCCTACACTAACCATGCTCACGGTAATACAGTAACATAGTAGTGCGCAGCAAATTACGTCACAAGTGACGTCGCAACTGTAAATTTCAAAACAAAAAACAAATCGCCAATTTAAATAAGACTTTCTGCAGTTCAAAGAATGCTTTTTAAGGTATTTTACAGAATGTTTTGTGATTATTTGAAGACCATTTTAATTTTAAAGGCTCTTAGTAAGTGTCATTCATCAAGCTACTGCATAATCGATTCCGTGTGTAGCAGTCGGTCGTGGTGGTTGTTTACGTTAAAATACAAGACAATTTTTTGGGACAATTTCCCCTCCCACAGATTTCTTCCGCACAATTTCCAGCTCCTCATAAGTGAAGGGATCTGTTCGTTTAAGGTTGTTGGCAAGACCTTATTGTTTCAAATCTGCTTGAAAGCAACGTCCTTCACAATGCTTCCCAATCGTGAGTGAACTTCTTTTAAAAGGTATTTTGTTTTTCATTTTTCCATGCTTGCCACGAAATATCAGACTTTTCTCAAAATGAATTGTTATCACTGTCTTCTATCGCTCTGTCTAGGTCCAGAAGTCGGGTTGACATTGCTTCAAGTGATTTTTCTGCGGCCATTTTGAAGCTTATGGAGTACGGCATTAACGTTCTATTGCTATAGTAACAGAGTGGAGCAGTGCCAATATGGAAAGGCAGTGCCAAAAATCCATATTATATGGACTTTTGGCCCCGTCACGTGACTGTGCCAACAAAATAGCGAAAAAATGAACCTGTATTGAAAGATTCTAATGAAATTTCCCTATAGTAGGTATGTAATAAATAGAGGTTATTATATGGTAAAGGTGTGCCTCTAAGTCATATTGGCACCGGTATGTCATATTGGCCCGAGGGCTTTAGCCCAAGGGCCAATATGACTTTTGGTGCAAATAAGACTTAGAGGCACACCTTCACCATATCATAACCTCTTTATTACATCATTTCTATAGCATAATTATATTGCAACGTGAATACATGAAGACAAAGAGAATATTTACTTTTTAAAGGCTGTCGAGTTGGGGATACCCGCGAGATCAAATATTTTCGGTAGCCTCCGAAAAAAAAAAAAAAAAAGAAATTCCTTTTAAATTATATAACTTATTAATAGGCATACACTAACCATGCTCACGGTAATACAGTAACATGGTAGTGCGCAGCAAATTACGTCACAATTGACGTCGCAACTGTAAGTTTAAAAACAAAAACAAATCGCCATTTTAAATACAGAATTTCTTCAGTTCAAAGAATGCTGTTTAAGGTATTTTACAGAATGTTTTGTGCTTATTTGAAGACCATTTTACTTTTAAAGGATTTCTTCCGCACAATTTCCATCTCCTCATAAGTGAAGGGATCTGTTCGTTTAAGGTTGTTGGCAAGACCTTATTGTTTCAAATGTTGGGACATCCATGCTGTGCTTGAAAGCAACGTCCTTCACAATGCTTGCCAATCGTGAGTGAACTGGTGTTGTGCCGTGTGGCGGCCGTAAAACGTCTCCCCGTACATCAACCATAACTGCAGTTTATATTTTACTTTTGGTCCTTTGAGATCAGCGTGAATATTCTTAGAAATCAGAAATAAATTATTGGTTTAGACTCATATTCTAGACAGGCTTTTAATTATTTGGACCCCATTTTGATTTATATCAGTCTTTGAATCGACTGTCTATTCGAAATTCGCAAAATTGCAGTATGTTTCCTCTGGCTTTCTTTGCCGGATCATTACAGGGTCACTGATGAGGCTTTATTAGCCGAAACTACGTAGTATGACCCATCTTCTTTCTTATGGACCTGTGCAAGCTAAGGTGGCACTTTTGTGGCCACATGGGTGAAAAAATAAAGTAAGACAGCCATAAAGAATTCATGGTTATTTTAAAACAATGATATCTTAGGATAAATTTTCTGTCAATAAGAGGATAACTTTATTGGAGGAAATCAAGAAAATGTGTTCAAGCAATATTTAGGTGGAAAAATCTTATGTATGGGACAGTATGATTATAAGCAAACTGTTTGGAAAGTTAACACTAGAAACCATTGAAATGTTGTAATTTATGTGAAAATAGATGACACAATAGATTCCGGTATAAAATGATGTTTGGACACACAATTTAGAAAAAAATATGCCTAAAGCTTATAAGGGGTAAAAATTTAAACAAAAATTGTCATTTATTACTATTTACTCTAAGAAAAGTAGGTTCAGAATGACCAGAACATCATATTTCAGGACTTAGTTTTGAACCTCATGTTCATAAATCTTGCTACTGGTAGAACTACTTGAGTAATGATAATAACAATGACCGGCAAAAATGATCTCAAACAGAAGCAAAATTGTCCCATACGTAAGATTTTACCAGGGCTTTAATTTTGCCTTTACCTGAACTGAATTCTTAAATGCTGTTTCAAACATAATGAAGTGTTAGACCAATGGGAAAATGTATGATGAAAATGCTCTTTTTGCCAAAGTTTATTAATGTGTATACATACATTAAATGTGTGACAAAAAGGAGTTTTCCCCTGAAAAAAAAAATACTTGGTATCAGGGTAATTATTTCCATGTTTAATGAACCTGAATTGTATCATACTGTATAGTACAACAGAACAGGTACTTGAAACTGTGAAACATTAACACATTATGTAAAGCCAAAATTTATGAAACAACAAGATTAATTAAATCTTACGTATGGGACGAAATGACAAAAAATAATGTTCAAACCAATGTTCAAGTCTTTAATATATGTGAGTCACTTTCATCGCCAAATATGCTTTTTTGATGTTATCACCAGAAAAGCTTAAAACAAATTGCAAACTAGAAAATAAAACGTTACAACCTGTTTCTGACTACATTTATCAGATTAAGACTGGCATGGGTCACAATTTAAGAGACAATGCAGATCTGAAGATGCATAGGGACTGAAACTGCATTGGTTTTATCATAATGTACACCATTTATTCCACTTTTGATATCCAGAAATCAAAATATTGGAACATTACCCAACAGAAGTTTAGAAGACAAAAAAAAAAAAAAAAACATACAAAAAAGTGTTCCATACATAAGATTTCAACTTTACACCCCTTCGTGCTGTATCTCCCTGTCCTGTACCCCACCCTCTTTAAAGGAAAAGTTTTCTGGTTTTTGATGCATTAAGAAAATTCTCTTCCTTGCTTGCCCCTTCTACTGCTGAATTCTTTCCCCTGCCTACTTCTGTCCCCTCCCTCCATTCCAAAAGTAAAATTCCCTTGGAGTTGGATTCTTTGTCAAAATTACCTCACTGCATTGCCATTATCCATTTTCAATTCACCTGAGCATGAAATGCTTATGGTGAGCCATTGTGATCATTCAATGTATGTCCTCTCTCATGTGTCGTCTGATGTACACAATTAGCTCTAAAAGACTTCTCTTTAGCCCTTTCACCAATTTCATTTAAACTTCACAGGAAATGTTGCCTAGGTGGTTATCTAGCTAAATAGCTAAATCGTTTTGCTTGGATGCAGAAAATGGCTAACAAGCTAAAAAAGGTAAAAACCTTTTAATGACTACTCCTCCTATACCCCTGAGCCAATTCCATTCAACTTTCAAAGAAATCTTGCTTAGTTGACCCTTCAACAAAATAGCTAAGATAGTTCTGCTCCGAGGAACAAGATGGCCACCAGAGTTAAAAATAGAAAAAAATCTTTAAATGACTACTCTTCCCATACCCCAAGGCGAATGAATGATTGAATTCCATTATTTAAAAGACATATCACCAGTAACAATTCAGATGCAGACAGCCAATTTCATTCTAACTCCATAGGAATGTTGCTCTGGTGGCTCTCTTCCTAAATAGCGAAAATGGTTTGGGTTTGATGAACAAGATGGCCCTAATAGCTAAAAATAGAAAACATGAACAATGTCCTCAAAATGCTAACTCCAAAGTTGTTGGACAAATTCCAATTAAACTTCAGAAGAATGTTGCCTAGATGGCTCTCTACCAAATAGACAAAATCATTCTGCATGGCTAAACAAGAGCTTAACATAGAATAATCTTTAAACGATTAACAAGGAATCATCTTTAAACGACTACTCCTCCCATACGCCTGGGTCAGTTTGATTCAAACTTCATTGGATGGGAATTTAGGTGACCCTCCACCAAAGCAGCTAAAAGTGTAACACTGATGAACAAGCTGACCACCATAGGTCAAACTAGAAAAATCTTTAAGTGACTACTCCTACATCCCTAAATCCCAGGGCCACTTTCATTTAAACTTCATAGGAATGTTTCATGGGTGAATTGTCTTACAGACTAGCCGACCAGCTAACACTTTACTTGACTTTAGCCCGAACGCAGTCAGATCTTGCTTTTCTTTTACAACTTTCACAAGACTTGTGTTTTTATATGGTTAATATTTTGTGAGACAATGATATCCTTTGTTGTCAAAACTTTTTTTTTGTGGTTGGGGATGCAGGTGTGTAGTTAAAGGGCCCTTTCACAGTTAACCCAAAATAGAATATTATGGTATTTCAGTGTAATAAATAGTTTGAATAAATTCCATGATAGTATACCAAATGCTTAAAGCCAATCTACCAGTGATAACAGTTGTAACTGACCTTTAAGTTGTCTTCAAGTTCTATTTGAAATTGATTAAGACGTGATTTCAGGTCATGGAAACCAACGTCATGTTACTGGAATACATAGCCAAAAATCTTACGTATGGGACAAAATACAGTATTTTTCAAAATATATTTTTGGTATGTAATATACTATTAAGAGATATACATGTATATATAGTAAAACTGGTAGCCATGTTTTAAGTTATTATGATGCATGCAAATAAATAAAATTGCTTTGAATGCAAATCCTCTTGACTTCTCAAATATTTTTAGCAGAACTCCAACTTTGGTTAACTTCTGTCCTCAGCTGCATATCTGCACAAAATCACGTTAGAACCAAACTCAAGTAAAGCAGAGAAGGTTATAAGTACTGAATTTGAATACAATAAAGTGCATATAATAAGCAAAGACATTTTATTTTTACTCATATTATCGCAGGTATACAAAGCCAAAAATCTTACGTATGGGACATAAGCACAAT
Source organism: Lucinisca nassula (assembly GCA_963580285.1). Classification (NCBI taxonomy): domain Eukaryota; kingdom Metazoa; phylum Mollusca; class Bivalvia; order Lucinida; family Lucinidae; genus Lucinisca; species Lucinisca nassula. The sequence goes on along the minus strand of OY757011.1, from coordinate 88,084,122 downwards.
TTCATGACTATAAGTATAGTTTTAAGAGACAATAATAGCAAGATGCTTTTATATGTCTTGTGTAACCTTTTTGGATAGACACAAGGTAAAAAATCACTACCATTTATGTTTCTGGTGACGAAAACATACCAAATAGGATTTTAGGATGATTTTATCCCCTACCAACATCTAGACTTCGAAACACTTCATTCTTAGTTTCTCAGACAAAAAGTGACTAAGGAGTGTAAGCGGCATTAATTTAATTGCTCAGATCAGCTCTACACAGCCATTAGCTCTACATGCTAAAAATATGGCATGCTAGTGAAGTTTCTTACGTATGGGACAAAAATTGTCTTACGTATGGGACGTTTCATTCTTATTTGTTGTTTTACAACTCTGCAAGATCATGAAGTTAAGATACACTTTGTATATATGGGTTGTGTGACTGTGAAGCTCTATAACTCAAGACTATTCAATTACTTGTAGATGCCTGGATTAAAAAGTATGCCCATCTTACGTATGGGACAGTCTTGTTTCGGAAAGTTTGGTACATCGAGGTAAAATGAAACTGTGTAAACATTTTCACTGGTATCCAGATTTTACTATGGTAAATTGAAAGAAGGAAGACCAGTATGTGATTAATAAACATATACCTTGTGGAAACCCCTGTATTTATATTGTTTCAGGCTGTGTCATTAAGGGGTATTATATTTAGTAGAAAAAAGTTACATATGTCTGATTTTGTTCAAACTGCTGGCTAGACAAGGATATGCATTATACGTATATGAACCATGCATCATCTTGACCGTCAGTCATTGCTGTATCAAATGTACATCTGTAAAGTGAATGTATTGTTAACCCGAGAGTGAAATACTAATTTAAAAAGGAGTGAAAATACAGTTGGCCACTGGTTACAGTACTTTTTGGCCATTTTTGGGGCATTTGCTTACACATAAAATTGTATTGCAACATCCCAGAAGTCTAAATGTTATCTATGTATTGACACCCATCAAGTAGTTGAAAAAAACGTAAATTAAACCATTCTTTAATCATCATGCTGAAATTGCCAGCCAGTTACATGCCAAATGCCACCTTAGCTTGCACAGGTCCACATGAATGTTTTCATTGCTCTTAAAGGAACTCATTTATGATTTTTATTTGCCTTCACTGCAGCTGGTGTTGTGCCGTGTGGCGGCCGTAAAACGTCTCCCCGTACATCAACCATAGTGCAGTTTATATTTTACTTTTGGTCCTTTGAGATCAGCGTGAATATTCTTAGAAATCAGAAATAAATTATTGATTTAGACTCATATTCTAGACAGGCTTTTAATTATTTGGACCCCATTTTGATTTATATTAGTCTTTGAATTGACTGTCTATTCGAAATTCGCAAAATTGCAGTATGTTTCCTCTGGCTTTCTTTGCCGGATCATTACAGGGTCACTGATGAGGCTTTATTAGCCGAAACTACGTAGTATGACCCATCTTCTTTCTTATGAATGTTTTCATTGCTCTTAAAGGAACTCATTTATGATTTTTATTCTTTTAAAAAGTATTTTGTTTTTCATTTTTCATGCTTGCCACGAAATATCAGACTTTTCTCAAAATCTATTGTTATCACTGTCTTCTATAGCTCTGTCTAGGTCTAGAAATCGGGTTGACATTGCTTCAAGTGATTTTTCTGCGGCCATTTTGAAGCTTATGGAGTACGGCATTAACGTTCTATTGCTATAGCAACAGAGTTGAGCAGTGCCAATATGGAAAGGCAGTGCCAAAAATCCATATTATATGGATTTTTGGCCCCGTCACGTTACTGTGCCATCAAAATTGCGAAAAATGGGCCTGTATTGAAAGATTCTAATGTAATAATCCTATAGTAGGTATGTAATAAATTTAATTATTTTTAACTGTAAGATTTCAGTAAATTGTTTGCAGATTTACATTGCAATAAATAAATAATAAATAAATAAAGACTGAATATTTTGAATTTTTTACCAGCATGGGAGAATAAGGTAGTTTATAATGAATAAAAATCAAAAATGAGTTCCTTTAAGAGCAATGAAAACATTCATAAGAAAGAAGAAACCGTTTGTTTAGTATCCGATGGCTCAACGCGCATAAATTTTTGCGACGAGGTCACTGACGTAGTCTTGACCTTAAAAGAAATCTGAAAGTTTTATTTAAAGAAATAGATCAGTTCTAGCTGTGCATTGTTAAATATGTTCTAGAAAGGGGTATACCCCGGAAGCAAGGAACACACCACTTGAAAATATGGAGTGTACGTGTTTTCTGGGTCATTAGTAATAAATCACAGCTTGAATGTCAGTTGCAAAGTGCGTCAAATCACGAGCACGAAGCGTATTAAAGTATATCTAGACGGCTAACATTTTTTACATTGTGTTTTACTACCAAGTCTACCACTGTCATCGAGTCGGAGACCACCTTTGTGCGTGTTCAAATGTGGTCCTCATAGACCTCTAATGTAAAACAACGCCAAATGTAATAAACTCAGTTTATTACACTAGGCGTTGTTACATTAGGCGTTACAGTCAACGCCAAATGTAACAACGCCTAATGTAATAAAGTAACTTTCGTCTAGGACAAGATGAAATCTCAAATGAAAAAACTAAAATTATAAAGTATCCATATATATTGGGGTCGAATGTGGTATGGGTACTGGGGGTGGGGGGGGGGATCGACGGTGGTTTGGGTACTGGGGATTGAAGGTGGTGTGGGTACTTGGGGCTGGGAGCTGTGCTTCTTTAAAGATACCAACGCAAGTCTATTCTAATTAGCGATATTACTCAAAATTCTGTGAAATGTTCTGAGTGTATTACATTTGGCGTTGTTACATTAGGCATTGCAGTCAACGCCAAAATGTAACAACGCCTAATGTAATAAAGTAAGATTCGTCTCGGACAAGTTGAAATCTCAATTGAAAAAGTTAAAATTTTAAAGTATCCATATATCTTGGGGTCAAAGGTGGTGTGGGTAATGATGTCGAAGGTGGCCTGGGTACTTGGGTGGGGTTGGAGGCTGTGCTTCAACAAAAGAATGTAAAGCAACTCTATTCTAATTGCACGACCCGCAGAAAAAGCGACCGACTGCAGTCGGTTGATTTCTAAGAGTGCCCTAAAATCACTGTGTCATTCTGTCAATCTGTCAGTCTGTCAGTCTGTCTGTCCGTCCGTAACCCGTTTGTGAAAATTGGTGATAGTGACTTAACCGCTTGGAATATTTAAACAATTTTTGGCATACTGATAGATATCAATGAGATCTAACCAATGAACTTGCGAAATATTACATTCCATTTAGTATAGCCTCGCCGAGGCGAAAAATGTGAAAATTTTCGAACTGCTTCTCCTCGGAAACCGTTGGGCCGATTGAAGTCAAATTTCATATGGAGCCTCTATGGGATGGGGGAAACCAAAATTTGCTCATGGGGTCCAGGTCACATGACCAAAATGGCCACCAAGCCATATATGGTAAAAACTCTTCAAAAATAGTCTTCTCCAGAACCACTGGGCAGATTTCCACGAAACTTGATAAATACTAGCATCTGGGACGTAGGCCCATCATAAATTGCTAAAATGGTGACCCTGGGTTGACCTTGACCTTCTTTGTGCCTAGGTCAAACTTTGACACATATGCTTTTGTATTGGAATAACCCGTTTGTGAAAATTGGTGATAGTGACTTAACCGCTTGGAATATTTAAATATTTTTTGGCATACTGATAGATATCAATAAGATCTAACCAATGAACTTGCGAAATATTACATTCCATTTAGTATAGCCTCGCCGAGGCGAAAAATGTGAAAATTTTCGAACTGCTTCTCCTCGGAAACCGTTGGGCCGATTGAAGTCAAATTTCATACGGCGCCTCTTTGGGAAGAGGGAAACCAAAATTTGCTCATGGGGTCCAGGTCACATGACCAAAATGGCCACCAAGCCATATATGGTAAAAATCCTTCAAAAATGGCCTTCTCCAGTACCAATGGGCAGATTTCCACGAAACTTGATAAATAGCATCTGGGACGTAGGCCCATCATACATTGCTAAAATGGTGACCCTGGGTTGACCTTGACCTTCTTTGTGCCTAGGTCAAACTTTGACACATATGCTTTTGTATTGGAAAAGTGAGAATGCATTTTATCCTGCAAACGATTCAGAATACAGTACTAAAGATTGATTGGGGGAACCGTTTTAGGTTCAGGTCACATGACCAAAATGCCCGCCATACCCATATATGGTAACACTCATAAAGCTAAAAGCATTCGGCGGGTCGTGCACTTCAGCTGAAGCACTGGTTAATGATATTACTCAACATTCTATAAAATGTTCTGAGTGAATTACATAAGGCGTTGTTACATTAGGCGTTGCAGTCAACGCCAAATGTAACAACGCCTAATGTAATAAGTAACTTTCGTCTAGGACTAGATGAAATCTCAATTGACCAAGAGGGTTAAGAGGGCTCTAATTTGCTCACCTGAGTGTCACTGTCTCTAGTATTAAAGTCGAGTATAAAAGACTAAGCTATCTCTATTTAGGACTATGTATGTTTATAGGTCCACTGGAAGTCCAATAGATGAATCTAAATAGCAAATATCAATAACCCGGGCCTTCTGGTTTCAGACATGAAGAATATTAAAGGTTTTCCCTGTGTAAGTCTAAAGAAAGCATATATATTTTGGCCACATGGCTATTATTTGAACAAGCTTGGCAAAGGTCTACAGACAAAGCTTTGTTACCCTGGGCCTTCTGATGTTTCAGATCAGAAGATTTTTTAAGGTTTTTCCTATTCAAATCAATGAAAAGCCAGTGGGCACCTGGGAGGGCCATTTTTTGCCCAGTGCAACAATTTGAACAATCTTAATAGAGGTCCACTAGATGAAGCTTCATACATAATAATGAAGAGCCGGTCTTCTAGTTCCGGACAGAAGATCTATAAAGTTTTACCCTATATACGCCTATATAAAACCAGTGGGCCCCGGAGCAGGGCCATTTTTGATCCATTTTTGTCTGAGGGCAATGATTTGAACAATCTTGATATAGGTCCACTAGACGAAGCTTCATACCGAATATCAAAGATCTTTGCCTTCTAGCTTCAGACAAGAAGCTTTCCAAAGGTGTTCCCTATATAAGCCTATGTAAAACCAGTGGCCCCTTTGGGCGAGTCCATTATTGGCTACATGGCTATAATTTGAACAACCTTGGTATAGGTCTACTAGATGAAGCTTCATACCAAATATCAAAGATCTAGGTCGTCTGGTTTCAGACAAAAATATTTTTAATGTTTCTTTAGACGAGAATTCTTTGAAGGTGTTCTATATATAAGCCTATGCAAAATCAGTTGGCTCCGGGGTGGGGCCATTTTTTTCCCCAGAGCTATAATTTGAACAAACTTCACAAAGGTCCACTAGACAAAATAGAAGTGAAGGCAGTGATCACGAATCAATACAATTAACCCACAGCTCCCATCAGAGACACCAAATGGAAAGAAACACAAACATGAAACAACCAGACCCTAATGGAAACATCAATAGCGGAAAGCCAAAGGGGGTGGGGGTGGGGGTGGAGGTGGCTTAAATCGATTTTACATGGCCACAATCCTCGCCCTTATTTCCGTCGCGATTTAGACAAATAATTTGTTCAGTCCGCATGAAGGCCTCCTAACTTATCAGTGCAACATCTCCGTAAACACAAAAATCAAACATCCATAGAGATGAAACAACGGTGAGGAATCGACAGCAAGAAACCCTTGAAATGCTGGAGCAAAAGAAAACCAACAGTTAGACTCCTATGTAAAACCAGTAGGGCCCGGGGTGGGTCCATTTTGGCCCCCAAGGTAGTATTTGTAGAATCTTGGTAGAGGTCCACTTATTGAAGCTTCATACCAAATACCAAAGACAAGGGCATTCTAGTTCCCGACTAGAAGATTTTTAAATGTTTTCCTTATACAACACTATGTAACAAACAGTGTGTCACGGGGCGGAACCATTTTTTGTCCCAGGGCTATTGTTTGTACAATTTTGGTAGAAGTCCAACATATGAAATTCCACATACAATATCAAAGGTCTGGGCGTTCTAGTTTCAGACAAGAAGATTTTTAAAGGGGTTTCTCTACATAAACCCATGTCTGGGGTGGGCCAATTTTGGCCAAATGGCTATAATTTGAACAATCTTGGAAGAGGTCCACTAGATGCAACTGTGTACCGAATATCAAACCTATGTCCAGGGCGGGCCAATTTTGACCGCAGTGCTATAATTCGAACAAATTTGGTAATGGTCGATTAGATGAAATTTCATACCAAATATCAAAGATCTGGGCCTTCTATTTTCAGACAAGAAGTTTTCTAAATGTATCGTCAGACGAGAATATTTTAAAGGTTTTCTGTATATAAGCCTATGCTGTGTACCAAATGTGATTTATCCTGGGTCTTCTGGTTTCAGACAAGAAAATTTACAAAGGTTTTCCCTTTATAAGTCAATGTAAAACCAGTGGGCCCCGGGCTGGGCCATTTTTAGCCCAGGGGCAATAATTTGAACGGTCCACTAGATGAAGCTGTGTAACAAGTATCAACGATATGGGCCTTTTGGTTTCGGACAAGAAGGTTTTAATGGTTTTCCCTATTTATGTCTATGTCAAAGCAGTGGGCCAAGTGGCGGGGGCCATTTTTGTTCCAGGGCTGTCATTTGAACAATCTTGGCAGAGGTTCACTAGATGAAGCTTCAAACAAAATATCACAGATCCGGGCCTTCTTGTTAAAGACAAGAAGACTTTTAAAGGTTTTTTTCTATATATGCCCATGTAAAACCAATAGACCCCAGGGTGTGGCCAATTTTTTGCCCCGGGCTATAATTTGAAAAATATTGGTAGACGTTCACTAGATGAAGCTTGATACCAAATATGTTTATATAAGCAAATGTAAAAAACGGTGGGACCCCCAGGGCTATTATTTGTACAATCTTGGTAGAAGTCCACTATATGAAGCTTCATACACAATATCAAAAGTCTGGGCCTTCTAGTTTCAGACAAGAAGATTTTAAAGGTTTTTTCCTATATAAACCCATGTCTGGGGCGGACCAATTTTGCCTGCATGGCTATAATTTGAACAATCTTGGTAGAGGTCCACTAGATGCAACAGTGTACCAAATATCAAAGATCTGGGCCTTGTGGTTTCAGACAAGAAGATTTTAAATGTTTCCCCTGTGTAAGCCTATGTAAAACCAGTCGGCCCCGGGGCGGGGCCAATTTAGGCCCGTGGGCTATAATTTGAACAATCTTGGTAGAGGTCCTCTAGATGAAGCTTCGAACAAAAAGCCAAAGGCCTGGGCCTTCTGTTTTCAGGACAAGAAGATTTTCAAAGTTTTTCCCTATATAAATAAGTTCTGAATAATTAGAACGTTTTGAAGCAATGAATACACCAAAATAAACGAAAATAGCAGACTCGGTTATACTGAGTCTGTTCATGACAAGTAACCCTATGTAAAGCCAGTGGCCCGCGGGGCTGGCCATTTCGAGGGCTATAATTTGAACAATCTTTGTAGAGGTCTTCTGGATGAAGCTTCATACCAAATGTCAAAGACCTGGGCCTTCTGGTTTCAAACAAGAAGATTTTAAAGGTATTCCTATATAAGCCAATGTATAACCAGTTGGCCCTGGGGCGGGACTATGTTTGGCCTCAGGGCTATAATCTAAATAATCTTGAGAGGCCTCTAGATGTAGCTTCATACAAAATATCAAAGAACTGGGCCTTCTTGATTCAGACAAGAAGATTTTTAAAGGTTTACCCTATATAAATACTGTGTAAGTTTTGAATAGTTGGATCCTTTGTGACCATAAACGAAACTAGCAGACTCGGTTTTATTGAGTCTGTTCATGGCCAGCACTGAAATGTGGAACACCAGACACGCCCTTTAGCAGCGGCTTAAGCATAACTCTATTTTCAAAATGATTTTAATGAACTCAATAATCCCAACGGACCAGAAAATATAATCTGCAATATGATGATGTACGGGGAGACTTTTTACGACCGCCAAATGACACAACACGAACTGCTGTGAAGATAAATAAATTCTGAATAGTTGGATCCTTTGGAAGCAAAGAATACACCAAATAAACGAAAATAGCAGGCTCGGTTTTATTGAGTCTGTTCATCATCAATACTGAAATGTGCAACACCGGATTAAGCCTACGTTAAACCAGCGGGCTCCGAGGCGGGGCCTTTTTGGCCCCAGGGCTATAATTTGAACCATCTTGACAGAACTCCTCTAGATGAAGCTTCTTACCAAATATAAAAGACCTGAACATTCTGGTTTCGGACAAGGAGATTCTTAAAGGTTGTCAGAAGCCCCCATGGTGCAGTGGTTATGCTGCTCGCTTTGTAAACCAGGGATCGCAGGATTGATCCCGGATGAGTCTTTAAACCGAGGTCCGGTCTCCATATGACCTTAGCTGTTAGTGAGACGTAAAACTCAAACACTCACTCTTAAAGATTTCCCTATACAAGCCTATGTAAAACCAGTGGGTCCCGGGGCGGGGTCATTTTGGCCACAGGGCTATAATTTGAACAATCTTGGTAGAGATCTTCTACATGAAGATTCATACCATGTATCAAAAACCTGAACCTTCAGGTTTCAGACAAGAAGACTTTTAATGTTTTTTCTTCTTCTAATTTTCCCCTATTTGTTTGTTCTAGTTGGATTCCAAATATTTGAACTACTTTCAGTTAGTACCCACCCCCCCCCCCCCACCTCCCCAAGAATCATTCTGGTGAAGTTTGGTTTAAATTGGCACAGTGATTTAGGAGGAGGTATCAATTGTTGACAGACGACGGACGCCAGAAGAACGCCGCAGCACTGGCCTATCAGAATAAGTCACTGAGCCCAGGTGAGCTAAAACAAGAAATATCTTTAAAAAAGATATGCGGCGTAGATTTAATTGGAAGGTGAAGTGCTTCAGCTGAAGTGCACGACCCGCCGGATGCTTTTAGCTTTATGAGTGTTACCATATATGGGTATGGCGGCCATTTTGGTCATGTGACCTGGACCTAAAACGGTTCCCCCAATAAATGCGCCTTATCGTAAGGAGCAAAAATATATCTAATACTTTAGTACTGTATTCTGAATCGTTTGCAGGATAAAATGAATTCTCACTTTTCCAATACAAAAGCATATGTGTCAAAGTTTGACCTAGGCACAAAGAAGGTCAAGGTCAACCCAGGGTCACCATTTTAGCAATTTATGATGGGCCTACGTCCCAGATGTTATTTATCAAGTTTCGTGGAAATCTGCCAAGTGGTTCTGGAGAAGACTATTTTGAAGGGTTTTCACCATATATGGCTTGGCGGCCATTTTGGTCATGGGACCTGGACCCCATGAGCAAATTTTGGTTTCCCCCATCCCATAGAGGCTCCATATGAAATTTGACTTCAGTCGGCCCAACGGTTTCCGAGGAGAGGCAATTCGAAAATTTTCACATTTTTCGCCTCGGCGAGGCTATACTAAATGGAATGTAATATTTCGCAAGTTCATTGGTTAGACCTCATTGATACTATCAGTATGCCAAAAATTGTTTAAATATTCCAAGCGGTTAAGTCACTATCACCAATTTTCACAAACGGGTTACGGACGGACAGACAGACAGACCATATATGGCTTGGCGGCCATTTGGGTCATGTGAACTGGACCCCATGAGCAAATTTTGGTTTCCCTCATCCCATAGAGGTTCCATATGAAATTTGACTTCAGTCGGCCCAACGGTTTCCGAGGAGAAGCAGTTCGAAAATTTTCACATTTTTCGCCTCGGCGAGGCTATACTAAATGGAATGTAATATTTCGTAAGTTCATTGGTTAGATCTCATTGATATCTATCGGTATGCCAAAAATTGTTTAAATATTCCAAGCGGTTAAGTCACTATCACCAATTTTCACAAACGGGTTACGGACGGACAGACAGACTGAGAGAATGACACGGTGATTTTAGGGCACTCTTAGAAAATCAACCGACTTCAGTCGGTCGCTTTTTCTGCGGGTCGTGCAATATGAGCTACAATAGTGACAGCAACAATTGTCTAGCTATGGACTGGTTTACTGTATTCAAACAATTCAGATGTCACGCGAGGAAAAATAGCTTTGCAGAGGGCGGTGTCCCGCCTGTTTGAGCTAAGGTCAATGTAAAAGGTCAAGGTTAAAAACACGACCTCATTTCAAGAGCATATGGTCTCAAGTATATGCACAACAAATAAGAAAACGTTATCATTTACTGTTTTTGAACACAAATTCTAGGGTTAACATTTAGGGTTGTCGCTATGGTGAACGTAAACGCATAGGCGGACGAACAAACGGACGAGCAGACAAACGGACGGAAACTTGATCTTATGTGCACCTAATTAAAACTCAAATTACACTTATTCCTTTTCAGAATTTATATAACATTAATGATATTCGAAAATGTCCATTTTGTGTTAAAATGGAGGACATAAAGTATGCCGAAGACAAATGATACACTGCAACTTTTATTTAGCATATATTGTAAATTAAACATCTGTCAATTTGTAATGCGATTATTACATGTTTTTTGTCATGCTAGATCTCTTTATTGGTTTCATTGGGCAACAGGGCTTGGGGTGTCATTTCATCTCAATGTCGGGTAAAAGTCCCACAAACTTGGAAGCAACGTCTCCTAAATGACCTACACAGTGTTGATGGGGACGTTAAACCTCAAATCAAACAAACAATTCCTTTCGCAGAAACTTCTTCCTTTCGCGAAAGGAACCTTCCTTTCGCGAAATGGTTCCTTTCGCTATATAGACCAACCACGTGAAATTAGGTCAAAATAGCTATTCACCACAGCAGTTACAGAATTCACTAGAAACACAATTATACATATGACGTATGGTCATCAAAGGACAAGACGGTGAGCAAGCCGAAACTGTATATATTTTTCATTCATGTCTCACATAAAAAACGAAACATTTCCTAGGTTAAAACTTCAGTAAACTGTCATATTTTTGAGTAGATTTATTTATGCAAATCATTGACCAATGAAATGGTCATCTCCTTGGACATGTGGTTTTATTGACCAATCGAATAACGAAAAATGTAGGACAAAAGCAAAACTATAACGGCTACGCCGTAAAAAAAGTCCTCGTGTAAATACGAAAACTAGAACAAGTAAGAGTATCCCATCTGGATACTTTAACCCTTTTGTACCAAAAGGAATCTTCCTCCTTATATATAGCAGGAGTCCATTTCAAAATTTAGGGGTATCTGGTTGTGGTTTCTTCAAAATTGCTTTGGAAATTGGCTGAACTTTTTGCAAACAGTGGAGGCACTGATTAGACGCCGCGTTCTGCGGCGTCTGATCTGGGCCTGCACTGTTTGCCACGGTACCCGTTTAGGGGTTTCCAGTCTGAAATGGGTTAAAATTTTAACTTTTTATTTTCATTTGAGATTTCATCTTGTCCTAGACGAAAGTCAGTTGTTACATTTGGCGTTGACCCAGCCCCCACCCCCAACCCCAGTACCCAAACTACCTTCCACCACGATACCCACACCATCTTCGACCCTAAGATATATAGATACCGTAAAATTTTGACTTTTTCAATTGAGATTTCATCTTGTCCTAGACGAATGTTACCTTATTACAATATGCGCTGTTACATTTGGCGTTGACTGCAACGCCTAATTGAACAACGCCTAATGTAATACACTCAAAACATTTCATAGAATCTTGAGTAATATCATTAATTAGAATAAAGTTGCGTTGGTATCTTTCAAGCAGCACAGCCCCTCCACCCCAGGTACACAAACCACCTTCAACCCCAGTACCCACATCACCTTCGTACCCCAAGATACATGGATACTTTATAATTTTAACTTTAACATTTTTTAAAAGATCTAATCTTGTCCCAGACGAAAGTTACTTTATTGCATTATGCGTTGTTACATTTGGTGTTGTCTGCTACGCCTAATGTAACAACAGAAAGTCAGTTTATTACATTAGGCGGTGTTCCATTTTGCGTTGACTGTAACGCCTTATGTAACAACGCCTAATGTAATACACTCAGAACATTTAATATAATCTTCAGTAATATCATTGATTAGAATAGAGCTGTGTTTGTATCTTTCAAGAAACACAGCCCCCACCCCAAGAGCCCACACCACCTTCGATCCCGGTATTCACATCACCTTCGATCCCAAGATATATGGTTACTTTATAATTTTAACTTTTTCATTTGAGATTTCATCTTGTCCCAGACGAAAGCCAGTTTATAACATTAAGTGTTGTTACATTTGGCGTTGACTGCAACGCCTAATGTAACAACGCCTAATGTAATACACTCAGAACATTTCATAGAACCTTGGGTAATATCATTAATTGCAGTGGAGTTGCGACGATATATTTCAAGAAGCACAGCCTCCCATCCCAAGTACGTACACCACCTTCGACCCCAGTACCCACACCACCTTCGACCCCAAGATATATGGATACTTCATAATTAATACTTTTTCATTTGAGATTTCATCTTGTCCTAGACGAAAATTACTTTTTACATTAGGCGGTTTTACATTTCGCATTGACTGCAATAAACTCAGAACATTTCATAGAATTTTGAGTAATATCACTAATTAGAATAGAGTTGCGCTGGTATCTTTCAAAAAGCATCGCCCCGCCCCAAGTACCCAAACAGCTTTGATCCCAGTACCAACACTACCTTCGACCCCAAGATATATGGATACTTTATAATTTTATCTTTTTTTCATTTGAGATTTCATCTTCTCCAAAACGAAATTCGGTTTTATACAATAAAGCGTTGTTACATTTGGCGTTGACTGCAACGCCTAATGTAACACGCTCAAAACATAGAATCTTGAGTCATATCATTTATTAGAATAGGGTTGCGTTGGTATCTTGCAAGAAGCACAGCCCCCACCCCAAGTACCCACACCACCATCGAACCGGTCCACACCACTTTCGACCCCAAGGTATATGAATACTTATTTTTTTAACTTTTCAATTGACATTTCATCTTGTCCTAGACGAAAATTACATGATTACATTAGGCGTTGTTACATTTAGCGTTAACTGCAACGCCTAATGTTAAAAGTGCCTAATGTAATAAATTGAGTATATTACATTTGGCGTTGTATTACATGTAGGGCTTTACTGTACAATATCAAATACTCAGTTTTCTTTTCTTTGACAAAGCTTCTCATAATGTTCAATATAAAATATTAGCAAAATATTAGTATATTTGCCAGACTAAATTATCGAATCGTTAGATTGGAACACCCCCCCCCCCCCCCCGCCCAAACACACACCCCACACACCCTAGACAATACCTAGGCCCAGTTGTTCAAAGCATCGTTAGCTAAACGAGCTCGCTTGTGGTCAAATTGTGAACTCTTCTAGGGCGTACAATATCTAATAAAGTGTTAGTTTTGCTGAAAACAAAATTTCATCAGCAAAAGCTGCTCACTTTTAGCAAAATAATAGTATATTTTTCCATACTATATTGTCCACATCACGAAAACACGCCTATATAATTCTGACCCCCTCGAACCCTACTTTTACAAAGTAAAACTGGGGTTTACAGGGGTTACCCTTATTTTTCTTATTTCTGCTCTAAAATATAGATTGTGGTTACCCGTTAGAACCGCCTCATTGAGGCGGTTCTAACGAGTACCCACAATCTATATTTTGGGCAGAAATAAGAAAAATATCACAATTTTCATCTCAAAATTTTCATTTTTTCGGCGATAAAGGTTACAATGTATTTGTATATTTGTATAGGCGTGTTTTCGCGAGACAATACCTAACAGACAATTCTATACTTACTCGGTAGATCGCACTGACAGTAACTGCCTACCACCATAGTCATAAAGACGCAGAATACGACAGAGTAAAACCCCATACCGATTCAGAGAAGTTGAAAATCTCAGAGAAAACTCTTTCAACTTGCAGTAATGTCTATCTCGTGTTCCGCAGACCTCTCATTTTATACAAAATGTCACGTGAGCTACAAATGTTTCTAACGAACAACAAAAGCTACCCGATAGCGTATGATTAGCTATCTTCGTGTACGCCCAGCAGGTAGGACATTTAGCGGGGTATTCAATTGATAAGCCAGCAGTAGTAGAAGCCAGTCATATTCAGCGAATGTTCAGCTCCGTTCGTGCGTATGTGTAGATTGCTCTAAGCTCAAGATGGTCGCTCATGTCTGTTTGCCGAATTTCCTGCGTCCCAGAGTTTACAAGCAAATGATATCTTACGCGAGATACATGGGAGCTTCAATAAGTTTGCGAAATCACAGCTAGTTTGACTCATTGAACTTAACCGCTATATAGCATCAGATATGGTGGGTATTTGGTGGCAGTTTTCCTTATTTCTCCTTATATAAACCCATGATGTGGGTATTCATTAGAACCGCCTCGTCGGTGCGGTTCTATTGAATACCCACTAAATAGGTTTATATAAACGGATCCAATGTTTTTATACGTGACTTTGTTTACATTTCATTTCGCATGCGCGAATTTCCCCCCTTTGAAATCTGACATTAATTACCGTTCTTCGTGGTTGGCAAGCGTCTGGCTCCATATAAACATAATGCAAATATGGGTTCTGTTGCGCGTTTATTTCAGTTGACTGTCACTGAAAAAATCTATCGAATTACACCATGAATGGGTACTTTAATACATGCTAGTACTAATTCTTTGGATCATTAGTTATACGCATTTTTATTTATAAAGAACTCAGACCATCCCACCTTCTTATCTCCGTAAATATGATAAGTAAATCCCAGCAGGCACTCAACTTTGAATCAACGTTGTTTACATTGTTTCAACGTTAATTCAACGTTGAGTCAACGTTTTGTGCCTACAGGGATATCATAAAGACAAACCCAATTTTTCCAGAAATCATTAATTACAAGCTTATAGATGTTTGTTTTACTGTAAAGATCACGATCATCTTTTCAAATCCAAAACAAATACATGGTTACAGAAAATAAATTGTGTTTACAATGGCGACAAAGAGCGAAGCCGTTTTTTGCCAACCACCGGTTAGTCCCGGCAAATAATAGGACTGGGTGATGACGTAGTGCTTGGATGTGTCTATATATATGGAGAAATATGGAAAATTATCCTTCAGTTATAACAAAATACCCCCATATCTGATTCTATGAATTATCTTGGAATTCTATTATTATCTTGGACCTATGTTAATTACAGTGCAACTGAACTTACGATCCCAGCCCATCGGGGCTTGAAGAAATAGATGGACTGCATGGTGCTTCCACGCAGAGCTGAAACCGACCGCACGAGTACTGAAAACCCGCTTAAAGGATCTAAGCCTGCCCAGGTAAAGGGGTGCCAGTTGGACCGTCCATGCATATATTGGCTTCATTGTGCGGCAGAGCTTGAGATGTCATTCCATCTCAATGTCGGGTAATGTCCCACAAAATAGGAAGCAATGTCTCCAAACGACCTATGTAGTGCTGACGAGAACGTTAAACCTAAAATCCAACAAACAAACAAACAACTAACTGAAGTTTGCCGCCTTAATTCTGGAAGGACTTCGGAAACTATGGGGGTTTTATGCTTCAATTTTAAAGCTTCTGCAAGCGTCTGTAGTGTGTAAATATGGAATTGACCTAATGTATACTAAAAACTGACGTATGTCGAACATCATGGCATTTACCAAATGTAGAAGGATGGCACACTAGTAGAAAAATTCCACATTGAAGTGGGCGGGGGTGATAATTTTTGAAAAAAATATAAGGTAAAAAAATGACAATTCCATGTTTCATTTTCAAGTTGATATCAAGTTAGGGCTATTACAACTCAAAATTTTAACATATAGTGCTATACACACATAAAACGCAGGTGCACTACTTCAATGCATTTTACACCAGGAGGTACAGTGCTCATCACAAATGGACACACCTGTACATAAATAATAATATTAGATATACACCTGTTATTTATAGAAGACAGGTAGCCTCTACATTCAGGTATAACATACCTGTATTCTGTATGTACACTATATATGCTCAGCCAGGCATAAATTTGTCCTTAGTTTAAAAATAAACCCTACTGTATAATGATACAGTATAGTTCCAAATCCTGTGAAGTTTTTCAATGATAGCGCTAAGCATGCATGTTGGTTTTTAGGATTTTTCACAGCCTTCCCCCCTTGCCCAAACACGACAGTTGGTCAGAGGATGTATAAGTTAAAAATACAAATGTATGCCAAATTGTTTTATTGGGCAAGTGGGGGAACATATACTTATTTAAAAGTTTCTGTTTCCTATGCAACTTTATAGAAACTTGACTCAATTAAGCCAAAAATCAACAAAATTAATATTTGAGCTGTAGACCAAAATGCATATCATAATAGAACAAAGTGTTACCTTTAAGTTGCCTCTGTGATGAGTTCGTTTGGTTAAATTTGAGAATTTTATAATTTCCGGGGCAATTGTCTTAACAAAGTTTCCGAAGTCCTTACCAGTGTTTAAAGTGGACATTTTATGTTACGTTGGACATTGTCGTGTTGATAGTTAAAGAACATTTATTCAAGAGAGGACCTGCCTTTCTTTAAATTGACTGGATAACTTTTGACACTAATATTGGCCATTTTTGAGTGTTTTTTATTTCCATGATTTTAAACTTACAGAAAAAATACTAATTAAACAACTGCTTTACAACCAGCATTCTTCATTATTTTCATAAGTACTTTTGCACTTTCTCAGTAGAGCGTAACACATGACCTGAAAGTTTAATTCTTGCACACCAGACAAGGAAATCCGTGATTTTACCCTGGGATAGAAATTTATGTTCTGACCCTGGTGTTCAGACCTCGGCAACTAACATAAATGCGCTTCAATTCTATTCAACTGCCGGAACTACTTCCGCACTACTTTAAATTATTTTGTAAACAATATACATGTGCGAGCTGTCAAAACTAACCGGAGGTGTTGTGCAAGAAAAAGAATCCAATATGGGGTTCTGTTGCAGATGGGCGTTTCCAACCCTCGGGATGACCGTGCTGAGCGGAACCTCGGCGTAGCCTCGGTTCCGCTCAGCACCGTCATCCCTCGGGTTGGAAACGCTCATCTACAACAGAACCCCATATCAGATTCTTATATTCTTGCACACCAGTGTGTGTGTGTGTGTGTGTGTGTGTGTGTGTGTGTGTGTGTGTGTGTGTGTGTGTGTGTGTGTGTGAATTCGGGTTTAACGTCGCTTTCAACAATTTTTCAGTCATATCACGACGCTGTCTGGTTGCGACAGGGAGCTCAATGCTCACGTTTATAGTGCTGCCTCACTGAAGTATCATGTCCCAGACACATTACATGATACCACACCCAGTCACATTATCCTGACACTGGGTCGACCAGTCCTAGCTCTACCCCGTAAATCTGAGTGCCAAGCGAGGAGCAGCTAGTACCATTTTTAACGACTTTGGTATGTCGCGGCCCGGGATCGAACCCGTGACCTCCCGTTCCCCGGAGCGGACACTCTACCAACTGAGCTATCGGGGCCGGTCTCTTGCACACCAGACAAGGAAATCCGTGATTTTACCCTGGGATAGAAATTTATGTTCTGATCCTGGTGTTCCGACCCCAAATCGAATATAATCGCGTGTTTGATAAATGCACTGGTTGATTACAACCTCATGCGCGGCGTCGTCATGCGTGACGTCACCAAACATTCCTGTTGTGTCATCACAAAATGGCGGACGTCGGTAACCGAAGTGACAGCAGCATTAAAAATTCGCAATAGAAATGGAAGGTATGCAAGAAAAAGAATCCAATATGGGTGTGAGGTGTGGATAGAGTGAGTGAGTGTTTGAGTTTTACGTCTCACCAACAGCTAAGGTCATACAGAGACGGGACCTCGGTTTAAAGACCCATCCGAAAGTCTGAGAGAGGTGGATAGAAAAATCCGTCCCTCGGGATCTCTGTCCGGCATCACTCGGCAAGCCTCGTGATGCCGGACAGTGTCCCTCGGGACGGATTTTTCAATCCACCCCTCACACCCATATAAGATTCTTATATTCTAACACAGCGCGCCTATATAGGCAATGGAAAATAACCGCGTTTTATTCTACAACAAATCACGGCAAGAAGAGCGTGACGAGTGACGTCATTAAAAACTGCCAATTTATAACGTCACTAGTCGAGTTCCTTGACGTTAGACGGTGTTACGTCTTATTCTCGCATCGAAAACGTTAGAAAAGGATATAAATGCATGTATTTCAGTCGATAATTTTAGCGGGATTTCTTCTAACAATGGCGACAAGTTGTGAGATTTTGAAGGAAACAACAGCATTATTGCCGATTTTCAGCCTGTTAGAATCGAAATAGATCAGCTCTAGTTTGTGATTTGCTAAGTAATAAATCACAGTTTGTCGGTCAGTTGTAAGTAGACAAATCACGCGCGCTAAGCGCTCGTGATTTGATCTACTTTACAACTGACCTCCAAACTGTGATTTATTACTCCACAAATCACAGTTAGAGCTGATCTATTTCTTAACCCTTGTCCTGCTGAGCCCGGATATGCCTTACCTTTCAAACAATGTAGATCCAGATCAGATGGCTTCTGAAGAAGCCATCTGATCAGGATCTACATTGTTTGCCATTCAGATTGTAAATTTGTTGCAATGATTTGCATCAAGTAATCTGATTGGTTGATAATCAGTAGTGGGTGTGGCATATTTGAATATTCAGCAGAACAAGGGTTAATCAATAAGACAGCATTTAAAATATTGTTTGCCTTTTTAGCTTGGTAGAAACACAAGAAACTCGATGTGTCTTATAAACTTGATGTGTCTGATTGAAAGGGAAATGCTTGACGCTTTTCACGTGCTCGAAATGTAACATGATTTCGTACACTTCGTAAGAAACCACCGGTTTATGAAAAATTCTCGGGTTTAAAGAAACCAAAACACGATTAATGTATTAACCCTTTACCACTCAGGAATTTTGTGAATTTCGCTGATTTTCACAGTGTTGCACCTGACAGCAACTTCAACTAGCCATTGTTTCGTAATGGATGGTCTGTTTTACACCAAACTCGGTATGAATGTTCATTGGGCAGTAGCCTTTCAAATGCAACCTTTCATGACTTGATCATTGTTGTCATGGTAAAGAGGGGCATCTCAAAGTTGGCAAAAAGTGTGTTTTCACATGAATTTTTGACCACATTTTAATCTTCACACAGCTGTCAAGGCAACAATTAAGGTGTTTGGCACTGGCGTTTTTCACTGTTTGCAGCATGTTTTATCAGCATCAATTTTCAGGCATTTTTGACCCCCGACACCCTCAGATATAAATTTTAGCGGCCGGTTGGGCCATACACCCAAAATATTTCGGGATGTGAGGGGGGCAACGCCCCCCCCCCCCCCCCCACTTTCAATCCCCCCCCCCCCCCCCAGAATATTTTTAGTGGGGAGGCGGGCGAAAAAACAGGTCACTTTTGTGCCCAACAAATCCTAAAGCAAACATAACTGTCCAGGGGTAGAAATGCAGTTTTTAGGTGCTTCTGGGGCTTAAAATGGGGGGAGGGGGTGCAGACACGTAAAAACACGTATCTGAGTGGTAAAGGGTTGATACACCATTCTGAGTTTGTTTAAATTTTATAAAGCCTTTATTTAGTCGTAAGAAAGAGGAAAACGGCTCGCTTTGTCCAGCAAGGGTATTTCGGGCAATATGCAAAATTTGCTTGATAACAACGGGATATTGAAGAAATATATGGGCTGCATGATGCTTCTACGCAGAGCTGAATCCGGCCCGCACACTAGTACTGATAAACCGCTTAGAGGATCTAAGCCTGTCCAGGAACCGCGGTGCGAGGCGGACCTTCCATGCTAATTAACCCTATTTGTTTCATTGGGCGACAGGGGTTGAGATGTCATTTCATCTCAATGTCGGGTAAAAGTACCACAAAATTGGAAGCAACGTCTCCAAAATGACCTTTACAGTGTTGACGGGGACGTTAAACCTCAAATCAAACAAAACAACGGGATATACGAGGGATGTTCGAAAAGAATTGCTTATTGTCCTCTAGCTCGATATCGACCTGGGGCACGATCAAAACCAATACATACTTTTATAGAGCTATTCAATATCTACACAATGGTGTATAAATGTACATGTTAGACTACCGGGCTTCTCCAGACCTTCGGATGAGTCTTTTAACCGAGGTCCCGTCTCCATATGACCTTAGCTGTTGGTGGGACGTAAAACTCAAACACTCACTCACTCACATGTTAGACTAAGTGTAAGACATAAAATTTGCCATTTTGATACACGCAGTCATTGACCACTGCAGTAAAAATGGTTGGTAGAAGCGTCGACTAAAAAGGTGAAATATGGGCTTACATCAAAGCTTGCTCAAAACTTGGTTGTCCTTTGAAGAAGCTGATGACTGACATTTCTACTGCTTTTGGGTCTTCTTGTGTGTCGTATGACACAGTTCGGTGGTGGAAAAAGAAATTTGAGTCTGGTGTAGAGTCCATCAAAAATGCACCGATATCAGGTAGGCCAAAATCCGCATCTCGTAAAGAAATCGTTTCCAAAATAAAGGAAATCATTGAACGAGATGCCAGATTTACAGTTCGTGATATTGCACGATCGGTAGACATATCACTATCAACGGTTCACTATGTTTTGAAGAAGCATTTGAAAGTCGGAAGATTTCTGCTAGATGGGTGCCACATCTGTTGACTGACGAGCAAAAGAGGCAACGGATAAAAGTGGCCAAAAAGCTGCTTCAAATGTTTCCAAAATATGACAAAAAGCAGTTTGCCAATGTCGTCACAGTTGATGAAACCTAGCTCCATTATTTTGAGCCCGTCAGAAAGGTTACCAATAAGATCTGGGCCACTAAACACAGCAAACGCCCAATAATGTGCCAAACATTCTTTGAGTACAAAGGTTTTGTATGCAATCTTCTTCTCTGGTGAAAGTGCCTGTGAAAAAGGGCAAAAGCATCACCGGAAAGTACCACAAAGACGTAGTACTGAAGAAACTGAAAAAGTATTATCAGAAACGATGCCCTGCCACTGGTTTTAAGCATGTCCGTCTTCTACAGGACAATGCAACCGCCAATACCTCCGCAATAGTTACGGCGTTTTTGACGAAAGAAAAAGTAACTGTTTTGCCCCCCCCCCCCCCCACACACACACACACACACACACACACCGTATTCCCTAGACCTTGCCCCATGTGATTTCTTCTTGTTTCCGAAATTGAAATCATTCCTTGCTGGGCTGAAATACCAGTCCCGACAGGCACTTGGATCTGTCATTAATTGGTACCTTATTACTGTGCCGTGACGCCTTCAAGGGGAGTACTTCGAGGGCATGAAATGAGCACTTTTGGGCTAACTTGAAATTGAAGTCTCCGGATAGAAATAAGCAATTCTGTTCGAACATCCCTCGTAATTAGAAAATGCATCGGTACATTGGTCGTTATCAAACAAATGGTTCTCATAAAGATTTCATAACACCAAAACTATATATTTTAGAATTACTGCGAAGGTTCTAGGTCATTTTGCATTATAGTTTATGGACTACCTTGTAAAAACGCATAAAATTGGTTGTTACAGACTTTCGTGTTTAGTCTAAAATAAAAGTGAAAGCAATAATCGGAAATCGATACAATTTTGGGGTTTTTAAAACTGACAGAATATATGTGGTTTCAGAAAACGTTTGACCAATCAGAATAAAGCTTTATGAACACTTGCAGAGAATCTGGAACAAATTTGCATAACCAATTGGCCAGAGGTAGTGATTATCATTTATCCCATGACGTCGCGTCTGAGAATGTAACAACGTCATGTAATAAATTCGATAATCCACTAGTGGATTAAATATGCAAATTAGTTAAGTTACATGTACGACGTCCTTAACGACGTCGCGTTTACTAATGGCGGAATAGTGTCAGACATTTTTGTAAAACAATCGTGAACAAAATGCGTTTTAAATGTCTTATGATAAATAGAATCTTGCATTCGTGCTCATGTATTATTGAATTTATTAAATTCGTTGAGGAAAAGGGATAAAATGCTCGACGATGCCTCGCATTTTATCCCTTTTCCTCAACTCGTTTAATAAATTCAATAATGTCTGAGCACTCATGTAAGATCCTCTATTTATCACACACGTTTCCCTACCATACCGTCTTTCCGGGAATTTATACAGTTTTCTTGTTGCGTTAGGAGTTTGGGTTAGTATATCTTTAATAAAATAGAAGTGATAGCAATGATCAGTAATGGATACAATTAACCCACAGCTCCCATCAGAGACACCAAAGGGAAAGAAACACAGACATGAAACACCTAGACCCTAATAGAAACATCAATAGCGGAAAGCCAAAAGGACAGTCACTTTAATCGGCTATCCAAAACAAAATAATATAAGCGATACACACACTCAAAAACAAACCATAACGAAAATAAACCGCGACAGAAAAACCGCCTTGGAACGGTCAGTGAAACAAATTCTCTCTCTATCTATCTATCTTCTTATTATATACTGAGTCGGTCAAATTTGGCCATTACCTCAGTTGGGTGCGTAGCTAAATTTAGCTATAAAAAAAAGATGAGTCACTGGATGAGTCCTTAAAACTACCTGTATTTACAATCTGAATAACGGAGGTATACTAAAACGCATACCTCTGAGTCTCAATCTTACACTGTACGGGCTTTGATCTCCTCTGCGGTCTTAGCATTCACCACAGAAGAGTTCTAGGGAAAAAGGAATTTTTCAGGGCATCACTATAGGACTGGTACCTATGGTATTGTGAGTTGTTTACTTTTGATGCCCTTGTTCGGGTTGAAACTGTCGCAGGGGTCAAGTATTTGTCTTTATTAATGGCCACTGTACCCGAATGTGTCTTGGTTTAAACAATATTTATTTATATATAAATCACAAACATTTTCGTACAGTTAGAGGTGTTTCAGGATCTGACAGTAAGCGTAGCGCTTATGTAGAAGTCATCTCCTGGGACAAGTATATTTTACATTAAATGAATGGCTATTGTTGTACATATAAACCAAGTGATTTCAGAGAAAGAAATACACATAACAATGCTGATTAATTCCAATAGGAGAGAGAGAGAGAGAGAGAGAGAGAGAGAGAGAGAGAGAGAGAGAGAGAGAGAGAGATCAGTGACAGCTGACAAGAAGTGCATTCGCTTACATATTAGTGTGTTAGTGACGTCAGATTTTCAGAAGAATAGTGCGACTGGCACTTCCTGTACTATTTAGGTTGCTAAAGTTGCTGTGCCCGCGAGTTAATTAACAAGCTGTCACTAATGTCTCAAAAGAGAAATTTCATATAGAAGAGCAAAAGAAACGCTAGTAGTTAAAGGAGACCGATTCATCTCACAAACTCATCCCGTGACCGGGCCGGAGCAAATAAATTAGACGGCAATATTATTTTATCTTTGTGCGTACTTAGTAACCGACTAGGCTGTGGGTCTACTAATGAACCTGCCAGAGTGAATTATATAGTCTTGAACTTTAGCAAAAAGGGTCTCATTTTCGTGGTAGGTCATAGTTTCTATGCCAAAAAGTAGGTCGTGAGAGTTATAGTTGTTGATATTGCTGGGCAGGTATCTTTGCCGAGTTTCCTCTTATCTGGGGCATGTAAAAAGGAAGTGGTGAACGCTTTCAAAGCCACCACACTGACAGGTTGGATTGGACACTATATTTTTTCTGTAGAGGTGGGAGTTTAGTGAACTGCATTCCATGGTCATTCTTGCTTGGAGAATTTGTCCCAAGCGCGAGCCCGAGTTGTAATACTTCGGGGGGTTTGTAATGTTTCTGTTGAGTCGATATTTAAACGAGTTAACTGAGGGAGCTTGCTTTACGTCTTCAGACAGAGCATTCCAAGCGCGTATTGTAGAAGGGAAAAATGAGTTGTAAAACAAGTTTGTATTGGCTTGAAGAGTTCGAATATCCGTTGAATTTCTAAAGTTGTATGAAGTGCTCTCACTAACTAGGGGTGGAATAAGATCTGAGAGGTAACTTGGCGTGAGACCGTTCATTATTTTATAAAAGATAACGAGTTTATGTTTGTCTCTCCGACTTTGGAGGGATTCCCATCCTAGATCTGAGAGCATCTTATCAATACTACATAACTTGGTTGCCCCAGTGATGATCCTTGCAGCTTCGGTGTGAATTGAGTCTAGTTGCTTTTTGGTCTGTGTTGAGCAGTTGTCCCAAACTGAGTCGCAGTACTCCAGCAATGGTCTTATAAAAGCTATGTAGGTTCTTTCAAGAGCTTTACGACTGACTCTAAATTTTAGAGCTCTCATAAGGTTAAGTCTAGTCCAGGCTTTCTTAGCAATGTTTTCGATATGGGTTGACCATATACATGTGCTTGTAAACATAAGACCTAGGTGCTTATGTGTAGCTGTGTCTTTTAAAGTGACATCGTTGAACCAAAGCGGAGGGTGGTTGGGTAGATTCATTTTCCTAGAAACAGTCATGGATAATGTTTTGCTTGCATTGAAATCGACAAGCCAATTTTGGGCCCAGTTACTAACAGATTGTAAGTCAGTGTTTAAGAGATCTGCAGCTCTTTGAGGGGCATCGACAATAACGTATAGACTTGTGTCATCTGCGAACAGTCGGACTGAGCAGCCTATATCATTGACAATGTCATTGATATACAGTAGAAATAGAAGGGGACCAAGGATTGATCCCTGGGGCACGCCTGCGTTTACTATGGACCAATCGGATGACTGCCCATTCAGAACGACGCGTTGCTTTCGTCCAGTGAGATAACTAGAGAACCAGCGAGTTATTTTTCCTGAGCAGCCTATACCTGATAGCTTATGAAGTAAACCTCTGTGCCAGACTCTGTCAAAGGCCTTACTGATGTCGCAGAATACGGCCCTGACTTCCTTACCAGTGTCTACGGCTTCACAAAAGGCATGATAAATATGCAATAGTTGATAGACAGTTGAGTCACCTTGAACAAACCCGGATTGGAATGGGGTGAGAATTTGGTTTTCCATGATATAGTTATACAGATACTTGTGAATACAACGTTCGATCGTTTTTCCCATTTGACTCAGAAGTGTAATTGGCCTATAGTTTGTTGGAATTGATTTATCGTCTTTCTTGTAAATCGGAGTAACGTTACCATATTTCCAGGGCTCAGGAAAGTAACATTGGCCCAAGGAGCGGTTAAATATAATAGAGAGAGGTTCTGCGATGAGAGTGGCTCCTTCTTTTAGGAGTCGTGGACTAATTAAATCTGGACCACAGGCTTTATTTACATTGAGATTTGATAAGACATCCTTGACGTCCTCAGCTAAAATAGTTATGGTTCTAATGGTGTGTTGAACAAGCGGCAGCTGGGGTAATGGCCTGTTATCATCTATCAATGTTGACTGAGAAGCAAAGTAATTATTAAGCATATTGGCTGTTTGGAGATCGTTTTCTGCACACTCATTATTCATAAATAGTGTGGGTATGGTATTTGATTTTTTCCCTAAATTTAGAAGTTGCTTAGATGTTTTATAAAAGAGCCTAGTGTCCGTTGTTTCACAAGATAGTAGACTGTCAAGTTTTTCGTAATATTCTTTCTTGGATTTTCTTATTTCGTTAACTATTTTGTTACGAAGACATTTATATTTCTCCCAGAGCTGGATATTGTTTGTTCTATTATGTTTTCTATAGGTACGTTTTCTTTGGCGGATGAGGCTTTTAATATGGCAGGTTATCCAGGGGTGGTCCAAAGGCCTGATTGTAACAGTTTTGTTTGGTATTCTTTCACTTGCTGCAGAAAGTATAGCAGTAGAAATGTCTTTAACGTTGTCATCAATGTCTACGGTTGAGTTAAGCTTGTCAGTTAGGTTTTGTCGGGAAAGTATTGCTCGAAACTTATCAAAGTCTGCCAGCTTATAGTTCCATATCTTTCTTTTAAACGTTTTGACAGTTGGACGTATGAATTTTAAGAGGACTATTGCCGGGCAATGATATCTAACTTGGTCTGGTATGAAGGGATCTACTACACCACTCATTAAAACATTAGATTTGTTACGTACTAAAATTAGGTCTATAAGGGAAGAGGAGCTTTCAGTAAAGTGAGTGGGTTCCTTTATTACTTGCACCAAGCTGTATTGTAAGACTAGTTCTGTCATTTTGTTGCTATTTGCCTTGGTCATATCGAAATTAAAATCCCCTAGAATAATGATATCCAGTACATTTGTATTAAATGCCCTATCAACGCTTTCGCTTATACGATCGAAATACTCTGAATTACTGTTGGGTGGTCTGTAAAATCCACCAATAAGTATTTTTTTCTTTTTCATAACAAGTTCAATCCATAAAGCCTCGAGCCCTATGACTTCTAGATCGCTCCTGCGCTTACATAAAAAAGTTTCTCGGACATAAATTACAACTCCGCCTCCAGGACGATCTCGCCTGTCTGCTCTGAAAGGTGGTGAGAAGTTTTCAATATGGATAGATTCATCTTTTACGTCTGGTTTAAGCCAGCTTTCAGAGAAGACAAGCACGTCGTATGCTTCTGCCTCGGCTTCAATTAAATCGAGCTTTGGCAGGATGCTCTGAATATTTAAGTGGAGTATACTAAGGTGGTTAGATAGCGTATCAATGGATACGTCGAGATTATTAAAACTGGCACTAGCAGAGCCCACGACAGAATCTGGACCGGGATTAGTTTCAATATCACCACTCAAAAGAACAAGAGAGAAAATCCAACATATAATTACTGCTGCTGAGAGCGAAGATATGCAGTATAGACTGAAAACAGTATTTTTCCTGGGTGGGAACAATACTCGCTTATATGGATATTTTATGTATTTGTACGTCTCATTGCTGCGCTGCAAGGCTGTGATTATACCCAATGCTGAATGACTATAGTTAGTGTTAGTGTGCTGCTGGGTAAGTATCACTGCGAGTAGAAAGAAGTGAAACTTGTTAACCGTATTTTTTTTGTCAGTGCCTAGTCCTATGGTGTTTGACACTCCGAGGAAACCACCGAGGCCATCCGATCTAAAGCGACTACCCTTCATATGCTACATAATAAAAAGTGCAGAAATATCAGGACAGCCTCAGATAGCTTACTCCGAATGCCACAATGAGTCGCACCATTTGATTCATGTAATCCCTGAAATTCCCGTCGGATGAGTGGAGGGTGAGAGTGAGTGAGTGAGTTTTAGTTTTACGTCCCACCAACAGCTAAGGTCATACGGAGACGGGACCTCGGTTTAAAGACTCATCCGAAAGTTTTGAGAAGCCCGGGATCGATCCTGCGATCCCTGGTTTGCAAGGCGAGTAGGGTAACCACTGCACCACGGAGGCTTCTAAAGTGGAGGGTGAGAGAATCGGTCATATGAAGAAAGGGAAAAAAAGTGAAAAGGCACATAAAAGGATGTATAAAAGAATATCATAGTAAAATAGGTTGGAGTAAAATGTAAACTTTGTTATGTTAGACTTAAATGAGTCTGGACTCTTGAAATGACCACTCACTTGTTGTACGAAGACGCAGCTTTTTACATAAGTGTGGGGCCATTATTCATGAGTATTGTAATGTGGAGATAAAAGAGGCGACTAGACGCTTGATACAGTTTCAGCTGTCATCCAGCACCTAACACTTAACAGGGTGCGAATTGGCCACATATGCCTTGCCAAGCTGTCAGTTTATATAGGAGCTGGATGTGTTACTATCCGATATGGGATTTCGCATGAGCGCTCACATGAAGCATGTGAGATGACATTTCACTAATTTCTATTTCTGATGAATCGGCCAATAATGCGATACTCTATCTTATCATATGACATCGTTGATAGGCAGTGGATAACTTCATGTAATAAAAGTCGCATGACCACACGTGTGATAACACTGGCGGGATTAAGGAATGTCATGACGGTGTCCATGTCAACAACGCATATTATGTGGAATAATTGTCAAAATCATGGGCGATAAAATCCAATTTAATGTTGTCATATGATGAACAGAATCACACACTCGCGGTCACCTCATATAAAACTTATGAAACTCGCCTAAGGCTCGTTTCATAAATTTCATATGAGATGGCCGCTCGAGTGAGAATCTCTGTATATGGCACCGCGTCTTGGAATGTGTTAATGCCACATTTTAAATTCGGTCATCCACCAGTGGACTAAACACACAATAAGTTAGATGCGCCCTGTAACGTTAACGTTACACGTAGGACGTCCTTAACGACGTCACTATTACTTGAGGCGAATATTGACTTCTTTTGTTAAAGGATCGTGAGTAAAATGCCTGATAAAGAGAATATCTTGAATTTCGAATTTGTGTTTCTTCGTTTATCAATCTCGTTGAAGAAAAGGGATACATACTCAGCAAAGACTTTCATTTTATCCCTTTTCTCTTATTCGCTTAAAAAATTCCACAACACGCGAACACCAATGCAAGATCCCATATTTATCGTATATAATCATTTAGTTTTTCCCCTATCTGTTCATTTTCCGACAGAAAATACAGCTTTTTTCACGGAAGGCATAATAACATTTCGTTACATTGCTCCATGACAATGACATCACGAAAACACGCTTATATAAATTTGTCCCCCGTAAACCTGACCTTCATATAGTAAAACTGGAGCTTACAGGTGTATACATTATTTTTGGTTTGGTCGCCATGAGGCGGGCAAACCGGGTATAATGACCAGATTGTAACTGTTCCATGGAGGGGCACGTGACGTGATCAACCAATCAGCTTTAACGATGATGCAATACTATACTGCATTTACAGGAAACAGCCTGTCTGAATAGCGAAACAGACCGAAAAGCAAGCGTTTCAACTCCAACAACTGATCCGGGTATTCGAATTATTAGAAAATATCAGATTGGAAATTTATCAGTGTTCGAACTGTTTGATCTGAAAGAATTCCATGCGCTAGACGAGGCTGGGTTCAATATTTTAAACGACTACGTTTTTTCCCGCCGCCCTGTCAATCCGCAAGTGATTAGAAGTTATAAATATCACTTATGCAGTGCAGAACCGTTTGATCTATAAATAAGTTAGTGTGTGCAGGGGGTCTTTGAATGCGAGCTTATCATGTAGTTACAAGTATAAGGTTACACATTATCATTAATGATATTTACACCTATTGAACTATCACAATTCCCTTTAAAATGGGCGAGTCAATTTGTGATCTCAGGAATAAAAGAAATTGATTTGTTTGGAGCAAATTCTTTTCTTAAGAGAAGCCCATATATTTTTCAAAGAATTTCCAGATAGTCTGTAATATTTTTTTTTGTTCCGGCTACACCGCAGCAGACAAAGTCCAGCTACATGTATATATGGGATGTGATGTTGAAACCCGCACGTGCAGCTACCCAGTGGAGCTAGGCGCATAGATACTTCACCCCCCCCCCCCCCCCACACACACACACCTATATTGTTTAAGCGCAAAGTGAAGCCTCAGGCGAGACTGCGCAGCCTTGTTTGTGTGTTTTCTGCTTACTCATAAGCTGTCTCAAATCAGCGTAAGCCGGGGACATGTAGCAATCCAATGCCCATCGAAGAAGTCCGCTGAAGACTGATTAGACTGCGGATGCAAAACCATCATGTTATTTAGATAGGCAAGTAACAAGAAAATGAAAATGCGGACATCATACACAATTTTAACATGTGCATGTGCGATCTTCACTTTGTGCGCGATGAAACGTTTCAAACCTCTTGAACATTGAAGACACAATCCCGAATGCACAACTGCGCAGACTTATCATTCTTTTCTGTACGCACATGCGCAATAAGTATTTTACTCGAGATTGGAGATCTGAACAGACTGATCCTTGCACTTGGTAGCTTAGAATGTGTTTGTAAAGTCGCAAGCAGATTTGGCCGGTTAAATGTACACAGTCGTTTTAAGCCGGCGCACGGCGAAAAAAAAACGTTTCAAACGAAGAACCAGATCAGCCTGCGCATCTAGCCAATGTGGCCATAGTTTTCACCTGTTGTTCTTTGATTAGCACAGAGGCCATGGTAGGCACATACGAACAACGAAGACTGTTCAAACTGCATGCATGTGCAGGCTGACCTGAGTCTTCGCCCATCGCATATGACTTATTTTCTTAATCATGTTCTCCGAAATTACTTCCAATAAAACCTTGTCACCGTGAAATAAATGGGCATCTTCACTTGCTCCTCAGAAAACCAGGGTAACCCAACAGGTTACCTGAATAAAACTACCTTTTTGCATGCAACAACCATGAATTTCACTCGCACGTGCTAAAAGACGTTCTGTGGAAAAAGGCGGGAAACTCTCAAATAATATTTAAAGGGGCGCTTCTGCTATCAAAGAGGCATTGAATCAAATGCCACAGCACAAGGAAAAAGGGTAACACTGTCACACAAATAATAATGAAAGTGGAAGCTACGCTCCAAAGAGTCTGAGAGCAAAGCGAAAACACTTACATATGCATGGTGATCCAAGCCTTTGTAGGCCACAATGCTACATCAACGACTAGGATCAGCCTGCACATTGATGCAATGTGATCAGTCTTTACTGAACCCTTAAATCTTACGAAGTCACAAGGCTAAGTGAAACCCTTTGCCTTACATACCGGTAGTGGGTGCGCATGTTCAGTGTTTGCAGGTCGTCTTCGCTGATCGCATGAGCCTGATGCAGACGATGGAATTTCACAACATAAATAAGCGAAACTCCTGTGGCTCATCAAGGGTGATCTAAGCACTTGCTGCCTGCGTTTCTCACAGTCTGATCAGTACTCGGTGAGGGTATGAACCTTCCATTACCACAGGGCTATCCAAAGTGAGAGAAGCGAAAACCATTTGCCTCACAGAGTGCATGTTAATCCGAGTCTTTGGAAGTCGCACATATTTCATGCTAAGTTTTCTTTTTTTTCGTGCGCTACCTCATATACGACCAGTACGATGCTGTAATGATAAACCCGGGAACGGTCCAAAATGCTTGTTCTGGGTGCATTTTTCGGCATTTTTTGTGTGTTCAAAGTATTAAAAATTCTGATTTCTGAAAAATTTGGGAGTTCGAATTAAATGAGAAAGTTTTCAGCCACAGATTCGAAATAATTTTGGGTGTTCGAACTGCTAGGGTGTTCGAACTAATTGGTCACCCACCGTAGTCTACCATTTTTACCGTATTTCGAAACACACCTATTCAAATACATTGTCATTTTTTGGCCAAAAAAAAAAGAAGAAATTTTAAAAAGAAAAAAATGAAATATTCAAGTTGCCTTTTTTGCTCAAAACATAGATTGCGGGGAGTCGATAGAAACGAGGCGATTCTATCGAGTACCCACAATATGCAGTCTCAGAGCATGAATACGGAAATTAATGTATACCCCTGCAAACCCGAGCTTTACTATATAAAAGTGTAGATTATATTTTCTTGTCCCTTGGGATCATTGATTCCATTGTGGAATTTTGAAAATATCTGAGGGTCACTGATGAGGCCTAATTGGCCGAAACTAGCTAGTCTGGCCCAGAAAACATGTACACTCCATATTTTTCAGTTCTGTGGTGTATTCCTTGCTTCCAAAGGATAGCCCTTTTATAGAACATATTTAACTTCACTGCAACTGGTGTGTGGGAATGTGTGGCGGCTGTAAAACGTCTCCCTGCCCTACATCAAAGTGTGCGGCCCCGCCCATAGGGGCTTGAAGAAATATATGGGCTGCATGATGCTTCCACGCAGAGCTGAATCCGGCCCGCCACTAGTACTGGTAAACCGCTTAGAGGATCTAAGCCTGTCCAGGAACCGCGGTGCGAGGCGGACCGTCCATGCTAATTAACCTATTGGTTTCATTGGGCGACAGGGCTTGAGATGTCATTTCATCTCAATGTCGGGTAAAAGTCCAACAAAATTGGAAGCAACGTCTCCAAAATGACCTTTACAGTGTTGACGGGGACGTTAAACCTCAAATCAAACAAAAACAAAAACAAAACATCATAGTGTAGATTATATTTGCTTGTCCTTTGGGATCATTGATTCCATTGTGGAATTTTGAAAATATCTTAGGGTCACTGATGAGGCCTAATTGGCCGAAACTAGCTAGTCTGGCCCGGAAAACATGTGCACACCATATTTTTCAGTTCTGTGGTGTATTCCTTGCTTCCAAAGAGTAACCCTTTTATAGAACATATTAAAGGGGATCACAATTCTATAGGCATGATTTCGTGATGTGAATACAACTTTAAGGACCTTATGGCTGCTACTCTGTTGACTCTGTCCAACTGAAAAAGGGGTCTACTCTGGAAGGGGAAGTATTTGCTCTTAAGGGGTCTACTCTAAAAGGGAAGAATTTACTTCCAAGGAGCAAATTCTTTCCTTTAAGAGTATACCCCTTAGACATATCAAAAGAGAAATTACTTTTGCAGGAGTAGCAGTCATTTTCGCAAATTTTACGTTTTGCAATGCCATTATGGAGTAAGTCCATGGGGCCATGGAAACGAAAAACAACAGAACATAACTACTACTACTCACAAAGTGTGGCTGCCTGCGATAGCTCAGTCGGATGCAGTCTGACTGGCGATAAGGAAGGCTCGGTTTCGATACCTACGGGGGTCGGCAACATTCTTTCGTGGGGATTGATTATGAAATCTTTTCTATGGTCATTCCCTCCCTTCCGCTGATTCAGGAAGGGCAGTGGTCAGTTTTTGGCGACAGAATGTGCACTGAACTGGTAAACCGCTTACGGATAAGCCTGCTCAGGAAAAGCGTGGATAGGTACACTGACAGGCCCAAACATGACCCAAATCAGTGTTAACTGGGCTGTTAAATACAAATAATCAAAACTTGCAAAGTTTACTTCACACAGATAGGAACATATTTATATATTCTGGACATCATTCGGTACGTAATAATACGTAAATGTTGGAAAGACAGAGAACGTTATTTTTTCCTCATTTATAAAGATCGCTGGGTGTAACGGGCCTCCGTGTGGCCTAGTGGATAAGAGTGCTGACTCTTAATCATTAGATCTCTCAACGGTGTAGGTTTGAGCATGGCCCAGGTCACATAATGAGAAGTTCTGCAATGGAAGGTCAGGAGGTTTTTCATCGGGTACTCTAGTTTTCGCTCACCTCCGATTAACGATCGGCTTGATGTGAGTGAAATAATCTTGAAAGTATCGTAAAACCAAACATAAAAAAGATCGCTGGGTGTGTAAAAACATTTACATATCTTTGCTACTAGAATAAACGGCAGTTCCAAGGTCGAAGGTTCTAACTCTTCCAAATATATAAAATATTTAGGGAGCGAAACAAAGTCATAACGTTGATGGGTCGTTGTTTATTGTTCTTGAGCCCAGCACAGATAGCAATAGTTTCTGTTCAAAAACTTCATGACTACTAAGTGACCTACCACCAGTTACAGACTTAGTTGTTAAACGACTTTTTGGTGCATTCGATAGGAGCTATTGTATCTGATAAGCCGAGAATGGTGTTCTTTATTTCCACTCAATACTTGACGTTTTACTAATCAGTTTCTTTTACAATTAAATTGTGATCCAGAAAGATATACAAAAGGATTGCAAATTTCAGGTTTTTGCGGAGGTACCGCTCAAAGAAACGGCCGAGGTTTAAGATACAGTCTGATTCGCAGCACTTTGTCTTGGCAGGCTTAGATCTTCCTAGGCGGTTCACCAATACAGCAGTCCAATATATTGCCCCAAGGTCTG
Source organism: Lucinisca nassula (assembly GCA_963580285.1). Taxonomy (NCBI): domain Eukaryota; kingdom Metazoa; phylum Mollusca; class Bivalvia; order Lucinida; family Lucinidae; genus Lucinisca; species Lucinisca nassula. The sequence continues at coordinate 88,050,446 of OY757011.1, read as the reverse complement.
CTCGGCCCCAGTCCATCGGGGATTGAAGAAATAGATTGGGCTGCATGATGCTTCCACACAGAGCTGATATCGGCCGCACATGAGTAGTGTTAAATCGCCTAGAAAGTCTAAGCTTGCTCAGGAAAAGTGGCTCGAGTCATTTAGTTTCATTGAGCGACAGGGCTTGAGAAGGAGTTTTATCTGCCCGTTTTATCTCAGTACTGAGTATAACTCCTACTATACAGTTTTCATCCGATCAAGCCTAAAATGTGTATGTAGTAAGGCTAAGATGTGAAGATATGCCACCAAATACTAACAGAGTTATGACCCTTTGAAAAATTCGGTTTACATTTTTGTTTGGTTAAGTTTTGTGCTATACATGTGTAAACCATATGTAAGTTACATTTAGTTTATACTTGCCATGGCGTTAAACAATTTACCACAGAATACTCATAACTACCTACCCCTCCTGATACCAAGGTCACAGACTTCGAAATTTTATGTACACGTTTTGTATTTAAGTTTATTATTTTTATTCAAAAAATGCATTAAGCGGGATAATAATATCAGCTGGCACAAATCAGAATGTAGACTGACAAGACCAAACCTATTGGATGCTTTTTGAAAGCAGCCAACTTGTTCCTTTCTCCGCCCAAATACACAGATTGTGGGCACCCGCTAGAACCGCCTTGACGGTTCCAACGAGTAACAACAATCCATGTTTCAAGCAGGAATATGAGAACTACCAAGATTTTTTTCTGATAGAAAAAAATCATTGATTGGTGGTCGTTTTTTTGTGTGTGTGTGTGTGTGTTTCCTAACATAACATAACATACAGTTATTTACACTCAGGTCGTGCTACGACACATGAGGAGCATACATAAATACAAAATACACGGACATGGTATAGTTTATCAACGACCTTTGAGAGTTCAAAGTTTAAGCGAGACGAGTCGATTCCAGTTTTTAGGGGAAGCAGGTTTCGGATACTTTTCTTTTCTCGGGATTTTAAAGATATAAATCAATGTTTTGATATTATGTACCTAGAATTGATGGTCGAGTGGTTATTGCGATGTACTGCGAGTCACACTAAAACATATTCCAGACGAGGATTAGAGTCCCAGTGGCACATTTGTTTTACATTTAATTTTTCATTTTTATTTTATCTTTTTTATGTTTAGTTATTTTCATTATTTTTTTTTTTTATATTTACATCCTTTATATTTTGTTTACTTTGTTTTATTTTCAACAATAATGTTTTTATGTTATTCTAAATGTTTTGGATGCCAGCCGCGGTAGTTCAGTCGGATCATGGCGCGTCTGACTGGTGGTCAATAGGACGCGGGCTCAACACCTGCCGGGATCAGCAACATTCTTTCCCATGGAGATTGATCATGCAATCTTTTCCATGGCCATTCCCTCCTTTCCGCTGATTCAAGAAGGGCGGTTGTTAGTTTCTGGGGAAAGAATGTGCACTGTACTGGTTAACCGCTTACGTATAAGCTTGCCCATGATAAGTGTGGATAAGTAAACTGACCGGCTCAAAAATGACCTAAATAGTGTTGCCGGGGCCGTAAAAAACATACAAACAAACGAAACTCTTTCAGATTTATTCAACAGTGCATTTGCCTTCACTGACGGCTATGAACGTACGTTCAATCATAGTACCATTTTTGATAATACTTCTTGAATCCGAGCTGCAACGATTCGCCTGTGCTCGTTCCATCTTTTCAATAAAATGAATGTAGATCTAATGTGATGGCCCCGCCCATCGGGGCTTGGAGAAATAGATCGAGTTGCACGATGCTTTCAAGCTGATCTGAAACTGACGACACATGAGCAATGGTAAACCGCTTAGTAAGTCCGAACCTGCCCAGGTAAAGTGGTGCGGGTTGGACCGTCCATACTTATTAAACCCGTTTAGTTTTATTGGGTGGCAGGGCTTGACATGTCATTTCATCTCAATGTCGGGTAAAACCCCCACAAAACTGGAATCAACTTCTCCAAACTTGACAGGGACAATAAACCTCAAATCAATCAAACAAACAAACATCTCATGTGCTCAAATTTTATAGGTTCGAAAAAATTTTTTAAAGAAAAGTAATAAAAAAAAAAGGAAAACCTAAGATTCGAACCCTAGATCTCCAAGATGGTAGACATGTTACTAAACTGTCTCGACTGGTCGTCAATCTGGCAACACGACGCGTCAGATTAAGAATATGACGGTATAACTATCGCCCAGTGTAAAAATTATCCACTACAGGCGACTTACCTAAAACACGGACGAGTCCAAAATTAAAAGTGCAGTCACGTCTCACTGCGGTTTGAAAGACTATAAGCGTTACAGAGACAATGTCAATGACAATAATGTTAATATGTAAATTATTTGTCTTGGAACGGGGTGGGGGTGGTCTAAGTACAGAACACACAGCGGTAATGAAATACAATGACACCTTTCCGGCGTCAAGACGCGCGTGTGTCATGCGCATCATGACGTCGCTTCGACGCGTTGATCTATCTTCGTCTGAATACCGAGATAGCTTGTTTGTTTAATTGATTTACGGTTTAACGTCCCCGTCAACACCGTACAAGTCATCCCGGAGACGCCGCTTCCAGCTCCGTGGGACCCCCACCAGACACTGGGCCGAAACGACATCCCAAGCCCTGTCGACCAATGAAACCATTAAGGTTTTTAAGCATGTACAGTCCGACTCGCACCGCCTTGCCCGGGCCGGCTTAGATCCTCCAAGCGGGTTACCAGTACTCGTGCGGGGTCGAACAGAGAAAGAGGAATGCGGTAGAATTACGGTATATGAAACATATGGATACGTACACAAATCACGTGCATCCCATGCAGTTGATGGTGTGTGCTCCCTGTCAGATGCAACATTGACAAATTTTACATCTAGACTTCTATATAGTCCAGGTAGTTCTTGTTGTTAATTTTGTTTTGTTTATCCAGAGAGAGAGAGAGAGAGAGAGAGAGAGAGATGCAAATATAAAAGCCATCACGCCGCCATGATACCCTTCTCCCTCAGATAACGAAAACGAAAGTACAAGGGAGAAGAGATCGGCATGATGATAATAATAGTAACGGTAAAAAAAAAAAAAAAAAAAAAAAAAAAAACATTATGATAACATTACGATAACACACCCCTGTGATGTAGTACATTTTTCAAACCTCAAAAAGCATTTTTTTCTTATGAAAATTTGTGACATTTTTCCTATTCATACACCAGACACAGGTCCTGGGTGCTCGTTAGGACCGCCTCATCGAGCCAGTTCTAACGAGCACCCACAACCCACGTCCTGGAGCAGAAATAAGGAAAACATTGTTTACCCCCGTAAACCCCAGCTTTCTCTATGTGAAGTGGGGTTTAGGGGGGTCTTTATATCACAGACTTTTTCACGTGATGATAATAATGATAAAACAAATAAACAAGTGAATAAATAATAATAATAATAATAATAAATTTAATAGTAAGAAAGCAAGGAGGATGAATAGATAGTTAAGTAAATAATGATAGTGAAGGCATATATCTGTATATATAAATGTCTTGTATTACATTGCAAAATTGTACCTTAACAACAAAAAATTGTTTTACCCCCGACATTAATATACATATACACTGTATTTCGCAAATAACGCACAAGCAACGCCGCATCACCGTTGATACCACGTCAGGACGCTGGATCGACGCCAGTGCGACGTTGCCCAAACGTCATATGTCAAGTAGGATTTCTTGTGGTCATGAAACATTTAGTCATTACTGTTCGCATTCCACAGACAGCAGGAGAGGGGGAGCATAACCTACTTAGTATACATTTTGGGTACCAAGGAGAGAGAGAGAGAGAGAGAGAGAGAGAGAGAGAGAGAGAGAGAGAGAGAGAGAGAGAGAGATACACAATATACACGCCAGTATACCCTTCTTCCTTCGGTTGCGAAAACGAAAGTACAAGGGGGAAGGAAGAAGAGAATGGCATGATAATAATTATGAAAAAAGGACATAGATATCTTGTATTTACATGACAATTTGGCAAAAATGTATGTTCTCTCATCATATTTGAATACTAGCGTGCTTCCGTAATGGACAGGTAGACCATTGTCACAGGCCACAGAATAACATTTCTCGACACTGTTACTTACTATCTAGTAAAATTACGACATTGGTCATATGACAAATAGAGGATATTTGATTTCTCCAGTGTAAGATCGAACTTCATATCACCGAATGAACACCAAAAGTAGCATTTTCACGATTGGCGTAGCCACGAGTGAAAATACAACCCCTGGTGCTCACGAGTGAGATAAAAATATATCTCACACTAAAAAAAATCAACCCCCCCCCCCCCCCCCCTATTTCTGTGAAGCTTTAAACTATGATTGATAGCGCATTTTCAAGGCAACAGCTATAACCACAGAATTTGAAGTTTTTCCGGGGCGATTTCGCGTTGATTTAGAGGTGTTCAGCGTGTTAACTGGATATAATATTGGGCACCTGAAAAACAGCTTAGAATGTGATCTAGATATAGTGATCGTACACATTTTGTTGCACATAAGGAATGACAGTCGGCTGGGACCTGAAACACATATTTGTATCTCAGGCGCCACAGAATTCATCAGACGACAATTCGTCAATATCTAACCCCCCCCCCCCCCCCCTCGCCATTTCCACCAGAAGACATAACCCGGCATCCCATGCGATGCATTCCCGTCTCCCGGGAATATGTGGAGATATACCAATACATCGTCTGCTGAAAACAGTATACCCAGCATGCACGGCCGGGGCATCGGTGTTAGAGTCTCTGTCACTCCTGTGCGCTAGTTTCTTTGTGTCTGCGCACACGAGTGTAGGCGAGTAGACCATGTTCACGTGTTGACATAGGTATGTTACTTTCAGAGTGGGGGAATTGCACGACCCGCAGAAAAAGCAACCGACTGAAGTCGGTTTTTTCTAAGAGTGCCCTAAAATCACCGTGTCATTCTGTCATTCTGTAATTCTGTCAGTCTGTCAGTCTGTCATTCTGTCTGTCCGTCCGTAACCCGTTTGTGAAAATTGGTGATAGTGACTTAACTGCTTGGAATATTTAAACAATTTTTGGCATACTGATAGATATCAATGAGATCTAACCAATGAACTTACGAAATATTACATTCCATTTAGTATAGCCTCGCCGAGGCGAAAAATGTGAAAATTTTCGAACATTTTTGAACTGCTTCTCCTCGGAAACCGATGGGCCGATTGAAGTCAAATTTCATATGGAGCCTCTATTGGATGGGGGAAACCAAAATTTGCTCATGGGGTCAAGGTCACATGACCAAAATGGCCGCCAAGAAATATATGGTTTGTCTGTCTGTCCGTCCGTAACCCGTAAGTGAAAATTGGTGATAGTGACTTAACCGCTTGGAATATTTAAACAATTTTTGGCATACTGATAGATATCAATAAGTTCTAACCAATGAACTTGCGAAATATTACATTCCATTTAGTATAGCCTCGCCGAGGCGAAAAATGTGAAAATTTTCGAACTGCTTCTCCTCGGAAACCGTTGGGCCGATTGAAGTCAAATTTCATATGGAGCCTCTATGGGATGGGGGAAACCAAAATTTGCTCATGGGGTCCAGGTCACATGACCAAAATGGCCGCCAAGCCATATATGGTAAAAACCCTTCAAAAATAGTCTTCTCCAGAACCACTGGGCAAATTTCCACGAAACTTGATAAATAGCATCTGGGATGTAGGCCTATCATAATTAGCTAAAATGGTGACACTGGGTTGACCTTGACCTTCTTTGGGTCCGTCCGTAACCCGTTTGTGAAAATTGGTGATAGTGACTTAACCGCTTGGAATATTTAAACAATTTTTGGCATACTGATAGATATCAATGAGATCTAACCAATGAACTTACGAAATATTACATTCCATTTAGTATAGCCTCGCCGAGGCGAAAAATGTGAAATTTTTCGAACATTTTTGAACTGCTTCTCCTCGGAAACCGTTGGGCCGATTGAAGTCAAATTTCATATGGAGCCTCTATGGGATGGGGGAAACCAAAATTTGCTCATGGGGTCAAGGTCACATGACCAAAATGGCCGCCAAGCCATATATGGTTTGTCTGTCTGTCCGTCCGTAACCCATTTGTGAAAATTGGTGATAGTGACTTAACCGCTTGGAATATTTAAACAATTTTTGGCATACTGATAGATATCAATGAGATCTAATCAATGAACTTGCGAAATATTACATTCCATTTAGTATAGCTTCGCCGAGGCGAAAAATGTGAAAATTTTCGAACTGCTTCTCCTCGGAAACCGTTGGGCCGATTGAAATCAAATTTCATATGGAGCCTCTATGGGATGGGGGAAACCAAAAATTGCTCATGGGGTCCAGGACACATGACCAAAATGGCCGCCAAGCCATATATGGTCTGTCTATCTGTCCGTCCGTAACCCGTTTGTGAAAATTGGTGATAGTGACTTAACCGCTAGGAATATTTAAACAATTTTTGGCATACTGATAAATATCAATGAGATCTTATCAATGAACTTGCGAAATATTACATTCCATTTAGTACAGCCTCGCCGAGGCGAAAAATGTGAAAATTTTCGAACTGCTTCTCCTCGGAAATCGTTGGGCCGATTGAAGTCAAATTTCATATGGAGCCTCTACGGGATGGGGGAAACCAAAATTTCCTCATTGGGTCCAGGTCACATGACCAAAATGGCCGCCAAGCAGTATTTGGTAAAAACCCTTCAAAAATAGTCTTCTCCAGAACCACTGTGCAGATTTCCACGAAACTTGATAAATAGCATCTGGAACGTAGGCCCATCATAAATTGCTAAAATGGTGACCCTGGGTTGACCTTGACCTTCTTTGTGCCTAGGTCAAACTTTGACACATATGCTTTTGTGTTTGATTTTATCCTGCAAACGATTCAGAATACAGTACTAAAGTATAAGATATATTTTTGCTCCTTACGATAAGGCGCATTTATTGGGGGAACCGTTTTATGTCCAGGTCACATGACCAAAATGGCCGCCATACCCATATATGGTAACACTCATAAAGCTAAAAGCATCCGGTTTTCGTGAGTATGCACATGTGCCCGCCAGTGTATGAGAATGTGCATGTGGTGCGTGTGCGTATACTTGAGAACGCGCCTGTGTGCGATCATGCGTGTGTGCGTTTGTGGGTGTTGGTTACTACGCGTAGGCGCTCCCAGTTGTGCAACAAAACGTGTGTGCCCTGTAATTAATATGTTTGCTACACAGGCCCTTTTACGAAATCAGTTAAACAGTGCCCAACTGTTGATCATCATCACCATCGTTATGGTTGTGCACTCATTCACGGTCAGATATTAAAAGTCACGTAAGTAGTGAGTGATCTACCCATTTTGTACAATTGAAGGGGTTAGTGCAAGAATGTACCTAAGTCCATTTTTGGTAAAATCTGAGATATTGTTATTTTCAGATATATCATACCAAGACCTACAATATGATATATGGTTTGATATGCTTTATTTCTTTATTGGCATTAAAAATGACAGTTACATTGAATCGTTGGAAGGGTCCTAAGTCCAAGGTCGTATCTTTGGTGCAAGAAGGGGCCTAAGTCCATTTTTTCCACAAACAACTTCAAGTTATCGGTGTATGTGTTGTTCATTTGTTTCAGCTCTTTGTTTTAAGAAACTTATAAAGAGTCTACAAAAGATAAAATATACATATTCAATAAAATGTAATAGGTTTCTGCTCTACTTAGGCCCCTTCTTGCATAAACACATTATTGAAATTAATGAATATCTGCAATATACTTCGGACTATTTATGCGATCTTTACACCATTTCATATCATAGAATATATCAACAGAACTATTTATTTAAAATAAGAAACACAAAATATGAAATTTTCGCAAAATACTTTGTTTTTCGCGTTTTTTCTCAAAATAATGAAAATGTGACTTAGGTACCTTCTTGCACTAACCCCTTCAATTGTAATTCTCCGTAAATTGTACAGCACAAGACCTTTTCAATTTTTTAGGGGCGACAGTTTTTTTTTTTTTTTTTTTTTGTTCGGAAGATACCTCAACTTTTTGCAAACAGTGCGGACCCTGATCAGACGCCGCGCATTATGTCTTACGGAAGAAGGTTAAAGAGGACTGCTCACGATGGGCCTCTAGGGACGGCCATTCTAGCTCGTGGCCAATCCTCGTCCTTACTTCCGTCGCGATTTAGACAAACAATCTGTTCAGTCCGCATGGAGGCATCCTCATCAGTGCAACATGTCCGTGAACACAAAACTAAAAGAACCACAGGGATGAAACAACGGTGAGGACTCGACAGCAAGAAACCACTGAAATGCTGGAGCAAAAGAAAAACAACAGTTAGACTACGATGGGCCCGACCAGAGACAGAGCATCAGGCACCAACAAACTTTACATAAATTAGGTTCTCTCTGTTTCTCAGTAATCCTTTACGCTGGAACCGTCATAGAATCTGAGGCCTGACCCACTGGCGTTCAGTTAAAGAGGGAAACAAAGTTGTCAACCGTGATTGGGTTAACTACCATTAAGGCTGACACGATTAATCGTATAATCGATTAATCGATCGATAAATTCCACAAAAATGATTATCATTTCTGATTTGCTTTTAATCGATTACTTGGTAGGTACAATTTACTACCCAAAGTTATGCCTAAAATAGCTGGATGAGAGGCAATCAGTGCAGACCCTGATGAGACGCCGCATTATGTGGCGTCTCACCTGGGTCTACACTGTTTGCTCAGGCCTGTCTGTTCAAATATTCATATGGTAAAGTGCAACATATGGTAAGAGTTATGCTCAGACAGAAAGCCAGACAGGTAAAATAATGACAAAAACCTTAGCGATTACTAATCGATTATCGATCGCAATGACAGGACTGATAATCGATTATCTTTGCAGCTCCGATTAGCCAGCCCTAACTACCATGCATGCAGTCTGTCGTATAACATTTGTGTAAGTTTTCTTACATGCTTTTCAATGAAATATAGAGATTTCACAGTAAAGTCAAAACTCGTCACCAAATCCGGTTTTGTTTTGTTTTTATCTCTGATTGTTTGAGAATTCGATTACTCATTGAAAACAATAATAAAAATAAATAAATAAATAAGTAAATGTGTGTGTGAAACATTCATGCCCCCAGACATCGCATGTGAAATATGAAAGCCCTATCACTAACCAATCACAAGGTATGGCTGATGTTAAAGTTTTTAAAAACTAGGTCAAGGTCAGGATAATAAGGTAAACAATTATGGTTCCAAAGGAAAGGTCTTGCCATAAGAAATACACACGTGAAATACGAAAGCCCTATCACCAATCGAAAGTTATGCACAGTGTTAAGACTTTAAAAAGTATGTCAAACATCAAGAGCTAAGATCACAAATTATGGTATCACCGGAGAGGTCTTGTGACAAGGAATGCACATGTAAAATATGAAAGCCATTTTACTTTCAAATCAGAAGTTACGGCCAATAGTTAAGTTTTTTTAATGTAGGTCAATTTGTTTGTTTGTTTGATTTGAGGTATAACGGCCCCGTCAGCACTGTAAAGGTCATTTTGGAGACGCTGCTTCCAATTTTGTGGGACTTTTACCCGACGTTGAGCTGAAATGACATCTCACGCCCTGCCGCCCAGTGCAACCAATAGGGTTTATAAGCATGGACGGTCCGACTCTCGCACCGCTTTGCCTGGGCAGGCTTAGATCCTCTAAGCGGTTTATCAGTACTCGTGTGCGGGTCGGTTTCAGCTCTGCGTGGAAGCATCATGCAGCCCATCTATTTCTTCAAGCCCCGATGGGCGGGGGCCGCAATGTAGGTCAAATGTCAAGGTCAAGGTAAAAAGGTCGGAAATGGTGGTGCCACTGGCAAGGTCTTATGACATGGAATGCACTCTATCACTAACCAATCAAAAGTTATGGCCAATGTTTAGGTTTTTTAAAAAGGAGGTCAAGCATCAAGGTCAAGGTCAGGAGGTCAAAAATTATCGTGTCACTGAAAAGGACTTGTGACAAGGAATGCACATGTGAAATATGAAAGTCATGTCACTAACCAGTCAAAGGTTATGGCCAATATTAAAGTCTTTAACAAGTAGGTCGAATGTCATGGTCAAGGTTACAGGGTAAAACATATGGTACCGCTGGTGACATCTTGTGAGATAGGATGCACATGTGAAAAATGGAAGCCTTATCACTTACCATTCAAAAGTAATGGTCAATTAACGTTTAAAAGTAGGTCAAACGTCGTCGATATTACGAGATCAAAAATTATGATACCACTGGAAAGATCTTGTGACAAGTAATGCACATGTGAAATATGAAAGTCATATCAGTTACCATTAAAAAGTTATGCCCATTGTTGCAAATGTTATTTTTAATTAGGTCAAAGGTCAAGATCACGAGATAAAAAAATGAAGATCACAAGGTCAAACTTTATGCTGCCGCTGGAAAGATCTTGTGACAGAATACACATATGAAATATGAAAGCCCTATCTCTTACCAATAAAAAGTTATGGCCAATGTTAAAGTTTCTAAAAAGTAGGTCAAGCGTCAAGGTCAAGGTCATGAGGTCAAAAATTATGGCACCACTGGAAAGGTCTTGTGACAGGGAATGCACATTTTAAATATGAAAGCCTTAGCAGTTACCATTCAAAAGTTATGTCTAATGTTTCCAATGTTATTTTTTTAAAGCAGGTCAAATGTCAAGGTCAATGTCACGCGATAATAAATATGGTACCACTGGAAAAGTCTAGTGACAAGGAATGCACATATGAAATATGAAATCCCTATCAGTTACCGTTAAAATAATATGCCCAATGGTAAAGTTTTTGCAAACAGACGGACGGACAGATAGAGCAAAAACTTTTTGCCCATAAAAATTTCAATTTATTCGATGTAAGCTATTCGTAATGAATGTCTGAAATTATGTCAGTACGTTCGCACGTCATTTACCGACGTAACGCAATAAATCATCAGGAGAACAAGTCCGTGAAATGAAACCCCCCCCCCCCTAAACCCCACTTTATATAGAGAAAACTGGGGTTTAAGGGAGTAAACATTATTTTTCTTATTTTTACTCCAAGACATAGGTTGTGGGTACTCGTTAGAACCGCCTCAATGAGGCGGTTCTAACGAGCACCCACAACCTATGTTTGTAGTATTTATAAGAAAAATATCACAGATTTTCATCAGAAAAGTAGCCATTTTGGAGATGTGAAAAAATGCACTATGCCAAACGGTCGTGTTATCGTAATGTGCATGCTACGCCATATGAGCTTAGCAACTGCGAGTATCGTCTGAATATAAATTTCAAGTGAACAGTCGGTCGGTTGTAAGTAGACAAATCACTCGCGTTGCGCGCTCGTGATTTGATCTACTTTACAACTGACCTCCAAACAGTGATATATCACACAATAAATCACTGCTTGAGGTGATCTATTTCTTAAATGTTAGTTATTTTGATTCTTGGCTGGGAATATGTGATCGCATTCTCCGCCGGATAGCAGTATTTGCCCGAGCCGTTAGGAGAGGGCAGATATCGCTTTCAGGCGGGGATGTTTTTTCAAGATGATTTGCACAATGTTGCAATGTTTTGTTTTCCAAAGAATTCTTTGTAGCGGACTTCTTGAGAAGCGCATGTTTACATGTGATGTCATCAAACGCGCACTTCCTGTAGAACTACGTTGATCACGGTGATCAGTGGGGAAACGCTAACGTCATACTAGAATTAAGAAGTATATCGGCTTAACCCATATATGACAATGGAATCTTCCATCTTATAAATTTGGAGTTGTCCATTTTCAATTATAGGGGTGTCAGATTTGTTTTGTTTAATGTAAGTTGTACAAAAATGTATGTTCTTTGAGCAAACAGTGTAGACCCAGATCAGACGCCGCGTTATGCGGCGTCTGATCTGGGTCTACACTGTTTGCCAACGTCCCAAAAAAGGGCCACTAGGCATATTTGGGTTAAGCAGTGATTTACTATATTGGGTGATATATCACTGTTTAGCGTTCAGTCGTAATGTAGATCAAATCATGAGCGCGTAGCGCGAGTGATTTGTCTACTTACAACTGACCGACAATCGGTGATATATTACTTAATATATCACGTCACTAGAGCTGATCTATTTCGATTCTAGCACACTAAACGACGAAATGCTACTGATTACTTCGTCCACCTTTCTTTAAAGGAACCCCGCCAGTATAATTGACTGTTGCCTATCGCATGCGTTTACCCGTTCTCATAACATAGTTGATACAAGAAAACGACGTTACACCATCTAACGTCATGAGGTCATATAACGGGATAAAAAGGCGCCAATTCACGTCGCGTTCTTCAGTGCACCCTGTGATTTATCACTCAATATATCACTAGACTTTACTATATAAAACAAAACAAAATTGAGCGACCAGTGTTAGAATGAGAGTTTTATAACGTAAAACAATGAAATAAAGTACGCAATGAATTTTAACCAATCAGAAGTTTGTATCTATTTAATCATCAGCTCAAAATCATTGTGGTGCATGATATTAGTTTGTTTTCTGTGCACTAAATCCAAATTCTAATGCACTTGCATATGTAACGCGACGTCTGATTGGATAACGGCAAACATTTGCGACAGTATATTCTGTGATATACTGTCGGAAACCCGACGTCATCGCGTAACGTCGCTTTTCATTGGCTGGCATTTGGTTTTACGCAGCTCACAGCGCTAGCCGTTTTGTGCAAAACAGTACGGTTTTTAACAAAACAACCGTATACGTGAATTAGAATGTGGATAACTGTATTGCAAAATTGTGATTTGGGGAGGTGAATCGTCGGTTTTACGGTCATAAATTACTGAATTAATTTTCTTCTTTTTCTCTTTTCCAAGCTGGCGGACATCGCAATCCAGGGAAGATGAGCGTTGCTCACTGGGTATACGGAAAATAACTGCCCTTGCGCTGTCCAACCGAAACCCTGCCCAGCAGGCACACGCCGTTAGGGCAACGTCAAATCAACGTCGGTGCAACGTTGCACCGACGTAGTTGTGACGTTGCATGAACGTCATGACGTTGTGTCGACATTGATGTGACGTCAGAACTACCCATGTGCCCGCTGGGTGCAGGTTTCTTTGCTGTATACATGATATAGCAAATAACGTTATCCATTAAATAACAGCGAGTCGATTGAGACAACCCTTGATGCATGCAGAAATATCTTATGAAGGTGATTTTTACAGACGTAGAATGAATACCCGCGTTGCACTTATATGAACGTATGCAGAAATTTCGAATGAAGGTGACTTTGAAAGATGCACATAATATGCATAGCTAAGCGAAAAGCGCTAAGAAGCACCCAAAGACTATTATTATTCGCCACTGATGACCGCTATTTATGATATTCATTCGGCATGATTGATGGTGTCAACTTCGGCACAACAAACGGAAAATTGGCATATTATTATTACACTAATGCAAGTGATTATTATACCTATTCATCTGTTTATTATGCCGATATACAAGGTCACAGTACTGTTGTTGCAACAACAACATGTATTATTGCTATCGCTCTACTACTACTACTACTACTACTACTACTACTACTTTTAATGATAATAATAATAACTGCACCATTGGCATTACTACTGCTACATCCGGGCTCGTGGTCGTTTCAATTATGAAACTCGACAGAGGCTCGTTTATAAATTTCGTATCAAATGACAACAAATGTAATTAAAGTATCAGCATTTAATGGAAAAAGCAGAAGCCTACAAGAGTATAGTTCGGTCCAAGCTACAGTACTGTGGTTCAACTTGAGTCCGTACATATATATAGTTGTAGAGTATACGGACCTATGTTTTTAGGGGTTTTATTTTTGGCACAGGATGTACCAGAAATGTATGCTGAATGAGTGGGTGTTGATACCCACCCTCAGGTTTTCTGTCGATTTTTTAACTGAGCTTTAACGTCCCCGTCAACACTATTAATGAAGGTCATTTTGGAGACATCGCTTCCTGTTTTGTGGGACTTTTACCCGACATTGGGATGAAATGACATCTCAAGTCCTGCCGCCCAATGAAACCAGTAAATGAATGAACGATCCGATTCGCACCGATTTTCCTGGCCAGGCTTAGGCCATCTAAGCGGTTTGCCAGTACTCATGTGCGGTCGGCCTCAGCCCTGCGTGGAAGCACTTTGCAGCCCAATCTATTTCTTCAAGCCCCGATTGGCAGGGGCGGTCTGTCAAATTGTACCATTTCTGGGTAAGGAAAGAAAGGAAACAAACCAAATCTAATAAACAAATGAGCCGGAGCACAGCATTACAGACAACTTACATGTACGCCAAGCGAAGAATCAGATCAGCCTGCGTTTCCATCTAGTCTAACCTGAGACTTCTCTTGCTGCATGGAGCATTGGGTCCTTAGCTATCCTTAGAGCGCACAACGAAGACTCTGATCAGACTGCGCGGATGCGCAGGCTGATCTGAGACTTCGCTGGGCGCACATGTCTTATTGTAGGATTTGTCGTGAGGATTTGTCGTGCGCTGGCTCAAATAATCTTGCCATTAGGAGAAAGCTAAAGATATCTTTACAAGACGAGGTAAAACGGACCAATTTACCCCACTATCGGGGTAAGTTGGTCCGAACCGCGGGGTAAGTTGGACCGACTGGGATTCAACGAGAAAATCAGGAAGTAATGATGGGTCGATAAATGCCATTTTTGACAAAAGATCTGAGAAATTACGTGGCTTCAGTAACAACGCAGTAGACTGTCGAGCGATAATCTTAACACAAAGTCCTGAGATGATCAGCCAACTGTGCATTTTGCCGGATATTTTTCTCAAAAACCGCCGATTTGATTGAAAAACCCCATTAAAGTCATACCGTAGAGTAGAACGGGGGTAGTTGGTCCTAAGATTATGATTTGTCTTCAACAGCTGGGACTGATCTCTATTTCTCAAAACGATTTTGATACTATGTAACTTGCTCAATAATTTGCTGCTGTTTTTCATTCAGAAAATGCCAGATTCTGATAAATACAAATGCTTTTTCGACGGACCAACTTACCCCGTCGTTACCCCGACCCTAGCACCTGGTAGATCTTCACAAATGACAGGAACGTCATTGAATTTAGAAACACCAAATACACTCATTTGAAAACCTTAGATAATGAGCTTTCAGGAAAAGTATAACATTTGCATGTTATTTGTTACACATAAAAAAGACATACAAATGATTCCAATTGTGATAAAGTCACTTTTGTGGTACAAAATCAGTTTTTGTTCTCTAAAGTTTTTACGCCTTTCTTGATCGCCATCTAATTTTCTTCAGAAAGTGTGTCACGATCAAGCATTCCATTAAGCTAAATCATTTTGCCATGACCCTTCTCAGTTCAGAGAAATTGCCCTCGGACCACCTTGCCCCACGGACCAACTAGCCCCGGTCTCCCCTACTCATTCAGTAAATCGTAGAAAAAAGATGAGATTTATCGCGTCTGAGATCTGCAGCACAGATTAATGGTGGTATATGTAAAAAAAGCTGACAAAAAATTGTGTCAATCTTATTCTTTGTGAATAATATCCACCATAAATGAATTTTGTTATGATGTGGCCATATGTGTAGATCCGTTTACAAAAGTACATCGTAACTGTAATGATAACTGTGGATATAACTGTAATGTTAACCTTTACCACTCTCTAGGCTAATTCAGCAGACGACAAATTGTCGATATCTTTCTTATTTTTCCAAGAAAGCAGGACTTAATAATCAGAATTGAAAAATAAAAGTAAGGGCAATGACCATGAATCAATACAATAACCTTAGACTCGGAAAAGTAACCCAGACATATAGCATGACATCGTGTGTAAAATTAGCCAAATGAACAGTTTTTGCCCCGCCCCCCCCCCAGTTTGGTGGCCACACGGATATCCAAAATAAAAGGTATTAGCGCTGCATACATGCATACATACAAAGACAAAAGATTACAATGAATAACATCAAAAGAAGGACCGCCTTGGAACGTATATTGAGGGCTTAAATCGAATTCACATGGTTACAATCCCCGCCCCTCGCTTCTGTGGTTTATACGGTTTGAAGAAATAGATGGGCTGCATGATGCTTCCACGCAGAGCTGAAACTGACCCGCACACGAGTACTGGTAAACCACTAAGAGGATCTAAGCCTGCCCAGGCAAAGCGGTACGAGTCAGACCGCCAGTGCTTTTAAACCCTATTGGTTTCATTGGGCGGCAGGGCTTGAGATCTCATTTCATCTCAATGTCGGGTAAAAGTCCCACAAAATTGGAAGCAACGTCTCCAAACTGACCATTACAGTATTGACGGGGACGTTAAACCTCAATTCTAACATGGGAATGGAAAAAAACTGTGTTTTATTCTCCAACAAATCACGACAAGGAAGAGCGTGACGAGTGACGTCATTAAAAACTGCCAATTTATGAAGTCACTAGTCGATTTCCTTGTCGTTGGACGGTCGCAGCGAAAATGTTAGAAAAGGATATAAATGCATGTGTTTCTGTCGATAATTTTAGCGGGATTTCTTTTAACAATGTCGAAAAGTTGTGAGAATTTGAAGGCAACAACAGCATTATTGCCGATTTTCAGCCTGTTAGAATCGAAATAGATCAGCTCTAGTTTGTGATTTGTTGAGTAATAAATCACAGTTTGTCGGTTGTAAGTAGACAAATCACGCGCGCTACGCGCTCGTGATTTGATCTACTTTTCAACTGACCTCCAAACTGTGATTTATTACTCAACAAATCACAGTTAGAGCTGATCTTTTTCTTAAATCAAGCAAACATAGGTAATTTATTCAGTTCGGGCAATATCTCCCAGAACATTAACAAATTCAGACGAAGCAACGATAAGGACTCAAAAGCTTGAAATAACTAGATGCTGAAGCAAAAGAAAATTAAAAGTTGTCCTATGCTGGTGTTGGTTGGTGCCTGATGCTCTGTCTCTGGTTGGGCTCATCGGAGTCTTACTGTTGGTTTTCTTTTGCTCCAGCATTTCAGTGGTTTCTTGCTGTCGAATTCCCACCGTTGTTTCATCTCTGTGGTTGTTGTGTTCTCGGAGATGTTGCACTGAGGCCTTCAGACGGACTGCACAAACTATTTGTCTAAATCGCAACGGAAGTACTCTAATTGTCAGTAAGCCTTTACGCTGGAACCGTCATAGAATCAGAGGCCTGGCCCACCGGCGTGCAATTAAAGAAGAAAGCAAAGCTGTCAACCATGATTGGGTAAACTACCATGCATGCAGTCTGTCGTATAACATTTATGCTGTACCCGGTCTTTTTATATCGAAGCATGATTTTACGACATTGGATGCTGAAGTCATCGCAAGTATATGTTTTTCTGAATGTATATACTAAGTCACCATAAAATTCGGGTTCCGATAGGTCTTGTTGCAGAAGAGATTTAAGTACAACATTGAATTTTGAAATTAAATCGGAATTACGTCTATACAATTTTGAAAAGGCTGTGCGTAGTTTATAATACCGATAACCATGATTCAGAAGTTTAGCAGTTAACAATTTATTACGGGTGTTGAAGTCAGTTATATGACTAGACACTCTGGCAAATCGAATTAAATGCAAAATATAAACACTATAGGATGCCGCAAGAGGAACATCACCATCCAAGAAAGGAAAATTAACGATATCAAAATCATCGCGTTTATCATAAAGTTTGCAGGAAACAAACCCATCTACAATAGATAGATGTAAATCCAAAAGCGTGGCTACTTTATGTACAGTGCCCGGAAATTCATATTATTAGCTCTGAAGGCATCATTTACAATAATGAATTTGTAATGTCTTGTATTTCTCTAAAATGGAGTTATATAAAAGTAAAGAAACATATGAAAGTATAAAAACAAAAACTACATATCCTGTTGCACGAAAAAGGGTACTTTTTTTTAGAATAAATGCGTTTTTCATCAGTGCAGTATAAGTTTTGTCACCATCTAATTGTATTAGAGACATATTCAACACGTTAAATATTTAACAATTAATCCTTGAATATTCTGTAACTAATGAGGCATGTTGTAGCATCAATGGCGGTAAAAATGCCCTAAAAAGATGCCTTATACACAGAATCTAATATATCCCATACACAAACAATGCTGTCAGTTTTAGACATTATATGGATCCTGACCATCTAAATAGGATACTTGATTTGCAAATACAAATAACTTTACTTATAATATTAAAATAAAAAGCTCAAAATAATGAAATATGTAAAATAAGATAAGTGACTGGCAGGAAAAAATGGTGACTTCAGATATTTTTGTTATGGTTTGTCTTTGGGTGTTTGTGTCGCTTATATTATTTTTTATCAGTTACCCCTCATATAAATTGTATTGTAACGCATTGACCTGATAAAGATACGCTATCTCAGGACAAGTGAGCTTTATCAGGTCAACGTGACATAACACTTTTACGAATGACCCGTACTACTGGAAATATTGGCAAAAAATGTTTTAAATACTGGAAAATACATAAAAATATCATAGGAAAAATACGATCAGATGATACTAAATATATGGACCGATTATTGCACGCCGGAATGTTGGGACGAACTGAGGACTATCGATAACCTATCGTAAATTGCATATTTAAAGAGTGTACAAGGGGTTAAACTGATAAATAGAATACCAGATTTGTGTCATTTGATGTCAAGTTTATCAGGCTCGGCCAGCCTCTCGATTCTACACGCGTTCTCGAATAAAAATCAAAAATGAGTTCCTTTAAGAGCAATGAAAACATTCATAAGACAGAAGATGGGTCGAAGCCTGTCTGATAAACTTGATATCAAAAGACACGAACCTGGTATTCTCTATATTTTGGATAGCCTATTGGCCATTTTGTGGGAAAGTAACTGTCTGTTTGGCTTTCCGCTATTGGTGTTTCGATTAGGGTCTGTTGTTTCATGTTTGTGTTCTTCCCTTTGGTGTCTCTGATGGGAGCTGTGGGTTAATTGTATCGATTCCAGATCATTGCCTCCACTTCTATTTAAGAAATAATCTCCACGTACCGTGTGTTATCGTGATTAACACACGGTGTTGGAGGGCAGATTGGGAAATATTAATTCACGACGGCGAAGCCGGAGTGAATTAATATTCGCATCTGCCCGACAACACCGTGTGTTAATCACGATAACACATCGGGTGCGTGGAAATTATTTCGATTCTAACATGATGCTAAACTGAAATACAGTAGTAACAAAGCGTTATCTTGGGGACTATTTTGCAGCGGATGTCGACAGAAGGAAATGTTTACATGCAACGTCACGATGACGCCAAATTGCACGCACCACGTTGACGACGTGAATTATCGCATATTTGCAAACGCTGACGTTTCCACTGGGTTCAATGGGAAAAACGTTAACGTCATGTTAGAATATGATATAGATAGTCATTGGTGTTTAGTTAGAATGACATATGTATATATACATTTTTAAGACATCATTATACACCAATGTTTCAATTTAAAATGTATTACTTTTTCATTGAAAGAAATGTAATACAAAAATAAAGAGACAAATGATACAAAAGACATCTCTCGGTGGTCTAAAATAGCCTTTTCTAACAAGTTATGAGCTGACATTGGCAACACGTGCATAACCAATCACTTGCAACGGCATCTCATTATTCAAATGCGCTGCTCTGAAAACCCTGAGTCAGTATGTTCTAAAATCGAGTTCTTGTAACCTTTAATATGAGCCAGCGCATGACAAAACCTACAATAAGACATGTGCGTCCAACGAAGACTCAGATCAGCCTGCGCATTCGCGCAGTCTGATCAGAGTCTTCGTTGTGCGCTGTCAGGATAGCTAAGGGTCCAATGCTCCTTCATGCAGCAAGAGAAGTCTCGAGTTAGACTATATGGATGCGCAGGCTGATCTGAGTCTTCGGTGGGCGCACATGTCTTATTGTAGGCTTTGTCGTGCGCTGGCTCATATTCCTTTAGTCTTTTTTAGCTCACCTGAGCACGAAGTGCTCAAGGTGAGCTATTGTGATCGCCTTTTGTCCGGCGTCCGTCGTGCGTCGTGCGTCGTGCGTCGTGCGTCGTCAACAATTCACTTAAATGACATCTCCTCCTAAACCAGTGAATGGATTTCAAAATACTTTCATAGAAATGTTCCTTGGGTGACCCTCTACCAAAATTGCTAAAATGGTTCCGCTCCGCAGAACAAAATGGCCGCCAGAGCTAAAAATAGAAAAACCTTTAAACGACATCTCCTCCTAGCCCCTTGGCCCGATTTCAAAATAATTTCACAGAAATGTTCCTTGGATGACCCTCTACCAAAATTGCTAAAATGGTTCCGCTCCGCTGAACAAAATGGCCGCCAGAGCTAAAAATAGAAAAACCTTTAAACAACATCTCCTCCTAGCCCTTTGGCCCGATTTCAAAATAATTTCACAGAAATGTTCCTGGGATGACCCTCTACCGAAATTGCTAAAATGGTTCCGCTCCGCTGAACAAAATGGCCGCCAGAGCTAAAAATAGAAAAACCTTTAAACGACATCTCCTCCTAGCCCTTTGGCCCGATTTCAAAATAATTTCACTGAAATGTTTCTTGGATGACCTTCTACCGAAATTGCTAAAATGGTTCCGCTCCGCTGAACAAAATGGCCGCAAGAGCTAAAAATAGAAAAACCTTTAAACGACATCTCCTCCTAGCCCTTTGGTCCGATTTCAAAATAATTTCACAGAAATGTTCCTTGGATGACCCTCTACCAAAATTGCTAAAATGGTTCTGCTCTGCAGAACAAAATGGCCGCCAGAGCTAAAAATAGAAAAACCTTTAAACGACATCTCCTCCTAGCCCTTTGGCCTGATTTCAAAATAATTTCATAGAAATGTTCCTTGGATGACCCTCTACCAAAATTGCTAAAATGGTTCTGCTCCGCTGAACAAAATGGCCGCCAGAGCTAAAAATAGAAAAACCTTTAAACGACATCTCCTCCTAGCCCTTTGGCCCGAGTTCAAAATAATTTCACAGAAATGTTCCTTGGATGACCCTCTAAAGAAATTGCTAAAATGGTTCTGCTCCGCTGAACAAAATGGCCGCCAGAGCTAAAAATAGAAAAACCTTTAAACGACATCTCCTCCTAGCCCTTTGGCCCGTTTTCAAAATAATTTCACAGAAATGTTCCTGGGATGACCCTCTACCGAAATTGCTAAAATGGTTCCTCTCCGCTGAACAAAATGGCTGCCAGAGCTAAAAATAGAAAAACCTTTAAACGACATCTCCTCCTAGCCCTTTGGCCCGATTTCAACATTATTTCACTGAAATGTTTCTTGGAGGACCCTCTACTGAAATTGCTAAAATGGTTCCCCTCCGCTGAACAAAATGGCCGCAAGAGCTAAAAATAGAAAAACCTTTAAACGACATCTCCTCCTAGCCCTTTCATCTGATTTCAAAATAATTTCACAGAAATGTTCCTTGGATGACCCTCTACCAAAATTGCTAAAATGGTTCCACTCCGCTGAAAAAAATGGCCGCCAGAGCTAAAAATAGAAAAACCTTTAAACGACATCTCCTCCTAGCCCTTTGGCCTGATTTCAAAATTATTTCACTGAAATGTTCCTTGGATGACCCTTTACAGAATTTGCTAAAATGGTTCCGCTCCGCTGAACAAAATGGCCGCCAGAGCTAAAAATAGAAAAACCTTTAAACGACATCTTCTAGCCCGATTTCAAAATAATTTCACTGAAATGTTTCTTGGGTGACCCTATACCGAAATTGATAAAATGGTTCTGCTCCGCTGAACAAAATGGCCACCAGAGCTAAAAATAGAAATACCTTTAAGCAACATCTCCTCCTAGCCCTTTGGCCCGATTTCATATTATAGCCTGGGCCAATAATGGCTCTCCCAGGGGCCCACTTGATACCCTATGGATCAGGTGAGCGATCCAGGGCCATCATGGCCCTCTTGTCTACATTATATGATGTGTGAAGGGCTGTTATGGCATTTCTCTTTTTCTGAGGCTTCAAACAGGGATATAATGGAGCACGTTTATCCAGCAATATCTTCTTAACACACTGTATCACCAGTGCATTCACATGTGACACCCTGAAAGAGTTCCATTGATGAAATAATATCTTCAATAAAATAGAAGTGAAGGCAATGATCAAGAATCGATACATTTAACCCACACCTCCTATCAGGGACACCATAGGGAACGAAACACAAACATGAAATAATTAGACCCTAATGGAAACATTAATAACGCAAAGCCAAAAGGACAGTTACTTTTCCACAAAATGGCCAATTGGCTATTCAAGACAAAAAGATATAAGCGATACACACACTCAACGACAATATATCACAAAAATAATTGCGTTTGGGATTGAAGTGAAATCACAATTGACTCAAAGCTGGTGTATGAATGTCATTTGACGTGTCACCAGTAACAATTCTAACAATTCTGAAGTGTGAGTGTTTGAGTTTTACGTCCCACCAACAACTAAGGTCATACGGAGACGGGACCTCGGTTTAAAGACTCATTCGAAAGTCTGGAGAAGCCCGGGATCGATCCTGCGAACCCTGGTTTACAAGGCGAGTAGCTTAATCACTGCACCACGGAGGCGTCTTATTCTAAAGTGTATTCAGAGCTGTTGTACTACCAGCACTTACATGCATGTGAAACGTGGACAGTTTACCAATGGCATGTCAAAAGACTGAACCACTTCAATACAAGCTGTCTCAGAAAAACTTTAAAAGATTAAGTCACAAGACAGGATTCCACACACAGAAGTCCTGAAAAGGGCAGGGATGCAGAGTGTACATACTCTTCTGAAACGGACACAGTTAAGATGGGCAGGCCATGCTACCAGGATGCCCGAGGAACGTTTGCCAAAGAAAATCCTATATGGAGAACTAGAAATAGGCAAACACTCCCGTACTGGTCAGATGAAGCTTTTCAATGCCTCCCTCAGTGATTTCAACACACCAATAGAGCCATGGGAACAAATTACACAGGACCGAAGTAAGCGGCGAGGTCCAATATTATAAGAATCTATATGGGTGTGAGGGGTGGATGGAAAAATCCGTCCCGAGGGTCACTGTCCGGCATCACGAGGCTTGCCGAGTGATGCCGGACAGTGATCCCGACGGACGGATTTTTCTATCCACCCCTTACACCCATATGGGATTCTTTTTCTTCCATACCTTCCATTTCTTAGCGCGGATTTTTAATGCTGCACTCACTTCGGTTACCGACGTCCGCTATATTGTGATGACACTGCAGGAATGTTTAGCGACGCCACGTAACGTGCTGTGGAGTCAACATTAACGACGGCGCATACGAGGTCGTAATCAACCAGTGCATTTATCAAACACGCGATTTTTTTTTCGAATTTGGGTCGGAACACCAGGGTCAGAACATAAATTTCTACCCCAGGGTAAAATCACGGATTTCCTTGTCTGGTGTGCAAGAAGAAAGGGGTACTAGTGAATATGAAGCAAAAGCAATCAGCAAAGCTGAGCAGAAACGCGCACAACGCAAACCCAGAGCTGAGGCATCACCAACAGAGCTGACTTCCTCTAACCTCTGTTGCTCTATCTGCCACAGATAGTTTCGTTACGAAAACACGCCTATACAAATACATTGTAAAATTTACCGCCGAAAAACTAAAATTTTAAGATGTGATTTTTGTTATTTCTGCTGAATATAGATTGTGTGTACAAGTTAGAACTGCCTCACAATCTATAGTTTAGAGCAGAAATATAAAATAATGTTTACCCCTGTATATCTCAGTTTTACTATATAAAACAGGGTTTAAGGGTGTCAAAATTATACAGGCGTGTTTTCGTGATGAAAGCTAGAACTGGCCTCATCAGCTTTCTCTGTCAAAAGCTTGGTGATTAATTTTGAAACAGTTTGGTGTCTGGGAATGTGTGGCGGCCTAAAATTCTCCCTGCCCTACATCATAGTGTAGTTTATTTTCTTGTCTTTTGGGATCATCGATTCCATTCTGGAATTTCGAAAATATTTGGGGGTCACTGATGAGGCCGTATTGGCCGAAACTAGCTAGTCTGGCCCAGAAAACACGCAGGCTCCATATTTTTTTAAGTTTTGCGGTGTATTCCTTGCTTCCAAAGGATAACCCTTTTATAGAACATATTTGATATTTTACTCTTAACTATTCCAGACGTAGTTGAGGGTGGGCGTTTAAATCGCACAAGCAATGTACCTGCGCAGTTGTAAGAAAGAGTGTACATACGGGTATGAGTCTCCATTAGGAAAAATAGAATTCACTCTTTGTACGAACTTTTAGTCTATCACCGGTCTAGACGGCTGTTTTCGACTACAACTTGAACTACAGCTGCCATTTCTCTAGATTATGACATCCTTATCAAAAGACGTCAAGATGAAAATCTTTTTTTGATATGGGCCCCGTCAAGCGATTTTGGTATTTATCGCCTATGCGAGCAGCGAAGGTTCAGGCGAGCCTGCGCACCCGCGCAGTCTCGCCAGAACCTTCGCTGCTCGCTCATACAAGCAGTGAATCAAGCGGAACCTTCAGACAGAAAGCCATATCCCTGGCCCCTCTCAATGGCTGGGCATGCGCAATTAAAATTTGTCATGACGGAATGCTCGAAGACACAAATTCGCTTGGCGGGGCTCATATAATAAACGCTTTTTAGAAGGTAATATAAAACAATGAGTAAATAGCTATTGCTTAAAATCAGCATTACTTTTGCTAAATTCAGTGTATCAGCAAACACTAAACAAAATATTGCATTTTCCTTTGACTAACTATAGAATATACTTAGCGACAAACTATACAGCCGTTGCATCCTGCTATCAGTGATAGTGTGGCATACCATACACAGCTCAAACTTGATTACGATAGCGATCATCCACCTACTTAGAGGATACCAATGGTGTGTAAATCTGATCTAGTATTATTAATCTTTCCTCTATCATGCTTAAAATGTTACTCCCATACGTTTATTGGCGAAACCAGGCGTTTTTTTAAACTCAGATGAAATATTTTAACCTTAGTTGCCAGCGATTTGGCTCTAAACAAATTAGATTTCTAGCAAGGAAAACGGCATCTAACCGTCCAAATAACTATTTATTATGATAAAAAAATACCAAGAAACGCATATACTGATTATTTATTTTAAATTCAAAATGTCAAAAATCAATCAAAGAAACACAACCTGTATAACACAACAAACGACAAGGATTTATCCACTATACAAATCCGCGACAAAAGGCCATCGCACTGTACGCTCTTAGACTGTGTATCTGCATAATGTTGAAATTTCACGCCCCATTTGTGTGCCAAAAAAAACCCTAGTCTATATACACTGGTTGGGAGCGTACAGTACACTTAACCCGGATGTTCGGATCTGTATCGTGGACAGATCCTTGTTCCGATATGTCGGGTATGTTTCAGAATGTTTATTTTTGTGTTTTGAAATTATTAAACATGAGAATTTCAACTTCATAGCAGTAGTTCGGGAAGCATAACTAAAGTCTTTTCGACATGCTACCTTGATTTACTGTTTATTGCTATGATTTCTTTTATTTTCACATTTGTTTTCAGAAAATCATTATCCTACTTTCGATTTCAAACGCTGCACCGGTACAATTTAATCAAACTTTGCCACCAACCTTACATGAAACGACAGTAATTGAATTTAAACTATTTAATGATGTATTTCTGGTCAGCTTTTATTAATATTACTAAACATATTGCCATGTAAGGACATTTATTTTCAAAGAAAACGATAGAGGGGTCAAACACTGGTTTGTATCGCATGTCGCAAAACTGATTTCTCAGCACCGTATGTCGTGTTCCGATCATACTATATTGTGTGCCCTGATAATACTATAGAGCGATTTCGATATTTTCGTAGGATAACATTTAAATACGTTAGCTATCTTGTTTCTGAAATGTGGAAACTTGGCATATACACACTTTCTTCATCGGGTTCTTCATTTGTCTCAGATGAAACACAAAACATGACAAAATGACAATTCAGATCAGCTTGCGCATCCACCCAGTCTGATCAGATTCTTCGCTGTACGCTTGATGGGTACTTACTACTCGAGTTTTTTTCACACGGGCAATGAAGGCACTGATCAGACTGAGCAGATGCTCAGACTGAGTTTAGTTTTTGCTGGGCGCATAGATCAGTTTTTGTTTTCTTATGCTCAAGTTGAAATAGTCCCATTTTGTTTCTTTCACTAATTTCAAACGTGATTAATTAGTCGTTCGTGGTGGACCCGGTTGGCGGTTCTTTGGCATGACACACTGTTTCAACCTTGTCAAAAACTGTGCCAAATACCATCACTATATCTCACTGGGTATCCAAGTTATGGTCATCACAAGATTATATTGTTTGGGGAAATAACTAAAAAAACAGTGCACCCAGAGTCATGATTTTCACACATAATACACCTGCTTAGCCTCACGTACAACTGTACCAAGTCCCATCATTATGTATCAAAGAGTATTGAAGATATGGCGATCACAAGATAGTCATTTGTTTGTTTGATTTGGGGTTTAACGTCCCCGTCAACACTGTAAAGGTCATTTTGGAGGCGTTGCTTCCAATTTTATTGGACTTTTACCCGACAGTACGATGAAATGACATCGCAAGCCCTGTCGCCCAATGAAACCAATAGGGTTTATTAGCATGGACGGACCGCCTCGCACCGCGGTTCCTGGGCAGGCTTAGATCCTCTAAGCGGTTTACCAGTACTAGTGTGTGGGCCGGATTCAGCTCTGCGTGGAAGCATCATGCAGCCCATATATTTCTTCAGGCCCCTATGGGCGGGGGCCGCACAAGATAGTCATACGATTTTATTAGAAGGGGATATAACTCAAATACCATCGCACACAGAGTTGTGGTTCCTGCGCATGACATGCTGTCTCAACATTGCCAAGTATTATCCATATATCTCGAAGGACTTCTGAGCAATGGCCATCACAAGATTTTTTGTCAGAGGAGGTAACTCAAAAACCAGTGCACCAAGAGTCGTGGTTCTTGTCCGTGACATGCTTGCTTAACTTAAACAATTAACATGTCTCGAAGATTGTTGAAGATATGGCGATCACAAGGTAGTCATACAATTTTATTAGAAGGGGAGATAACTCAAATACAATAATAAACATGACACCCAGAGTTGTGGTTCATGTGAATGACAGACCGTCTCAACCTTGTGAACAATTATGCCAACTATCATCAATATACCTCAAAGGGTTTTGGAGTTATGGCCATCACAATGTTATTTTGTCAGGGAAGGTAACTCAAAAACCAGTACACCAAGAGTCACGGTTCTTGCACATGACACGTCTGCTTAACCTCATGTACAACTGTACCAAGTACTATCAAAATGTCTCGAAGAATATTGGAGATATGACGCTCAAAAGATAGTCATTGTATTTTTATTGGAAGGAAGATAATTGAAATGCCATGGCACCAAGAGCTGTGGTTCTTGCACATGGCACGCCTGCTTAACCTCATGTACAACTGTACCAAGTACTATCAACATGCCTCCAAGGGTGTGGAAGATATGGCGATCACAAGATAATCATTCTATTTTATTTGAATGAGAGATGATTCACATGCCATGGCACCAAGAGTTGTGGTTCTTACATATGACATGCTGCTTCAACCTTGTGAACAATTGTGCCAAGTTTAATCAATATATCTCGAAGGGTATTTGAGTTATGGCGATCACAAGATAGCCATTCTATTTTATAGGAAGGGGAGATAATTCAAATGACATGGCACCAAGAGTTGTGGTTCTTACATATGACATGCTGCTTCAACCTTGTGAACAATTGTGCCAAGTTTAATCAATATATCTCGAAGGGTATTGGCGATCACAAGATAGTCATTATATTTTGTTCGAAGGGGAAATAAGTCAAAAACCATAGCATCAAGGGTTGTTGTTATTGCCCATGAAATGCCGTCTAAACCTTGTTTACATTTTTGACAAATATCATCAATATATCTCGTTGGAGTTATAGAGATCACAAGAGTCATTATATTTTATTGGAAGGGGATATAACTCAAATACCATGGTACCCAGAGTTGTGGTTCTTGCGCAAGACACACCGTCTCATCATTGTTTACCATCGTGCCAAGTATCATCAATATATCTCGAAGGGTATTGGGGTTATGGCCATCACAAGATTGCGTCTACACCGGGACGGACGGACGTACGGACGACCGGACGCCAAGCCGATCGCTATATCCCCTGAATCTATTCGGTCGGGGGATGAAAAGGAAAAAATCTTTCTCAGACTGGTCCACAGCTTTCCATTTCTTTGTATAAATGTATATATCTTGAACAAATAGCCCGTAACTAATCATATCACTCGGGTCGTTTTGCATTTCTGTGCAGTCTGATCAGAGTATTTGCTATGCGTTCTGTGGATGAAGAGAGACGCGTGACGATGCGACTCATTTTGTTTAAATATTTCGCACCTCGAAGGCTGGCTCCTCTGGACGAGTAGTTAAGACCTCTACTCTGTACACGCAGCACATGCAATTACTCCAAGATTTCGGGAATTTATAGGTTATTAATATTTTTACGTAGCTTAGCTATTGTTTAAGCATTATCATCTTATTGCATAGACAAATATTTCAATGTACCTTTGAATAATAGCGACATACCATACAGTCAAAAACAGAGTATCTTAAGACAAGCTATACAGTAAATATGAGACATACCATACAGACAGAAATTTTTTGGGATGGTCAGTCTTGCTCTTCGTGTGATTTTGTATGGAATTCTAGAGGCACCTATTTTTAGTATTACTCATTATAGATTATCAATCTATCTTAAAACTGTCTTAAAAGATATTTTTCTTTCGATCAAAGCTCTCAATTGGTCGATTTTCTAGTCACAGGTGAGGTGTGATTCTTACAAACACCAGTGATTTGCAGCTGAAAAATAGATTTAGAGCATAGAAAATGACATCTTGCCGTGCCCAAAGATGGTCAGTATGGAAAACAAAATAAACAAGAGGGCCCAGAGGGCCCTGGTTCGCTCACCTGATCCAAAGCATAACAAGTGGGCCCCGGGCAGGGTCAATTTTGGCCCCAGGTCTAAAATTTGAACAATCTTGGTAGAGGTCCACAAGATGAAGCTTCATATCGAATATGAAAGTCTTGGGCTTTCTGGTTTCAGAGAAGAAGATTTTATAGGTTTACCCTGCATATAGAAGTCTATGTAAAACAAGATTTTCCCTATATAAGTTTGTGTTAAACCAAAGGGCCCCGGAGCGGGGGCAGTTTTGGCCCCAGGGCTATAATTTGAAAAATCTTGGTAGAGGTCCACTAGCTGAAGCTTCATAACAAATATCAAAGACCTAAGCCTTGTGTTTCAGAGATGATTTTAAAAGATTTTCCCTATATAAGTCTATCTAAAACCAAAGGGCCACATGGCGGGGGCATTTTTGGTCTCAGGGCTATAATTTGAACAATCTTTATAGAGGTCCACTAGCTGAAGCTTCATAACAAATATCAAAGACCTAAGCCTTGTGGTTTCAGAGAAGATTTTTCAAGATTTTCCCTATATAAGTCTATGTAAAACCAAAGAGCCCCGGAGCGGGGGCATTTTTGGCCCCAGGGCTATAATTTGAACAATCTTGGTAGAGGTCCACAAGATGAAGCTTCATACCAAATATCAAAGACCTGGGCCTTGCAGTTTCAGAGAAGAAGATTGTTCAAGATTTTCCCTATATAAGCCCATGTAAAACAAATGGGCCCTGGTGCGGGGGCATTTTTGGCCCCAGCACTATAATTTGAACAATCTTGGTAGGGGGTCTACTAGATGAAGCTTAATACCAAATATCAAAGACCTGGGCCTTGCGGTTTCAGAGAAGAAGATTTTTCAAGATTTTCCCTATATAAGCCCATGTAAAACCAAAGGGCCCCCGTGTGGGGGGCATTTTTAGCTCCAGCACTATAATTTGAACAATCTTGGTAGGGGTCCACTAGATGAAGCTTCATACCAAATATCAAAGACCTGGGCCTTGCAGTTTCAGAGAAGAAGATTTTTAAAGATTTTCCCTATATAAGCCTATGTAAAACAAAAGGGCCCTGGTGCGGGGGCATTTTTGGCCCCAGCACTATACTTTGGACAATCTTGGTAGGGGTCCACTAGATGGAGCTTCATACCAAATATCAAAGACCTGGGCCTAGCGGTTTCAGAGAAGAAGATTTTTCAAGATTTTCCCTATATAAGCCCATGTAAAACCAAAGGGCCCCCGTGCGGGGGCATTTTTAGCTTCAGCACTATAATTTGAACAATCTTGGTAGGGGTCCACTAGATAAAGCTTCATACCTAATATCAAAGATCTGGGCCTTGCGGTTTCAGAGAAGAAGATTTTTAAAGATTTTCCCTATATAAGCCCATGTAAAACCAAAGGGCCCCCGTGCTGGGGCATTTTTGGCCCCAGCATTATAATTTGAACAATCTTGGTAGGGGTGCACTAGATGAAGCTTCATACCAAATATCAAAGACCTGGGCCTTGCGGTTTCAGAGAAGAAGATTTTTCAAGATTTTCCCTATATAAGCCCATGTAAAACCAAAGGGCCCCCGTGCGGGGGCATTTTTAGCTCCAGCACTATAATTTGAAAATCTTGGTAGGGGTCCACTAGATGAAGCTTCATACCAAATATCAAAGATCTGGGCCTTGCGGTTTCAGAGAAGAAGATTTTTAAAGATTTTCCCTATATAAGCCCATGTAAAACCAAAGGGCCCCCGTGCGGGGGCATTTTTGGTCCCAGCACTATAATTTGAACAATCTTGGTAGGGGTCCACTAGATGAAGCTTCATGCCAAATATCAAAGACCTGGGCCTTGCGGTTTCAGAGAAGAAGATTTTTTAAGTTTTCGGTGAAAAAAATCTATTTTTGGCTACTGTGACCTATATGTGCCACGGACCGGAACCATTTGAACAACTTTGAAAGGGGACCACCTAAGGATCATTCCTGTGAAGTTTGGTCAAAATCCGATCAGTGGTTTAGGAGGAGATGTCGTTTGAAGAAAAGTTTACGGACGCACGCACGCACGCACGGACGCACGCACGCACGCACGCACGCACGACGGACGACGGACAAAAAGTGATCCCAAAAGCTCACCTTGTCACTACGTGACAGGTGAGCTAATAAAACACACTTACCAAGATGTTTATGTCCAAAAAATAAATATACAAATATAGAAGACGGACCACGCACATACACCTTCAAGGTCATAACAAAAGACAAGGATCTGGCCACTATACAGATCGGAACATCCGGGTTAAGTGTACTGTATGCTCCCAACCAGTATATAACTACTGAAGTTTCAGTGAGTCCTCTGTACCTCTAATTTCTCGGTAGCAAACACAGTCGTCTGCGAATAGTCTTATTTCTATGTCAAAGTCAGTGGAAATATCTGAAGGTTGGCAGCGAAGAAGCAAAATCCAGTGCCTACTTCATTATGGCTAGGTCGAATACTGAATATTGCTGTTCTTTGTAGAACCCACATCACAAGGATCAGATAAGAAAGATCGAGATGGTCCAGAGAAGAGCTGCCAGGTACATCACTCAAAGATATAGGAACACAAGCAGCGTCTCGCCCATGCTTCAGCATCTGCAGTGGGAAAGCTTAGAGTCACGACGGTTGAAAATCCAGCTCACACTGTCTTATAAAGTGGTCAACGACCTTGTCGACATCCCAGCGGACAACTCTCTACTCCAGCATCGAGCAGAACCAGGTCAGCACATTCTAAGAAGTACCGACAGGTTCCACCATTTTCAAACTCCTTTACATTCAGCTTTTTCCCCCGTACTGTACCTGCGTGGAATTCTCTTCCAGCTTCTGTATCTTAGGCCCCTTCTTTGGTATCTTTCAAGGAGGGGTTATCCACCCTCTCATTCTAAGCAATGTTAATAAGGGCCCGGTCATCTATTAACCCTTTGAGGGAGGAGATGTGTAGTCGGAGACGTAAAGGCCCTGGTACCGTCTCGGAAGGCAGATTGGTCTTTCCTTGCTGGGCCAAAAGTGACCGGTAAAATTGTCTTCTCTCTCTCTCTCTCTCTCTCTCTCTCTCTCTCTCTCTCTCTCTCTCTCTCTCTCTCTCTCTCTCTTTGGATGTAAGTCTTACTTTATGGTATTAATTATGTTTATTATGTTCTAGAAAGGGTTATCCTTTGGAAGCAAGGACTACGCCATAGCACTGGAAATTATCGAGTGTACATGTTTTCTGGGCCAGACTAGCTAGTTTCGGCCATTTAGGCCTCATCAGTGACCCTCAAGTATTTTCAAAATTCCACAATGGAATCAATGATCCCAAAGGACAAGAAAATATAAACTACACTATGATGCAGGGCAGGGAGACTTTTTACGGCCGCCACACTTTCCCATTAGTCTAATTAGTCTATATTTAACTTTATTGTCGAATATTTTAAACAAATCAACATACACCCTGTAGGGCTTTTATTTCGACAAACAAAAGTATATCAACAAAGAGGTAAAATATCACAGAGAATTTAAAACTATTACAGAGTACTTTGTACACATATACATATATCTGAAATAAAATGTTGATATTAAGACATTGGCAAATTTAAAATTTATGATATTATTGCATTTGAAAATCTCATTATGTAGGATAAGATGCAAGATAATATTCTGTTAATTAAAATAATACAGAATTACAATTTTCTAATTCTGATTCTGTGTCATACAGAGAGATCATAATTATAAAATGGAAATTCTGAGAGGTATATTTCAGTCATGTTCAGGGAATAGGTGGTATCCAAGTTCATCTCGATTGCTCGATAGTCAACAGTCCCATAAGCATGACTAAAGTAAAGACACATCCAAACACTATGTCATCACTCAATAATACTATTTGCCGGGACTTTTCGATGGTTGGCAAAAAACGTCTTTTGCCGTTAATCGCCTTGTAAATGCGATGTTACTTTCTGTAAATATGTTCTATAAAAGGGTTATCCTTTGGAAGCAAGGAATACACCACAGAAGTGAAAAATATGGAGTGTACATGTTTTCTGGACCAGACTAGCTAGTTTCGGCCAATTAGGCCTCATCAGTGACCCTAAGATATTTTCAAAATTCCACAATGGAATCAATGATCCCAAAGGACAAAAAAATATAATGTACACAATAATGTAGGGCAGGGAGACGTTTTACCGCCGCCACACATTCCCACACACCAGCTGTAGTGAAGTTAAATATGTTCTATAAAAGGGTTATCCTTTGGAAGCAAGTAATACACCACAGAAGTGAAAAATATGGAGTGTACATGTTTTCTGGGCCAGACTAGCTAGTTTCGGCCAATTCTGCCTCATCAGTGACCCTCAGATATATTCAAAATTCCACAATGGAATCAATGATCCCAAAGGACAAGAAAATATAATCTACACTATGATGTAAGGCAGGGAGACGTTTTGCTGCCGCCACACATTCCCACACACCACGGAAACTAATTTTTCAAACTTGTATTTTGTTTGGAACCGAAACGAAAAAATTAAACTTTTATAATAAACACGTCTTAGCTAGTTATTATTGGTTTCAAGAAGATTTGAGGATGTTTTTGATGATAATTACCTGTTCAACTTCTGCAGGTTACGAGGCGGGACGGTCTTAATTATTTGAATTAGGAATGCAAAAACGAATGCTTAAACGCGGAAGATGCATGAATGAACTCAAAAATATATTTATCTACTCATTTAAAATGTAATTCGATCGATTTTCTGTGACAGTCACCTAAAATATGCCCGTAATATTAAACCTATTTACAGTGTATTTATATGGAACCAGAGGTCAAAAAACCTAAGGGTATGGAGAAACGAACTCCCTTGACAACAATTTCTTGCAAGAGTCATGTGTCGTAATGCGAAATACCAATCGAGAATCTGGTTCCATATAAACACACTGTAAATAGGGTTCGTAGAAATACCGGAACACACCAAAACACCGGAACACACTGGTAATTACCGGAACACAGTTGATTTTCTTTTTTATTTTTGTGTTATTAGAAATGTTATTTTTGACTTATTTGCATTGTTTTATTGTGTAGGATGGTGTTGATAACATTTCTTATATAAATAGCATAAACTAATCTTATTTCAGTGTTTTATCAAATGTGTTCCGGTCCTGTGGGTCTGAATATACACTAAGTAATTATACTGAGTGCTTTATGTTTAGATTTTCACTCTCTGATAGAACTCATCAGATGACCAAAAGAGTGTTTGACAATTCTTCCAGCCTTAAAAAAAAGATTGGCATGACCAGTCAGTGTCTCTTTTGGATAGAAAAACATGAAATGTCAAAATCCTTAGCTTGGAAAAATTGTTCAGTACGGTATTTTTTAATTGAAGTGGTGTGAGATCTTAAACGACAATAGAACATGAAGCCAACTATTGTAATGTAGACCAATTTTGACCATAATACCCACAATTAACTATCAGTTCATTGCGGAAACACGTCTATACATACATGTACAAGTACATTGTAAATTTTATCACTGATCACATTGCCATAAATTATTTGATGCGTAACTGGGATAGGGTTAATAAAGCATGTTTTTGTGTTACATTTGGCCAATATAAGGCATACAAAATGCATATTATAGTATATATCCCGAAAAACATTTATTTAGCCAACTAAAAGGCTTTTTTGAGTGTGTTTCGGTAATTTCCAGTGTGTTCCGGTGTTTTGGTGTGTTCCGGTATTTCTACGAACAGTGGTAACATACAACATGCACAGATCAGAGCATGAAGTACACTTACAGTTGTAGAGTCTGTTATTTTTACGCCTCTATTATTTCTACACTTTTTTCTTGCTGCCTTTATTCTCTGTATTTTCATCTTTTCTCTAAGCGAACATTTGTCCACTCTTCAAAAAAGGAGATAGGGCTCTTGCCCGTAATTATCGCACTGTGTCTCTGACTTGTGTTCTGTGTAAATTGCTTGAACATATAGTCTGATCGAACATCATGGCCCACTTGGATGAACATAAACTTTTGTCAGACAGACAACATGCATTCAGGAAAAGGCATAGTTGCGAAACTCAGCTGAGCACATTAATTAATGACTGGGCAAAAATCTTGGACAAAGGGGGACAGGTAAACACATTTATTCTGGACTTTGAGAAGGCTTTTGACACCCCACCTCATGAACTTCTTAAATCTAAGTTATTTGGTTACGGAATTGGGGCGGGGAGACTCTCAAATAGATTGATTCCTTTCTTTGCTACAGAAAACAGCGTGTTGTTGTTAATGGTGAATCTTCAGAGTGGGCGCCAGTTCTGTCTGGAGTCCCACAAGGGACTGTTCTTGGTCCGCTGTTGTTCTTGTACATCAATGATATTTCCACTGACATTGACTCAGAAATAAGACTGTTCGCAGACGACTGTGTTTGCTACCGGGAAATTAGAAATACAGATGACTCACTGAAACTTCAGAAGGACATAGATAGATTAGGACGTTGGGCCCGAAGATTGGGCATGAGATTTCAGCCAGTTAAATGCAACATTATGCAGATAACTAGGAAGAGATCTAATAAAGTTGAGGCTTCTTACACCTTAGAGGGAACGGTCCTCGAGAATGTGGACTCCATTAAATACCTTGGAGTGACAATCGCACATAACTTGAGATGGAATACTCATATTAGCAACATGTGTACTAAGGCAAATAGAACACTTGGTTTCCTGAGGCATAATCTTCCTCAGTGCCCTCAGGATGTAAAAGAGGCAGCATATAAAGGTCTAGTTCGCCCAATCTTGGAATATGGCAGTTGTATCTGTGACCCCAGTGGAGTGGTCCTTAACGAAGAAATTGAAAAAGTTCAGAATAGAGCTGCTAGATTTGAAACAGGCAATTTCTGCTTTGAAACTGGGAGCATGACTGGAATACTTGGAAAACTAAAATGGGAGTCTCTCAAGGAAAAGAGGAAAGACAGTAGGCTCATCCTTTTATACAAAGGTCTAAAGGGTGCTGCTAGCATTCCAACAGATGACCTTGTCCCCCAGCTAGGCACTGTAGAAATCACCATTCATTGGCGTTTCAGACCCTTACTGCAAGAACTGACATTTATAAAGAATCGTTCTTCCCCCGAACCATTAGAGATTGGAATGCCCTTCCCGATTCGATTATTTCGACAGCTGAAGGTGCTGATGACTGTGTAACTAAGTTTACCTCTTTGGTTAGAGCTAGGGACTAACTTCCCATATCACAGGTCCTGGTGTATGAATGTCATTTGACGTGTCACCAGTACCAATTATGATTCTGATTCTGATTTTCTAGCGCGAACCAATACGTAACCAACCCGTTGATGGCTCAACGTATGATGTAGATTTATGAACACGGGGACCAGATCTAGATGTACTTTAGGTTGTCCACGACAGCTGCATTACTAGTTAAAGTACCGGAAATTGCGTTCGTTTACTTCCTGGTTACTTGACGCCTTGTCTTTTCGATTTTAGGTAGAAAAAGTTGTTTTTATTGTGTATCTCAGACATTAATATAGGCTGTAAGCTTTCACAAGAGGGTATTTTCTGCTAAACCCGTTCTATTTTAAATACACCTCTTCGGGAAAATTTTCTGGATAATATTTTTGGCGTACTGTAATTAGTTTTCGCGGATTAATGGGTCCCTTATAGATATATGCCGCCACTCCCGGTTTTCGACGATCAAAGTTTTACCACTTATGTAGCGGATAAAAGAAAACTAATTTACATTACTGTGGTGCTCTAAAATATGAAAATACATTTTTTTTACCAGTTACAACCAGTCATTGTAACGGTTCATGCCGCTTTGCTTTGCTACCGGATGCCATATTTGATCAAATGGCATGTCAAAATGTCATGACGTCAGCACTCAGTTTTCGACGATGGACAATTAGCATCATCATAAATATGGAAAAGCATGTATAAATAACTATTTTTATCAGTCCATACAAAATCAGTTACCATACCCACCAGATAATGCCGTTCTGCAAAACCCACTCATTTGGAACACCGCCGAATTTATCATTTTGCGTACAATGGCTTGATATGTGTTTTTGGACAGAATCCAATTACTAAAACAATTACAGGCAATTAAAAAGTGTAATTAGTCTGATAATATTTACAGGCTTGATGTATATTAAAAGGAGCGTGATAGCTCAGTGGTTAGTGCACTTGCCTCTGATGCTAGAGGTCCCGGGTTCGATCCCCGGCAGCGGCGATAAAATTTCGGTGTCCGAACACGCTCCATTGGCATCATTTGCAGGGATGAATGTCATAAAGTGCACCGTCCTTCGGATCGGGACGTTAACTGGAGGCCCCCTGTGCAGGGAGAACCATCCCCTGTGCAGGTTAAAGTTCCCTACCGTAATTACATGATTAATGTGTAGGCTTTCATCCTGCAAAACCTGGAGTGTATGTAATATACACCTGCGGTAATGGTCAAATGTGACCGACGCAGTATCAGAAGATAGAAGATAGATAGATAGATATTTTCGGTTATTCTTTAAGACAGAAAGATGGAATTTCCTTTAGTTTGATATAAGAACCCCAGTGACGTCACAAATCACACGAAAATCTCGCAGCCGCTTATATCGTCGAAAACCGAGTGTAGTCGAAAACTGGGTGGACGTCCATACAACAACAACAACCGCCCAACAACCATCTTTCTTCCGGTTTCGCCTTAACCCCATGAAGAGACACAGTCTGTGTATATTACATACACTCCAGTTTTGCAGGATGAAAGCCTCTACAGTAATCATGTAATTACAGTAGGGTTCTTTAACCTGCACAGGGAATCACAGGCGATTGGCCCGTTGATTTGTCCGAAAAACTTGTGGAATAGGTAAAATGTCAAAATATGAGTTCCAGATTTTTTTTCATACTGGTATAGAAAGCTAGACAAGGTCCACAACAAACCAGTGCCATTTTCTCGGTACACATTAAATGACAACTGACAAAGGCGTGTTCTTTGACTCAGGAAGGTATATTTTGTACGAACTTCTTCTTCTTCTTTACATAATGCCATACGCCCGCGAGGACATTCTAGGCATGTTGCGCTGTCAGACAATCCAAGTATATTAATAGACAAGCTAAAAAGATAAAAGCATGATAGTGAGTGATAAAGTATGACAGTTGAGGGGATGAAAGATGATAGGTTAAAATAGTTAAGAATAGTTAAAATCAGGTTAAAAGAAAACATACTATATACTTGGGATCTATGGTTTGGCATGATGCAGCTTGCCAATTTCGGCCTTGAATATGTCAAGGCTTGGCGAGCTGGCAGCGGACTCTGGAAGGGCATTCCACTGGACAATAGCCAGTGGAAAGAACGAGTATTTATAAAAATCCTTCCCTGCATGGAGTTGCCGAAAGGTTGAAGAATGGCCGCGATGGGACGTACGGGGGGTTGGGTATGACATAATTTGGGAGCAGCACAGCGACCATGTTATGCACAATCTTATAAAAGAGACAGAGGCGTGCATCAGCCCGCCTCTTCTCGAGGGTGCGCCAACCTAAAGTTTCAAGCATGGCCGAAACACTCGCTGATCTGTCAAAGTTACAGGTAGTCCAACGGGCTGCCCGCTGTTGGACTTTCTCAATCTGGTATATCTTGTCAAGGTGGTGGGGGTCCCATATGGCCGAAGCATATTCTACTTGCGGCCGGACCAGGGTATTATAGGCAGCCTCTCTCACTCTTGGCATTTTGGTTTTGATGTTCCTCTTCACGAAGTTGAGGGTCTGATTTGCAGTATTGGCAATCCTGTCTATGTGGGATCCCCAGGAGAGGTTGCTGGATACATCAACCCCCAAATACCTAGCACAGCTGACGGTCTCCAGGACTTCGCCATGAAGTTTGTAGGTGGCATTAATTGGTTCCCTTGATCCCGCCACCTGTACCACTTGGCACTTTGAAGGGTTGAACTCCATGTCCCACCTGGTCTCCCACACAGACAGTCTGTCAAGATCTTTTTGAAGTAATGAGCTGTCATCAGCACCCTCCACGGCGAGATACATTGCTGTGTCATCCGCAAAGAGTCGTACCTGTGATGTGATTTGTTCAGGCAGGTCATTTATATAGACGAGGAACAGAATCGGCCCCAGGACTGACCCCTGAGGTACACCCGAGGTCACCGGAACCGATCCTGATTCCTCCCCTGCAACAACAACCCTCTGCGAACGGTCACCGAGGAAGGCGCCTATCCACCTCAGCACGTCAGATCGAATCCCATATTGATGCAGCTTCCAGATAAGTTTGGAGTGGTTAACCTTGTCAAAGGCTTTGGAAAAGTCTAGTAAGATCAGGTCTGTCTGTTTTCCCACACTTGCACTCCTAGCCAGATCCTCGACCAACATTGTGAGCTGGGTCTCACATGACCTCTTCTCTCGAAAGCCGTTCTGGAGGTCATACATGAGGCCCTGCCCATCCAGATGTCTTACAATATTGGAAGCTAGAATGTGCTCCAGGACCTTGCACAGAATACAGGTGAGGGAAATAGGCCGGTAGTTAGCCGCCAAGGACTTGTCACCATTTTTAAAGATGGGTGTCACATTTGCTCTGCACCAATCTGCCGGGAGTTTGCCTGTCTTTAAGGAAGTTTCAAAGATTACCTAAATGATGGGGGCTAATTCGACCCGGAGCTCCTTCAGCAGTATTGGTCTGATGTTGTCTGGTCCAGCGGCCTTACCTGGTTTCAGATTGTGTAATAATTTCAGAATGCCGTTTATAGATATGTTAATATCGGGCATGGTGCGATTCTGAGATAGGTGAATTTCAGGTATTGATTCGGGGTTTACCTTTCCTTGATCAATGAGGTCCTGTATTTTCGTCTGCACTGTTTCGGGGTTTACCTGTCCTTGATCAACAAGGTCCTGAACCTTCATCTGGGATAACCTAGACAAGCTAAGAGGTGACTTCGAAGTGAAAACAGAGTGTTAGAAATTGAATCTAGAGCTGGAACTTGGTATTGCAAAGACTGCAAAGCTGACTGTGGTCTTTGCAGTGGTGCTGTCCTTAATGGCCACAAAGCCGTTCAGTGTGATCAATGTGAAATGTGGATACACACTGTCTGTTCCTTCATTTCAGATACAGAATATGGCACTTTGGTAAATTCAAGCTGCCACTGGATATGTCCAAAATGTGAGGTCTGTAACTTTTCAGACTCCTTCTTTGATGAATATGTAGAACTGAGTAAGCCAAACAGGTTTGAACCTCTGTCAGAGGATAAGAGAGGCAAATCTTCAACTGCTGATGAAACTAAGTCAAATTTTGTGAAAGGTTTGAAACTTTGCAGTATAAACATAAATGGAATTAGAGGGAAAATTCTTGAACTTTTAGCTTTCCTCGATACATCTCAACCTCATATTGTTGCTATTCAGGAAACAAAGATTGACAGTTCAATTACTACATCTGAGCTTTTCCCTGAAACTTGTGAGTACAGTGTGTACAGAAAAGATAGGAACTCTCATGGCGGTGGGATGATGTTGCTCATTCATAGAGACATCCCTCACATGCCTTTCATGGAACTTGAAAATGACACCGAATCGGTCTGGGTTAAGGTTTTTGCAAATAAAACTTCCCACTTCGTAGCAAGTTGGTATCGACCACCAAATGGTACAATCGAAACTTTCCAGTTGTTTAAAGACCAACTGGATTGCATTAAATCGCAGCATAAGGGTAAAAAACTCCCGGCTGTACATGTTCTAGGTGACCTCAACTTCCGAGACATTTCTTGGCCCGACAGGCTCAGCAAACAAGGCACAATGCTGAGTCAGTCGGAAGGACAAATATTGATTGACATTATGAACGATCATGGCCTTGAACAAATTGTTAACTTCCCCACTCGTGATAAGAACACATTGGATCTGATCCTTACGACTTTGCCAGGACAATTCGAAGACATTCATTCCCCAGATAAACTAAGTGACCACGATGTTGTCTCCGGATATTTAAAAATTCACATCCCACCAATAAAGAAACCTCGGAGGAAGGTGTACTCATATCAGAAAGGTGACTATGAAACTATGAGGAAGGATGCACTCAGATTTGCAAAGGAGAATTACTTTAATGGTCATTCAGATGCTCGGTCTATACAAGAGAATTTTGATTTGATAACTTCTTTCATTCATACTTCGGCCAAAAATCATATCCCCTCAAAAACTAGTAGGCCTGTATCTTCTATTCCCTGGATCACTCCAGAGATAAGAAGGAAAATTCGCAGAAGGAATAAGATTCATGCAAAGGCAAAAAAGACGGGAAGTGGTAAACTCCGGACAAAATTTGAAAACTTGAGACGTGAAATCAAGACTGATATAAAAAATCAGCATGATTTGTATGTGAATAACTTGGTAGGTGATGTAAAGGCAAATCCCAGAGACTTCTACAGATATATTAATAGCCAGAAGAAAGACAGGCAAGGCATCCCGCCCCTTAATAAAAGAGGAGGGGACGGGGTTGCTGAATCAGACTCTGAAAGGGCAGAGGAACTAGTTGGTCAATTCAATGATGCGTTTAATAAAACTGAGTTCACGGAGGTTCCATTGACTGGAAGATCGGCCCCATTCATGAATAATATTGTTGTGACAGCTGCAGGAGTGATCAAATTACTTCAAGGCTTAAACCCCAGTAAGGCCTTAGGACCTGATGAGCTTCATCCCAGAGTCCTGAAGGAACTAGCAAATGAGTTGGGTCCAGTTTTCGCACACTTGTTTCAACAGTCTCTTGATACGGGTGAAATCCCCAAAGAATGGCTCTTAGCAAACATTTGTCCACTCTTCAAAAAAGGAGATAGGGCTCTTGCCCGTAATTATCGCCCTGTGTCTCTGACTTGTGTTCTGTGTAAATTGCTGGAACATATAGTCTGCTCAAACATCATGGCCCACTTGGACGAGCATAAACTTTTGTCAGACAGGCAACATGCATTTAGGAAAAGGCACAGTTGTGAAACTCAGCTAAGCACAGTTATTAATGACTGGGCAAAAATCTTGGACAAAGGGGGACAGGTGGACACATTTATTCTGGACTTCGAGAAGGCCTTTGACACCCCTCCTCATGAACTACTTAAATCTAAGTTATTTGGTTATGGAATTGGGGAAAGACCCTCAAATGGATAGGTTCCTTTCTTTGCTACAGAAAACAGCGGGTTGTTGTTAATGGTGAATCTTCGGAATGGGCTCCAGTTTTGTCTGGAGTCCCGCAAGGGACCGTTCTTGGTCCACTTTTGTTCTCCCTGTACATCAATGATATTTCCACTGACATTGACTCAGAAATAAGACTGTTCGCAGATGACTGTGTTTGTTACCGGGAAATTAGAGATACAGATGACTCATTGAAACTTCAGGCTGACATAGATAGATTAGGATGTTGGGCACGTAAATGGGGCATGAGATTTCAGCCAGTTAAATGCAATATTATGCAGATAACTAGGAAGAGATCTAATAAAGTTGAGGCTTCTTACACCTTAGAGGGAATGGTCCTCGAAAATGTGGACTCCATTAAATACCTTGGAGTGACAATCTCACACAACTTGAGATGGAATACTCATATTAGCAACATGTGTACTAAGGCAAATAGAACGCTTGGTTTCCTGAGGCGAAATCTTCATCAGTGCCCTCAGGATGTAAAAGAGGCAGCATATAAAGGTCTTGTTCGGCCAATCTTGGAATATGGTAGTTGTATCTGGGACCCCAGTGGAGTGGTCCTTAATGATGAAATTGAGAAAGTTCAGAATAGAGCTGCTAGATTTGTAACAGGCAATTACTGCTTTGAAACTGGGAGCATGACTGGAATACTTGGAAAATTAAAATGGGAGTCTCTCAAGAAAAGGAGAAAAGACAGTAGGCTAATCCTTTTATACAAAGGTCTAAAGGGTGCTGCCAGCATTCCAACAGATGACCTTGTTCCCCCAGCTAGACACTGTAGAAATCACCATTCGTTGGCGTTTCAGACCCTTAGCGCAAGAACCAACATTTATAAAGAGTCGTTCTTCCCCAGAACCATTAGAGATTGGAATGCCCTTCCCGATTCGATTATCTCGAC
Organism: Lucinisca nassula; assembly: GCA_963580285.1. Taxonomy (NCBI): domain Eukaryota; kingdom Metazoa; phylum Mollusca; class Bivalvia; order Lucinida; family Lucinidae; genus Lucinisca; species Lucinisca nassula. The sequence goes on along the minus strand of OY757011.1, from coordinate 88,007,398 downwards.
AGCTGAAGGTGCTGATGATTGTGTAGCTAAATTTACCTCTTTGGTTAGAGCTAGGGACTAACTTCCCACATCACAGGTCCTGGTGTATGAATGTCATTTGACGTGTCACCAGTAACAATTCTGATTCTGATTCTGAACAGACTGGAACTGCGTGTTGTGAACATCTCACTGTTCCGGTATGTCTTCAGTGAGTCTGCCATCGGTCTGAAGTGGGGTAGGTCCCTGCTGGTCCTGTCGGGATTTCTTAAGGAAAGAAAACAGTTTCTTCCTGTCACATGTTTGATCATTTTTGCTGTCAAGGCCGAGAAGTCCCTCCAAGTATGTCTGGTATGAGCGCTTGATCTTGCGTTTGATCTGTTGACGGAGCACCTGGAAGTCCTTTCTTTTCACTGGGTCTCCAGACGCCCTGAATGCAGAGTACATTCTGTCACGTCTCCTTATCAAGCGTTTGATTTCTTGGGTCACCCAAGGGAGTGACTGCTTACTACTAATGAGTTTGATCGGAATGCACTCGTTCACACAAGAGTCCAGAGCCCCAGTGAAGGATGTCCATAACTCGTCAACAGACTTACCTACATGGCTGGACATAAATATTTCTTGGAATGACCTCATCTTGGTTTTAAGCTTGTCCCAGTCAGCCTTTGCAAACAAATGTACCTTTCGGGGCTTTTGCTTCTGAAGTGCTGGTTTCAGTCGCGCATCCACCGAGACAATATCATGGTCACCCAAGCCGGGCATGGTACCTACTTTCTGTATGAGGGTTGGATTTGTTGTTAGGAAAAGATCTAGAGTATTTCCAAGGCGAGTGGGTTCAGTAACCATCTGATAAAGATTAAAATCGTTCACCAAGTCTATGAAATAGTCATAGACTGGTTTGCGAACATGGTCTGGTTTGAGTACGGGGTTATTGTCAGTCCAGTCCAGTCCAGGCATGTTGAAATCGCCGAGGAGCCATATATTACCTCTTTTCGCACTGACCTGTTCCAAAGATTTTCGCAGTTCAGTCAGACTAGCTAAGTCATCCTCCTTGGGCTTATAATAAGCACCAATGTATAAAGGGTGTGAGCCAGTGACCTCCAGTTTAACCCATGACAACTCGCAGTCTGTTTTGCAATCTTGCATTTCGGTGCATCTCAACTTGCCACGGGCAAGAATGAAGACGCCACCACTGCGTACAGTCTTGCTTTTACGGTCGCAACGGAAGGCCACGTAGCCAGGTGGGAAGACCTCACTGTTGCATATCTCTGGTGATAACCAAGATTCTGTTCCAACTATAATATCTTCAACCTAAGACATGCAGAATTATCTATCTATCTATCTTCTTATACTGAGTCGGTCATATTTGGCCATTACCTCAGTTGGGTGCGTAGCTAAATTTAGAATTTAGCTGAAAAAAAAAAAAAAAAAAAAAGAGAAGTCACTGGATGAGTCCTTAAAACTATTTACAATCTGAATAACAGAGGTATACTAAAACGCATACCTCTGAGTCTCAATCTTACACTGTATGGGCTTTGAACTCCTCTGCAGTCTTAGCATTCACCACAGAAGAGGGAAGACTATTCCACTGGGGAATAGTCCTAGGGAAGAAGGAATTTTTCAGGGCATCACTGTAGGACTGGTACCTGTGATACTGTGAGTTATTTACTTTTGATGCCCTTGTTCGAGTTGAAACTGTCACAGGGGTCAAGTATTTATCTTTATTAACGGCCACTGTACCTGAATGTATCTTATAGAAGAAGGTTAAAGAGGACTGCTCACGACGGGCCTCTAGGGACGGCCATTCTAGCTCGTTAAGCATGTCACCGACGCTGCTTCTATTGCGCCATCGTCGGCAGGTCCATCGAGCAGCTGTCCTCTGCACCTTCTCCACCTGCTGAATCTGAGTTTTAACATAGGGATGCCAAATGGGTGATGCATATTCTAGCTGAGGGCGAACCAATGTTTTATATGCAACATCCTTTGTCTGCCTAGGTGCAAAAGCCAAGTTTCGTCTAAGAAATCCTAAAGTCCTAGTTGCTTTTGATGTAATTTCTGAAACGTGTTGACCCCAATCAAGATCATCAGTGATGGTGATACCAAGATATTTGGCGGATTGAACCTGCTCCAAGATTTGCTGGTGTAGTTTATAGTCAAACTTAATTTGTTTGTCAGGAGGGTGTCGCGACACCCTCATTGAATGACATTTGGCCACATTGAACTTCATCTGCCAATCGGCCTCCCACTGTGCTAGTTGATTCAGGTCATCTTGTAGAATAAGACAGTCAGAAGAAGAATATATATTCCTATAAAGGACACAATCATCAGCAAACAAACGGACAGATGACCTGATGTTATCAGGGAGATCATTAATGAATACCAAGAAAAGGACCGGTCCAAGGACCGAACCTTGGGGGACACCAGATAAAACAGGGACTGGATCAGACGCTTGGCCATCAAGTACAACTTGTTGTGAGCGCCCTGAGAGCCATGAGCTAATCCACCTGTGTGTGGATCCTCTTATCCCATAGTAATCCAATTTATACAATAGCCTCCTGTGAGGTACCTTGTCAAAGGCCTTAGCGAAGTCCATGATAATCAAGTCAGTCTGTTTGTGGCCACGGTTTGTGGCCCCATCCAGATTGCTCACAATGTCATGGTAAAACTGAACTAATTGAGTTTCGCAAGACCTTTGACTTCGGAAACCATGTTGACAGTCAGCAAGAATGCTCTCTAAGGCTAGGTGCTTGTTGATGTTACTAACTATTATATGCTCCAGGGTTTTGCAACAGATGCATGTTAGCGACACTGGTCTATAATTTGCTGCATCATATTTTTCTCCTTTTTTATAGACCGGGGTAACATTAGCTTGTCGCCAGTCATCTGGTACAGTGCCCTGGGCGAGTGATTCATTGAAGATAAAGGCCAGCACAGGTGAAATTTCAGCACCACATTCTTTAAGCACCCTGGCATTCAGGTCATCCGGCCCAGATGCCTTATGTATTTTGAGCTTACCTAACAGTTTGGCGACCCCGTTTGGGTCAACTGTTATGTCCCCCATTGAGGGGAACTGACTATTACCTTTAGTTGGTAGCTCACCATCAGTTTCACGCGTAAATGCAGATTGAAACTGTTTGTTACATATGTTGGCCTTATCGCGCGAATCTGTTTTGAGAATACCGTTATCTCTTAACGAAGTGATCCCAAAGGCTTCCTTTTTCAGGGACTTTACAAATGACCAAAACTTTTTTACTTTACCATTCTTCTGGGGACTGTCGGGATCTGTATTATCATCCTCAAAGGTAAAGATGCTGGAAACATGCTTCCAATAAGCATCTCTTATTACCTTTTGTACATGTGCTCTGAACCTTTTGTAATGGCTCTTAACGTCAGGGCTACTAGACTTACGAGCACGAAAGTACATTCGATTGCGTCTTCTAATTAGATGCTTGATCGTGTTGTCGATCCAAGGCGCATTATGCTTTGTTTTGGTCATTTTCGTTGGAATAAACCTTTCCATAGCCGCAGTTAATTCGGTCTTAAAATTGACCCACATGTCGTTAACTGACATGTGCGAAAGGTCAGAGGAAAGGAACGAATCTCTAAATCGCGCCATATGGTCTCGCAGACCATCCATATCCGCACGTTTATATAGATATATTTTACGCGGGGCTTGTCTGATTCGTTTTGCTTTTATGTCGTATTCAATAAGGACTATGTCGTGATCGGCTTTGCCGATCGGGGGCATCCCCTTAACTCGATTAACTGGGGATGGTGAATTTGTAAATAATAGATCGAGGGTCTTCTCTTGACGGGTGGGTATATTAATTACTTGGGCTAGGCAGTGTTCTTTGATTATATCTAAAAGCTGTTGCTGTGTCTGCCTTTTAGATACCCCATGGGGCACCTGCATGTTGCTCCATTCAATGTCACCACAATTGAAGTCTCCGCCAACCAAAATATGGGCATTTGCATTTGACATTATCCTAGACAAAGATGAATTAAAAGCCTCAAGATATTCTGGGTCAATCTGATCTATCAAAACAATGCAGAACTCCTGGTTCAAGCCCCATCGTGATCTAAACATCAAATTAACCCGGATAGACCTTAGTAGGACAACTAACTGTCGCACCCACGCAATGGTTTTTCACTGTTCCCCTGCGATTTCCTGCAGAAATCAGATAATGTCAGCACAAAAGCCAACATTCTTATAAATATCAATAAAGATGCTCTCACCTATTGCAAAAGTTTTCTACAGATAACCGTTATTACCAGCAATTTTCACCTTTTTGTGGTGAGCAAGTATTTCTCTTTGCTGTATTGTTTTCATTCTGTATCTTGAAGATGGTGTAATCAATGCTTACTAACATTGCAAAACATGTAACAATCAGATTGTGTACATGCACCTGTCTAAAATTAACATTTAACATCTTTGAAGAATTGCTATGCAATATTGGTGTGAGTAATCAAATATTTCAATGGTCAAAGTCAATATAATGCTTCTTTAGAAAGACAGTTAGATAGCTCTTTGTTTACCTATATGTTTGTAAAATATTCAAAAACCTTTGAAGTCTACCATTTTCTTACAATTGAATTCTAATTGCATCTTAATTACAAAAACGCAATTTGACAACAACAATTAACATTGTAATTGAAACCATTTTTCAATGCACAAGCACCTGTTCATAAATAATACCACTTTACTTTTTCATAACTACTATCCAATTATGAGCTTGCCAATTTAATGATCAAAAAACAATTAAGCACTTTTATATGATAACAGCCTTTGAAGTTCTGTTATTTTATACATTCAAACTATTATTGTTTACAAAACAGGCAAGAACTAAATGTTTTTATTTCCTTTTTTTTTTTTGTTTTTTTTTTGGATATATTCTTTTTTTTCTCTTATTCCATATGTTTATGTATACTTCTATACTATTTATATATCTATTTTATATACTGCAAACTTAGGGCCGCACATCTGACAACCCTGTATAACTTGGGTTTTTCGTCATTTCTAACCAGTCCATAGCCTTACACACGGCCCTAAGAGAGAGCAACATGAACTAGTATGCTCTCGGGTGGGACAGAGAAATCTCAATTCGCAGCCGAAATTGGCATTGATTCCTCTGCAGTTTTATGCCCATTTTCGATCTGGCGTTCAAAATTATAAATAACAGTGCTTCTACTTTACTTAGGGGAAGGCACTGGCAATTCAGCATGACTCACATTTCACTGAATCTGCCGTGTTTTGCAGCCCAGAAGCACTCAAACTTTACGTCATGTTGTGGGGCAATGCTAACGCGCCTGACCGTAGCGGACGTAAAATGCTTAAACTTTACAATACAATACAATACAAGTTAGAGCATTACTGTTCATTAAATGTCCTGAAATTTAGCTAAAATCAGTGCTAAATCTAAATCAGCTTAATACTTTTGATTTTCAGATAATTAAGGTGTGTTTAAACTACTTATACAAGTAATTTTTTGGAACATACTTGATGACCATCAATTGAATTTGCCATAAATGCCATAAATGCCATAAATGCCGGTAAATGCCAGTGGCATGGAAAATATGATATTTGCCGGCATTTTTGCAACCTTGATGGACACCGAAATTTTCCCCCGCTGCCGGGGATCGAACCCGGGACCTCCAGCATCAGAGACAACTCAGACAAGTGCACTAACCACTGAGCTATCAACCCATCATGCTCCATGTTTTGATATTTGGTACAGCAAGCTTTAAAGGGTCCGTCAAATTACCCCAAATAACCACCAAAATCACACCAAAATACGCCAAACCACTTTAAAAATATTATGATATACAATAGAGATCAACTTACTAACATGTTTTAAAGTATTTTAATGCATATATGTCTGTTTTCCCACTACTATTGATGTGGTTTGTTGCTCAAATTATTGCTGACTTCATCTTTTGTTGCTCACACTATTGCTGAGTTAATCTGACAGCATAATGTATTTGGCAGTACACTGTATAATTAAAGTATGTGTTTGTCCTGTCACGTTAGCCCAAAGATAAAATTTTATCCTTAGTTTCTAGCTGGCGACTCGTGGAGGGGTGGCTAGGACTTGCTCCCATATGATATGTAAATCCAATGGACTACATGTATCTCTTGTACCCAAGTCGTGTTTTGCAATACATATCTTATGGCATCCATTCGCCATCCGTTTTTATTATTATTATTTTTTTTTTAATTTTATTTTTTATTTTTTTTGTCAAAGATTGCTTTGTTTGTTGAAGTTATCCTTAATTAAAGCCAGAAACACATGTCCATTATTCTTTTGAAACAGTTTATCTTTGAATTTTTTAATAGTGTTGTTTGGTACAAGCCAGCAAGCAAAGATTGCCGGGCCATTGTCGGGGCATGATTGCTGTCGGTCCGATGTTGGTCCGTAGTTTCATGTCAGGTGTGCATTCATTTATATAAAATTCTCATTTAAACCACGGAAAATTTTAATGACAGTAGCAATCCTTGTCCGTTTCCAGTGCATAACAATAAGACAGCAATGTTAACATTTCATACTTTACGAAAATACCCAGGCAAAAATTGCCCGTTTTATTATTTTTATGCCCCCGAATCGTAGTTTTTGGTCTGTCTGTCTGTCCATCTGTTTGTCTGTTTCTCTGTCCACAAAAACCTTAACATTGGGCATAACTTTTGAATGGTAACTGGTAGGGCTTTCGTATTTCACATGTGCATTCCTTGTCACAAGACCTTTCAAGAGGTACCATAAATTTTGACCTTCTGACCTTGACATTTCACCTACTTTCGACCTCCTTTTTAAAAACTTGGTTGATTTTTGTGTTCACGGAGATGTTGCACTGATGAGTTAGGAGGCCTTTATGCGGACTGAATGAGTTATTTGTCTTAATCACTATGGAAATAAAGGCGAGGATTGTGGCCCCATAAAATAGATTTAAGTCCCCCAGTGGAATTCGTTTCCACTGATCGTTCCAAGGCGGTTCGTCTGTCGCGGTTTATTTTTGTAATGGTTTGTCTTTGGGTTTTTTTGTCCCTTATTTCATTTTGGATAGCCTATTGGCCATTTTGTGGGAAAGTAACTGTCCTTTTGGCTTTCCGCTATTGATGTTTCCATTAGGGTCTGTTGTTTCATGTTTGTGATTCTTTCCCCTTGGTGTCTCTGATGGGAGCTGTGGGTTAATTGTATCGATTCCTGATCATTGCCTCCACTTCTACTTTTTGGCCATAACTTTCGATTGGTAAGTGGTAGGGCTTTCATATTTCATATGTGCATTCCTTGCAGAGCGTCTTTTTGCACCCAGCATTGCAGACGCACTTTCTTATCTTGCCAAGCATATTAGACAGAGGGCTTCCCCCACTTAAATAAAACAGCCCTTTTTAGAGCTTTCAATAACCAAGAAAGGAACCTTTATAATTGCCATGTATATGCACCCAGTTACTACTCACCCACATCCAATTTCAAAATAAAAGTTAACAAACCTTAACCCCTTAGCAACATGTATATTGCAAATGAGCCTTTAACTGGCTTTTACCCTGGTGTAAATTGACCATACAAGTGCAATCCATGTATTAAATATATATAATTAAAGTGTTTTGGGGTGGTTTGGGGTAATTCGATGGACCGAGCTTTGAATAGTTGACCTAGACCAAGATTGTTCAAATTATGGACCTGGGTCCAAAAATTGCCCCGCCCAGAGGCCCACATATTTTACATGGACTTATATAGGGAAAACCTTTAAAAATCTTCTGATACCAGAAGGCTGTGTTCTTTGATATTTGGTATCTAGCTTCATCTAGTGGACCTCTACCAAGATTGTTCGAATTGTAGCCCTGGAGCCAAAAATGGCTCTGCCCAGGGGCCCACTTGTTTTACATAGACTCATGTTGGGACCAGGCCTGGGGTCGAATACTTTCAAAAGTATTCAAATACAAATACAAATACTTTGCATTTCACGAATACAGAATACAAATAAAAATACATTTTTTATGAATGTATTCGAATGAGAATACAAATACTTTGCAAATGTATTCAAATACTTTTAGAATACTTTTGAATACATTTCAATCAAAATATAATAAATGGAGGACTTAAACAAAACTAAAACACCTAGTGGTTGTAGTAATGTTTGGATCATTGACAGATACACATCTCTTTGTTTTCTCTGGAACAATTTAAGACACAATCAATGAAGGTCTGCAGGATCTTGTATGACACAGGTCATTTGTAGTGTCAGCATTTATCAATCAAAGGCTAATGATTGATGAATTACATTTACATCACATAAACACCTATATAATTCTGACCCCTTGAATCCCACTTTTATACAGTAAAACTGGGGTTTACTGTAAACCCAATTTTTCTTATTTCAGCTCTAAAATAGAGATTGTGGGTACTCATTAGAACCGCCTCATTAGGATAATGTATCACTTTTGAAAACGCTGCTTGATTATTGTGATGACTTTTTAACACATTTCTTTATAAATTTCATGATGTAAATAGTATTACACACTATGCTATTAAGTCAGTTCAATGAATTAAATCTCTTGCCATGACTAAAGAAGTACTTTGCTTCATTTTTAATGTTCTTATTGTTAGAATGTAGTCATATTGATGATTTTACTGTTCTGTATTTTGTCACCTTTTGTACTTGTGCAGTATTACCTGCTTGTTGCAATAATTTCTCCATTAGCACCAACATAGCTATGATATTCCAAATCTGATTTGGAATCTGCAGTTTTTATAATGATACATGTACATACAAATTGATTCTCAAAAATCAGTAACTGTGCATGTGGAGGTGTGGGGGGGTTTTCTCCACCTTCACAAACAGCAGCTGGGATTATGACAAATGGTGGGGGAGATTTTGTCCACCTTAACAAAAAGGGGGATTTTGTCAGGGGAGGGGGGATTTTGCCTGTGATTCAAAGGAGGCAGTTTTAACAAGAACCCACAATCTATATTTTGAGCAGAAATAAGAAAAATATCACAACTTTTCATCTTAAAATTTGTGACTTTTTCGGCAATAAAATTTACAATGTATTTGTATAGGCAGCATGTTTTCGTATTACCAATTCATATACTGCTGAAACTAAATAAGGGTCATTATTGTGTTCTGATTCTTGTGAGAAACAAGTATCAAAGGTGGCCAGCACATAATAAATTAATCAGTTTGCCCATTGCCTACTTTTTCTACTCTAGGGATTTCCGTTTTCAGATTGCTTTCACTTCCCTTTTACTACTTAGACCTTTTTTTTTGGTGTATGATTTTTAATATGTTATCAACAGGGAGAATGATCTTATCAAACAAAGCTCATCAATTTACCATTAATTGGAATTACATACATGTGGGTAATTTGTAGGTTTTTACTTTGGCATGCATATGGCTCAGTTGGTCTCCGGACGTTAGCCCCCCAGGACGTTTGCCCCCCAATGACTTAATCTAAAAATGGACATTTGCCCCCCAGTTGAAAATGCGACCCGGACATTTGCCCCCCAGAGCTTATTTTTGGTATGGACATCTGCCCCCCAGTGCTTATTTTACAGGTGGACAATTGCCCCCCACTGCTTATTTCAGAAAGGGACATTTGCCCCCCAACCTGGCTAGACAAGGATATTCATTATACAGACTTGTATATAGCTACATAATTTACATGACAACGTTTTGGTTAAAGTTTTACAGCCCATTCAAGATCATTTCAATTTCTTCAAGAATTAACCATCAGTGTATCCAGTGTAAAAACCACTTGAGTATAGGCGTCTGACACTGGACCCTCAGTGAGGCACAAACTCAATATTTGGTCCTGTAGATGACTGGCTTAACCCTTATCCTGCTGAATAAATTAAGCATCTCCAATTGTTGACTATTAACCATCACATTCTTGGTATACTTTTGTTAACTTAACAAATTGTATGACAAACAGTATAGATCCTCATCAGATATGGCATCTGATCGGGATCCATTCTGCTTTCCACGGTAGGGGTTGTCCATAACAGCAGGTTATTATGGGATTCATATTTATATAGATGGAATAATTAATTGCTTAACATTTTGTATTTCTGATGATAATAAACCAATAAATACATTGTTTTCCTCCTTTGTGTTAGCCCTGGTCTATCTGGGGGGCAAAGTCCCTTTCTGAAATAAGCAGTGGGGGGCAAATGTCCACCTGTAAAATAAGCACTGGGGGGCAGATGTCCATACCAAAAATAAGCTCTGGGGGGCAAATGTCCGGGTCACATTTTCAACTGGGGGGCAAACGTCCATTTTTAGATTAATTCATTGGGGGGCAAATGTCCTGGGGGGCAAATGTCCTGGAATCGGCTCAGTTGTAAAAACACCATGACTTGCCCCTATCTCTCTGTCCTGAAGCAATCTATTGGAAGATGACATACAGGTAACTTCACAGATTAACACATCATTGCCTACAGTCAGTGTAGGCAGTGTAGATTAAGATCACATGCCACAAAATATAGTGTCTGATCAAAGTGTACAGTACTTTCTAATTTTCTAAAGATCATAAAATTTTGCAAAAATAATAAAAGTAAGCAGACACCTCTTAGATTGAAATAGACCTGTCTAATAATACAAATTGATGAGTTCACTGGACATAAATGGGTAGCAGAAATTATTTTATGTAATCAGCACAAATCAGCCTAAAACATCATATATTGACAAATGGATACATTTGTAAGAACTGACTAGAAATAGCCATGTTCCACAGTGGTGGGCCATGATTGTGAGATATTTGTGATTAATAAAAAAAATCTAATTGAGAACAGGTTATTTTCTTCTGTTTTTCACACCTCTCAATGTCAGTCACTTTAAAAGTAATATGCGAGGCGGACCGTCCATGCTAATAAACCCTATTGGTTTCATTGGGCGACAGGGCTTGAGATGTCGTTCCATCTCAATGTCGGGTAAAAGTCCCACAAAATTGGAAGCAACGTCTCCAAAATGACCTTTACAGTGTTGACGGGGACGTTAAACCTCAAATCAAACAAACAAAATTTAAAAGTAATATATTCATAATAATGAAATGTTTGTCATCTTAAAAGTTTTTATTTGCAACAATGCAGTCAAATAAATCAATTAATATTCTTGGATTTCTGTTTTAATGTATTGTATTAAACCATTTAATAGTAATTTTAGAAGTTCCTACATGAGCAGTCACATCAATTAAAGAATTTATGTATTGTTTCATAATTTTTGTCCTGTAAAAAGCAAAAGTATTCATAATGTATTCGTAAAACTATTCATGAATACATGCTTTTTGAAATGTATTCGAATACAAATACAAATACTTTTATTCTAAAAAATCCACTAATACAGAATACTTCATGAATACTCAGAAAATGTATTCGAATAGTATTCGAATAAGAATACAGAATACAATTACCCCAGGTCTGGTTGGGACATTTTAAAATCTTCTCGTTTGACCCATTTTTTCATGGACTTATAATGTAGAGAATACCTTGAAAATCTTCTTGTTTGAAACCAGAATCCCAGGCCATTGGTATTTGGTTTACAACTTTTTCTAGGGGACATCTGCTAAGAGAGTTCAAATATAGCTCAGGGGCCCAAAATGGCTCAGCCCAGCCCAGCGGCCCGGATGTTTTGCATAGACTGACATAGGGAAAACTTTAAAAAAAATCTTCTTATCTGAAACAAGAAGGCCTCGTCTTGTGGACCTCTACGAAAATTGTTCAAATTGTAGACCTGGAGCCAAAATGACCCCACCAAGGGTTTGCATGCTTAACATGAACTTAAATTAAATAAGAAAATTATTTAAAAGTCTTCCTGTCTGAAACTAGAAGGCCCAGGTCTTTGATGTTTGGTATGTAGCTTAACCTAATGTTCATTTCCAAAGCTGTTCAACTTATAGCCCTGGGGCAAAATTAAATTAGTACTGACTTAGGCTGATCTGATTCTTTGCTGGGTACACATGTAAATTGTAGGAAATGCTGTGCCCCGGCTCATTTATTTTTTAAAAATTGAAAAGACATCTGTAGTAGTGATAGGTATAAGGTACACTTGTACTGTCTTGCGGTACAAGTCAGCTTTTATAGCGACGCGGTAGAGTGTTGGACTGTCACTCCAGCGGACCGGGTTCGATCCCCGACCGGGTAAAGGTGATTAGCATTTTTTTCACCAGTTACATTTGGCGCAACAATAAACCAGGGATCGTGAGTTCGATCTTCACTGGGGGCTCCATTTGTCGCAGGGTAGGATTCTATGGGGGATAGAATAAATAAATCCACCGCAAGTTCAATCTTTTGTCCACGAGGTATATATGTACAGGTCAAAACAATGGCTCATCTCTCCCATCAATCTCATAGTCTGACATAACAATCAGACCCTGAAATGGTACAATTAACACTAGCATCACCTTTACATTTAAATAAATTATCTGTCTCACAACAATCTTTCAATCATAATGACTAAACTCTCATTACAAATGAAATATCGTGTGAAACACAATATTAATATATATGACCCGTCACGCGAAAAGGGACCTTCTGGGAAATTACGTCATTTAGCGTAAATGACGTTCGAAAATAATGTTCATGTTAACGTCATTTGCTGATAATTTGATTACGCTGAGTCATAATTGGATTCACAATTCACCTTACATTGAGCGAAATGGCCTTTTTTCATTTTGATTTTGTATTGTTCCTATTCGAGTTTCGTCCCTTGTTTGAGTAATAATAAACAGTAAACGTCGCAAAACTTTACACAAAAATCTGAACCTTTACGCAGACGATGGATGGACTGAATTTAACAGCGTATACAAATCCGGGCAAAGATTTTTTCCATCTGTGTAAGGTCAGCCAAATGCCAGGCCTAGTAGGTATATTCAACCAGGACGATAAGGTCAACCGGTTCACAGCCAGTGGGTATTGGTGACGTCTAACTCCTACGTCATAAGTTAATCAATATAGATCTAGTATCAGAATATATTTTAGGATTTATGGCACAGTTAGTACCAGCCACTGATACCAGCAATCAACATAATAATGCACAAAATTTAGTTTGACTTAAGCCATTGTTTGAGACATCAGAGTTTGAGATAACGAGAGACCAACTACTGTATTTTTCAAACTTCCCTCATAATGCCATCATAATTCGCTCCAAACAATTACCCAACCAAGTTAAATACCAACTTAAAGACACATTTTTCGATTACATAACATCCTAATGACCGATTATTAAAGAATCTAGCACTGAGATAAAATACACTTGGGGTATTCAGGCTGTCATACAGGTAGGGGACCAAGAGAGGGTAATAAATTACCTAGGGATATGACTTTGACAAATGACATCTATTCATTTACGTGTACACCTAAGTCCTTATTTTGATTGGCATGGAAGAATTAACAGCACTTTTTTCCAATTTTATATTTAGTAGCCATTATTTATAATCATTACAGAAAATGCCAATTCAAATATATTGGTAAATTTTTTCCACCAAAAATGATATTTTCTTTTCAGATAAAATCCTGATAACTTAATTATTTCTGCTCTAAACATCTATTGTGGGTACTCATTAGAACAACCTCGGTGAAGCGGTTCAGACGAGTACCCACAATTTGTTTTTACAGTGTGACTGCTCGTTAGAACTGCTTCCATGAGGCGGTTCTAATGAGGGCACACAATATATGTTTTTGAGGAAAAAGTAACATCCCCTAAACCCCACTTTCTATAGAGAAAATGGGGGTTTAAGGGGTATACATAATTTTCCTTATTTCTGCTCCAAGTCATAGGTTGAGGGTGCTCGTTAGAATCGTCTCATTGAGCCATAGGTTGTGTGTACATGTACTCGTTTGAACCGCCTCAATGAGGCGGCTCTAACGAGCACCCACAACCTATGTTTGCAATATAAATAAGAAAAATAAATTTTATTGTGTTTGTTATTTTATTTTAAACTTAAAAAGGTGAAAAATAAAATCTTTAAAAAAAATCTTTTTTTTTCTCTCTCTCTCTTTTCGGATATGATTGTGTCTAAAACAAAGAACATTTTATAGGTCCATTTTGACTGAAACTATAAAATGCTAATGTTTTAGACATTATATGTTTTGTGTATCACATACTTTCAACCAAAATAAATAAATAAATAAATAAATAAATAAATAAATAAATAAAGGTAAACTGATTGATTAAATTTTGAGGTTAATAAATTCATTTACCTTGTTTGTTTACTTCTTTGCACTTTTGAGTAAAGGAAACAATGGATATCAGTGTTTTTCTTTAGTTTATTTTAAAATAAAAAAAGTTATTTAAACCACATGTTGTTGGAAACAATCTCAGTAAATTATTCTATCACTCAAGTACCCTTATTGAGCCCCCTATTAAACAAGAAATCTGCTCATAATCACCTCATAATCACTTAGATAAGATAAGCCTTTGATGTGCACTATGGTCGAAATTAAAATGTTTATTAGAGATCATTAGACAGGCCACCCCTTTTATATAAGGAAAAAAATGTGTCTTTAATGAGGCTGGGCTTACCGGCGAATGAGACTGAGTAATTAATTCTGACAACTCAGTTAAATAGGTACATTGATCTGAATATCCAGTGGCAGTGGGACAATTGACGCCCCACTACCACCCCTCCCCCCGCACACACACACACGCACAGACCACCAAACAAAAAAAAACAACAAAAAAACACTGCTGTTATCAAGAACAATGAAGGCTTTAAATTCAGACACTGAGCCATCTTTTGTAGTTGCCATACCGTACGATATTTGGTCGAAATTGGTGCGTGTGTGTTGGGGGAGGGGGGGGGGCGCTAACGTCCCACCAACATATAAGGTCAAACGGCGACGGGAACTCTGTTTAAAGACTCATCCAAAAATCTGGAGATGAGGTCCAAATTGGTCAACGCAAAAAATACAAACATAGCTATATTTAATAGTTCTATTCAGTTTGCGGAAGTTATTCTATTCTCTTCATCAGAATCTGGCAGTGTGGTTTACGGTAGTAGATCAGTGGCTAGTTGCCTCTGATGTGAGAGGACTCAGGTTCGATTCCTGGCAGCGGTCATCAAATTACGGTGTCCGAATATGCTCCACTGGCATCATTTGCAGGGACAAATGCACCAAAGTGCATCGTCCTTCCGATCGGGATGATAACTGAGGCCCAAAGTGCAGGGAAAATCATCTCCTACGCAGGTTAAAATCCCTACCGAAATAACATGAATACTGTGTAGGCTTTTATCTTGAATAAAAAATAGATAGGTTTGTTTGTTTGTCTGTTTGATTTGAGGTTGAACGTCCCCGTCAAAACTATAGGTCATTTTAGAGACGTTGCTTCCAATTTTGTGGGACTTTTACCCGACATTGAAAAGAAATGACATCTCAAGCCCTGTTGCCTAATGAAACCAATAGGGTTTATATTATAAGCATGGACTTGCACCGCTTTGCCTGGGCAGGCTTAGATCCTCTAAGCGGTTTTCCATTACCCTTGTGCAGTCGGTTTCAGTTCTGCGTGGAAGCATCATGTAGCCCATTTATTTCTTAAAGCCCCAATGGCAATGGCCCGCAGATAGATAGATAGATAGATAGATAGATAGATAGATAGATAGATAGATAGATAGATAGATAGACAGATAGACAGACAGACAGACAGACAGACAGATTATCAAGGATCAGGAACTGATCACATAAGTTGATGAACTTTTCCACATTTTCCCCATTTCAAAAGTAACACGATTCAACAACAGACACGAGTATATGTGTTTTATTTTAAAGACAATTTGTTACACAGACTTGAAGTTTTCTGCATTAAAGGCAAATTAATCATGTGCGCACCATGTGAATGTGGTGGTGCATTCAACAATGCGACGCTCGCTTGAGCGCTTGATTTTGTTTGTTTGATTTGAGGTTTAACGTCCCCGTCAACACTGTATAGGTCATTTTGGAGACGTTGCTTCGAATTTTGTGGGACTTTTGACCGACACTGAGATAAAATGACATCTCAAGCCCTGTCCCCCAATGAAACCGATAGGGTTTGTAAGCATGGACGGTC
Source organism: Lucinisca nassula (assembly GCA_963580285.1). NCBI lineage: Eukaryota > Metazoa > Mollusca > Bivalvia > Lucinida > Lucinidae > Lucinisca > Lucinisca nassula. The sequence goes on along the minus strand of OY757011.1, from coordinate 87,991,390 downwards.
CGACGCGCACCGCTTTACCGCGGCAGGCTTAAAACCTCTAAGCGGTTACCAGTACTCGTGTGTGGTCGGATTTCAGCTCTGCGTGGAAGTATCATGCAGCCCATCTATTTCTTCAAGCCCCGATGGGCGAGGGCCGTTGAGCGCTTGAGCAAACAATACAAACACACCATTGAACGACACATGGCGGTCGCTGTATCAGAAGTTTAATTCTGCTAGTTCTGCTTGAGGAACTGGCAAATAGTTCTGTGGAAAGTAGTTAATACCCGTTCAGACAGCTGTAAACAAACATTTTTCTTCGCCGATTCAGCTGAGGCAGAACCTCCATTCCCTTCACGCATGCACAAAGGATTCGGTACCCTGTGATACACCGCTCAGACTGTATCGCAAATGCTCGCGGGCGCTCGGGCGAGTGCTTGCGTTCAGGAGGCAAGCGAGCGCTAGGCGGGCGCACGCATTGTTGAAAGGTCAGCATGAAGCTTTGTATCTTTATACAGATTTTTGAGACATGAAAGTGAGTTCTCTTTACCATAACACATTGGTGTGACATAGTGCATTCTTTCAAATCTTAAAAAAGGTGATGAAAAAAAGTAAAGTTAAGGGTGCTGTTAGAACCGCTTCATTCAGGCGTTTTCTAACGAGTATCAAGAACCTTTGTACAATGTATTAGAGTAGAACTATTAGAAAAATAAAAAATACAATATACCTCTGTCCCAACCCCACTCCCCCTCCCTCTTTTTATCCCCCGACCGAATAGGTTCGGGGGATGTAGCGATCAGCCTGGCGTCCGTCCGTCTGTCCGTCCGTCCGTCCGTCCGTAGACGCAACCTTGTGATGGCCATATCTCCTATACCCTTTGAGATTCATAGATGGTTCTTGGCACAATTGTTCACAAGGCCGAGACAGCGTGTCATGCGCAAGAACCAGAACTCTGGATGCCATACTTTTTTAGTTATCTCCCCTTTTAATAAAATAGAATGACTACTTTGTGATGGCCATAACTCCAATACCCTTTGAGATATATTGATGGTACCTGGCACAGTTGTTCACAAGGCTGAGACGGCGTGTCATGCACAAGAACCACAACTCTGGTTGCCATGGTTTTGGAGTTATCTCCCCTTCCAATAAAATAGAGTGACAACCTTGTGATGGCCATAATTCCAATACCCTTTAAGATATATTGATGATACCTGGCACAGTTGTTCACAAGGCCGAGACAGTGTGTCATGCACAAGAACCACAACTCTGGGTGCCGTGATTTTTTAGTTATCTCCCCTTCCAATAATATAGAATCACTACCTTGTGATGGCCACGTCTCCAACACTCCTTGATGATACTTGGTACAGTTGTACATGAGGTTAAGCAGGTGTGTCACGTGCAAGAACCACAACTCTGGATGCCCTGGATTTTTAATTATCTCCCCTGACAATATAACCTTGTGATGGCCATAACTCCAATACCCTTTGAGATATATTGATGGTACTTGGCACAATTGTATACAACGTTGAGACGGCGCTTCATGCCTAAGAACCACAACTCTGGGTGCTATAATATTTGAGTTATCTCCCCTTCCAATATAACAGTATGACAACCTTGTGACCACCGTACCTCCAATACCCTTTGAGACATATTGGTGGTACTTGATGCAGATGTACATGAGGTTAAGCAGGTGTGTCATGCTCAAGAATTACAACTCTGGGTGCTCTGGTTTTTTAGTTATCTCCCCTGGCAATATAACCTAGTGATGGCCATAACTCCAACTCCCTTTGAGATATATTGAAGGAACTTGGCACAATTGTATACAAGGTACAGAAGGGAAGTCATGTGCAAGAACCACAACTGTTGTTGCTGTGGTATTTGAGTTATCTACCGTTCCAATATAACAGTATGACCAGCTTGTGATCACTATATCTCCAATACCTTTTGAGACATATTGATGGTACTTTGTGCAGAAATACATGAGCTTAAGCAGGCATGTCATGCGCAAGAACCACATTTCTGAGTGCCCTTGTTTTTTAGTTATCTCCCCTGACAGTATAATCTTGCGATGGCCATAACTGCAATACTTTTGTGATATGTGGTTTAATTCTGGTGCACTTTCTATTGGTGAACAATCTTCTGAAGGCCATATTGGCTTTTGGTCGGGGGATTTGCCATCTCTTCCGATGGCTATTTTTCATTATGTATTTATTTACTTATACTTTTTTTGCTGTTGTTTTACGACCCTTTCAGTATGTCTTCACTAATTTCAAGCCTGTCATTAATCAGATCTGGGCGAAAACCAGAGTACCGAGAAAAAAAAAAAACCTTCGGTTGCAAAACATCGCGTCTTACTTTTTACCCAAGCTTTAGGTGGCTTTTTTATTTGGTTTTGGTTTTGTGGCCCTCTCAAGATTACTTCACTTTTTTCGAGCCGATCTTTAATCATAGGTGGGCGAAAACCGGAGTACCCAGAGAAAATCTACCTGACCTTCCGTTGTAGACCTTGGCCTCTCACATATAACCCGAGCAAGGCTCGAACCCACAGCTGTGAGAGACCTTAGGTGACTTGAATTTTGGAATTGAGCCGCCTAAATTTAAAAGAAAGACCCAGGGAGCGCCACAATCACCGTAAGACACAGCCCACTCTCGACACCATGAGGAAGAGGAAACATACACAAAACAAGAACAATTACGAGTGTTTATGAAATGGAACAATCAGCCCTCTCTTCCCCACGTGGGGTGATCAGACCATTAGAAAACATTAAACAACAACTCACAGCTAATTCGCAGACATACAACAATAACAAAAAAAAAAAAAAAAACAGCAAGAGACCAACACCAAAAATACCGCCTTATATATAACACGACCACAAAAGCTTGCATTATTGATCAGCCTATGTTGATGTGCGGGCTGATCTGCGCGTTTGTTCACACATGCAAACAAGTTTTGAAGCTCATATACGGGTGAATCACAATATTGTGGCTTTTTTTAATTTCAGCATGTTATATCAGCCTTACTGTCAGAGATTTGACTTTAAATTTGAATTTATTCCATAGAAACTTAGCAAGGAATGTGGCTCAGATGTTCAAAATAAATGAATGGTCTAGCTACTTTTTCATATTGTCAGCAGCCATCGAAGACCCCCAAAAATGGCATATTTTCACCGTTATGGGTTGCACTTTAAAAAATACCATTTTACAAACAAATTTTAAATAATAATGCATGGCAAACAGGTTATTTTTTCAATTTCAGTAATATAGAAAATTGTCTGAAGAAAATTTTGATATATAATTTCTTGATATGCACTGAAAACTTTTCAAGATATCACCATAATTATAGAGGCGGTACTTCGTTATACATTTCAAGACTTTGAACACAACCCTCTGGTTATGCACACCATACCCATAGGAGAGTGGTGTTTACTTTATTGAAATTCCTTAAAAATGATCTATTAAGAATGCCATAGTGGTAGAAATCATATTGTTCTCCCCTGCTGATTATTAATAAATTTCAGGATCACTTATCAGGAAAACAACAGTCAAAAAAAAAGTGGTAGTGTCCGTAACCATGATACATTTTGTTACTGCCAGTAGCTTTGTTTGAATAAAAAATTATGTTTTTAATACTATGTGTATAATAACCTTTAATGAAACACAATTAGTATTTTTTCCAACAACTAATCATCCTCTGTTAAAGATTTTGTGGTTACGGACACTACAAAAATGCTGTAGTGTCCGTAACCTGAAAACAAACGCCTTTTTACTGATATCGATATTAAAATCTGGGAAACATTACTTTAATAATACTTTTCAAAATGATATTATATGTCTTCAGACTAATCAATTATAACTCAATTGTTCCAAATGGATGACACAACAATGTACACTTTTTGATGCAAAATTGCGCAATAATTTTAAAAAATTGCATCTCCATGAAAAAAAATAAAACTGGTGTGTCTACATGGTTGTTGACTGTCTTGTTTTGAAGTTTTATGACAGAGTAAGTATTCTCTATAATAATAAAGCAGAAGAATCTAATTAGCAAAGTCCCAAGGGTATCTGCAGAGGATAAGTAATCAGCTACTATGTTCTTGTAGTGTCCGTAACCATAATCTATGGGGTCACACATCAGTAACATTTGTGAATAAATGTCTGATCATTGGCAGGTATAAGTTTTAATTTCATCTAGAAATAATGCACTGGATGCTAAAATAGCCACTGGAATTATTAATATTATTGTTTATTTAATTTTTTTTTCATAATTTAATAGAAAATCATATAATTAGGGGGCCAGCAGAGCGAAACTGCATGAACGTTCTGGTTTTATTTTACAAACAAAGTAGGCTTGTGCAAAAATACTACCAGTTCTTTAAATTAATACATTCCATAGGCGTTGAATATCTGAAGTTTTGATACATCTCTCAAGAACTAAATTGGTTACGGACACTACAAGAAATTTCAATATCTAGTTTAAGCATTATACTTATATTCCAGTTTCTTTGAAACACATATTCCTGTATCAATTTTAACTCTTAATTTATTGGTTTATTGTCGCTTTTTTGGCGTGTTTTTTTTTTTTTTTTTTTTTTTTCACATTTCAATAACACACCCGTGTGACATAGTGCATTCTTTTCTATCTTTAAAATAGTTACTTTTTGATTTACGATATTTTACTGGTTTGAACTCCAAACATAGCCTGTTGGTGCTCATTAGAACTGCCTCATTGTTTGTTTGATTTTAGGTTTAATGTCCCCGTCAACACTATATAGGTCATTTTGGAGACATTGCTTCCAATTTGTGAGACTTTTACCCGACACTGAGATGAAATGACATCCCAAGCTCTACCGCCAAATGAAATCAATAAGGTTTATAAGCATGGACTGTCTGACTTGCACACTGTTCCTAGGCAGGCTTGGACCCTCTAAGCAGTTGATTTGCCAGTATTCATGGGTGGTCGGCTTCAGCTCTGTGTGGAAGCATCATACACCCCAATCTATTTCACCACGCCCGAAGGGCAGGGACTGAGGTTTAAAGGCCCCATCAACACTATCTAGGTCATTTTAATTTTCTGAGATGTTGCCTCTAATTTTGTGGATTTTTTTACCCCGCGCTTAGATGAAATGACATCTCAAGGCCTGCCGCCCAATGAAACCAATAGGGTTTATATTCATGGGCAGTCTGACTCTCATCACTTTGCCTGGGCAGGTTTAAACCTAAGCCGTTTACCAGTACACATATTTTAGAAGGTCTAAGTCTGTCCAGGCAAAGTGATACTGTATGTAAGTCTCATGTGCGGTCAGATTCAGCTCTGCATGGAAGCACCATGCAACCCAATCTATTTTTTCAATCATGAAATGTTCAAATTTCTAGCTTTTAACTTGTAAATACATGTATGCTAAATTGTTAATTGTTGTTATGTTTATCAAGTTCTAGTCTACTTACCTAACACGAAATGTTCAAATTTCAAATTTTTAACCTTTAACTTGTTAATATATTGAATTATTAACTGTTATGTTTATCAAATTCTAGTCTTCATCACAGGGCAATTTATTGTAAAAGCTATACTGAAATCGTAAACCAAAATTATTTTGCATCATATACATCTTTTGTTTGATTTGAGGTTTAACGTCCCCGTTAACACTGTATAGGTCATTTTGGAGATGTTGCTTCCAATTTTGTGGGACTTTTAACCGACATTGAGATGAAATGACATCTCAAGCCCTGCTGCCCAATGAAACCAATAGGGTTTATAAGCATGGACGGGCCAACTCCCACTGCTTTGCCTGGGCAGGCTTAGATCCTCTAAGCGGTCTACCAGTACGCGTGTGTGATTCGGTTTCAGCTCTGCATGGAAGCATCATGCAGTCCATCTATTTCTTCAAGCCCCGATGGGCGGGGGCCAATTATATACATCTACTTCTTTGTATCAAATATTTAACATGTCTGACAGTTTTACATAGCTATATATACAGTAAGTTTGTTTTTGTTTTTGTTTGATTTGAGGTTTAACGTCCCTGTCAACACTGTATAGGTCTTTTTGAGATGTTGCTTCCAATTTTGTGGGACTTTTACCCGATATTGAGATAAAATGACATCTCAAGCCCTGTTGCCCAATGAAACCAATAGGGTTTATAAGCACAGAAGGTCTGACTTGCACCATTATGACTGGGCAGGCTTAGATCCTCTAAGTGGTTTACCAGTATTTCTGTGCGGTTGGTATTAGCTAATCCTGGAGGCATCATGCAGCTCATCTATTTCTTCAAGCCTCGATGGGCAGGGGGCCTATGTAACAAAAAAAAAAATAATGTTTGCTTTTGGTGACAATTAATAGTTGAAAAATGTACATTCCTGGGGTTTTTTTTTTTTTTTTACTTATCATCTGATTTTGGAGACCATTTTAAATTAAATTTGCTTTATACAAAGACCTGATACATGAATGTACGATTTAGCTATTTGATTCGCCTAAAAATGCTGTAGTGTCCATAACATTTTGCACCACTTAAGTTTCAAAATTTAAAAGTTGCTGGATATTTATCAAATTTTCATCCTATAGGTTGGCTTAAATTGTGTTATGAATTAATTTCTATTTGATTTGCTTACCATATTAATTTTATATTCTTAAATCAGGGTTTCACTTTTTTGTACATTATGTGTTTGCGTTTATTGGGACCTTCTATGTTAAATTTCAAACATTCCAGCAAATATTTTCCTGTTTAATTTATTTTGTAATTTATTTTATATTTTTTCACTGCATATTTCTTTAAAAGAAAGTAAACAGTTGATTGAAATTTGAAAAAAAATGAAGCATTGTTAAATTTGTAGTGTCCGTAACCATCTTAGCTGTGATAAATCTTCTGATTTTTTTTCCATTCAACTGATGTCCAAAGAACTACATCTTGTTTTCAGTTTGTGCATATGACTTTGATGTCTAGTTTAAATAAGTTTTATTTGGAATGATTGGCTTATCCGGATTATCATAACAAAGTTTTGGCTTATTATTTGTGTGTCTTGAACAGTGATGGCAACTTATGTGCACTATTTTTTCTTCAAGCTTTATTACTTTTGCAAAGACTGATTGTTTTTACTTGTTAGTGTTCCTAGTCATGTTTAAAGCAAAGTTAATAAAGTTTAATATGGTTAATGTTGTTTAGCTATAGTGTTATGCACACCCTGTAGTGTCCGTAACCACTTTCCACCCACATACATGTGAAGCATCAAAAAACACATTTGTACCACTCTCCGCCCGAAAAGCTGCAAATGCTATACATTTAGGATACTAACCCCTATGAAAAAAATGTTTTTATAAGAATTGTGCAAAGTTGATTTTTTGCTACCAGGTGCAACCTAGGTGGCCACAATACTGTGATTTACCCGATATAATGTGTAAAACTACTATAAAACGTGGTTTTGGTCTGCCCATCGCAATCGTTAAAACTACACAGTTCCAGACGACGACAATATGCCAGATTTCTCAAAGAAATGCTTGATAATTAAACAGCGTTAAGAAAATAAATGTTTTACTGTTTTGAAAATGTCTTTCAGATGTTTCCTTGTATTAATACCTGCGACTTTAGCTCAACAGTTTGTTAACATAACCCATGACGTCGAATTGGTATTCTGTGATGTTATTGCGTTTAGGTTACCTATGCTTAAAGTACTGTAAATCTGAACCCTTTCGTAGTATTTTATTCATTTTGGGGTTAAATTGTTTTTCAAATACCAATATATCTGAAATCAGTTAAAACTCATTTTCGCCAAAAATTCCCAGAAGGTCCCTTTTCGCGTGACGGGTCACATATATACAATCAAGTGAAAAGTTTGTCTGTCTGCTTAAGAGCTTTACGGTCTAGCCAATAATCTGCTAGCCCTTACTTGAGCCAGTCGGTTCCTCTGAGTACACTTTACAGACAGGTTTACGCACAGGAGCCAACCCACAGTGCACACCTTTGGCAGAAACCAAGAACCACCCTTCCTGAACCAGAAGAGTACAGAATAACCTAGGACATAGTTCCTTGACTAATTTCTCTTGGAAACCGTTCAGGAAAGTAGCCATCTCGAGCCAATGGAAGGAAATATGCGACATGGAGGCCCACACACAACACCTCAGACAAAACACAGAATTCGGCCTTTAACAGAATATATCCATTACACGCAGACCACAATAAATGTACCATTCAGGACACATAAATATTGCACTAAAACGGTAAATTAAAAATATCTTTATATGATATAACCCTATTCCGGCCGGAGTTGCAGCACAGTGGTCTATTAATACAGCTAATAATATATGTTGTTTTGTGTTCCTTCAAAATATCATAACAATACTTATTTGCTTACCAGATATGTGAAATCTGAAGGTCCTTAACCTCTCTCACCAGCAACATCTGACATCATCTCGCCACATACCAGTGAAGACTGTTATTGCTGTGAACAACGAGCACATGGTTAGAAACATGCAGGCAGCTACATGTATATAATAACAATATTCCTGCAATAAAATATTAGCATTCAATAGGGTTATTTTTTTAAGTTTCTAAACAATGTGACTAAAAAAAAAATGCCATTTCCAAACAAAGAAATTCCAGAATTTTATCATTTACGAATTGCCATAATACATAAATGAAACGCTCCGCGAGTACATTGCGGCAGCCAGAAATTACCTGAAGTAGATAACTTCAATTAGGACTCATTAAAATAGTAAAACATTTTCTTCTCAAGAATTAATTGGAAGTTTACGCCACGTGTGCTTCTGAAGGAATGACAATTTTTACTAGAAATTACTGCGCATGCCTTATCAAACAGTTTAGACAATTTACCCAAAAGAATAAACAAACCACATCGGAGATAATTGGCAAATTATGACCTCCTTTAACTGGCCACAGATATAGAGGGTATAAGGGGGAGGGGGAAGCTACTGAACCGTCCTTTAATATAAACGCTAAAAACTCACTCTTTTACACATCCCTATTATTTCTTCTGAGCTTGCCCTAAGTTTAACCCTCTGTGGTCAGACTACCCAGTCTCAAAATATATTGTGGGCCACAGGTATTTTAGTCTAGGGCTGGCTAATCTGAGCTGAAAAGATCATCGATTATCAGTCATGCCATTGCGATCGATAATCGATTAGTAATCGCTAAGGTTTTTGTCATAATTAATTTTACCTGTCTAGCTTTCTGTCTGAGCATGACTCTTACCATATGTTGCCCATTACCATATGTATATTTGAACAGACAGGCCTGAGCAAACAGTGTAGACCCAGATGAGACGCCGCAGAATGCGGCGTCTCATCAGGATCTGCACTGTTTGCCACTCATCCCTCTATTTTAGGCATAACTTTGGGTAGTAAATTGTACCTATGAAGTAATCGATTAAAAGCAAATCAGAAATGATAATCATTTTTGTGGAATTTATCGATTGATAAATCGATTATACGATTAATCGTGTCAGCCTTATTTGAGTCAATAATTCCAATTCTCCATCTTTATGTACATTTGGAGCGATTTGGTTGGTTGAAATAAAAGTTCTATACATGTACTTCCATAAATTCCATGAGCAAGAATCTCAGTATTAGTTCACACAGGGCCAGGTAGTAATATAACGTGACATCAAAGAGCACGTTTAAAACCTGTGTTTTAGCCCCCGCCCATAGGGGCTTGAAGAAATATATGGGCTGCATGATGCTTCCGAGCAGAGCTGAATCCGGCCCGCACACTAGTACTGGTAAACCGCTTAGATGATCTAAGCCTGTCCATGAACCGCGGTGCAAGGCGGACCGTCCATGCTAATAAACCCTATTGGTTTCATTGGGCACCAAGGCTTGAGATGTCATTTCATCTCAATGTCGGGTAAAAGTCCCACAAAATTGGAAGCAACGTCTCCAATATGACCTTTACAGTGTTGACGGGGACGTTAAACCTCAAATCAAACAAACAAATAAAACCTGTGTTTTACGTCATTTTACGTCATTTTATATATGAAATGACGTCAACATCATTCGATTTAAAGAAAACATAAATGTTAGAAGACAGATAAATGGAATTAAAATTTGCTTGGGTTTCTTTCACAGATGGCAGCTTCTAATTGAATAATCATTCCACCATGGCCGTTGGTAAGTTCACTCTTACTCTTCCAAACAAATTCCAAAAATTTACCATTTTGGTAACATTTTCAGTATTTCGATGACAAAATTTGAATTATAAGGAATGAACTATCATTTTTGTGGATTTATCGATGTGTAAACTCCGGCGAATCTGGGGTGACTCACAAACTGCGCTTACTGCTAAGTTTGTGAGTGATTGGCCGGACTTAACACATCAATAAAAGCCACAAAAATGAAATTTATTCTTACATGTTTGTTGAAGGTTGACTGTATTCAGATGTGGTCTTCTATGAATTTCAGAACTAGGCCGAAACAGCACTAAGCATTACCATGCCAGCTAATGCTAATGTTTTCATACGATATGGCCCATACGAAACTAGTGGTGTAGTTGAGCACAGCAAATCAAGACTGCAGGGTCTAAAAGGTGAGTCCAGAATTAAAAGAGCCACCCAGGCTACACATAGTTCCAAATAAGGAGAAATGAGGATGCCACAGAATGCATTTTTTTAAAGTCCCCAAAATGGTTACTTTTTCTGATGAAAATCTGTGATATTTTTCCCATTTTTGCTACAAACAAAGGTTGTGGGTATTCGTTAGAACCGCCTCATTGAGGCGGTTCTAACGAATACCCACAACCTAATAATTGCCTTTGAGCAGAAATGAGAAAAATAATGTATACCCCTGTAAACCCCAATATTCTCTGTATAAAGTGGGGTTTAGAGGGGTGTTCATTTCACAGACTTGTTCATCTGAAGTTAGGGAAAATGTTTCTCATTTCTTTGTAAAAACAATTGTTGTGACTTTGTGGATACATGTTAGAATTGCCTCAACTCAGAAATGAGACTAAAACAAGAAACTGGAAAATTATATACATGTATTCCCTTTCTGGAGCTATGGTATACAGTAATAAAGATATCATATTCTGACAAAATGCATACACTCATTTTACACTTTGCATGAAATCAATGCATATCCGAAACAAATAAAAATGATATTTTCACACTGCAGGCTGTCAAGTGTTCCTATTTTTCCTATTTTTTCCTATATTTTCAGGTTTCCTATTTTTTTCCTATATTTTAACCCCATTTCCTATATTTTTTACCAAATTCCTATATTTTTTAAAATGCTGCAGGATTAAGTTTATCTTGGAAACAGAAAAGATCACATTTAGACATAAGAAAGTTCTTCAATACTGGAATGTCATACCTGTTTTCTTATTTTCCATTTGATAATGAACTTCTGAAATATTTGGTCTGTTTACATCCTGAACATAGACATAAGCCCTGTAGCAGTTCAGCAATAGAAAGGGTAGCAAGAAGTTTACCTTTTGCAGAAAATGTGGCATTGCTTACTGATGAGTGGACGGTATACCAAGGGGAAGACATTGATGAGAAACTTTGGGAAATAGAGAATGGTGATGAAGTTGAGTTGAGAATGATTGATCACTACTGTAGAGATTTCTGAAATTGAAAACTGGTTGTGGCAAAGATAAGTACCATAGGCTTGGAAAAGTAGTATAAGGTGTGCTGGTATTGCCACATGGTAATTCTGATGTTGAAAGGGGGCTATTAGATAACAAGAAAATGTTGGGAAAAGATAGGGTAAAGCTGTCATCAGAATCAGTTATTGGGAACAGACTTTCTAAAGAGGCTGTGAAAATCCCTGATCCTAAACATATGCAGCCAGAATGTGTACCTCTTACCAAGGAACTAATAGGTTATGTTAGAGATAGTCATAGAGTTTACAAGGAGAGGCTAGAAGAGGAAAAGCAAAAGAGAGTAGAGGAGGAGAAGTATAGACAGCAAAAGAAAGAAGAGGGTGCACAGGTTGAAAAACAAAAACAAGAACCAGCAAAAGAAAAAAAGAAAAAGTCTTTGAATGAAACAATGAAAAAGTTGAATGATAAAGAAAAGAACCCTAAAGAAGAACTTCATGCTGCTGAAAAACTGCTTGAAGAAGGAAATGAAAAACTGGATGGAGCATTAACATGATAAAAAAGAGAGATTTTTCTAGTGCATCAGTGAGTCAGTCATTGACTCATACTGCCCAGGAAAAAATAAAAGAATCAAAAGAGCATCTAGACAGAGTAAGAGATGAACAGAAATCAGTGGAAAGTAGGAAAAGGAAGAACCTGGAGAAAATTACTCAGGGGGATTCAAAGAAAGCTAAGAAATAAGGTGAACTTAGCAAAAAAACAAACAAACAAAAAAAAAACACATTCTGGAGATAGTGATTTGTATGCCAGATTGGTATTTTTTCTCAGTTTTGATAGTGTGATAATATGGTCACTTATCGTTTTTCAAGCAGATGATTAAGAAAATTCATAGTACAAGAAGTACAATGTCTAAGCTGGATAAGACATATTTTCAACTTCAGAATTCATAGTACAAGTAGAACGACGGCTAAACTAGGCAAAATTATTTGTCAGTTTCTTAAAGTTCTATTACTTTCCATGCTCATACTTTGCTATGACCATCCCAAAATACCCATGGTAAATGCACAAAGACAGTTATGTATAACTTGATGGTTTCTTTAAAACTTCATTTTTTTTTTTTCAGGATGTTACATGAGCTACTCATTCAACAGAGTAACTTAGTCAGTAACTCATGTATCTTGTATTTATTGCAACACAGCCTATCTTGATGATGTTATGTTGACTGAAAGCAATAAAGATGATTATGAATTAATTTTTATTGCCACCAATATAAAAACCTTCGATGACATTTAAGATGGTGATTGAGAGCTGGCTGCAAGGGAGGTGGAAGTCGGGCCATATCAAAAATATTTCAAATCTGACAGAAGTTTTAACCCTTTTACCACAACTTTTTTTTTTTTGTCTTCATTAAACTGTCTGTTTAAATTTAGAATATTTGCATTTTTGGTAATTTTTTATGATAATAAGGCCTTTTTTGCTGCTAAAACTTGATAATTATCCTATAAATTTCCTATTTTTTTCCTATATTTTTCCCATAAATTTCCTATTTTTTTAAGCCCAGAATATATATTTTGCACCAAAATACACTTGACAGTCTGACACTGTGAAAATCTGTGAAAATGCAACACAAAAAACAAACCTTGTTATTTTCACAGTAGCAGCGGAGACTACTTTTTCTCACCAAAAGTCATGTTATCGATAAAATAATTCTGTAAAATACCTTGAAAAGCACTCTTTAAAGTGTAAAAATCCTGTATTCAAAATGGTGATCTGTTTATGTTTTGAAATTGACAGTGGTGATGTCATAGCCAGTCGAAATTGTGATGTTTGATTAACATAATGTGTCCTTATAAATTATATAATAAAAAGAAAATTTACTTTTTTTTCGGCGGATACCATAACTATTTCATTGCGTGTGTTAAAAACATCCAAATTTTCACTTGTGCTTTGCACTTGTGAAAATTTTGATGTTTGCAACACACTCGATGAAATATTTTTGGTATCTACCTCAAAAAGGTTAATATGTTAATATCCTCTATGTATTTTGCTACTAAAACTATTGGTAACAAGGCAAACTATTTATAGCAGTTACTGCATATAATAATTGGTGAATGTTGTCTCTCATGGGAAATAACACTATAATGTAGCTTACATTTGTATCTTTTATATGATAATGTTATTAATTAAGTAATTTCATATTGGCCCAGTTACAGGTCCGAGGTCTGCTGTACTATCCCGAGGCCAAAGGCCGACCCTAATACAGCTGACAGAGGGCCTGCAATTGGAAAATACGAAATTACTTGATTAATGACATTGTTATTAATAGACACCATTAAACATATGGTTATTGAATTTTTACCTCAGTGTTAATACGGATATCCTCGTAACAATACAAAAAATTGTGAGTATATTGGTTTTCCTCCGTACTTCTGTCTGTCTGTAGGACGTCCGTGTCCGTCCGTTCCGATAAAACCATTATTGTTTCGTCAGAGATTTCTCAAGAACCATTAAAGCTAGAAACAGAGTATGCAAATTATGTGAGAGACTATCGTCATTATCGACTTACTTGTATTGTGTAAAAGACAATGGCCTTTCACAGTGTATTTTTTTCATATGTTCTTTCATTCTTCTTTCTCTCTATATTGGCAAATATAAATTTTTATCAAATATAAAACTAGAGGCCCCAAATATGTATCGTGTAAGAGACAGAGGGTTTTCTGACTCATAAGGAGGTCATGCATTCAATCCCATTTTATTAAATGAAAGCGGGCTTATAGTCTAGCTTTTATGGTGGTTTCGGTATCAAACTTTCTCATGAAATGATTGCTGTAAAAATCATTTATAGATCAAAGCACTGACAGCATGACTAAGGTGGGTCGATTGTCTTCGAGTGTGGATTGGTACACGTTTCGTTTAACTTTTAAATTCCTATACTATAAGCAAAACATGTAGATCTTGATCAGATGCCGTGCTTGGGTCGATAAATTATCAATAGACTTCAAGTTACTAGCTACAAAAGCTTCCCGCCTGCTATTGTCCATGTGACTATCACTGATGATGTTCAAAATCCATGTACCAGTTATTTATAGCAGCATTAGTCTTCTTGTGATGCCAATGCGCCATGTTGACTGGGTCAGTGAACATGGACATTGCAAACAGTGTAGACCCAGATCAGATGCAGCAGAACAGAGCCTCAATAAATAACCGGTACCTTCATGATGTACATGGTCAGGGATAGTCACGTGGACAAAAGCAGGCGAGAACCTTCTGTAGCTAGTTACTTTGGGTTGAATGATAAAAAAATCGTCCCAAGAAGATGGTAAACTGAGCAAAACAAAGAACATGATTAACATAAAAAGCAACGACCCGCCAGAAAATGCGGTATTTAATACCAGAATTCATTGTCCGCCCTCGCCCATCGGGGCTTGAAGAAATAGATGGGCTGCATGATGCTTCCACGCAGTGCTGAAACTGACCCGCATACAAATACCGGTAAACCATTTAGAAGATCTAAGCCTGCCCAGGCAAAGGGGTGCATGTCGGACCGCTTATTTTATATACCCTATTGGTTTCATTGGGTGGCAGGGCTTGAGATGTCATTTCATCTCAATGTTGGGTAAAAGTCCCACAAAATTGGAAGCAACATCTCCAAAATGGCCTATACAGTGTTGACGGGGATGTTAAACTGCAAATCAAAAAAACAAACAAAACCAGAATACATTGCAGCATGTTCAAGATGTATCATTTTTCACATTAAACAGATGTCTGTTTAAGAATAGAGCAGCAGATTCCTAGACCCTACGTTTCATCTTACGGCCAGACGTCGAATTTGATGACTGACCAGCTCTAGAAACATGTGTGTGTAGGGGGGGTTCAATGTTCTGTATCCGACGCCCAAGAATCTCCCAAATATGTTCCAGTGGATTCAAATCCGGGCTTCTAGCTAGCCAAGACAATGTCTCAATTCCGTAACGGTGGGGTCTAGCACACAGGTCTAGTGGCAAATCGGTGGTTCTCAAAATGAGGCATGACTTCTGGCACTAAATATGCAAAAATTCCCAAACTCCATTATTTAAACCGTGATAATGAAGTTGTGGAAGGTTGGCTCTGAGGTCTTCTTTCAACTCTCGAGTTTCCTGTTATGGCTATAATCCCAATTCAGAGTTAAATGCAGATCGCAGAGTCAGCTTTGAGTTATTATGTTGAAATTTCAAGTTATTAAGTTGAAATTTTGAGTTATGTCAAAATTTCGAGATACTAAGTCCAAATATTGCAAAGATTATAACTTGCTATTTGGTTGTTTTCCCGTTTATAAAAGGTTGCATGTTATTGTTCACACTTGAAAATTAGGGACCTGAAAATAGGTCTGGTCTATAAATGGTCCCTAGACGTAATATAGGTCAGTAGAAGGTATTGTAGGTCACTACCAATTATAGCGTGCAGTTATTCGACCCCCTTTATTAGGTTGCTAGTATGCCTGATTGCAGTATAAATTTGTCTGAGATAGGGGCGGTTCAAACTATTGAGGGTTGATCTACCAGGACATGAGGCATCATTGCGATGGCTTAAAGGTATCTTTTCAGTTTAAAATAAAAAATGTTTTGTGTTCTCTTTAGAATCCCCTCATTGAGGCGCTTCTAATGTGTTCACACATCTTCTTCAATGTAAAATAAGACAAGGTCCATAAATTATCCTGAAATACAGCAAAATTACACTATTATTGGGAATGGCAGATTTTTCCACCATTTTTCAAAGGGAGACAACTTTCTTGACCTCCTGTTAGCTTTTCTATAAGCCCTGTCCCACTGAAAAAGGCGTCTACTCTTAAAAGAAAGAATTTGCTCCTCAGGAGTAAATTCTTTCCTTTAAGAGTTGACCCCTATTGACATGGGAGATAAAATATTTGCAGGAGTTGCCTCCCCTGAAGGTGTACCCATTCCCCTTAAGACCAGCTAAAATTAAGACTTATTTTGCTTTTAAAAGCATATTTAAAATGTTTCAGCTGTTTCCACAACCATGGTCCGCTAAAAAGAGACCAACTTTGGGGCTGTTCAAAAGTGGTCTTAAGGACCACTTTTGAACAGTCCCAAAGGTGGTCATAATATAGGAATTTTACTGTTTACTGTTTATGGATTTCTGTAGGGATGATAAGAAATCTCTATTAAATTACTCAAGAACAAGCTCAAATTAGCAATGGTAAATGAGTCATCCACGTCAGAGTTAGCAAAGAATCACTGTTTATAGAGCAATGACCATTTTTGGTCATTTTCTTTACAATAAATATATTTTGGGGATCCACCTTTAAACCATGTTACATTTATATTCAAAACCCTGTTATAATTATAGGGCTTGGTAATCAGAGCTTATAGATAATCGATTATACCACAACCTCTTTATAACACTATTAACCCTTACCTTGCTGAATATTCATTTAAGCCACGCCCATTTCTGTCTATCAACCAATCAAATTACTTGATGTAATTTATTGCTGCAAATTCATAAATTGAATGCGAAACGGTGTAGATCTGGATCTACACTGTTTCCAAAGATATGGGTTGTCGTGAACAGCATGATAAGAGTTAATGGTGTCCAAAACAGAAACTGTATTAGCAAAACATCCGTGTTGTATCCAAACAAATATGTATAGATTATATAATTCTTCAAATTGTGTTATATCCAAAACCATGTTATAATGAAAAGTAGTATAACATGGTTATGGTGGAGTAATTACTGAAGCTCTCTGTCTGACATATGTTATACTTAACCATATTATGTATTCAGTCAGACAGGCCTTAGCGAACCGTGTTAGACCCAGATGGGACATAAACACAATATTAATAATAAATAATAATAATAATCGACCTTATTTATAGAGGGTAACACATTTAGTAAATTAGTACTAATCTTCCATGTGGCCCTCTTTTCCTGGGTAGAAACCAGTACTACGCAATGTGGATAAAGTCTCTTGCTCAAGGAAACAACACTTGCCGCTCGTGGGGATCGAACCCGGTACCTCTCGATCCCGAGTCCGATACTTTACCACTGCACCACAGCGCTCCGATATTGGATTGTGAATTATACATATTACATTATCAGCTACTAGCACATCAGTAATGATAATCATTTTTGTGGAATCTATCAATTTTTTATATGATTATTCACACCAGCCTTAGTTATAATGAATTGGGATAATTATTTTTTCAGCTGTTCTTACAAAAGATGGTCATAAAGTCAACCTGGTACCCATGGAAGATAGGAACAGGGTAGAAATATCAGTAAATGGAGAGATAATATATAAATGTGATATAAGAGAACTGGATTTTGGTAAGTCATGTGATATTCAGCAAGCCAGCTACCTGGAAGGGGGCCCACTTATGTGGACGTTGCCCCTGTACCTGCATGTTAATCAAAAATCCGTTGATGATGATGATGATATTATGTTAACACCATGGCTTCAGGTTGTAAAACATTTTTTGAGCTCAGTTCAACCTACACCACAACCTCTTTATAACACTATTAATAGGGTCCAAAGCAGAAACTGTGTTAGTTAAACAACCATGCTACATGTATATCCAAACAAAAATGTATAGATTAGGAAAATGACCATTTATGGTCATTTTTCTATATAACTTATACATTATTGGGATCCATCTTGGAACTGTGTTCTATCCAAAACTGTGTTATAACAGTGTTATAATGAGGTTGTGGTGTGGTATGAAATGTAGTATGATCGTAAATATTGTAAAATACTACTTTTTGCAATGCTGTAGATAACAGTATACTACCCACCTCCAAGATTTTCAGCCATTTGTGCTGCATGATTTCAATTTCTACTACACATGACGAAAACACGCCTATACAAATAGGGTGTAACCTTTATCGCCATTAAGATGAAAAATTGTGATATTTTTCTTTAAAGATTGTGGGTACTTGTTAGAACCGCCTCATGGAGATGGTTCTAACGAGTACCCACTATCTATATTTTAGAGCAGAAATAAGAAAAGTAAGGTTTACCCCTGTAAACCCCAGTTTTACTATATAAAACCCAGTTTTACTATATAAAACCCAGTTTTACTATATAAAAGTGGGGTTCAAGGGGTCAAAATTATATAGGCTTGTTTTAGTGATGAGATTCTGAAACAGAATGAAAAAAAAGTATATAGATTCTGATGAGCTGGCTTGGGAGATTTATACTGTTTTCAAAAAAGGATATATCCATAATCCTGGTTCAGACTCTGGTGAACAACGGTTAAGATCACCTAAAAATAAAACTATCTTGCCATTAAGAGCATGTCATTTTCTCCAGTCTGAAAGGATTACTTCTTTGTTAAACTCAACACTAATTGAAATTATGTGTATTTATCTTGCAAAGTCATGGGCTCTTTAACTCACCTGAGCACAAAGTGCTCATGGTGAGCTAATGTTATTGGTCAATGTCCGTCATGTGTCATGTGGTGTCAACAGTTTGCTTTAAATGCTAACTCCTTGGGCCAATTTCAATCAAACTTCACAGGAATGTTAGGTGACCCTTTTCCAAAATAGCTAAAATCATTCTGCTCCAATGAACAAGATGGCCTCCAGAGCTAAAAATAGAAAAAAAAACCAGTGCTTCAGCTGCAGTGCACGACCCGCCGGATGCTTTTAGCTTTATGAGTGTTACCATATATGGGTATGGCGGCCATTTTGGTCATGTGATCTGGACCTAAAACGGTTCCTCCAATAAATGCGCCTTATCGTAAGGAGCAAAAATATATCTTATACTTTAATACTGTATTCTGAATCGTTTGCAGGATAAAATGCATTCTCACATTTTCCAATACAAAAGCATATGTGTCAAAGTTTGACCTAGGCACAAAGAAGGTCAAGGTCAACCCAGGGTCACCGTTTTAGCAATTTATGATTGGCCTACGTCCCAGATGCCATTTATCAAGTTTCGTGGAAATCTGCCCAGTGGTTCTGGAGAAGACTATTTTTGAAGGGTTTTTACCATATATGGCTTGGCGGCCATTTTGGTCATGTGACCTGGACCCCATGAGCAAATTTTGGTTTCCCCCATCCCATAGAAGCTTCATATGAAATTTGACTTCAATTGGCCCAACGGTTTCCGAGGATAAGCAGTTCAAAAATTTTCACATTTTTCGCCTCTGCGAAGCTATACTAAATGGAATGTAATAATTCGCAAGTTCATTGGTTAGATCTCATTGATATCTATCAGTATGTCAAAAATTGTTTAAATATTCCAAGCGGTTAAGTCACTACCACCAATTTTCACAAACGGGTTACGAACAGACAGACAGACCATATATGGCTTGGCGGCCATTTTGGTCATGTGAGCTGGACCCGATGAGCAAATTTTGGTTAGCCCCATCCCATAGAGGCTCCATATGAAATTTGACTTCAATCGGCCCAACGGTTTCCGAGGAGAAGCAGTTCGAAAATGTTCACATTTTTCGCCTCAGCGAGGCTATACTAAATGGAATGTAATATTTCACAAGTTCATTGGTTAGATCTCATTGATATCTATCAGTATGCCAAAAATTGTTTAAATGTTTCAAGCGGTTAAGTCACTATCACCAATTTTCACAAACGGGTTACGGACGGACAGACAGACCATATATGGCTTGGCGGCCATTTTGGTCATGTGACCTGGACCCCATGAGCAAAGTTAGGTTTCCCCCATCCCATAGAGGCTCCATATGAAATTTTACTTCAATCGGCCCAACAGTTTCCGAGGAGAAGCAGTTCGAAAATTTTCACATTTTTCGCCTCGGCGAGGCTATACTAAATGGAATGTAATATTTCGCAAGTTCATTGGTTAGATCTCATTGATATCTATCAGTATGCCAAAAATTGTTTAAATATTCCATGCGGTTAAGTCACTATCACAAATTTTCCCAAACGGGTTACGGACGGACAGACAGACTGACAGAATGACAGGGTGATTTTAGGGCACTCTTAGAAAATCAACCGACTTCAGTCGGTCGCTTTTTCTGCGGGTCGTGCAATCGTAAAATGACAACTCCTCCTATACCTTTGGGTCAATTTCATTCAAACTTCACAGGAATGTTGGTTAGGTGACCCTCTACCAAAATAGCTAAAACGATTCTGCTGTGGTGAACAAAATGGGCCCCCAGAGCTAAAAAAAATCAATAATTTGCTTTAAATGCCAACTCCTAAACCCTTATGCCAATTTCAGTCAATCTTTGGTGACCTCACTACCAAAATAGCTGAAATCGTTCTGCTCAGATGAACAAGATGGCCACCAGAACTAAAAATATTGGATAGTGAATTAGCCAATTTCATTCAACCTTCATTGGAATGTTGCTTAGGTGATCCTCTACCAAATTAGCTAAAATTGTTGGCTTGGATGATAAAATGGCCATCAGAGCCAAAAATAGAAAATCATCAACAATTTTCTTACCCTTGCTCCAATTTCAATCAAACTTCATAGGAATGTTGCTTAGATGACCCTCTACCAAAATAGCTAAAATCCTTTGGCTCAGATGAACAAAATGGCCACCAGAGCTAAAAGTAGAAAAAGGTCAACAATTTGATTAATATGCCAACTCCCATAAACCCTCCAGCCAATTTGATTTGAACTTCACAGGAATGTTGTTTAGATCAACCTCTACCAAATTAGATAAAATTATTTCTGCCCTGATAAACAAGATTTGTTAAAGCTGTTATTGTTTTAAAGTAAAAATAACTCTTTTTCCATTCTTGTTTCAAAGTTTGAACGAACAAGTACAGTTTATTACCCATTGTGCCTAAAAATAGCAATATGATTGGCAAACAGTGTATCCCAGGTGAGTTGCCACATTATTCTGCAAAAAACAGGCCTCTGTAGCCTAGTGGATAAGAGCCCTGACTCCTGGCATGGGTCACATGTGAGACGCCAAGTTCTGAAACGGAAGGTCAGGTGTTTTTTTACTCACCTGAGTACATAGTGCTCAAGGTGAGCTATTGTGATCACCCTTTGTCGTACGTCCTTCATCTGTTGTCCGTCATCAACATTTACCTTGTTCACCCTCTGGAGGCCACAGTTTTGCTTCAATATTTATGAAACTTTACCAGAATGTTTGTCTTGATGATATTTCGGTCAAGTTTGAAATAGATCACAAGGTCAAATTGCTTTAAAACCTTGTTCACCCTCTAGAGGCCAAATTTTTGCTTCAGTCTTCATAAAACTTTAACAGACTGTTTGCCTTTTTGATATCTGGGTTGAGTTTGAATATGCAGCCACAATTTTGCTTCAATCTTTATGAAACTTTACCAGAATGCTTGTCTTGATGATATCAAGATCAAGTTTGAATATGAGTCATGTCAGGTCACTAGGCAGGTCAAATTTCTTTAAAACCTAGAAGCCATAATTTTGCTTCAGTCTTAATGAAACTTTATCAGAATGTTTGCCTTGATGATACGAAGATCAAGTTCAAATATGGGTCATGTTGGTTCAAAAACTATGTCCCTAGGTCAAATTTCTTTAAAACCTTGTTCACCCTCTAGAGGCCAAAGTTGGCTTCAATCTTTATGAAACTTTACCAGAATGTTTGCCTTGATGATATCTGGGTCGAGTTCGAATATGCGGCCACAATTTTGCTTCAATCTTCATGAAACTTTACCAGAATGTTTGCCTTGATGATAGCTGGGTTGCGTTTGGATATGGGTCATGTTGGGTCAAAAACTTGGTCACTAGCTCAAATTGCATTAAAACCTTGTTCACCCTCTAGAGGCTGGCCTCGGTAGCTCAGTCAGATGCGTGTCTGTCTTGTGATCAGGTGGACACGGGTTCGATACTTGCCGGGGTTGGCAACATTCTTTTATGGAGATTGATCATGAAATCTTTTCTACGGCGATTCTCTCCCTTCCGCTGATTCAACAAGAGCAGTTGTCAGTTTCTGGCAAAAGAATGTGCACTGTACTGGTTAGCCACTTACGTATAAGCCTGCCCAGAAAAAGTGTAGATAGGTAAACTGGCTGGCTCAAAAATGACCGAAAATAGTGTTGATTAGGCCGTTAAACTCCAGTTCAAACAAACAAACAAAATCACCCTCTAGAGGCCATAATTTTGCATCACTCTTCATGAAACCTTACCATATTGTCAGATAATTGTCTGCCTTGATGATATCAAGGTCAAGTTCGAGTATGGGTCATGACAGTTCAAAAACTAGGTCACTAGGTCAAATTGTGTTAAAACCCTGTTCACCCTCTACAGGCCAATATTTTACTTCAGTCTTCATGAAACTTTACCTGAATGTTTGTCTTGATGGTATCTTGAATTTGAATATTGGTTATATCAGATCAACAACTACGTCACATTGCGTTAAAACCTTGTTCACCTTCCTGATGCCATAATTCTGCTTCAATTTTCATGAAACTTTACCAGAATGTTTGTCTTTATATCTGCATCAAGTTCGAATATGGGTCATGTCAAGTCAAAAACTAGGTCAAGTTTCTTTAAAACCTTGTTCAGCCTCTATATGCCATAATTTTGCTTCAGTATTTATAAAACCTTACCAGAATGTTTGCCTTGAAAATAGCTGGGTGGAGTTTGAATATGGGTCATGTCGGATCAAAAACTAGGTTGCTAGGTCAAATTGCATTAAAACCTTGTTCATCCTCTAGAGGCCATAATTTTGCTTCAATTTTCAAGTGTACCTTTTACTGGTTAACCACTTAGGTCAAAGCCTGCCCAGGAATAGTGTGGCTAGGTTAACTGACCTCTGCTGACATAATACTAATTGGCTGAAAGGCACCAAATATGCCAAGCACCATCACATTCCTCCCAAGGCCTGTATAACAGTTCTTAAACCTCCAGCCTGTCATCCCAAAACAATTATTTTCAACAAATTTTAAACATATATAAGCATGTGAAGAGAAATCATAGTCCTATAGAATGTACTAGAGACAGTGACATTCAGGTGAGCGAAATATGGCCAAAGGGCCCTGTCCAGGTACTCCGGTTTTTGCCCACCTCTGATTGTTACAATCGGCTTGATTTGAGTCAAATAATCTTGAAAGGGCCATAAACCCCTCCCCCCACCCTCCACCCCAAAAACAACAAAAAAACATTCTGCAATATCTCACCTGGGTCTACACTGTTTGCTCAGACCTATGTCTGAATACATGTGTTAAATATGGTAACAGTCAACAAACCACTGTTCTGGCATGCCTTTTAGAAAGTTCCTTCCATTTCAGGTTCTGATGGTGAGCTGGACAATTTATGTATTGAAGCATTGCAGGCGGTGAAGAAGGCATACTGAACTGGTTCTAGACATTTTGCAATGGCTGCCTCTTCAAGGGAAAGAACTCTGATATTGATATGTGCTTCCCACTCTTTGGGCTGCTCCATAGCTCCTGATGAGAAATATCCTGGGGCCAGTTGTTCAAAGCTTAACGAGCTCGTTAGTGGTCATATTATTAACTCTTCTAGCAAGTACAATATCGTAAATTTTGGTATTTTTGCTGAAAAAATGTGAGCAGCTTTTGCATCCGCAAAAGCTGCTCACATTTTTTTCAGCAAAAATTTCAGCATATTTGCCATATTTAATGATCGAAGTTTTAACGATACGTTAACTAACGAGGTCGTTAGTTTTGAACAACTGGCCCCAGGATAATTAAAGATTAATTGCCCTTATTTCTTGTCTGAAACTTATTTTGTGGGTACTTGTAAGAATCCAGAATAGCCTCATTGAGGCAATTCTAACCAGTACCCACAACATGTTTTAATGGATAAATTAACGCTCTGCATGCTGGGTATTTTTATACAGCAGACGACATACTGAAATATGTTTTTCCATTTTTCACAGAAAACAGTATTTGACATCTCATGCAAATTGTCTCCACAGAATTTTTCCCAGAAAACAGGATTTGACATCTCATGCAAATTTTCTGCTATGGAGACAATTTGCATGAGATGTCAAATCCTGTTTTCTGGGAAAAATATGAAAAATTTTGTCATCTGCTAAATTAGCCTAGTGTGTGGGAAAGGTTAGGAAAAAAAATATCAATCCCAAATTATCCTCAGTGAACTTTCTAACCTGGAACTATGCTACTAATTGAAGAACAAAAAGATTTCTATCTGGATATGGTATATGAGTTTTGTGGGGTGGGATGGGGCAACTTTTAAATGAAGATTTTTGTCTCCCTTATGAGAAAGCAGTGATCTCCCTTGAAGTTGTAATTAATGAATAGAGACAGTGTCATCCATATTTTGTTTGTTATATTACCTCAGTTAACCTATTGTATACTAGTGGACTCTTCCATTGCTACATGTTGGACAAGTTCATTTGTCATATAAAAGGTGTCTGACCTATTTTTTCAATCTTTTTTTTTTTTTGATGGAAAATTCTGTTAGCAAATAGTGCAGGCCCTGATCAGACATCTGTCTGTGACATCTGATCTGGGCCTGCACTGTCTGCCAAGGTCTAAAGGGTGCTGCCAGAATTCCAACAGATGACCTTGTCCCCCCCCCCCCCCCCCCCACTATTTCTGTTAGCAAATAGTGCAGGCCCTGATCAGACATCTGTCTGTGACATCTGATCTGGGCCTGCACTGTTTGCCAAGGTCTAAAGGGTGCTGTTGTTGTAATTAATGAATAGAGACAGTGTCATCCATATTTTGTTTGTTATATTACCTCAGTTAACCTATTGTATACTAGTGGACTCTTCCATTGCTATATGTTGGACGAGTTCATTTGTCATATAAAAGGTGTCTGACCTATTTTTTCAATCTTTTTTTTTTTTTGATGGAAAATTCTGTTAGCAAATAGTGCAGGCCCTGATCAGACATCTGTCTGTGACATCTGATCTGGGCCTGCACTGTTTGCCAAGGTCTAAAGGGTGCTGCCAGAATTCCAACAGATGACCTTCTCCCCCCCCCCCCCCCCCACTATTTCTGTTAGCAAATAGTGCAGGCCCTGATCAGACATCTGTCTGTGACATCTGATCTGGGCCTGCACTGTTTGCCAAGGTCTAAAGGGTGCTGCCAGAATTCCAACAGATGACCTTGTCCCCCCCCCCCCCCCCCCCCCCCCCCCCCCCCCCCCCCCCCCCCCCCAGCTAGTAGGGATGAGTATTGTCAGAATTTTTGTATCATGATATATTACGATACGGTTACTGCGTGCCATGATATGTATCACAATATATTATGTAGCAATCTGAAACACACTGGTACATGTAATTGGAAAATCCAACTACATATGGGAAAAAGAAGGGAGTTTTCATGGGTATATATCATTTAACCTATTTCTGCTCATGCACTTACAAAACCAAGTGTAAGGTTCTTTCTAGCATTGTCTCAATGTTATGAGGGGAAACAAAGATAATATCTGAAAATGCCATAAAATGTTGTATTAGATTGATGGCCTCAGTCACTTTATTTGTGACTGTCATCTTTTGCAACCAGAAATTTTGCTGGACAGGCTTTTCCACTGGATTCTGTGTCAGACTCCAACAAATTGTTATGAAGAGAATGTGGGGCATTTTTTATGTTTGTCCACTTAAAGTTTGTTTCTGTTAAATTCTTTTAAATTAATCTATAGCCACATTTTTCTATGATTTATCTCTGAACATGTTTGTCAATAAAGTGTGTTTTTCATGATATGTACGTTACCATTTAGTGCCTGTTTTTAACTGTGACATATTTTTTTTAACATTTGTAGCTCTGCTGGTCAGAGATATGACAGATATCTTTCCAGCTATCCTGAGCAATATACATGTACACTGTTACTTAGAATTCAACACCAATGACTTTCTAAATTACTGTGGGTAAGTTGGACCCTTCCCAGCAGGCACACGTCTCTAGGGCAACAGCAAATCAATGTCAGTGCAATGTCATGATGTTGTGCCGACATTGATGTGAGGTTTCAAAAGCGTCATGACGTTGCACCAACGTTGATGTGACGTCGCATTTACGTGATGTGCCTGCTGGGTTGTTCGAGTGCCTAAGAAATTCTTCCGATACTCAAGTCACTTAGGAATACATGTATTAATTTTTAGGATTTCTCTTATCTTGAAAAGGTATGTTGTATGTACTCAATGCCATCATTTCTATCAGTAGCACAACAGATCTTTATTTTTTATAAGGATTGAAAAGATATTCCTTATTTATGCTTATTACCATAATGATTCTAAGTATTGGGATAGATAGGCCTTAGCAAGCAGTGCAGACTCTGATCAGATCTTCACTGTTTGCCATTTGGCCAGCATCTTTTTGACTCTTTGCTGGATTGTGAAACAAATTTTGCGTATTTCTTTTTGAGAATTACCAGCAGGTTCTCTCAACATCACGAAAACAGGCTGATATAATTCAACAGGCCGATATAATTCTGACCCCCTTGAACCCCACTTTTATATAGAAAAACTGGGGTTTACAGGGGTAAACCTTATTTTTCTTATTTCTGCTCTAAAATATAGATTGTGGCTACTCGTTAGAACCGCCTTTGTATAGGCGTGTTTGCGTAATGAGGTGTCCAAACTTTAGGATTTTTATGCTATGCCTCCTTACCAATAACCCTCAGTAGTGAGAACTACCCTAATCAGAACAAATCATTAGTCAAACAGGCCTATACAAATACATTGCCACCTTTATCGCCGAAAAAAATGAAAATTTTATGATGAAAAATTGTGATATTTTTCTTATTTCTGCTCCAAATATAATATCTAATAAAATATCATCAGAAAGTCTGAAGCCCGGGATCGATCCTGCGATCCCGGGTTTACAAGGCTAGTAGCATAACCACTGCACCACGGAGGCTTCTATACTTTAAGGGTTTACATGGTATAAGACGGAACCCTAGGTCTCATGTCTTCTCGGTGGCACAGTTGAATGCATCTCTGATCCACTTCTGGTCCAGCAAATTCTTTCATAAGAATTGATCATGACATATTTTTGGCAGTCATTTTCACCCAAGAATGGCAGCTATCCGTTTCTGGCCAAATAAAAGGGCTGAGACATTTTACTTCCTCATCAACATTTTAGAGATGTTGCTTCCCATTTTGTAGGATTTTACAAGACATCTAGTGGAACAACATCTCCAGCCCTGCCACCCAAAGAAACCACTTGCATAACTTGCCTTGGCAGGCTTAGAACTTCTGACGGTTTACCAGTCCTCAAATGTTCACATGGTTTTAGCTCTGCATGGAAGCATTATGCAGCCTGATCTATTTCTCAAAGCCCAGATGAGCAGGGTGAAAGACTGTGTCCTGTACTAATAACTGCAAAATAAGTTTGCCCATGGAAAATATGGTTAGGTTGGATGGATGTTTTATTTAAGAAATAGATCAGCTGTAATTGTGATTCGTTGAGTAATAAATCACAGTTTGGAGGTCAGTTGTAAAATAGATCAAATCATGAGTGCACAGCTTAGTGTTAGTTAACCCTTAAAATGCCATGAAAAGCTCCATCTGAAAATGTTGTCTGCTTATGTCGTCTGCTCAATTTTTTTGCAAGCATTTTAAAAAATATTATTGCGTACAGGGAAACAGTGTGAACCCAAATCAGACTGCTCCTCTGGGTTCACACTGTTTGCAAAAATGACTTTTAAAGTAACCAGCAGACGACAAAGCAGACAAAAATTGTTGTGATTGGCATTTTATGGGTTAAACAACCATGTTACACCCAAACAAAGATGTATTTGTTTGTTTGAATGAAGGTTTAACATCTCCCTCAACACTGTAGACGTTGCTTCCAATTTTGTGGGACATTTACCCCACATTGAGATGAAATGACATCTCGAGGCATGTCGTCCAATGAAACCAATAGGGTTTATAAGCATGGACTGTCGGACTCCCTCCGCTTTGCCTAGGCAGGCTTAGATCCTCTAAGCGGCTTACCAGTACTCCTGTGCGGATCGGTTTCAGCTCTGGGTGGAAGCATCATACAGCCCATATACTTCTTCAAACCCTGATGCGCGGTGGCCTGAAACAAAAATGTATAGATTAAGAAAATTACCATTTAAGACCATTTTTCTCAATGATCTATGCATTTTGGGGATCC
This sequence comes from Lucinisca nassula, assembly GCA_963580285.1. Lineage (NCBI taxonomy): Eukaryota > Metazoa > Mollusca > Bivalvia > Lucinida > Lucinidae > Lucinisca > Lucinisca nassula. Next base: position 87,962,879 of record OY757011.1, on the reverse strand, counting down.
ATTTTTCAATCATTATATCCAAAATTTTGTTATAGTTAACAGTGTTATAAAAGAGGTTCAGGGGTATGATTGCGTCATCATCATCAACAGATTTTTGATTAACATGCAGGTACAGGGGCAAGGCTCACATAAGTGGGCCCCCTTCCAGGTAGCTGGCTTGCTGCACGCATGGCAGATCTTACACCAGATCTCCAGGCTTGTCTATCATGAGGATCGATAGCAGAGAGCTTCCATTCTCTGCAATCTCTTTCTGTTAGCTGCTTCCAGGTCATCTTGGGCCTTCCTGGCCCCCGCTTTCCACCTACCTGTATGTCACAGGTAGTCTTGACTGCACTGTTGGAGCGTTCCACATGCCCATACCAGCGAAGCCTTCTCTCTTTCAGGATGAGGTCCAGGTCCTCAATGCAAACACGCTTAAGTAACTCGCTGGACCTGATGGTGACAGTGTCTTGTGGCTTGACATTGCAGATCTGTCTGATCATTGCCCTGTCATTTGGCTGTAGACGGAGGTTTGGCTTTGTCAATGGCCATGTCTCAATGGCATGGAGCATTGTGCTCCGCACACAAGAGTTATACACACGGCCACGTGTCTTGAACGAGAGAACTGGTAGCAACTCCTTGAATTTCTTCCAGGCTGTTTTCACACGTGATGTAGTTGAAAGGTCGCAATCACCCACTGCAGAGAGCATATCACCTAGGTAGCAAAAGGAAGATACAACCTCCAGCTTGTTGGATCCGACTTGAACTTCCCTCTGTGGTCTGCCATCTAAGGGGCGTGCAGTTCCTTGGCACCGTGTGCGTTATGAGACATTCTCTCCATGTACTGTAATAAAAGCTGCAAGCACTGCATGATGCCCCGCCACTACAATTACTTCATAAAGTGCCATATCAATGTCAAAAAGGAATTCAAAGTAAGGATGCATTACTCTTTCCCTTGACAGGAATACGTGATTGAGATGATTATTTTCAATGTTCAAAGGAGCCATGCCTCCACAGGAAAGTAAACCAGTGTTACAATTCTCATTTTCAGTTTTTGGGTGCCTATGCCCTTTAAAATAAAATCAAAATCTTCAAAGTCGTCAAAATCTAATCATCCCTAAATAAAGTTGATAGGAATACATTTGTTTGTTTGTATTGGAGTTTAACAGCCCAGTCAACATTATTTAGGTCATTTTTGAGCCCGTCAGTTTACCTATCCAGACTTTTCCTGGGCAGGCTTACAGTTGTAAGCGGTTAACCTGTACAGTGCACATTCTTTCGCCAGAAACTGACAACTGCCCTTCTTGAATCAGCGGAAGAGAGAGAATGACCATAATAAAGATTTCATCAAACTCCAGGAAAGAATGTTGCCGACTCCGGCAGGTATGGAACCAGCATCCTTCTGATCACCAGTCAGAAGCGCATCTGACTGAGCTACAGTGGCCTGACTGAGACGACTATTTTCAATGTTCAAAGAGCCATTTTCAATTTTGGGGGCCTGTACCCCTTTAAGTAAAGTCAAGATCTTCAAAATCTAAACAAATCTTTGGTCAATAGCAATGATATATTGTACCAAGTTAGACCACATTTCATTGATGTGTTCGTGTGATTGGGTGCAGACCCAAAATTGACAGTTTTGGGGGGCATGTGCTCTTGAAAATAAGGTCAAGGTCATCAAAATCTTATGGCTGTTTTCCTCCATCCTAGTGATGTAACCATGTGAGTTTGGTCAGAATCTATCGTTAGATTCAGGAGATATAGTGCTTCAGACTACATGATAGAAATTGCTATGTTTATTGTTCAAGGGGGAATAACTCCAAAAGTAGGAAAATCAGAGTTATGGTTCATATGTTCTGCACGTCATCTCAAGGTGCTGTACTTATATGTAAAGTTTCGTGAAAATATTTCAAATGGTATCAAGAGTTATGGAGCGGACACTAAACTGATAGCAACAGCTATATATATGTTCAAAGTTCAAAGGGCAATAACTCCAAATGTAGGAAAATCAAACAAAAGTGCATGTATAATACCAAGAGGTTGTAGTGTATGTGCAATTGTAAAAAAAGAAAAACAAAGCATAGATCAATCCTTTAATTTTCATCAAGAATCAGAAATTTAAGTAAGCATTCATGGTCTAAAAACCAACATTATTCCACTACTAACACCATTCTAATTGAAGGAACGGGAAAGTGGGCACAGATGGGCCCAGTTGTTCAAAGCATTGATAGCTCATTGTGAAAACACATCCTTGCGCTGAAATGGCGTCTCAGAATCCTATCTATAGCATTTTTCGGTTAAAAATATCGGATATTTTTCTTATTTCAAATCAAAATAATAGGTTGTTGGTGCTCGTTAGAACCACCTCAATTAGAACCACTTCATTGAGGTGGTTCTAACGTGTACCCACAATTTATGTTTTGGGGAAAACAATATGGAAAATAATGATTACCCTTGTATACCCACTTTTCTCTATATGTAGGGTTTACAGAGGTGTTTCTGGCATGGACTAGTTAACCTATAAAACGCCATAAAAAACTGCATCTGAAAATGTCGTCTGCTAAATCTTTTTGCAAACTTTTTAAAAATGTTTATGCTTACAGGCAAACAGTGTGAGCCCAGATCCTAGAGAAGCAGTCTGATCTGGGTCCACGCTGTTTGCAAAAATGAGTTTTGAAGTAACCGGCAGATGACAAAGCAGACGACAATTGTCGTGATTGGCATCCTATGGATTAACCTGATGTAACAAGCTATCTAAGACTCTGGTATTTTTGCTGGAAAAATATGAGTAGCCTTTGCATTTGTAGATGCTACTCATTTTTTACAGCAACAATATTTGCATATTTGCCATATTTAAACCCTAATCATGCTGAACCCAGATACAGTAAAATTCCGCTATTAAGACCGCCTGAAATTAAGACGAATTTTGCTTTAAAAACCTTATTTAGAAGGTTGCAGTTATTCTTTCTTTGAATTTCCTGCACACAATGGCCTCTACTCAGGGACCACCTTTGGGACAGTCCAAAAGGTTGTCTTAATATAGGAATTTTACTGTATATGCTTGAAAAAAAAAAAAAAAATCAGCTGGATACTGTTTTCCTTTCTGCTTCTGAACCCTTCATAAAAATTGAAATCATGCAACACAAATAGCTGAAAATAGGGGAGGATTCTTCAAGCCCCGATGGGCGGGGGCCGACAAACACTAAGTCAGGCCAGTTTCCACTGATGTCTTTTCAGCTAGCATATTTGTTTCTTTGAATTGAGGTTTAACGTCCCCTTCAACACTAAAAAAGTCATTTTGGTGATGTTGCTTCCCATTTTGTGGGACTTTTACCCAACATAGATGAAATGACAACTCAAGCCCTGCCGCCCTATGAAACCAAAAGGTTTATATGCATTGGACGGTCTGACTCGCATCACTTTGCCTGAGCAGGCCTAGTCTTTCTTAGTGTTTTGCCAGTACTCGTGTGGTCAGTTTCAGCACTTAGCCCCCGCCCAAAGGGGCTTGAAGAAATAGACGGGCTGCATGATGCTTCAATGCAGAGCTGAATCCGACCGCACACGAGTACCGGTAAACCGCTTAGAGGATCTAAGCCTGCCCAGGTAAAGCGGTGTGAGTCTGACCGTCCATGCTTATAAACCCTATTGGTTTCATTGGGCGACAGGGCTTGAGATGTCATTTCATCTCAATTTCGGGTATAAGTCCCACAAAATTGGAAGCAACGTCTCCAAAATGACCTATACAGGGTTGACGGGGAGGTTAAACCTTAAATCAAACAAACAAACAGTTTCAGCTCTGTGTGGAAGCACCATGCAGCCAAATCTATTTCTCCAAGCGCCGATGGGTGGGAGCAGTCAGTTACCATATTTACCCTAAATATTTAGACACCTTACTTAATAGTCCAACCTGTATTAAGCAAGCACCTTTGGGATATTCAAAAAGTGCTTATTTAAGACCGGTGCTTGCTTAACACAGGTGAATTTTAATGCATTTTCCGTTTTGGGGAACTGAATGCCTGCTTGCTTAAGACAGTTTGCTTGCTTAATAGAGGTGGCCACTAAGACAGGTTTTAGTGGCCGCCCTATGAAACCAAAAGGTTTATATGCATTGGAAGGTCTGACTCGCATCACTTTGCCTGAGCAGGCCTAGTCTTTCTTAGTGTTTTGCCAGTACTCGTGTGGTCAGTTTCAGCACTTAGCCCCCGCCCAAAGGGGCTTGAAGAAATAGACGGGCTGCATGATGCTTCAATGCAGAGCTGAATCCGACCGCACACGAGTACCGGTAAACCGCTTAGAGGATCTAAGCCTGCCCAGGTAAAGCGGTGTTAGTCTGACCGTCCATGCTTATAAACCCTATTGGTTTCATTGGGCGACAGGGCTTGAGATGTCATTTCATCTCAATTTCGGGTATAAGTCCCACAAAATTGGAAGCAACGTCTCCAAAATGACCTATACAGGGTTGACGGGGAGGTTAAACCTTAAATCAAACAAACAAACAGTTTCAGCTCTGTGTGGAAGCACCATGCAGCCAAATCTATTTCTCCAAGCGCCCATGGGTGGGAGCAGTCAGTTACCATATTTACCCTAAATATTTAGACACCTTACTTAATAGTCCAACCTGTATTAAGCAAGCACCTTTGGGATATTCAAAAAGTGCTTATTTAAGACCGGTGCTTGCTTAACACAGGTGAATTTTAATGCATTTTCCGTTTTGGGGAACTGAATGCCTGCTTGCTTAAGACAGTTTGCTTGCTTAATAGAGGTGGCCACTAAGACAGGTTTTAGTGGCCGCCCTATGAAACCAAAAGGTTTATATGCATTGGAAGGTCTGACTCGCATCACTTTGCCTGAGCAGGCCTAGTCTTTCTTAGTGTTTTGCCAGTACTCGTGTGGTCAGTTTCAGCACTTAGCCCCCGCCCAAAGGGGCTTGAAGAAATAGACAGGCTGCATGATGCTTCAATGCAGAGCTGAATCCGACCGCACACGAGTACCGGTAAACCGCTTAGAGGATCTAAGCCTGCCCAGGTAAAGCGGTGTTAGTCTGACCGTCCATGCTTATAAACCCTATTGGTTTCATTGGGCGACAGGGCTTGAGATGTCATTTCATCTCAATTTCGGGTATAAGTCCCACAAAATTGGAAGCAACGTCTCCAAAATGACCTATACAGGGTTGACGGGGAGGTTAAACCTTAAATCAAACAAACAAACAGTTTCAGCTCTGTGTGGAAGCACCATGCAGCCAAATCTATTTCTCCAAGCGCCCATGGGTGGGAGCAGTCAGTTACCATATTTACCCTAAATATTTAGACACCTTACTTAATAGTCCAACCTGTATTAAGCAAGCACCTTTGGGATATTCAAAAAGTGCTTATTTAAGACCGGTGCTTGCTTAACACAGGTGAATTTTAATGCATTTTCCGTTTTGGGGAACTGAATGCCTGCTTGCTTTAGACAGTTTGCTTGCTTAATAGAGGTGGCCACTAAGACAGGTTTTACTGTACTTGTTTTAGAAGCCTCTGCGGTGTAGTGGTTATGCTACTCGCCTTATAAACCAGTGATCGCAGGATCGATTCCGGGCTTCTCCAGACTTTCGTATAAGTCTTGAAACCGAGGCCCCCGTCTCAGTATAACCTTAGCTGTTGATGAGATGTAAAACTCAAACACTCAACTTGTTCAAAAAATTGAACAAGTAGAATTTACTACCCTATTTTGTGCCTAAAATATGCTGGATGAACAATAAAATGTGTAGACCCTAATGAGACATCGCATTCTGTGGCAACTCATATAGGTTTTATCTGTCTGCTCAGGGGTAAATATGGTGGCCAGGAGGCTGTTGAAAACTCAAGCAAGCACATAAGGCTGATCAGACTTGCAGATACAAAGGCTGATCTGAGACTTTGCTGGTTGCATTAACCTTTAACCTGCTGAATATTCAATTAAGCCACACCCATTTCTGTCTATCAACCAATCAAATTACTTGATGTAATTTACTGCTACAAATTCATAAACTAAATGCCAAACAGTGTAGATCCAGATCAGATGGCTTCTTCAGAAGCCATCTGATCTGGATCTACACTGTTTGCAAAGATAGGGCTTGTCGCCTACAGCAGGGTAAAGGTTAACCCTTGTTCTGCTGAATATTCAATTATGCCAAACCCACTACTGATTATCAACCAATCAGATTACATGATGCTAATTATTGCAACAAATTCACAATCTGGATGACAAACAATGTAGATCCTGATCAGATGGCTTCTTCAGAAGCCATCTGATCTGGATCTACATTGTTTAAAAGGTAAGGCATATCCGGGCTCAGCAGGACAAGGGTTAATCTAATTATAGGTTTTGTCTTGTACTGGCATGGTTGTCTTTTACTGTCCATAAAATATGTGTATGGTGTACTTGTAACTATAGTCCTAGCAAGGCAAACCATATGCTGTGTGTATTTGTAAGAATACCCTTGGCAAGGAAAACATATAAGCTGTGTGAACTTATAAGAATAGACGTGGCAAGGCAAACAGATGCTGTGTGCACTTAAGAATAGCCTTGACAAGTCAAACATATGCTGTGTTCACTTGTGAGAATTGCCACAGCAGTTAGGCAAATTGACTGTGTGTACTTGTTAGAATTGCCCTGGCAAGGCAAACATATGCTATGCCTATTTGCCAAACTGTCCTGGCAAGGGAAACATATGCTGTGTGTACTTATTAAAATATTGTTTTGGCAAGGCAAACAAACATTGTTTATACTGGTCATACTGGCCACAGCTACATGTACCAACAAGAAAACAATATGTATGTGAGGCAGTTTTAATGACTACATTTACTTATAACATATGCTTTTGTCAAATGTATTTTGAACATACTGTGTATTATACCTAATTCCAACACCGGTCGCCTATATAGACAATGGTTAAATCCAGTGATAAATTGAGTGACAAATCACTAGGCCAAAAATTGTGACGCAAAGAGCTGCCATTTTATGATGTTTTGCAATGTCATCTATCGTTTCCTTGATCTTAGGAGTGACATCTTTTTCACGCATCAAGTACGTTACAAAAACAGGTACCTGCATGTGTTACAGAGTAACGTATTAGCTGGGTTTCTTCAAACAATGGCGAATATTGAGAGAATATGAAGGAAACAACAGCATTTAGTCGACTTTCTGTGTGTTAAAATCAAAATTAGAATAGATCAGCTCTATTGCGTGATTTGTTGAATACTATATCACAGTTTGTCAGTCGGTTCTAAGTATATAAATCACTTGCTATACGTTCGTGATTTGATCTACTTCACAACTGACATCCAAACAGTGATATATTACTCAAAAAATCACAACTGACGCTGATATATTTCCTAATAAAACATATTTCTTACACTTAGCATGTTATATTTGAGCATATTGCAAGCAAATTGAGTGTGATTGTTGTAGGCAAATTTGTGTTTCTTTCATATCTTATCATTTTTCTTATTCAAATTTGTGTAATTTGGCTTATTTAAACTCCAAACATAGGTTGTGGGTACACATAAGAATGAGGCAGTTCTAACGATTATTACCACCACCTATGTCTTGGAGCAGAAATAAGCAAAATACACCCTGTAAGCTGATTTTTCTCAATAAAACGTTAGGTTTACAAGGGGTATTCATTACATGACATTTATTTATTTCAATAAAGTAAGAACATGTTTAAAACAAGAGGGCCATGATGGCCCTGGATCGCTCACCTGATCCATAGTGTAACAAGTGGGCCCCAGAGAGGGCCATTATTGGCCCCAGGGTTTTAATGTGCATAATGTTGAGGGAGGTCTTAAAGGTGAAGCTTCATACCAAACATCAACAAAGGCTATAATTAGAACAATCTTGGCAAAGGTCCACTAGATAAAGCTACACATCAAATTTCAAAGACCTGGGCCTTGCAGTTTCAGAGAAGAAGATTTTTTTTAAAGATATTCCCTACATAAGCCTATGCAAAACCAAATGGCCCCAGGGCTATATAAATCTATGTAAAAACAAAGGGCCCCGGCCCGGGGTGGGGGCATTTGTGGCCCCAGGGCTATAATTTGAACAATCTTGGTAGAGGTCCACTAGATAAAGCTCCATACTAAATATCAAAGGCCTTGGCCTTGCAGTTTCAGAGAAGATTTTTAAAGATTTCCCTATATAAGTCTATGCAAAACCAAAGGGCCCCGGAGCGGGGACATTTTTGGTACCAGGGCTATAATTTGAATAATTTTGATAGAGGTCCACTAGATGCAGCTTCATACCAAATATCAAAGACCCAGGCCTTGTGGTTTCAGAGAAGAAGATTTTTGAAGATTTTCCCCATGTAAGTCTATGTAAAACCATAGGGCCCCAGAGTGGGGGCATTTTTGGCCCCAGGGCTATAATTTTAACAATCTTGGTAGAGGTCCATTAGATGCAACTTCATACCAAATTTCAAAGTCCTGGGCCTTGTGGTTTCAGAGAAGATTTTTAAAGATTATCCCTATATAAGTCTATGTAAAACCAAAGGGCCCCGGGACGGGGCCACTTTTGGCCCCAGCACTATAATTTGAATCATCTTGGTAGGGGTCCTTTAGAAGAAGCTTCATACCAAATATAAAAGACCTAGGCCTTGTGGTTTCAGAGAAGAAGATTTTTAAAGATTTTCCCTATATAAGTCTATGTAAAACCAAAGGGCCCCTGAGCGGGGGCATTTTTGGCCCAAGGGCTATAATTTGAACAATCTTGGTAGGGGTCCACTAGATGAAGCTTCATACAAAATATCAAAGTCCTGGGCCTTGCGGTTTCAGAGAAGAAGATTTTTAAAGATTTTCCCTATATAAGGCCATGTAAAACCAAAGGGTCCCAGTCGGAGGCTTTTTTTGCCCCAGCACTATAATTTGAACAATCTTGGTAGGGGTCCACTAGATAAAGCTTAATTCCAAATATCAAAGTCCTGGGCCTTGCAGTTTCAGAGCAGAAGATTTTTAAAGATTTTCCCTATATAAGCCTATGTAAAACCAAAGGGCCCGGCGGCGGGGACATTTTTGGCCTCAGCACTATCATTTGAATAATCTTGTTAGGGGTCTTTTAGATGAAGCTTCATACCAAATATAAAAGACCTAGGCCTTGTGGTTTCAGAGAAAAGGATTTTTAAAGATTTTCCCTATATAAGTCTATGTAAAAACAAAGGGCCCCTGAGCGGGGGCATTTTTGGCCCAAGGGCGATAATTTGAACAATCTTGGTAGAGGTCCAATGGATGAAGCTTCATTCTAAATATCAAAGTCCTGGACCTTGCGGTTTCAGAGAAGAAGATTTTTAAAGATTTTCCCTATATAAGGCCATGTAAAACCAAAGGGCCCCGGAACGGGGGCATTTTTTGCCCCAGCACTATAATTTGAACAATCTTGGTAGGGGTCCACTAGATAAAGCTTAATACCAAATATCAAAGTCCTGGGCCTTGCAGCTTCAGAGCAGAAGATTTTTAAAGATTTTCCCTATATAAGCCTATGTAAAACCAAAGGGCCCGGGGGCGGGGACATTTTTGGCCTCAGCACTATCATTTGAATAATCTTGTTAGGGGTCTTTTAGATGAAGCTTCATACCAAATATAAAAGACCTAGGCCTTGTGGTTTCAGAGAAAAGGATTTTTAAAGATTTTCCCTATATAAGTCTATGTAAAACTAGAGTGTTCACAAGTTTTTTCTTTAATTTGACCTACTGACCTACTTTTTGACCCGAAAAGACCTTTATTCAAACTTAGCCAAGATATTGTCACAATGACCATTCTGAGCAAGATTAATGATTTAACCAAACTTGTGGCCTCCTGAGTATTCACAAGGTTTTTCTATGATTTGACCTACTGACCTACTTTTCAACCGGACATGACCCATATTCAAACTTGACCGAGATATTGTCATGATGATCATTCTGAGCAAGTTTGATTATGATTGGACCAAAATTGTGGCCCCTAGGGTGTTCACAAGGTTTTTATATGATTTGACCCGCTGACCTACTTTTTAACCCGATATGACCCATATTCGAACTGGACTGAAATATTGTCACAATGGTCATTCTGAGCAAGTTTCATGATAATTGGACCAAAACAGTGGCCTTCAGAGTGTTCACAAGGTTTTTCTATGATTTGACCTACTGACCTACTTTTTGACCGGACATGACCCATATTCGAACTTGACCAAGATATTGTCATGATGATCATTCTGAGTAAGTTTGATTATGATTGGACCAAAATTGTGGCCTCTAGGGTGTTCACAAGGTTTTTCTATGATTTGACCCGCTGACCTACTTTTTAAGCCGACATGATCCATATTCAAACTTCACTAAAATATTGTCACAATGATCATTCTGAGCAAGTTTGATGATGATTGGACCAAAATTGTGGCCTCTCGAGTGTTCACAAGGTTTTTCTATGATTTGACCTACTGACCTACTTTTTTACCCGACATGACCCAAATTCGAACTTGACCGAGATATTGTCATGATTATCATTCTGAGCAAGTTTGATGATAATTGGACCAAAACTGTGGCCTCTAGTGTGTTCACAAGAAAAAGTTTACGCACGGACGACGCACGACGGACGACGCACGACGCACGACGACGCCGGACATCTTACTGTCACAAAAGCTCACCATGACCTTCGGTCAGGTGAGCTAAAAATAACATAAATACAAATATCATGACAGGATTTGAAAACAAGCCTTCACCATATTTGCATTATTTGCTGGCTCCCAGCTTGCACATGGTCAATATTGGAAAAACAGGTAGCCAGACCCCTCTGACCTTGAAAGGTCAGGGGGGTCTGGTTACCTGTTTTTCCAACACTGATAACCTTCAGACTAGGAACCAGCAGATAATGTAAATAAGGTGAATAGGCTTATGTGAATCATCTCCTTACATGAACTTGTTTACAAGATGAACTGGTTGATCTGTCACAACTGTTTGTTTGATACCTAGACAGATTTTCTGGATATACATCACAACCTCTTTATAACATGGTGCATTATTACACAATTTTGGATAGAACATGGTTCAGATGTGGATCCTCAAAAATGTATAGATTACCCTAAAAATCCAAAAAATTCAGACACCTTTAGGACTTGCTATAGTTCTCCCAAAATTTTAGCAAATTTGTTTCACAATGCAGCAAAGAGTCCAAACAGTGCAGAGAGAATGGCAAAGAGTTTAGACCCTAATCAGATTGCTCCTTCAGGAGCAGTCTGATCTGGGTCTGCTATAATTGCATCGGCCTGTCTTTCCCAATACTTAGGTTCATTACAGTATTAGAAAAAAATGACAACAACTGATCATTTTTCTGAATAGTCTAAACATTTTTGTTTGGATATAACATGGTCGTTAAACTTACATGGTAATGCTTCAGACCCCAATGTTATAAAGAGGTTGTGGTGTTCGTTGAAAATCAGTGAACCCTTTTTGTACCATTCGACTCTTCCTCCATATATATGCCAGGAGTCCAGCTCAAAATTTAAGGGTGTCAGTTTGTGTTTTCTTCAAAATTTATTTAGAAGCCTCTGTAGTGCAGTGGTTATGCTACTCGCCTTGTAAACCAGCTAGGGGTCACAGGATTGATCCCGGGCTTCTCCAGACTTTCGGATGAGTGTTTAAACCAAGGTCCCATCTCCATATGACCTTAGCTGTTGGTGGGACGTAAAACACTCACTCACTAAAATTTATTTGGAAAATGGCTTAACTTTTGGCAAAATAGTGTAGGTCCTGATCAGACATTGCCTTCTGGGTCTGCACTGTTTGACAATTACCCGTTTTGGGGTATCTGGTACAAAATGGGTTAACCCTTTCAACCTGTAAACTGATACAATCAATGCCAATCTGACAAGGACAAACAATGCATATTTTATGGATAAATCATAAAATAAAATTTCCTGTAAAACCTGTTGTATTGGCCATCTCTACTAAGCAAGCAACCTATAGTATCATTAAGTAAACTTGCATTCATTTTACGAAAAAGGCAGAGGGATTGAAACTTGTCTGATTTAAGCAAGCACCTGCTTAAAGCAACCACTCCTTTTCATTTATACCCCTTAAATGCTTGCTTAATACAAGTTGGACTATATCATATAACCTTTAAGCATTGTTCATGTTTTGCATGAACAAGCCTTTTTAAAAAAAAATTTGTGTGCTAGGCAGACTAGTCACAAGAAATGCCAAGCCTAGCTTTTGCAGAAAAATTTAAATGAAAATGTTCTCTGCTCTTGAGTTTTCTGCGGCCCTTGAAAGGTTTGATGTACAGTTGTAACATATATACACTTATCACATAATGTCATTGATAAGCAGTGTATAACGTCGTGTAATAAAATCATATGATCACACATGTAATAACATTTTGGAGGGGTTTATGGAACGTCCATGTCAACAATGCATTTGTTTGTGGAAAAATTGTCGAATTCAAAGGCGATAAAACCCAATTTAAAGTGGTCATATGATAAACAGAATCTTACACGCGTAGTCATTTCATATGACATTTATGAAACTCGCCTAAGGCTCGTTTAATAAATATCATATGAAATGATCACTCATGTAAGATCCTCTATTTCCTCCACTAATATCATACAATTTTTCTCTAGCTTAAGAAAAAGAACAAACACAAAACATGTTTTGTAAATGCAAAAAGCGCTATTTTACAAATCAAAGCAAGCAAAAAACAGAATCATTAACAAACCGACAAACAATTTTAAACTAGAGCTGTCAGAGGATCTGACTATAGCCCCGCTATAGCGCTATCAGAGGAGTAAGACACATTGACTCTAAAAGCTTTTAACCTATCAGGGGAGCTTTCTTAGTTCCAGAGAAAACTTTAATATTTTTTTTTTCTTTGCTGGGGAGATAACCCCAAGAGTAATGTTGTTGGCCATTATTTACTTACATCCACCTAATGTTCATGTTTATACAAAGTTTCAGCTTTCTAGCTTTCTTAGTACCTGAGAAAACTGTATCGAAAATATTTTTCATGGTTTGATGGTTAGAAAAGTGAAATGATTTTTTTACTTGCAGAAAATATCCTATCAGGGGAGATAACTCCAAGAGTTATGGGCCTTTGGCCATTATTTTGGTAAGGGCCATACATCCACCCACTTTTCATGTTCATACAAAGTTTCAGTATTCTAGCTTTCTTAGTTCCCGAGAAAACTGTCACCAAACCTTTTCATTTATTAAAAAAAACTATACTATCAGGGGAGATAACTCCAAAAGTAATGGGCCCTCGGCCATTATTTTGGTTAGCTCCCTATATCCACCCATTGTCCACATTTATGCAAAGTTTGAGGTTTCTAGCTTCTTTAGTTCCTGAGAAAACTGTGACCAAACATTTTCATTAAAAAAAAACCTATATTTTCATTTATTTAAAAAACCTATCAGGAGAGATAACTCCAACAGTTATGGGCCCTTGGCCATTATTTTGGTAAGCTCCCTATATCCACCCATTGTCCACATTTATGCAAAGTTTGAGCTTTCTAGCTTCTTTCGTTCCTGAGAAAACTGTGACCAAACATTTTCATTTAAAAAAACCTATCAGGGGAGATAACTCCAAGAGTTATGGGCCCTTGGTCATAATTTCGGTAAGGTCCGTGGAGGCACCCATTGTCCACGTGTATACAAAGTTTTAGTTTTCTAGCTCTCTTAGTTTCGGGGAAAACTGTGACGAAAAAATAACGGAATTACAGAATTACAGAATTACGGAATTACAGAATTACGGAATGACAGGGCAAATCCAATATAGCCCCGCTTGAACACTTTTCAAGCGGGGCTATAAAAATTTATTTTACCCAGTAAAGAATAGCTAGCATGTATCCCATTACACACTCACCGGACTTACAAACTCAACCCTTGATGATTGTAGAATAATCATCACCAAAATGTATCAATAATAGATTTCATAGAGAATCTTACATGAGTGTTCATGTATTATTGAATTTATTAAACATGTTGAGGAAAGGGGATAAAATGATTGGCTTGAATTTATTAAACATGTTGAGGAAAGGGGATAAAATGCTCGGCTTGACGAGCATTTTATCCCCTTTCCTCAACATGTTTAATTAAATTCAATAATACATGAGCACGAATGCAAGATTCTATTTATCATATGGCATTTACAACGTATTTTATTCACGATTGTCTTTACAAAATTCATTTTACCCAGTAAAGAATAGCTAGCATGTATCCCATTACACACTCACCGGACTTACAAACTCAACCCTTGATGATTGTAGAATAATCATCACCAAAATGTATCAATAATAGATTTCATAGAGAATCTTACATGAGTGTTCATGTATTATTGAATTTATTAAACATGTTGAGGAAAGGGGATAAAATGCTCGGCTTGACTTTATTAAACATGTTGAGGAAAGGGGATAAAATGCTCAACATGTTTAATTAAATTCAATAATACATGAGCACGAACGCAAGATTCTGTTTATCATATGGCATTTAAAATGCATTTTATTCACGTTTGTGTTATAAAAATGCCATTAGCAAATGCCACTTCATTGAGGACGTCATGCATATAACGTTACGGGGCGTATCTAACTAATTTGCATATTTAATCCACTAGTGGATTATAAGATTTATTAGATGCCATTATTACATTCTCAGATGCGACGTCATAGGATAAAATACGTTAATAGTGAAAAGCTCCCTTGTCAAGAAGGAATTCACCATCACCATAGATATAAACCGCCCCCGCCCATAGGGGCTTGAAGAAATATATGGGCTGCATGATGCTTCCACGCAGAGCTGAATCTGGCCCGCACACTAGTACTGGTTAACCGCTTAGAGAATAAGCCTGTCCAGGAACCGCGGTGCGAGGCGGACCGTCCATGCTAATAAACCCTATTGGTTTCATTGGGCGACAGGGCTTGAGATGTCATTTCATCTCAATATCTGGTAAAAGTCCCACAAAATTGGAAGCAGCGTCTCCAAAATGACCTTTGCAGTGTTGACGGGGACGTTAAACCTCAAATCAATCAAACAAAACCATAGATATAAAGGAAAGTAGCTGTTCTAGGTTTAGGGAGTCTATATATTCGCAGAAAATGCTGTTTGCAGGTCAATTTGATTATAAACAAGACAGCCAAGAATGCCCTTGACTGCCCACCTGAGAAGTGTCACAGTGTGTAAACAAGAGGGCCCAGAGGGCCCTGGTTCGCTCACCTGATCCAATGTATAACAAGTGGGCCCCAGAGGCAGGGTCATTTTTGGCCCCAGGGCTATAATTTGAACAGTCTTGGTAGAGGTTCACAAGATGAAGCTTCATGTCGAATATGGAAGACCTGGGCTTTGTGGTTTCAAAGAACAAGATTTTAAAGGTTTACCCTGCATATAGAAGTCTATGTAAAACAAGATTTTCCCTATATAAGTCTATGTAAAACCAAAGGGCCCCGGAGCGGGGGCATTTTTGGCCCCATGGCTATAATTTGAACAATCTTGGTAGAGGTCCACTAGATGAAGCTTCATAACAAATATAAAAGACCTAAGCCTTGTGTTTCAGAGAAGATGATTTTTAAAGATTTTCCCTATATAAGTCTATGTAAAACCAAAGGGCCACATGGCGGGGGCATTTTTGGTCTCAGCGCTATAATTTGAACAATCTTTATAGAGGTCCAATAGCTGAAGCTTCAAAACAAATATCGAAGACCTAAGCCTTGTGGTTTCAGAGAAGAAGATTTTTCAAGATTTTCCCTATATAAGTCTATGTAAAACCAAAGGGCCCCGGCGTGGGGGCATTTTTGGCCCCAGGGCTATAATTTGAACAATCTTGGTAGGGGTCCACTAGATGAAGCTTCATACCAAATATCAAAGACCTGGGCCTTGCGGTTTCAGAGAAGAAGATTTTTAAAGATTTTCCCTATATAAGCCCATGTAGAACCAAAGGGCCCCCGTGCGTGGGCATTTTTAGCTCCAGCACTATAATTTGAACACTCTTAGTAGGGGTCCACTAGATGAAGCTTCATACCAAATATCAAAGACCTGGGCCTTGCGGTTTCAGAGAAGAGGGTTTTTAAAGATTTTCCCTATACAAGCCCATGTAAAACCAAAAGGCCCCGGTGCAGGGACATTTTTGGCCCCAGCACTATAATTTGAACAATCTTGGTAGGGGTCCACTAGATGAAGCTTCATACCAAATATCAAAGACCTGGGCCTTGCGGTTTCAGAGCAGAAGATTTTTTAAGTTTTCGGTGAAAAACATCTATTTTTGGCTACTGTGACCTATATGTGCAACGGACCGGAACCATTTGAACAACTTTGAAAGGGGACCACCTAAGGATCATTCCTGTGAAGTTTGGTCAAAATCCGATCAGTGGTTTAGGAGGAGATGTCGTTTGAAGAAAAGTTTACGGACGCATGCACGGAAGCACGAATGACGGACAAAAGTGATCCCAAAAGCTCACCTTGTCACTACGTGACAGGTGAGCTAAAAAGATAAGGGCACTGCCCTCAACGATTAAACTTTTTAGATCTGGCAAATATTTCCTTCATTAATCCTTGTCCTGCTGAGCCCGGATATGACTTAGCTTTCAAACAATGCATATCCAGATCAGATGGCTTCTGAAGAAGCCATCTGATCAGGATCTTCATTGTTTGTCATTCAGTTTATGAATTTGTTGCAATGATCTGCATCAAGAAATCTGATTGGCTGATAATCAGTGGTGGGTGTGGCATATTTAGATAATCAGCAGGTCAAGGGTTAAGCTCTGCCAGCCATCTGGTATAATGGAGCATCTTTTCTCGTAGAGAGTGGCCTAGGCAAAATTCCTGTGACATTTGAATGGAACTGGCCCAAATGGTATAGTAAGACCTGTAATATAATGATTTTTTTTTTCTATTTTTAGATCTAGCAGCCATCTTCTTTAATGAAAATAATAATGATAACAAAAATGGAGTGGATCTATTTTAGCTATTTTAGTAGAGTGTCAAATAGGCGACACTCCTGTGTGACATTTCAATGGTATAAGAGGAGCTGTCATGATATAAAGATTTTTTTTGTTTTTTAGCTCTTGCAGATCAGTAATGGCATGCTCATAACAATTAACCCTTCTCTTGCTGAATATTCAGTTTAGCCACACCCATTCCTGACTTTGAACCAATCAGATTACTTGATGTAATTTATTCCTACAAACTCGTAAGTTGAATGTCAAACAGTGTAGATCCTGATCAGATGGCTTCTTCAGAAGCCATCTGATCTGGATCTACACTGTTTGCAAAGAAAAGGGTTGTCGTGAACAGCAGGATAAGAGTTAAAATGTCAAGAAGTGCTCAGGACAAACAACTCTCTGTTGCTTTAAGCACTAAAACAACCTCCTTATGGCACTTTATGTTTATGAACAGTATGGGTATGAGATCAGTTCTCAACAGAGTTAAGCATGATATGGTGTTTCTAACATTTTTATTGGATATTGTTCTTGCAAGAACAGCTTACATTTTGACTACTAACAAGTTTGTTCAGCTAAAGAGGCTTTGAACAGCTTGACTCCGGTCTGTTTAATGAGATAGTGAACAGGACTGCACAATAACAACAGCTGTCATAAGAAAGCTTGGCTAACTTATCAGGGATGTGTCTACACAAAAAGTTTTAACAAAACCATTCAAGTCTGCTTCTTAAAAATTATTCTTAGTATTCCTTAAAAATTACTGGTGACCCGCACAACAAAAAAGGTTCTTATTGCACAAGCAACCAGTAAGTTTTTAAAAATTGCTGGTGACATGCGCAACAAAAAGGGTTCTTATTGTGCAGGCAACCAGTAATTTTTTAAAAATTACTCGTTACCCACCCAACAAAAGGGTACTTATTGCCTGCATAATAAGTACCTTTTTTTAGTGTAAAGCTTGCCAGAGCCTTTGCAGTACCATTTTTACTGCAAAGCTTGCCAGAGCCTTTGTACTTGCAGTACCTTTTTTACTGTAAAGCTTGCCAGAGTCTTTGCAGTTGTCTTTTACTGTAAAGCTTGCCAGAGTCTTTGCAGTACTCTTTTACTGAAAAGCTTGCCAGAGTCTTTGCAGTACTCTTTTACTGTAAAGCTTGCCAGAGTCTTTGCAGTACTCTTTTACTGTAAAGCTTGCCAGAGTCTTTGCAGTACTCTTTTACTGTAAAGCTTTCCAGAGTCTTTGCAGTACTCTTTGACTGTAAAGCTTTCCAGAGTCTTTGCAGTACTCTTTTACTGTAAAGCTTGCCATAGTATTGCATTACAGATATTACTGTAAAGCTTGCCAGCCTTTGCAGTACTGTTCTTACTATAAAGCTTGCCAGAGCCTTTGCAGTACCCTTTTTTACTGAAAAGCTTGACAGAGCCTTTGCAGTACCCTTTTTTACTGCAAGGCTTGCATGGCCCACGCCCATAGGGGCTTGAAGAAATAGATGGACTGCATGATGCTTCCATGCAGAGCTGAAACCGACCGCACACGAGTACTGGTAAACCACTTAGAGGATCTAAGTCTGCCCAGGCATAGCAGTGCTAGTCGGTCAGTCCATGCTTATAAACCCTATTGGTTTCATTGGGCGGCAGGGCTTGAGATGTCATTTCATCTCAATGTTGGGTAAAAGTCCCACAAAATTGGAAGCAATGTCTCCAAAATGACCTATACTGTGTTCACGGGGACATTAAACCTCAAATCAAATAACAAAAACTGAAAGGCTTGCCAAAGCCTTTGCTACTCACAGACATTAGAGACCCTGGTGAAGCTTCATGCAAGAAAGTCATGCATCTTTAATACTGTTAGTTTAGTTTAAACAATATTTTATTTACTTCTTTTCAATTACAGGTATATAACAAGAATATAACATACCACCAAGATCATCAAGATTTGAAAACAAGCAAGGTTACTTATACTAATCATCTCCTAACAGTTGGTTTCAAACATGCATTTGAAGAATATTCACCGGGAAATGCTAAGGGCCCTTTTTTTCATATGCCAGCTCATTTGGAAAACATTAACCCATTAAATGTCATTCACAACAACTGCCATCTGTTGTCGTCTGCTAAGATGCCAAGAAAAAACTGTATCTGAAAATGTTGTCTGTTCATGACGTCTGCCTCATATATCTTGCAAACTTTTCACACATATTTTTGCATACAGGCAAACAGTGTGGACACTGACAAAACAGCTCATAGAGGAGCAGTCTTGTAAAGGTCCACACCTTTTGCAAAAATGACTAAGTTACCAGCAGACGACAATTGTTGTGAATGGCATGTTATAGGGTATGTTGTCAAGAACAGTGCAATTTTTTTCACCAAGGGCCAGTTGTTCAAAGCACAGTTAGCTAAACGAGCTCATCAGTGGTCATATTGTTAACTGTTCTAGCAAATACAATATCTAGTATAGTGTTATGTTTGCTGAAAAAATGAGATATGGTAAATATGCTAATATTTTTGCTGAAAAACTGTGAGCAGCTTTTGCAAATGCAAAAGCTGCACACAGTTTTTCAGCAAAAATATTAGCATATTTACCATATCCAATAATAAGTTTTAACAATATGTTAACTAATGATGTCATTAGTTTTGAACCACTGGCCCCAGATACATGTACTGAGAACTGACCTTCTTCAATCAGCATAAGAGACCATAGAAAAGTTTTCATAATTAACCCTTATCCTGCTCAACCCATAGCTTAGCAAACGGTGTAAATCCAGATCAGATAACTTCTGAAGAAGCCATCTGATCAGGATCTACCCTGTTGTCATTCAGTTTTTCAGAATTTGAACAAAATATTTTTTAACAAGTAATGTAATTGGTTGCTAGTCAAATGGGAATGGTTTAACCAATTCATTCATCATGATAAAAGCTAATTACCATTTAAGAATTTTGCCATTTGTTGGACCAAGTGGCAATCCAACATGTGACCTCCAGGCTCCAGAACACCAGTCAGATGTGTATATCACTGAGCCACCGGGGCTGGCACCGAAAAAAAAAAAGAAAATATCTTTATAAGCATAGATAATTATGTCAAAGATTATCAAATAAGTCGGTGTGTTTATCTAAGACTTTCACTAATTATCTCACAGATTATCAAATAAGTCTGCGTGTTTATCTAAGACTAACTTTCACTAATTATCTCACAGATTATCAAATAAGTATGTGTGTTTATCGTTTATCTAAGACTGACTTTCACTAATTACTCACAGATTATCAAATAAGTCGGTGTGTTTATCTAAGACTAACTTTCACTAATGATCTTGCTGATTACCAAATAAGTTTGTGTGTTTATCTAAGACTAACTTTCACTAATGATATTGCTGATTATCAAATAAGTTTGTGTGTTTATCTAAGACGAACTTTCACTAATGATATCGCTGATTATCAAATAAGTCTGTGTGTTTATCTAAGACTAACTTTCACTAATGATATCGCCAATTATCAAATAAGTCTGTGTGTTTATCTAAGACTAACTTTCACTAATGATATCGCCGATTATCAAATAAGTCTGTGTGTTTAACTAAGACTAACTTTCACTAATTATCTCTAAGATTACCAAATAAGTCTGTGTGCTTATCTTAGACTAACTTTCACTTATTATCTCACAGATTATCAAGTAAGTATGTGTGCTTATCTAAGACTAACTTTGATCTCTTAATGGTTTCTCAAATATAATAAAGTCATTTCATGAACGTCTATCCTTTCAAAATCTAACAAGAGTTGTCAGAAGACAACATAACTCGCCTTTGGGGGCCTAAGATGGATGAGGGCAAGTTATCAAAATTTTTTCTTCTGTAAAAAAGTGCAACAGACGGCTGCAAATGAAAGAGAACCAAAAAGTACACCTAATCATCCTGTTTTCAAGCCTTTCCACTGTAAAAAAAAAAGATGAAAAAGAAATCTATATTTAATAAAACAAGAGGGCCCAGAGGGCCCTGGTTCGCTCACCTGATCCAATGTATAACAAGTGGGCCCCGGGCAGGGTCAATTTTGGCCCCATGGCTATAATTTGAACAATCTTGGGAGAGGTCCACAAGATGAAGCTTCATATCGAATATGAAAGACCTGGGCTTTCTGGTTTCAGAGAAGAAGATTTTAAAGGTTTACCCTGCATATAGAAGTCTATGTGAAACAAGATTTTCCCTATATAAGTCTATGTTAAACCAAAGGGCCCCTGAGCAGTGACATTTTTGGCCCCAGGGCTATAATTTGAACAATCTTGGTAGAGGTCCACTAGCTGAAGCTTCATAACAAATATCAAAGACCTAAGCCTTGTGTTTCAGAGAAGATGATTTTTAAAGATTTTCCCTATATAAGTCTATGTAAAACCAAAGGGCCACATGGCAGAGGCATTTTTGGTCTCAGGGCTATAATTTGAACAATCTTTATAGAGGTCCACTAGCTGAAGCTTCATAACAAATAACGAAGACCTAAGCCTTGTGGTTTCAAAGAAGAAGATTTTTCAAGATTTTCCCTATATACGTCTATGTAAAACCAAAGGGCCCCGGAGCGGGGGCATTTTTGGCCCCAGGGCTATAATTTGAACAATCTTGGTAGAGGTCCACAAGATGAAGCTTCATACCAAATATCAAAGACCTGGGCCTTGCAGTTTCAGAGAAGAAGATTTTTCAAGATTTTTCCTATATAAGCCTATGTAAACCAAAAGGGCCCTGGTGAGGGGGCATTTTTGGCCCCAGCACTATAATTTGAATAATCTTGGTAGGGGTCCACTAGATGAAGCTTCATACCAAATATCAAAGACCTGGGCCTTGCGGTTTCAGAGAAGAAGATTTTTCAAGATTTTCCCTATATAAGCTTATGTAAAACCAAAGGGCCCCCGTGTGGGGGGGGGGGGGGGCATTTTTAGCTCCAGCACTATAATTTGAACAAACTTGGTAGGGGTCCACTAGATGAAGCTTCATACCAAATATCAAAGACCTGGGCCTTGCGGTTTCAGAGAAGAAGGTTTTTAAAGATTTTCCCTATATAAGCCTATGTAAAACAAAAGGGCCCTGGTGCGGAGTCATTTTTGGCCCTAGCACTATAATTTGAACAATCTTGGTAGGGGTCCACTAGATGAAGCTTCATAACAAATATCAAAGACCTGGGCCTTGCGGTTTCAGAGAAGAAGATTTTTCAAGACTTTCCCTATATAAGCCCATGTAAAACCAAAGGGCCCCGTGCGGGGGCATTTTTAGATCCAGCACTATAATTTGAACAATCTTGGTAGGGGTCCACTAGATAAAGCTTCATACCAAATATCAAAGACCTGGGCCTTGCGGTTTCAGAGAAGAAGATTTTTAAAGATTTTCCCTATATAAGCCCATGTAAAACCAAAGGGCCCCCGTGCGGGGGCATTTTTGGCCCAAGGGCTATAATATGAACACTCTTGGTAGGGGTCCACTAGATGAAGCTTTATACCAAATATCAAAGACCTGGGCCTTGCGGTTTCAGAGAAGAAGATTTTTCAAGATTTTCCCTATATAAGCCCATGTAAAACCAAAGGGCCCCCGTGCGGGGGCATTTTTAGATCCAGCACTATAATTTGAACAATCTTGGTAGGGGTCCACTAGATAAAGCTTCATACCAAATATCAAAGACCTGGGCCTTGCGGTTTCAGAGAAGAAGATTTTTAAAGATTTTCCCTATATAAGCCCATGTAAAACCAAAGGGCCCCCGTGCGGGGGCATTTTTGGCCCCAGCACTATAATTTGAACAATCTTGGTAGGGGTCCACTAGATGAAGCTTTATACCAAATATCAAAGACCTGGGCCTTGCCGTTTCAGAGAAGAAGATTTTTAAAGATTTTCCCTATATAAGCCCATATAAAACCAAAGGGCCCCAATGCGGGGGCATGTTTGGCCCCAGCACTATAATTTGAACAATCTTGGTAGGGGTCCACTAGATGAAGCTTCATACCAAATATCAAAGACCTGGGCCTTGCGGTTTCAGAGGAGAAGATTTTTTTAGTTTGCGGTGAAAAAAATCTATTTTTGGCTACTGTGACCTATATATGCAACGGACCGGAACCATTTGAACAACTTTGAAAGGGGACCACCTAAGGATCATTCCTGTGAAGTTTGGTCAAAATACGATCAGTGGTTTAGGAGGAGATGTCGTTTGAAGAAAAGTTTACGGACGCACGCACGGACGCACGCACGGACGCACGCACGCACGCACGGACGCACGACGGACGACGGACAAAAAGTGATCCCAAAAGCTCACCTTGTCACTACGTGACAGGTGAGCTAAAAAAAAAAATCTACAAACTTCCAAGTAATAACAAGGCATCACAGCCAATACAAATTCCCTTGTGCAAGACAAATTATAAAAAGCCTAGCCTAGCATTTGTGTAAAATTATATTATATCCATCAATAAATGTAGGTACTTAAGAGTGATGACAAAGTTTTTCTAAAAATTGCCACAGTGACCTTGACTTTGAGCCTCAGGCCCTGAAAGTTAAACCGACTCGAGATATTATCATACCCAACATTTGTATGATGTTATCTTAAAATCCTGCAATAAATGTGGACACTAGAGCAATGATCAAGTTTTTCTAAAAAATAGCCAGTGACCTTGACCTTCAGTCCTGACCCGAAGAGTCAAAGTCACTCAAGATATCATCATACCAAACATTTCTGTCAAGTTATATTAAAATCCATCAAAAAATTAAGGTGCAAGATCGATGACAATGTTTTTCTAAAAATAGCCACAGTGACCTTGACCCAGTGACCCTGAAAGTAGTGACCTTGACCTTAAGCCCCGGACCCTGAAAGTCAAAGTCACTAGATATATCATTATACCCAAGTTATATTAAAATCCATCAATAAATGACGCGATGACAATGTTTTTTTAAAAATAGCTACAGTGACCTTGACCTTGAGCCCCAGACCCGCTATGTTTTCAAAAAAAAAAACAAAAAAAACATGCCTCCCCTGGGATTTGAACTCGCGCAGCTTGCAGGTAAACTTTAACACAGGAAAGTAAGAGAGGTAATACAGAGGAAAATATTAACTTCTCAAAAAGACCAATTTAAGCCACAAAACCTGTAAAATGAAGTACAATGGTAATGTTAAATATATTTTTTTATCAATTGTTAATTATATATTCAAAATAAACTCGTAAAACATCACATATAAGAGCTTGCAGGTAAACTTTAACCAAATGCGGATGCCGACGCTGAAGCCGACGCTGACGCCAACGACGGACGCCCTGGGGTATGGCAATAACTCCCCCTTACTTTCGTAAGGCGAGCTAATAAATTAAAGAAACATGTACATACAATTAACATATATGATAAAATACACAGTACCACAGATATGCAAATTCAGCGAGACGTTTAACCTCATCATGGCAAACTAGTATGTTACAATGGGGACAGAATTATAAAGTACCCAGCAGACTACAATTATTTGATTAAACCATATTCAAATTTCACAACTAAAATACATTAGTACCTTAATATCACATGGCCCTCACCCTGTCGGGGCTTGGAGAAATTGTTGGGCTGCAAGATGCTTCCATGTAGAACTGAAACCAACCCCACATGAGTACAGATAAACTACTTAAGTCTAAGCCTGCACAGGCACTGTGGTGCAAGTTGAACCGTCCATACATATAAACTCTATTGCTTTCATTGGGCGGCAGGGACTGAGATGCCATTTCATCTCAATGTTAGGTAAAAGTTCCACAAAATTGGAAGCAACGTCTCCAAAATGACCTAAATAGTGTTAACGGGGACATTAAACCTCAAACAAACTCAATAACACAAAAGTCCCAAGGAATGGCAGATTATGTTTGAATTACTGATGAGACTTTAACCCATAAAATGTCAATCACGACAATTGTCGTCTGCTTTGCCGTCCGCCGGTTACCTTAAAAGTAATTTTTGGCAAACAGTGTGGACCCAGATCAGACTTCTCCTGTAGGAGCAGTCTGATCTGGGCCAAGACTGTTTGCCTGTATGCAAAAATATTTTCAAAAAGTTTGAAAAAAAAAATTCAGCAAACGACATTTTCAGATGTAGTTTTTCTCGACATCTTAAGGGTTAAATTATGGAGACAAAACATACACTTTTAATATGATTGGGACATCAGAATCATTTTGAATTAACAAGTTTTGTTTTGTTTGTTTGATTTGAGGTTAAATGTCTCCATCAACATCGTAACCATCCCCGCCCATAGGGGCTTGAAGAAATATATGGGCTGCATGATGCTTCCACGCAGAGCTGAATCCAGCCCGCACACTAGTACTGGTAAACCGCTTAGAGGAACCGCGGTGCGAGGCGGACCGTCCATGCTAATAAACCCTATTGGTTTCATTGGGCGACAGGGCTTGATATGTCATTTCATCTCAATGTTGGGTAAAAGTCCCACAAAATTGGAAGCAACACCTCCAAAATGACCTTTACAGTGTTGACAGGACGGTAAACCTCAAATCAAACAAAAAAAAATCAACACTGTAAAGGTCATTTTGGAGTCTTTGCTTCCAATTTTGTTGGACTTTTACCCGACATTGAGATGAAATGACAGTTCAAGCCCTGCGAATCATGGACAAAATCCCCCGGGATATAATCCCCGGGTTTATAAGTATGGAGAGGCCAACTCACAGCGCTTTGCCTGGACAGGCTTAGATTCTCTAAGCGGTTTACCAGTACTCGTGTGCGGGTGGGTTTCAGCTCTGCGTGGAAGCAGCCCATTTTTTTCTTCAAGCCCTGATGGGCGGGGCCGAAATTAACAAGTAGTTTGCTAGATGAGATTTTGAATTATTGAGTTTCTGCTGTATAATTATATGCTGCACAGGCTACAACTGTCTACACTTAGTGTCTCAAGACTTTTGAAATCTTGTCCTGCTGAGCCCGGATATGTCTTATCTTTCAATCAATGTAGATCCAGATAAGATGGCTTAGAAGCCATCTGATCTGGATCTTCATTGTTTGTCATTCATTTTATGAATTTGTTGCAATAGTTTGCATCAAGTAATCTGATTGGTTGATATTCAGTAGTGGGTGTGGTATATTTAAATATTCAGTGGGACAAGGGTTAACCATTTATACCACTGAATAATTAATTTAGACACACCCAGTTCTGACTTTGAACCCATCACGTGAACAAGTCCGTGAAATGAACACCCCTCTAAACCCCACTTTATATAGAGAAAACTGGGGTTTACGGGGGTAAACATTATTTTGCTTATTTCTGCTCGAAGACACAGGCTGTGGGTACTCCTTAGATCGCCTCAATGAGGCGGTTCTAACGAGCACCCACAACCTATGTTTGAAGTATAAATAAGTAAAATATCACAGATTTTCTTCAGAAATGTAGCCATTTTGGAGATGTGAAAAAGTGCATTATGTCACACGGGTGTGTTATCGTAATGCAATCAGGTTACTTGATGTAATTTATTCCTACAAATTCCAGCAATTCCATTTAAGTGAAAGACCATAAATGAGGAGAAAACATAAAAACTGATATGGGTTATTTTTCACTGAAAACATATTTTGACACTTCATGCAAATTGTCTCCATTACATCCCTTGTCAAAACCCAGAGTTTGACACTTCATGCAAGTTGTCTCCATTGCATACATTGTCAATACCCAGATTTTGACAATTCATGCAAATTATCTCCATTGCATGCAGGGATACAGACTAACAGGTGCCCAATCACCCAAGGCGCCTAAATTTTTGCCTGGGCACCTAAGTTTTGAATAAAAATGCCGATTAACCTAATGTAAAAATTGGATTTATGGCAGTCTGAGCGTTAAAAGCAAAATGCTTAGTCTGTACCCCTGGCATGCACTGTAATCATCCAGATTTGGAAACTTCATGCAAATTATCTCCATTGCATGTGGTGTCAATACCCAGGTTTTGACACTTCATGTAAATTGTCTCCATTACATCCAAGGTCAAAACCCAGATTTTGACACTTCCTGCAAATTATCTCCATTGCATGCAATGTCAAAACCCAGATTTTGACACTTCATGTAAATTATCTCCATTGCATGCAATGTCAAAACGCAGATTTTGACACTTCATGCAAATTGTCTCCATTGCATGCAATGTCAAAACCCAGATTTTGACACTTCATGCAAATTGTCTCCTTCGCATGCACAGTCAATACCCAGATTTAGAAACTTCATGCAAATTATCTCCATTGCATCCAATATCAAAACCCAGATTTTGACACTTCATGTAAATTGTCTCCATTGCATGCACTGTCAGTACCCAGAATTCGACACTTCATGCAAATTGTCTCCATTGGAGACAATTTGCATGAAATGTCAAAAACTGTTTTTTTTAAGAAAAACAAGAAAAAATTCATAAATATGTCATCTGCTGAATAAGCCCAGAAAGTGGTAAGGGTAATGCTGAGACCTTATTTAAGCTTAAAAATTTGATCATTTCTAACAGGGTAGAAAATACAGCCTTCATCAAGATCTTAGTGATGCGGCATAGCATTCAAACAATATCTCTTTCTTGTACGCTGTTAAAGTATTTTTCATCAACATGGCTACTGTCATTGGTCCCACTCCCCCTGGCACTGGTGTTATATAACTTGCTTTCTCTTTCACTCCTGTAAACAGAAAATAAATGTAAAAGCCTTGGTCATGATCTTCAGAACACCGTTACCTCAACGAGCTCATTAATGGTCAGAATGTTAACTGTTCCAGCAAGTACAATATCTAACACTTGTATTTTTGCTCGAATAAATGTGAGTAGTTTTTGCATTTGCAGAAGTTGCTCACTTTTTTTTTCAGCAAAAATATTAGCATACTTTCCATTATACAGTCGAACTTCAATGGCTCGAACACCTTTGGGACCTCGAACATCTGTTCGAGACAGGGGTAGTTCGAGGGTTACTGTCAGGAGGTATAACAATATACTTTGGGACATTTTTGCGGTGTTCTAGAATAAAAATGTTTGTAAATAAAAATGTATACTGTGTGTACTCATTAGAATCGCCTCATTGAGGCGATTCTAATGAGTACACACAGCATACATTTGCAAGATAAAAGACTAAAATCTCCTAAATTATCACCCACTCTTTCTTATGTAGAGGAATTTCCTGGGGGCTCAAGAACGGATTCGACTCAGCCATTGTAAACGAGCCATCGATGTTCGAACCATCGAAGTTCTACTGTATTTTAACAAATGGCTTTGTTACTTTTAAACAACTGTGACCCTGACAGATTTGAGACTATCCTGACGGGTTTGAGATTATCCTAATTGGTTTCAGGTTATTCCTATTCTTAGACACATCAAATGTAACATTTGGAGACAAGGATAAAACAGATATCAGGGAGATGCAAATTTTACACCTACACCACTTTGTAATAGGGCTGGCTAATCGGAGCTGAAAAGATAATCGATTATCAGTCATGTCATTGCGATCGACAATCAATTAGTAATCGCTAAGGTTTTTGTCATTATTTTACCTGTCTGGCTTTCCGTCTGAGCCATAGGGGCTTGAATCATGAAAAAAATGAAAAAAAAAAAAAAAAATTTTTTTTTTTTTTTTTTTTTTTTTTTGGTACTATATTAGAGACAAGGGGGGAAACTTCGGCTCCATTTTTTGGGGGGGTTACATCATTTTAACCAGTGTATCTTTTTCGCAAATGCAGTTTTTCACCTGCTTATTATGATTTATACAATTTTAATATGTCCACTTTGCAACAATAACCCGCCTCTGTCTGTCACTTGCAGGAAACATGTTTTTCTCGCATGGATTAACTCAACAAAGCAAAATTCGGCATAAACGTGTGACAAAAATTTTCAGGTTTTCATCAATCACTAGCGAACTAGTGCTGCGGAGTAAACTTTTTTCGCTTTCAACTGATGTCTTGCATTAAAATGAACCTCTCTTGACCAATTTGAATCCAAAATGGTGTATTTGCAGCTCTAAATTTAGTTTTTGCTACATTCACATCGCTTTCTGTAACTGATCAATAAAACAATTGTCGCGAAGCTTGGTTTTCTGCTGATTCCGGGCTACTCTATCGATGAACTAACGACCGGAACGACCGGTGCTGTTTAATTTTAAACCGTTCGAAGTAGTGACAAATGAGCATTATCGCTATTTTGCTTCCATTTTCAACTAAACCTCAAGAGGGGACACAGACGTTGTACACTGCATATACTCCAGGGGGGGGGGGGGGGGGGGGGGGGCTCCAGTTAACGTCCAGATTCGAAGGGCGATGCACTTTTTGACATTCATACCTGCAAATGATGCCGATGGGACGTGTTCTGACGCCGAAATTTTGTCACCGCTGCTGGGGATCGAACCTGGGACCTTCAGCATCTGAGGCAAATGGACTAACCACTGAGCTAGGTGGGTGGCTAAATTTAGGAAGGCAGGGATTAGCCGTAGTTATCTCCTTACAGGATTCAGAAAAAGTAAAATGTATTTTTTGTTGAAATCGTAGACTTTTTGTGTTATTTTCAAAGCAGTTTCAATCATGCATGTGTAGACAGAAATGAAAAAAAAAAACAGCCAGCTTGTTAAAATTGCCACCAATAGGTAAATGTTCAAAATGATGCAGCATGGAAACAATTTGTTCCCTATTGCAACATATTCCTTTCTATGTTTTGAAATTTTGATCCTGGGTCGCTAATGGCCAGTAAATGACAATAAGCACTATTTAGGTTGGGCCCATTGGGTCCTTTTCCAACAGGGATTTAAGGGGACAGAACCCCTACAGTGCAGCACACACATGCTCTCTCATCCGCGAGTTTCTGAAGTGGACGCTTCTATTTATGAATTCGGTCAAAACCATTGATGTAAGGACTTTGGTAAAAAAAACATTGCTCAATTTTTCTGCTCAGCAAGTTTGTATTAATCTGAATAGGCACCATAACTCACCACAACACAGCAAACAAAAAAGGTCAGCTAGAGCATATCAACCTTAATTTTTTTGTGAGTGTGTGTGTGTGTGGAGGGGTGGGGGGGAGGGGGTGCAGATCGCGGATCATTTTACGGTACTTTCGAGTTTATTTCACCCATATCGAGCCGATCGTTAATCACATGTGGTCGAAGACCGTAGTATCCGGTAAAAAAAAAACAAAAAAAAAAAACACCTGGCCTTCCGTTGCAGAACTCTTGAATGCCTTAAAATAGATGACTTTTATGAAAGGTTTGATTGTGAAGGGCTTTAATAGATCTATTGAAAAAGTTCTTGTATTAGCCTAGAGTAAGTGAGAAATGGGGCCTTGTCAAGATATAGGACATTTAAAAATTTTGGTGCTATTGAGTAAAGCGGCGATCCAATCTTAGTGTTTCTCGACCAGGCTATTTAAAGGTTATACAACGTTTTTCATGCCCAATTCAGCCGAGCGTTAAATTTGTGATGCTCGCTATTTTTAAATAATAACAGTTCAGGCAATTTTCCTGCTTAGATTTGTTTGTTTGATTTGAGGTTTAACGTCCCCGTCAACACACTGCAAAGGTCATTTTGGAGACGTAGCTTCCAATTTTGTGGGACTTTACCCGACCTTAAGATGAAATGACATCTCAAGCCCTGCCGCCCAATGGACCAATAGGGTTAATTAACACGGACGGGCCGACTCGCATCGCTTTTTCTGGGCAGGCTTAGATCCTCTAAGCG
Organism: Lucinisca nassula; assembly: GCA_963580285.1. Taxonomy (NCBI): domain Eukaryota; kingdom Metazoa; phylum Mollusca; class Bivalvia; order Lucinida; family Lucinidae; genus Lucinisca; species Lucinisca nassula. Next base: position 87,932,357 of record OY757011.1, on the reverse strand, counting down.
GATTAACAGTACTCAGGTGCGGGTCGGTTTCAGCTCTGCGTGGAAGCATCATTTCTTCATGCCCCGATTGGCGGGGGCGTTTCCTGCTTAGATAGGAACTGAATAATAGAATGTATGATGGGATTGAGGCCGAAACAAGGAATTTTCAAGCAAGTTTTCAGTTTAGTTAAGTATCATGTGGGGTTTTGTCGAGCATGCGACTTTAATTCATTGAAAACGAGCCCGAAGCCACGACCGCAATATTGATTATTTTCCTCACCCAAACACTTTAAGGAATTTATTTGTTTGACTAGATGTTTAAAGTGCCAATCAACAGGTCATTTTGGAGACGTTGAATCCATTTTGTGGGACTTTTACTCGACATTGAAATGAATTGACATCTCAAGCCCTGTCGCCCAATGAAACGAAACCAAAAGGGTTTATAAGCATGAACGGTCTGACTCGCACCGCTTTGCCTAGGCAGGCATAGATTCTCTGAGCGGTTTAGCAGTTCTCGCGTGCGGTCGGTTTCAGCTCTGCTTGGATGCGTCACGCAGCCTATCTATTTCTTTAAGCCCCGATGGGCTGGTCCGAAAACTTTAAAGAATGCATTGTGAATGCAAAGACTGCACAGATATACAGAAATTAATAAGCGATATAAAGCACATTCAAACAAATGTATCACAACAAAATGTTAGTATTTTAATATTCATACCTCCTGAAGAAAATCGTCATCATTTTTCCAGTGACCCGCTAAAGTTTGTGTCTAAAGCATCCGTTTACATGTAAAGTGCTACACATGAAATAAAAAACATTGCATGTACATTTCATGACCTGCTTTCTTTGACAGTTGACAGCAGTTTGATGACAAATTGAATGTCCATTTCATTAAAAGTTGATAAGGACATGTCATTCTGACTGTTAAAAATGTACATTTAAGGAGAAACTGAGAAGCTTCTCCCCTAATCGCATGGATAACAAAACATGCTACAGAAGACGGTTTTGAAAACAAAATTACACCCGGCTCAATGTGGGTGTTTTGCAGTGATTAACATAATGAGATAGCTAATAAACCCTAGAGTGAGGCAGCAGTATGAGGCAAAGAAAACAAACACTTAAGAAATGAAATTTATTATTCTGCTGTTCATGATAGTACGAACGCAGTGGGTTGTGTGCAAAGTAAGTGAACCCCAAAGGGGTTCATGTAAACTTTGTTAGCGACTCGCTGTCGGTCATACTTTCATGAAAAGCAGAAAATTAAGTTTATTGATTTATAATTACATTCTTTGCCCCTCATCACTGGACGAAAAATAATACTTATAGGGCAAACTTTTTAAACTGAAAAACATTTACACGCCATTTTACTACAAAGAGAGGAACAGCGTTGACCTCACCAACGCCCGTAGAGAACAATGGTTTAGAATGACGCCACTTGACGTCACTGAAAATCATAAGACTCTTTGCGTTTTTGAAGTATGAACTACACTGTTTTCTACGTGTTTACGTTACATTTCTTTTAGTTATGAGCCGGATAAATATCATGCCCTATCAGTTGAGCATGAAAAAAAAAAGTTTTATAATCCTTGGGCCAGGTTGGTGCAGTTTAGGTCTGTACACTGTTCTTTCTACCTCTGGAATGAACAGTACACAATATTTCCATCTACTTAGTCTTAAGACCTATACACATTTCTTACAAATATCTGAGAGAGAGTTTTTCCTTGGTTTCAACTTATCACAAAGAAAAAAAAAAGAGGGAAAAGTCCTACAGGCCTATTGCGATTTAGGTAACAATATTAGAACACACGCTTAAAGTCGTCAGTCATTCCGACCACTATGAATCCAAATTTGTAAAACAATTTCAAGTTATTTCTAGGCGTATCTCTTTTAACTTATATTCTAAACCGTTTGGCTTAACACAGCTGCATTTTTTTTTTTTTTTTGCTTAGCTAACCGTCGCCGTGTACCGGGAACGAGCGTTTAAACACAAGGTGACGACGTCATGTACACACGTTCTTTAGCACTCTGCCAAATGCCAAAAACACAGATTTTATACGATACCCGTTGTGCAAGAAACTGACAAACATTTCCCTTCAATACGAACACTCTAGCAATCTCCTCGATAACGTGGGTTATGCCCGTCCCAGCCTGGATATAAACAAGGCAGTTGTGTCTTTTTTTTTTTTTTATCAGATCTAAGGCCGTCTTCTGCTTTTCAGTAAACATTTTATGTCCTTTTCTGCGCATGTGTCAAAAAAGTTGCAGCGGCTATTTGGAAGTTGACCGCAAAGCGATACAATACAAAATTACAAGAGCACAGCCCATTATACGTAGAAACACCATCCAGTTATCTTATCTGCGTAATACGTGTATACGTAGTCCTAGCAGAATATGTTACATTGAAAAAATAAATCAAAGGCGAAATCAAGGCTATCACACACATTTTAACAGTAACAACAGCTACTCCACTGCCGGACGTAGTTTCCAAAGTTCCGGATTATATCTGTCCTGCACGTCCCGTTTTTTAAACACGACGATTATGGCAAGCGCCCGGGTATCTATACCGATCATTGACAGAACACTGTGGAATGCGAAGCAAAAGAAGCAAAATAAAAATTTAGAGCAACGAGTACATCTTTTTGGATTCAAATTGGTCAAGAGAGGTTCATTTTAATGAAAGACATCAGTTGAAAGCGAAAAAAGTTTCCTCCGTAACACTAGTTCGCTTGTGATTGATGAAAACCTGAAAATTTTTGTCACACGTTTATGCCGAATTTAGCTTCGCTGAGTTAATCCATGCGAGAAAAACATGTTTCCTGCAAGTGACAGACAGAGGCGGATTATTGTTGCAAAGTGGACATATTTAACTTGTATAATTCATAATAAGCAGGTGAAAAACTGCATTTGCGAAAAAGATACACTGGTTAAAATGAGGTAACCCCCCCAAAAATGGAGCCGAAGTTTCCCCCCTTGTCTCCAATATAGTACCACAAAAAAAAAAAAAAAAAAAAAAAAAAAAAAATTTTTTTTTTTTTTTTTTTTTTCATTTGTTTTTCATGATTCAAGCCCCTATGGTCTGAGCATGACTCTTACCATATGTTTCACTTTACCATATGTATATTTTCACAGACAGGCCTGAGCAAACAGTGTAGACCCAGAAGAGACGCCTGCGGCGTCACATCAGGGTCTGCACTGTTTGCCACTCATCCAGCTATTTTAGGCATAACTTTGGGTGGTAAATTGTACCTATCAAGTAATCGATTAAAAGCAAATCAGAAATGATAATCATTTTTGTGGAATTTATAGATTGATTAATCGATTATATGATTAATCGTGTCAGCCTTACTTTATAATACTTTTTTTGTGTAACAGTTTAAGATGGATCCCAAAAATATATAGAGTAAACAAAAACTGACAATAAATGGTCATTTTTCTATATAATCTTCACATTTTTGCATGGTTATAACATGGTAGTTTCAGCTTTAGACCCCGACAATAGTGTGATAAAAAGGTTGTGGTGTAATTCACTTTCGCCTCATTGTTGTGAATAAATAAGTTTGCCATTCACCCTCTAACAACATGAGTTAATTACAATGGAACCGGGCCTCAGTGCCCTAGTGGATAACAGCGCTGACTCTTAATCATTAGGTCTCTCACCGCTGTGGGTTCCAGCCTCACTCGCGTCCCATGTGAGACTCCAAGTTCTGCAACAGAATGTCAGGTGGTTTTTCTCGGGGTACTCTGGTTTTCGCCCACCTCTGATTAATGATCAGCTTGATACGAGTGAAATAATCTTGAAAGGGCCATAAAACCAAAACAAAAAAAAAATTACAGTGGAACATGGTAAAGAAAAATATTTCTTAAATGAATGATCCACTGCTGCTAACGTGATACTTGAAAGTATCACCCTTTACAACATCCCTTGCTTCAGTTCAGGCGACACGAAATTTGTAAAGATGACAATTTGCACCATCACACTCTCAACAATAATTACACAATATCAAGTATTAACCCTTAAGGCACTGAGAAAAACTACATCTGAAAACGTCTGCTTATGTCGTCTGCTGAATCTTCTTGCAAACTTCTTAAAAAATATTTTTTAGCACACAGGCAAACAGTGTGGACCCAGATCAGACTGCTCCTACAGGAGCAGTCTGAACAGTGTGGACCCAGATCAGACTACTCCTAAAGGAGCAGTCTGATCTGGGTCCACACTGTTTGCAAAAACTAATTTTGAAGTACTTGGCAGACGACAAAGCAGACGACAATTGTTGTGATTGGTATTATATGGGTTAATTATATCAAAGCCCTAGACAAGTAAAGTTAAAAGAGTGTAAACAGAAACATCCATGAAGTGCTGGGATTCTAATCAAAACCATCAGCTTATACTTTTCGTAAATTCAGTGAAATTCCACTATTAAGACCACCTAAAATTAAGACTAATTCTGCTTTAAAAAGCTTATTTAGAAGTGGGCAGTTACTCTGTCTTCGTGTTTTCTGCACAAAATGTCCAGTGGTCAGGGACCACCTTTGGGACTGTTCAAAAGTTGTCTTTAAGACCACTTTTGAACAGTTCCAAAGGTGGTCTTGATATAGGAATTTTACTGTATATAACTAAGAAACGAGTATTGCACTTTACACCAATTTTGATTTTCACTTTTGACAAGCATACCTTCAAAATCAACATCTCCAACAAGCCTCATCTTTCCAGAGATTTCGTCCTTCACTTTGTTGATCCCAACATCGATAACGGCAACTCCGTTTTTAACCATGTCTGGTGTGATCAAATTCGGGATCCCGCATGCAACAACAAGAATGTCGGCCATCTTTGTAAATGCTGCCAGCTGGTCTGGTGGAGTGTATCGATGACATATAGTGGTGGTTGCATCACCTGTATGGGATTACATACAGCTACAGATACCTTAATGATCCTAAGTATCGGGACAGACAGGCCTAAGCAAACAGTGTAGACCCAGATCAGACTGCTCCTGAAGGAGCAGTCTGATCAGGGTTTACACTGTTTCCATTCCATCTGCACATTTTGGACTCCTTGCTTGACCAAACATAGATTGTGGGTACTCCTTAGAACTGCCTCGGCGAGGCAGTTCTATCGAGTGCCCATAATCTGTTTTTGAGCAGAAACAAGAAAAATAATGGATACCCCTGTAAACCCCAGTTTTACTATATGAAAGTGGGGTTTGAGGGGGGGCCAAAATTATGTGGGCGTATTTTGGTGATGAAGGCTCTATTCTTAGTACATGTATATGTTCAGTCTTATTTTTGTCTGCCTGGTGTGCTGGCATCCAAACCTTTAATATTTGTGACATTATATTCTGTATTCTAATGCACTTGCGTATGTAACGCAATGTTTGATTGGATAACATCAAAAATTTGTGACAGTACATCCCGTGATATACTGTTGGAAACCCAACGTCGCTTTTCATTGGGTAGCATTTGGTTTTACGCGGCTCACAACACCTGCCGCTTTGAGCTAATAAAATAAAGCAATTTTAACAAAACAACTAAATAAATGTAACAGAATGGGGATAACTGTTGAAAATTGTCATTTGGGGAGGTAAACCTTCTGCTTTAGAGCCACAAATTCTGTTTTACAGCTCCGCTGGCATGTCACCGTAAAACAAAATTTCCGACCGTAAAACCGTCGATTTACCTTCCCAAATGACAATTTTGAATACAGTTTTCCCCTTAAAAATACTGCTAGAACCCTGATGTCATCATCATGCAACATCACTTTTCATAACTGACAGACATTTTGTTTTCATGTCTCTGACAGTGCTTGCCATTTTGTAACAATTTGGACAAATATGACCATTTTTAAACAAAACAAATGAATAACTAGAAATGCTTCCAAAAAAAAACTATGTACCCCCTCAAAAATATGGCCTAACTAACTATCTGACCTTGAAAATGAGGTCAAGGCCAACAAAGTAGATTCAAGTTTTTGTTCAGATGCCATGATATACTGTACTGAGTTTTGCCAGAGGGCTTCCATCAGTTCAAGAGGTAAAGTGCAAACAACCATAAAGTGAATAATCTCTTGACCCATAAGACCTTGAAAACTAGGTCAGATCAAATACATCTATTTGGTAGACTGCAATAACCTACTTTACTAAGTTTGACCCCACTTCCTAAATTTGTTCATGAGATAGGACACAGACAAGGCTTTTATGTGCCCTTTGACAGTTTTTGGAAGCTGTGCCTTGGGAATGCAGTCAAGGTTACCGCATTCTAATAAAAAATTTGGTAGATTTAATTGCCGTTTGTTATATTGTTCCAAGTTTTGACAAAGTTTGTAAATTCAATCATGAGGTAGGGTGCAGACAAGCAATTTTGGCTTACATATCACAGTTTTAGGGAGCCGGTGACCTTAAAAATAAGGTCAATGCTATCAAACCTAGCCACTGTTTTTGCCCATTCTAGTGCTGTAACCATGCAGATTCATCATCATGAAAACACACCTACATAAATTTTACCCCCTCAAGCCACAGTTTTATATAGTAGAACTGGGGTTTACATGGGTGTACATTATTTTTCTTATTTCTACTTGAAAAAGAAAGATTGCGAGTACTCGTTAGAAGAGCCTTGTCAAGGCGGTTCTAATGAGCACCTACAATCTATGTTTTGAGCAGAAAGAAGAAAAATATCAGAATTTTTTATCTGGAAATTGTCATTTTTGGGTGGTTAAATTTTCAGTTGATTTTAAATAGGCATGTTTCGTGATGTTATGAATCCATCCATTGGTGATTCAAAAGCCAACAGGAACGCTGACCAAAAGATAATGTCATTAAGGGGAGCACTGAATTGATTGATATCATTTGGAAATGTGAAATGCCAATTTTATGGTTGCAAATTACATTTTAAGGCTTGGCTGATAATATCACCATAAAACAAAATTTTACCTTCCCAAGTGAACTTCTAGAAGGCATCTGCTATAATTTACAAACCTGCTTGTGTGTCGTAGATACCATCAGCGTGTAACAACATGGCTATAGGCATACCAACATTCTTAGACCGGCCACATACCACAGCATTCTTACCAAATGTCTCAATTCCTGGAAAAAAAAATTGAGTTTTCTGTGCAACACTACCCTAAAACTCATACAAAAATCGCACACCTCAAGTACTTGTTTTAATTCTCCTAAAATTTTGACAAACTTCTTTCATGATCCAGCAAGGAGTCCAACAAGAGCTCCACAAGTGGGGCATTATAAGCCCATGGAAGTAATTGTCTGTACGGATGACCTTGACCATTGGGCTACTGTTTGATTTGTTTGATTTAAGGTTTAACGTCCCCGTCAAAACTGTAAAGGTCATTTTGGTGACGTTGCTTCCAACTTTATAAACCCAATAGGGTTTATATGCATGGACGGGCCGACTTGCACCGCTTTGCCTGGACAGGCTTAGATCCTCTAAGCGGTTTACCAGTACTCTTGTGCGGGTGGGTTTCAGCTCTGCATGGAAGCATCATGCAGCCCATCTATTTCTTCAAGCTCTGGGGGGGGGGTACTGACTCAAGTCTTGCATGAGACACATCATTTCATAAAGGTTAACATTTCTGCCAAGTAATTTTAAAATCCATTGAGGAATAAAAAGATGTGTTTGTGAAACACTAATGCCCCCAGACAGCGCATGTTAAATATGAAAGCAGTATCACTAAGCAATCAAAAGGTATGGCCAAGAAATGTAGGCGCTAAAGATGACAAAGTTTTTCTAAAAATAGCCACAGCGACCTTGACCTTGAGGTCATGACCTTGAAAGTCGAACTCGCTCGAGATATTGTCATAAGGAACATTTGTGTGAAGTTATATTGAAATCAGTAAAGAAATGTGATGCCCCCGGACAGCGCATGGTAAATATGAAAGCAGTATCACTAAGCAATCAAAAGGTATGGCCAAGAAATGTAGGCACTAGAGCGATGACAAAGTTTTTCTAAAAATAGCCACAGCGACCTTGACCTTGAGGGGGGGAGGGGGGGTGTCTGGATGGACAAAAATTATGGTACCACTAGAAAGGTCTTGTGACAAGGAGTGCACGTGTGAAATATGAAAGCCCTACTACTTACCAATCGAAAGTTATGGCCAATGTTAAAGTTTATAAAAGTAGGTCAAACCTCAAGGTCAAGGTCACGAGGTCAAAAATTATGGTACCACTAGAAAGGTCTTGTGACAAGGAGTGCACATGTGAAATATGAAAGCCCTACCACTTACCAATCGAAAGTTATGGCCAATGTTAAAGTTTTTAAAAAGTAGGTCAAACATCACGGTCAAGGTCACTAGGTCAAAAATTATGGTACCACTAGAAAGGTCTTGTGACAATGAATGCACATATGAAATATGAAAGCCCTATCACTTACCAATCGAAAGTAATGGCCAATGTTAATGTTTTTAAAAATTTTGAAAAAACAAGAGGGCCCAATGGCCCTATATCGCTCACCTGTTTGGACCCCAGGGGCATGATTGGCAGGAATAATGTAGGTGACCACTTGCCGTTGCTACATGCTAAATATCTAAGCTCTTGGCCCTGTGGTTTCAGAGAAGAAGATTTTTGAGGCTTTTTCCATTATAAGTCTATGGGAACAAAGGGGCCCATGGTGTGGCCCATTTGAAACCCAGGGGCATGATTGGCAGGAATTACGTAGGTGACCACTTGCCATTGCTACATGCTAAATATCTAAGCTCTGGGCCCTGTGGTTTCAGAGAAGAAGATTTTTGAAACTTTTTTCCATTATGAGTCTATGGGAGCAAAGGGCCCCGGTTTGTGGCCCATTTGGACCCCAGGGGCATGATTGGCAGGAATTGTGTAGGTGACCACTTGCCGTTGCTACATGCTAAATATGTAAGCTCTGGGCCCTGTGGTTTCAAAAAAGAAGATTTTTGAAGCTTTTTCCCATTATGAGTCAATGGGAGCTAAGGGGCCCCGGAGCTAGCCCATTTGGACCCCAGGGTCATGATTGGCAGGATTTATGTAGGTGACCACTTGCCGTTGCTACATGCTAAATATCTAAGCTCTGGGCCCTGTGGTAACAGAGAAGAAGATTTTTTAAGCTTTTTTTTCCATTATAAGTCTGAAGGAGCTAAGGGGCCCCGGGGCGTGGCCCGTTTGGACCCCAGGGGCATGATTGGCAGGAATTATGTAGGTGACCACTTGCAGTTGCTACATGCTTAATATCTAAGCTCTGGGCCCTGTGGTTTCAGAGAAGAAGATTTTTGAAACTTTTTTTCCAATATGAGTCTATGGGAGCAAAGGGCCCCGGGGTGTGGCCCATTTGGACCCCAGGGGCATGATTGGCAGGAATTGTGTAGGTGACCACTTGCCGTTGCTACATGCTAAATATGTAAGCTCTGGGCCCTGTGGTTTCAGAGAAGAAGATTTTTGAAGCTTTTTTCCATTATGAGTCAATGGGGGCTAAGGGGCCCCGGGGCGTGGCCCATTTGGACCCCAGGGGCAGGATTCATGTAGGTGACCACTTGCCATTGCTACATGCTAAATATCTCAGCTCTTGGCCCTGTGGTTTCAGAGAAGAAGCTTTTTGAAGCTTTTCCCATTATGAATCTATAGGAGCTAAGGGGCCCGGGGGGGGGGGGGGGGGGGGGGGGGGTGGAATTATGTAGGTGTCCACTTCCTGTTGCTACATACTAAATATTTTAGCTCTGGGCCCTGTGGTTTCCGAGAAGAAGATTTTTGAAGCTTTTTGTTCCATTATGAGTCTATGGTAGCGAAAGGGCCCTGGGGCATCGCCCATTTGGAACCCAGGGGCATGATTGACAGGAGTTATGTAGGTGACCACTGGCCGTTGCTACATGCTAAATATCTAAGCTCTGGGCCCTGTGGTTTCAGAGAAGATTTTTGAAGCTTTTTTTCCATTATGAGTCTATGGGAGCTAAGGGGCCCCGGGGTGTGGCCCATTTGGAACCCAGGGGCATGATTGGCAGGAATTATGTAGGTGACCACTTGCCATTGCTACATGCTAAATATCTAAGCTCTGGGCCCTGTGGTTTCCGAGTAGAAGATTTTTGAAGCTTTTTGTTCCATTATGAGTCTATGGGAGCGAAGGGGCCCCGGGCATCCCCCATTTGAAACCCACGGGCATGATTGGCAGGAATTATGTAGGTGACCACTGGCTGTTGCTACATGCTAAATATCTTAGCTCTGGGCCCTGTGGTTTCAGAGAAGAAGATTTTTGAAGCTTTTTTCCATTATGAGTCAATGGGAGCTAAGGGGCCCGGGATGTGGCCCATTTGGACCCCAAGGGCATGATTGGCAGGATTTATGTAGGTGACCACTTGTCGTTGCTACATGCTAAATATCTAAGCTCTGGGCCCTGTGGTTTCAGAGAAGAAGATTTTTGAAACTTATTTTCCATTATGAGTCTATAGGAGCTAAGGGGCCCCGGCGCGTGGCTCTTTTGGACCCCAGGGGCATGATTGGCAGGAATTATGTAGGTGTCCACTTCCTGTTGCTACATGCTAAATATCTCAGCTCTTGGCCCTGTGGTTTCAGAGAAGAAGCTTTTTGAAGCTTTTCCCATTACGAATCTATAGGAGCTAAGGGGCCCGGGGGGGGGGGGGGGGGGGGGAATTATGTAGGTGTCCACTTCCTGTTGCTACAAACTAAATATTTTAGCTCTGGGCCCTGTGGTTTCCGAGAAGAAGATTTTTGAAGCTTTTTGTTCCATTATGAGTCTATGGTAGCGAAAGGGCCCTGGGGCATCGCCCATTTGGAACCCAGGGGCATGATTGACAGGAGTTATGTAGGTGACCACTGGCCGTTGCTACATGCTAAATATCTAAGCTCTGGGCCCTGTGGTTTCAGAGAAGATTTTTGAAGCTTTTTTTCCATTATGAGTCTATGGGAGCTAAGGGGCCCCGGGGTGTGGCCCATTTGGAACCCAGGGGCATGATTGGCAGGAATTATGTAGGTGACCACTTGCCATTGCTACATGCTAAATATCTAAGCTCTGGGCCCTGTGGTTTCCGAGTAGAAGATTTTTGAAGCTTTTTGTTCCATTATGAGTCTATGGGAGCGAAGGGGCCCCGGGCATCCCCCATTTGAAACCCACGGGCATGATTGGCAGGAATTATGTAGGTGACCACTGGCTGTTGCTACATGCTAAATATCTTAGCTCTGGGCCCTGTGGTTTCAGAGAAGAAGATTTTTGAAGCTTTTTTTCCATTATGAGTCAATGGGAGCTAAGGGGCCCGGGATGTGGCCCATTTGGACCCCAAGGGCATGATTGGCAGGATTTATGTAGGTGACCACTTGTCGTTGCTACATGCTAAATATCTAAGCTCTGGGCCCTGTGGTTTCAGAGAAGAAGATTTTTGAAACTTATTTTCCATTATGAGTCTATAGGAGCTAAGGGGCCCCGGCGCGTGGCTCTTTTGGACCCCAGGGGCATGATTGGCAGGAATTATGTAGGTGTCCACTTCCTGTTGCTACATGCTAAATATCTTAGCTCTGGGCCCTGTGGTTTTCGAGAAGAAGCTTTTTGAAGCTTTTTGTTCCATTATGAGTCTATGATAGCGAAGGGGCCTCGGGGCATCGCCCATTTGGAACCTAGGGGCATGATTGACAGGAGTTATGTAGGTGACCACTGGCAGGTGCTACATGCTAAATATCTAAGCTCTGGGCCCTGTTGTTTCAGAGAAGAAGATTTTTGAAGCTTTTTTTCCATTATGAGTCTATGGGAGCTAAGGGGCCCCGGGGTGTGGCCCATTTGGAACCCAGGGGCATGATTGGCAGGAATTATGTAGGTGACCACTTGCCATTGCTACATGCTAAATATCTAAGCTCTGGGCCCTGTGGTTTCCGAGTAGAAGATTTTTGAAGCTTTTTGTTCCATTATGAGTCTATGGGAGCGAAGGGGCCCCGGGCATCCCCCATTTGAAACCCACGGGCATGATTGGCAGGAATTATGTAGGTGACCACTGGCTGTTGCTACATGCTAAATATCTTAGCTCTGGGCCCTGTGGTTTCAGAGAAGAAGATTTTTGAAGCTTTTTTCCATTATGAGTCAATGGGAGCTAAGGGGCCCGGGATGTGGCCCATTTGGACCCCAAGGGCATGATTGGCAGGATTTATGTAGGTGACCACTTGTCGTTGCTACATGCTAAATATCTAAGCTCTGGGCCCTGTGGTTTCAGAGAAGAAGATTTTTGAAACTTATTTTCCATTATGAGTCTATAGGAGCTAAGGGGCCCCGGCGCGTGGCTCTTTTGGACCCCAGGGGCATGATTGGCAGGAATTATGTAGGTGTCCACTTCCTGTTGCTACATGCTAAATATCTTAGCTCTGGGCCCTGTGGTTTTCGAGAAGAAGATTTTTGAAGCTTTTTGTTCCATTATGAGTCTATGATAGCGAAGGGGCCTCGGGGCATCGCCCATTTGGAACCTAGGGGCATGATTGACAGGAGTTATGTAGGTGACCACTGGCAGGTGCTACATGCTAAATATCTAAGCTCTGGGCCCTGTTGTTTCAGAGAAGAAGATTTTTGAAGCTTTTTTTCCATTATGAGTCTATGGGAGCTAAGGGGCCCCGGGGTGTGGCCCATTTGGAACCCAGGGGCATGATTGGCAGGAATTATGTAGGTGACCACTTGCCATTGCTACATGCTAAATATCTAAGCTCTGGGCCCTGTGGTTTCCGAGTAGAAGATTTTTGAAGCTTTTTGTTCCATTATGAGTCTATGGGAGCGAAGGGGCCCCGGGCATCCCCCATTTGAAACCCACGGGCATGATTGGCAGGAATTATGTAGGTGACCACTGGCTGTTGCTACATGCTAAATATCTTAGCTCTGGGCCCTGTGGTTTCAGAGAAGAAGATTTTTGAAGCTTTTTTCCACTATGAGTCAATGGGAGCTAAGGGGCCCCGGGGTGTGGCCCATTTGGACCCCAAGGGCATGATTGGCAGGATTTATGTAGGTGACCACTTGTCATTGCTACATGCTAAATATCTAAGCTCTGGGCCCTGTGGTTTCAGAGAAGAAGATTTTTGAAACTTATTTTTCATTATGAGTCTATAGGAGCTAAGGGGCCCCGGCGCGTGGCCCTTTTGGACCCCAGGGGCATGATTGGCAGGAATTATGTAGGTGACCACTTGCAGTTGCTACATGCCAAATATCTCAGCTCTGGGCCTTGTGGTTTCAGAGAAGAAGATTTTTGAAGCCTTTTTCCATTATGAGTCTATAGGAGCTAAAGGGCCCAGGGCGTGGCCCGTTTGGACCCCAGGGGCATGATTGACAGGAATTATGTAGGTGACCACTTGCCGTTGCTACATGCTAAATATCTAAGCTCTTGGCCCTGTGGTTTCATAGAAGAAGATTTTTGAAGCTTTTTTCCATTATGAGTCTATAGGAGCTAAAGGGCCCCGGGGCGTGGCCCGTTTGGACCCCAGGGGCATGATTGGCAGGAATTATGTAGGTGACCACTTGCCGTTGCTACATGCTTAATATCTAAGCTCTGGGTCCTGTTGTTTCCGAGAAGAAGATTTTTGAAGCTTTTTGTTCCATTATGAGTCTATGGGAGCGAAGGGGCCCGGGGCATCCCCCATTTGGAACCCAGGGGCATGATTGGCAGGAATTATGTAGGTGACCACTTGCCATTGCTACATGCTAAATATGTAAGCTCAGGGCCCTGTGGTTTCAGAGAAGAAGATTTTTGAAGCTTTTTTCCATTATGAGTCAATGGGAGCTAAGGGCTCCGGAGCTAGCCCATTTGGACCCCAGGGTCATGATTGGCAGGATTTATGTAGGTGACCACTTGCCATTGCTACATGCTAAATATCTAAGCTCTTGGCCCTGTGGTTTCAGAGAAGAAGATTTTTGAAGCTTTGTTCCATTATGAGTCTATAGGAGCTAAGGGGCCCTGGGGCTTGGCCCTTTTGGACCCCAGGGGCATGATTGGCAGGAATTATGTAAGTGACCACTTGCAGTTGCTACATGCCAAATATCTCAGCTCTGGGCCTTGTGGTTTCAGAGAAGAAGATTTTTGAAGCCTTTTTCCATTATGAGTCTATAGGAGCTAAAGGGCCCCAGGGTGTTGCTCGTTTGGACTCCAGGGGCATGATTGTCAGGAATTATGTAGGTGACCAATTGCCGTTGCTACATGCTAAATATCTAAGCTTTTGGCCCTGTGGTTTCCGAGAAAAAGATTTTTGAAGCTTTTTGTTCCATTATGAGTCTATGGGAGCGAAGGGGCCCTGGGGCTTGGCCAATTTGGACCCCAGGGGAATGATTGGCAGGAATTATGTAGGTGATCACTGGCCGTTAATACATGCTTAATATCTAAGCTCTGGGCCCTGTGGTTTCAGAGAAGAAGATATTTTAATTTTTTCCCATTGTAAGTCTATGGGAGCTATATGATGCCATGGCAACCAGAATTCCAATCTGATCAGCCCAAAAACCTTATGCAGCCTTTTCCCCTACCTGATGATGCTTCTCATGAAATTTGATAAAGATTGACCGTGGGGTATTAGAGATATACTTATTTGAAATTGTTTACGGACGCATGGATGCAAGCACGCATGCACGCACGGACGCACGACGGACAAAAAGTGATCACAAAAGCTCACCTTGTCACTACGTGACAGGTGAGCTAAAAATAGGTCAAAGGTCAAGTTCAAGGTCACGAGATCAAAAATTATGGTACCACTGGAAAGGTCTTGTGATAAGGTATACACATGTGAAATATGAAAGCTCTATCTATTACCATTCAAAAGTTACGCCCAATGTTAAGGTTTTTGTAGACAGACAAACAGACAAACGGAAAAATTTTGAAAAAAATAGGTCAAAGGTCAAGTTCAAGGTCACGAGATCAAAAAGTATGGTTCCACTGGAAAGGTCTTGTGATAAGGTATACACATGTGAAATATGAAAGCTCTATCTATTACCATTCAAAAGTTATGCCCAATGTTAAGGTTTTTGTAGACAGACAAACAGACAAACAGACAGACAGACCAAAAACTATATGCCCCAAATCTTTTAGATTCCCGGGACATAAAAAAAAAATGACTGCACACGGAAAAAGACCCTTTTATTACCTTTAACTGCTAAGTACCAGTATGACCTTGACCGTGAAGGTACTGACCTGGGTTTGTGTGGGACTAATGTCTAATGATGGTTAACATTTCCAAATCCATCCTAGATACTTCACAAAAAGTACGTTAAATTCGCCAGAGGCGCGCTACGTTACACGTAACAAACGTAACGAATAAAATATATAGGGAAAAACACTCAGCACCATAATTGGACCGTAACGAGCAAAACATGAATATTCTTTGACTTGTCTCCATTATGTTACAAGTAAAACCAGAAAAATTCTGGGGCACATTTTCTCCCAACGTAACGTTACAAACGTAACGAAGGAAATATATAGGGAAAAAACACTCTGCACCTCATTTGGACCGTAACGAGCGAGGATATTCTTGGACATTTTTCGTTACGTAACGAGCGTAACGAGCAAAAATCTGGGGCACATTTTCTCCCAACGTAACGTAACAAACGTAACGAAGGAAATATGTAGGGAAAAAAAACTCTGCACCTCATTTGGACCGTAACGAGCGCAACGAGGATATTCTTGGACATGTCTTCGTTACGTAACGAGTGTAACGAGCAAAAATCTGGGGCACATTTTCTCCCAACGTAACATAACAAACGTAACGAAGGAAATATGTAGGGAAAAAACACTCTGCACCTCATTTGGACCGTAACGAGCGTAACGAGGATATTCTTGGACATGTCTTCGTTACGTAACGAGTGTAACTAGCAAAAATCTGGGGCACATTTTCTCCCAACGTAACGTAACAAACGTAACGAAGGAAATATATAGGGAAAAAACACTCTGCACCACCTTTGGACTATAACGAGCGTAACAAGGATATTCTTGGACATGTCTTCGTTACGTAACGAGTGTAACAAGCAAAAATCTGGGGCACATTTTCTCCCAACGTAACGTAACAAACGTAACGAAGGAAATATATAGGGAAAAAACACTCTGCACCACCTTTGGACCGTAACGAGCGTAACAAGGATATTCTTGGACATGTCTTCGTTACGTAACGAGTGTAACAAGCAAAAGTTTGGGGCACATTTTCTCCCAACGTAACATAACAAACGTAACGAAGGAAATATATAGGGAAAAAACACTCTGCACCCCCTTTGGACGGTAACGAGGGTAACAAGGATATTCTTGGACATGTCTTCGTTACGTAACGAGTGTAACAAGCAAAAATTTGGGGCACATTTTCTCCCAACGTAACGTAACAAATGTAACGAAGGAAATATATAGGGAAAAAACACTCTGCACCACCTTTGGACCGTAACAACGTAACAAGGATATTCTTGGACATGTGATCGTTACGTAACGAGTGTAACGAGCAAAAATTTGGGGCCCATTTTCTCCCAACGTAACGTAACAAACGTAACGAAGGAAATATATAGGGAAAAAACACTCTGCACCACCTTTGGACCGTAACGAGGAAATGTTTCAGAGATATATTGCCTTTTTAGCTCACCTGTCATGTAGTGACAAGGTGAGCTTTTGGGATCACTTTTTGTCCGTCGTCCGTCGTGCGTGTGTCCGTGCGTGCGTGCATGCGTGCGTGCGTCCGTAAACAATTTCAAATAAGTATATCTCTAAAACCCCATGGCCAATCTTGATCAAATTTCATGTGAAGCATCATCAGGTAGGGGGAAAGGCTGCATAAGGTTTTTGGGCTGATCAGATTGGAATTCTGGTTGCCATGGCAACATATAGCTCCCACAGACTAATAAAGGGAAAATTTTTAAAAATCCTCTTCTCTGAAACCACAGGGCCCAGAGCTTCAAAAATCTTCTTCTCTGAAACCACGGGGCCCAGAGCTTACATATTTACCATGTAGCAACGGCAAGTGGTCACCTACATAAATCCTGCCAATCATGCCCCTTGGGCTGGAATTACCATGGACTTAAAATGGAAAAAAAAACTTAAAATGGAAAAAAATATTCTTCTCTTAAACCATAAGGCCCAGAGCTTTGGTATTTAGCATGTAGCAATGTGGAGTGGTTGCCTACATGAATCCTGCCTGAGTCTTGCCCCTGGGGTTCAAATTGGCCAAATCCCTTGGCTTCTTAACTCCAATAAACTTATAATGGAAAAAAAAAAGCTTCAAAAATATTCTTCTCTGAAACCATGAAGTATGGACCTTAGATATTTAGTATATAGCAACATAAAATGGTCGCCTACATAAATCCTGCCAGCCATGCCTTTTTGGTCAAAATTGACCTATGGACTTATACTGGAAAAAAAATTCTAAAATCTTCTTCTCCAAAGCCATAAGGTCCAGAGCTCAGATATTTAGTATGTAGCAATGTCAAGTGGTCTCCTACACTTTTTCTCTGGTACACAGGTGAGGGATATAGGGCCATTGGGCCCTCTTGTATGAAGTGGAGGGGTGGGGCATGGCCCGCACGCCCTGGGAGACCCCTAGATTGGAATCACTGAATGTGTCTTATCATAAGGAACAAGAATATATATGGTTTAGGGGTGGGGATCTGAACGCTTTCTGAGATATTGGGCCTTTTATGGAGTGGAGGGGGTTGGGCATGGACAGGACACATCCCAGTGGACCCCCAGGTTGGTGTCGTTGAATGAATCATATCGTAAGAAACAAGAACATTGTATTGTTTTGGGGTGGGTCTCTGAATGGTTTCTGAGATATATCACCTTTTATGAAGTGGTGAGGTTCGGCAGCACACCCTAGGAGATCCCTAGGTTGGTATCACTGAATGTGTCTTATCATAAGGAACAAGAATATATATGGTTTAGGGGCAGGAATCTGAATGGTTTCTGAGATGTTGGGCCTTTTACGAACTGGAGAAGAGTGGGGCATGACCCCGGGCACATCCCAGTGGACCCCCAAGTTGATGTCACTGAATGCGTCTTATCATAAGAAACAAGAATATAATTATATGGTTTTTAGGTGGGGATCTGAAAGGTTTCTCAGATATATCGCCATTTATGAAGTGGAGGGGTGGGGCATGGCCCAGGCGCACGCTGGGAGACCCCTAGATTGGAATCACTGAATGTGTCTTATCATAAGGAACAAGAATATAATTATATGGTTTAGGGGTGGGGATCTGAACGGTTTCTGAGATATTGGGCCTTTTATGGAGTGGAGGGGGTTGGGCATGGCCCAGGCACATCCCAGGGGACCCCAGGTTGGTGTCACTGAATGCGTCATATCAATCATAAGAAACAAGAATATATATGGTTTCAGGATGGGGATCTGAAAGGTTTCTGAGATGTATCGCCTTTTATGAAGTGGACGGGTTGAGCATGGCCCCATACACACCCTGGGAGACCCCTTGGTTGGTATCATTGAATGTGTCTTATCATAAGGAACAAAAATATGTAAGGTTAAGGGGTGGGGTTCTAAATGGTTTCTGAGAAATGGGGCCTTTTACAAAGTGGAGGAGGTGCTTGGGCACATCCGAGGGGACCCCCAGGTTGGTTAAACTGAATGGGTCTTATCATAAGAAACAAGAATGTATATGGTTTTTGGGTGGGGATCTGAAATGTTTCAGAGATATATTGCCTTTTTAGCTCACCTGTCACGTAGTGACAAGGTGAGCTTTTGGGATCACTTTTTGTCCGTCGTCCGTCGTGCGTGTGTCCGTGCGTGCGTGCATGCGTGCGTCCGTAAACAATTTCAAATAAGTATATCTCTAAAACCCCATGGCCAATTTTGATCAAATTTCATGTGAAGCATCATCAGGTAGGGGGAAAGGCTGCATAAGGTTTTTGGGCTGATCAGATTGGAATTCTGGTTGCCATGGCAACATATAGCTCCCACAGACTAATAAAGGGAAAATTTTTAAAAAGCTTCTTCTCTGAAACCACAGGGCCCAGAGCTTCAAAAATCTTCTTCTCTGAAACCACGGGGCCCAGAGCTTAGATATTTACCATGTAGCAACGGCAAGTGGTCACCTACATAAATCCTGCCAATCATGCCCCTTGGGCTGGAATTGGCCATGCCCATGGCCCATTAGCTACCATGGACTTAAAATGGAAAAAAAAACTTAAAATGGAAAAAAATATTCTTCTCTTAAACCATAAGGCCCAGAGCTTTGGTATTTAGCATGAAGCAATGTGGAGTGGTTGCCTACATGAATCCTGCCTGAGTCTTGCCCCTGGGGTTCAAACTGGCCAAATCCCGTGGCTTCTTAACTCCAATAAACTTATAATGGAAAAAAAAAAGCTTCAAAAATATTCTTCTCTGAAACCATGAAGTATGGACCTTAGATATTTAGTATATAGCAACATAAAATGGTCGCCTACATAAATCCTGCCAGCCATGCCTTTTGGGTCAAAATTGACCTATGGACTTATACTGGAAAAAAAATTCTAAAATCTTCTTCTCCAAAGCCATAAGGTCCAGAGCTCAGATATTTAGTATGTAGCAATGTCAAGTGGTCTCCTACACTTTTTCTCTGGTACACAGGTGAGGGATATAGGGCCATTGGGCCCTCTTGTATGAAGTGGAGGGGTGGGGCATGGCCCGCACGCCCTGGGAGACCCCTAGATTGGAATCACTGAATGTGTCTTATCATAAGGAACAAGAATATATATGGTTTAGGGGTGGGGATCTGAACGCTTTCTGAGATATTGGGCCTTTTATGGAGTGGAGGGGGTTGGGCATGGACAGGACACATCCCAGTGGACCCCCAGGTTGGTGTCGTTGAATGAATCATATCGTAAGAAACAAGAACATTGTATTGTTTTGGGGTTGGTCTCTGAATGGTTTCTGAGATATATCACCTTTTATGAAGTGGTGAGGTGCGGCAGCACACCCTAGGAGATCCCTAGGTTGGTATCACTGAATGTGTCTTATCATAAGGAACAAGAATATATATGGTTTAGGGGCAGGAATCTGAATGGTTTCTGAGATGTTGGGCCTTTTACGAACTGGAGAAGAGTGGGGCATGACCCCGGGCACATCCCAGTGGACCCCCAAGTTGATGTCACTGAATGCGTCTTATCATAAGAAACAAGAATATAATTATATGGTTTTTAGGTGGGGATCTGAAAGGTTTCTCAGATATATCGCCATTTATGAAGTGGAGGGGTGGGGCATGGCCCAGGCGCACGCTGGGAGACCCCTAGATTGGAATCACTGAATGTGTCTTATCATAAGGAACAAGAATATAATTAAATGGTTTAGGGGTGGGGATCTGAACGGTTTCTGAGATATTGGGCCTTTTATGGAGTGGAGAGGGTTGGGCATGGCCCGGGCACATCCCAGGGGACCCCAGGTTGGTGTCACTGAATGCATCATATCATAAGAAACAAGAATATATATGGCTTTGGGGTGGGGATCTGAATGGTTTCTGAGATGTATCGCCTTTTATGAAGTGGTGGTGTGGGGCATGGCCCCAGCGCAACCTGGGAGACCCCTAAGTTGGTATCACCGAATGTGTCTTATCAAAAGGAACAAGAATATACAGTCCAACCTGTATTAAGCAAGCACCTATGGGATAATCAAAAAGTGCTTGCTTAAGACAGGTGCTTGCTTAACACAGGTGAATTTTAATACATTTTCCTTTTTCGGGAACTGAAAGCCTGCTTGCTTAAAACAGGTTGCTTGCTTAATAGAGGTGGCCACTAAGACAGGTTTTACTGTATATGGTTTAGGGGCAGGGATCTGAACGGTTTCTGAGATGTATAGCCTTTTATGAAGTGGACGGGTTGGGCATGGCCCACACACACCCCGGGAGACCCCTAGGTTGGTATCACTGAATGTGTCTTATCATAAGGAACAAAAATATATAAGGTTTAGGGGTGGGGTTCTAAATGGTTTCTGAGAAACGGTGCCTTTTACAAAGTGGAGGAGGTGCCTGGGCACATCCAAGGGGCCCCAAGGTTGGCTAAACTGAATGGGTCTTATCATAAGAAACAAGAATATATATGGTTTTTGGGTGGGGATCTGAAATGTTTCAGAGATATATTGCCTTTTATGAAGTGGAGGGGTGGGGCATGGCCTGCATGCCCTGGGAGACCCCTAGATTGGAATCACTGAATGTGTCTTATCATAAGGAACAAGAATATATATGGTTTAGGGGTGGGGATCTGAATTGTTTCTGAGATATTGGGCCTTTTATGGAGTGGAGGGGGTTGGGCATGGCCAGGACACATCCCAGTGGACCCCCAGGTTGGTATCGTTGAATGAATCATATCGTAAGAAACAAGAACATTGTATTGTTTTGGGGTGGGTCTCTGAATGGTTTCGTAGATATATCATCTTTTATGAAGTGGTGAGGTGCGGCATGGCCCCAGCACACCCTGGGAGATCCCTAGGTTGGTATCACTGAATGTGTCTTATCATAAGGAACAAGAATATATATGGTTTAGGGGCAGATATTTGAATGGTTTCTGAGATGTTGGGTCTTTTACGAACTGGAGAAGAGTGGGGCTTGACCCCGGGCACATCCCAGTGGACCCCCAAGTTGATGTCACTGAATGGGTCTTATCATAAGAAACAAGAATATAATTATATGGTTTTTAGGTGGGGATCTGAAAGGTTTCTCAGATATATATCGCCATTTATGAAGTGAAGGGGTGGGGCATGGCCCAGGCGCACGCTGGGAGACCCCTAGATTGGAATCACTGAATGTGTCTTATCATAAGGAACAAGAATATATATGGTTTAGGGGTGGGGATCTGAACAGTTTCTGAGATATTGGGCCTTTTATGGAGTGGAGGGGGTTGGGCATGGCCCAGGCACATCCCAGGGGACCCCAGGTTGGTGTCACTGAATGCGTCATATCATAAGAAACAAGAATATATATGGCTTTGGGGTGGGGATCTGAATGGTTTCTGAGATGTATCGCCTTTTATGAAGTGGTGGGGTAGGGCATGGCCCCAGCGCAACCTGGGAGACCCCTAAGTTGGTATCACTGAATGTGTCTTATCATAAGGAACAAGAATATATATGGTTTAGGGGCAGGGATCTGAATGGTTTCTGAGATGTTGGGCCTTTTACGGACTAGAGAGAGTGGGGCATGACCCAGGCACATCCCAGTGGACCCCAAAGTTGGTGTCACTGAATGTGTCTTATCATAAGAAACAAGAATATATATGGTTTTTAGGTGGGGATCTGAAAGGTTTCTCAGATATATCGCCATTTATGAAGTACAGGGATGGGGCATGGCCCAGGCACACGCTGGGAGACCCCTAGATTGGAATCACTGAATGTATCATGTCATAAGGAACATGAATATATATGGTTAAGGGGTGGGGATCTGAATTGTTTCTGAGATATTGGGCCTTTTATGGAGTGGAGGGGGTTCGGCATGGCCCAGGCACATCCCAGGGGACCACAGGTTGGTGTCACTGAATGCGTCATATCATAAGAAACAAGAATATATATGGCTTTGGGGTGGGGATCTGAATGGTTTCTGAGATGTATCGCCTTTTATGAAGTGGTGGGGTAGGGCATGGCCCCAGCGCAACCTGGTACACCCTAAGTTGGTATCACTGAATGTGTCTTATCATAAGGAACAAGAATATATATGGTTTAGGGGCAGGGATCTGAATGGTTTCTGAGATGTTGGGCCTTTTACGGACTAGAGGGAGTGGGGCATGACCCAGGCACATCCCAGTGGACCCCAAAGTTGGTGTCACTGAATGCGTCTTATCATAAGAAACAAGAATATATATGGTTTTTAGGTGGGGATCTGAAAGGTTTCTCAGATATATCGCCATTTATGAAGTGGAGGGATGGGGCATGGCCCAGGCGCACGCTGGGAGACCCCTAGATTGGAATCACTGAATGTATCTTGTCATAAGGAACATGAATATATATGGTTTAGGGGTGGGGATCTGAATTGTTTCTGAGATACTGGGCCTTTATGGAGTGGAGAGGGTTGGGCATGGCCCGGGCACATCCCAGGGGCCCCCAGGTTGGTGTCACTGAATGCGTCATATCATAAGAAACAAGAATATATATGGCTTTGGGGTGGGGATCTGAATGGTTTCTGAGATGTATCGCCTTTTATGAAGTGGTGGGGTAGGGCATGGCCCCAGCGCAACCTGGGAGACCCCTAAGTTGGTATCACTGAATGTGTCTTATCATAAGGAACAAGAATATATATGGTTTAGGGGCAGGGATCTGAATGGTTTCTGAGATGTTGGGCCTTTTACGGACTAGAGAGAGTGGGGCATGACCCAGGCACATCCCAGTGGACCCCAAAGTTGGTGTCACTGAATGTGTCTTATCATAAGAAACAAGAATATATATGGTTTTTAGGTGGGGATCTGAAAGGTTTCTCAGATATATCGCCATTTATGAAGTACAGGGATGGGGCATGGCCCAGGCACACGCTGGGAGACCCCTAGATTGGAATCACTGAATGTATCATGTCATAAGGAACATGAATATATATGGTTAAGGGGTGGGGATCTGAATTGTTTCTGAGATATTGGGCCTTTTATGGAGTGGAGGGGGTTGGGCATGGCCCAGGCACATCCCAGGGGACCACAGGTTGGTGTCACTGAATGCGTCATATCATAAGAAACAAGAATATATATGGCTTTGGGGTGGGGATCTGAATGGTTTCTGAGATGTATCGCCTTTTATGAAGTGGTGGGGTAGGGCATGGCCCCAGCGCAACCTGGGAGACCCCTAAGTTGGTATCAATGAATGTGTCTTATCATAAGGAACAAGAATATATTTGGTTTAGGGGCGGGGATCTGAATGGTTTCTGAGATGTTGGGCCTTTTACGGACTAGAGGGAGTGGGGCATGACCCAGGCACATCCCAGTGGACCCCAAAGTTGGTGTCACTGAATGCGTCTTATCATAAGAAACAAGAATATATATGGTTTTTAGGTGGGGATCTGAAAGGTTTCTCAGATATATCGCCATTTATGAAGTGGAGGGATGGGGCATGGCCCAGGCGCACGCTGGGAGACCCCTAGATTGGAATCACTGAATGTATCTTGTCATAAGGAACATGAATATATATGGTTTAGGGGTGGGGATCTGAATTGTTTCTGAGATACTGGGCCTTTATGGAGTGGAGAGGGTTGGGCATGGCCTGGTCACATCCCAGGGGCCCCCAGGTTGGTGTCACTGAATGCGTCATATCATAAGAAACAAGAATAT
Source organism: Lucinisca nassula (assembly GCA_963580285.1). Lineage (NCBI taxonomy): Eukaryota > Metazoa > Mollusca > Bivalvia > Lucinida > Lucinidae > Lucinisca > Lucinisca nassula. Next base: position 87,908,223 of record OY757011.1, on the reverse strand, counting down.
ATATGGCTTTGGGGTGGGGATCTGAATGGTTTCTGAGATATATCGCCTTTTATGAAGTGGAGGGAGTGGGGCATGACCCAGGCACATCCCAGTCGACCCCAAAGTTGGTGTCACTGAATGCGTCTTATCATAAAAAACAAGAATATATATGGTTTTTAGGTGGGGATCTGAAAGGTTTCTCAGATATATCGCCATTTATGAAGTGAAGGGGTGGGGCATGGCCCAGGCGCACGCTGGGAGACCCCTAGATTGGAATCACTGAATGTATCATGTAATAAGGAACAAGAATATATATGGTTTAGGGGTGGGGATCTGAATGGTTTCTGAGATACTGGGCCTTTTATGGAGTGGAGAGGGTTGGGCATGGCCCGGGCACATCCCAGGGGACCCCAGGTTGGTGTCACTGAATGCATCATATCATAAGAAACAAGAATATATATGGCTTTTGGGTGGGGATCTGAATGGTTTCTGAGATGTATCGCCTTTTATGAAGTGGTGGGGTGGGGCATGGCCCCAGAGCAACCTGGGAGACCCCTAAGTTGGTATCACTGAATGTGTCTTATCATAAGGAACAAGAATATATATGGTCTAGGGTTGGGGATCTGAACAGTTTCTGAGATATTAGGGAAACTGGAGGGAGTGGGGCATGGCCCGGACACATCCCAGTGGACCCCCAGGTTGGTGTCACTGAATACATCTTATCAGAAACAAGAATATATATGGTTTTTGCGTTAGGATCTCAAAGGTTTCTGAGATATACCGCCTTTTATGATGTGAAGGGATGGGGCATGGCCCCGGCGCACCCCTGGAGACCCCTAGGTTGATGTCATTGGAATGCATCTTATCATAAGGAACAAGAATATATATGGTTTAGGGGTAGAGATCTAAATGGTTTCTGAGATATTTGGCCTTTTACAAAGTGGAGGGGGTGGGGCATGGCCTTGGCACATCCCAGGGGACCCCCGGCTGGTGTCACTGAATGCAACTCATCATAAGAAACAAGAATATATATATTTTTATCCCCCCCCGACCAAATAGGTTCGGGGGATATAGCGATCAGCCTGGCATCCGTCCGTCTGTCCGTCAGTAGACGCAACCTTGTGATGGCCATAACTCCTATACCCTTTGAGATTCATTGATGGTTATTGGCACAATTGTTCACAAGGCTGAGACGGCGTGTCATATGCAAGAACCAGAACTCTGGATGCCATACTTTTTTAGTTATCTCCTCTTTTAATAAAATAGAATGACTACTTTGTGATGGCCATAACTCCAATACCCTTTGAGATATATTGATGGTACCTGGCACAGTTGTTCACAAGGCTGAGACGGCGTGCCATGCACAAAAACCACAACTCTGGGTGCCATGGTTTTTTATTTATCTCCCCTTCCAATAATATAGAATCACTACCTTGTGATGGCCACATCTCCAACACTCTTTGAGATATATTGATGATACATGTACTTGGTACAGTTGTACATGAGGTTAAGCAGATGTGTCACGTACAAGAACCACAACTCTGGGTGCCCTGGTTTTTTTTTATTATATCCCCTGACAATATAACCTTGTGATGGCCATAACTATAATACCTTTGAGATATATTGATGGAACTTGGCACAATTGTATACAACATTGAGACGGAGCTTCATGCCTAAGAACCACAATTCTGGGTGCTATGGTATCTGAGTTATCTCCCCTTCCAATATAACAGTATGACAACCTTTTGATAACCATACCTCCAATACCCTTTGAGACATATTGGTGGTACTTGATGCAGATGTACATGAGGTTAAGCAGGTGTGTCATGCTCAAGAATTACAACTCTGGGTGCTCTGGTTTTTGAGTTATCTCCCCTGGCAATATAACCTTGTGATGTCCATAACTCCAACACCCTTTGAGATATATTGATGGAACTTGGGGCAATTGTATACAAGGTACAGAAGGGATGTCATGTGCAAGAACCACAACTGTTGGTGCTGTGGTATTTGAGTTATCTACCCTTCCAATATAACAGTATGACCAGCTTGTGATCACCATTATCTCCAATACCTTTTGAGACATATTGATGGTAATGTACTTTGTAAGAAATACATGAGCTTAAGCAGGCATGTCATGCGCAAGAACCACATTTCCGAGTGCCCTGGTTTTTTAGTTATCTCCTCTGACAGTATAATCTTGTGGTGGCCATAACTGCAATACTTTTGTGATATATTGCTGGTTTAATTCTGGTGCACTTTCTATTGGTGAACAATCTTCTGAAGGCCATATTAGCTTTTGGTCGGGGGATTTGCCATCTCTTCCGATGGCTATTTTTTTAGGTGGGGATCTTTTGTTTGTTTGATTTGCGATTTAACGTCCCCCTCAACATTGTATTGGTCATTTTGGAGACGTTGCTTCCAGTTTTGTGGGACTTTTATTACCCGACACTGAGATGAAATGATATCTCAAGCCCAGTCACCCAATGAAACCATTAGGGTTTATAAGCATGGACAGTCTGACTCACACAGCTTTGCCTGTTAGCCACCCTATTTAGAAGAATGGATGTTCCAAACTTCAGTGAAGGAAGAGTGCACTCCAGAAACACAAGGGTGAATGGGTGTGAGTGTGAATAAATTAAAGCACTGACAGCACTGATTGGCCGATTGTCTGCGTACAGGCTTGGAAAATGGTCATGAATGAGAACTTGGGACTGTTTCGGTAAATCCTTTAGTTCTTGTACCTAAGGCAAACAGTGTAGACACTGATTAGATGTAGAAGCCTCTGTGATTTAGTGGTTATGCTACTCGCCTTGTAAACCAGGGATCGAGGATGGATCCACCAGGGATCGAGGATCGATCCCGGGCTTCTCCAGACTTTAGGATGAGTCTTTAAACCGAGGTCTCGTCTCCTTATGACCTTAGCTGTTGGTGAGAGGTAAAACTCAAACACACTCACTCATTTGATCTGGACCTACTATGTTTGCCAAACCAAACACATGATTCCAGTTCAGATTTTATAGATAACTCTCTTAAATGTAGGAAACACACTGACTCCATAGTGGAACAAATAACATGGCTATTTTTGGGTTGATTGTTTGTCAATCAACCCAGTTTCTAAGCAGTAAAGCTCCTCATTGCTGAAGTCCATGTTACTTTCCACTAACCTGTCAAATTAACTTTTTTTATAGAAAATAGCCGCAGTGAGGTCAGAGAGTTGGGCGAGTACGAGTGTATTTGAGTTTTACATCCCACCAACAGCTAAGGTCATACAGAGACGGGACCTGGGTTTAAAGACTCATCTGAACGTCCGGAGAAGCCCAGGATTGAAACCACAGCCCCTAGTTTATGAGGCGAGTAGCTTATCCACTACACCCCAGAGGCTGTGTTGCGTAAGAGGGTTATCTTGAAATCATAGGTTTGGCTTGGCAAACAGGGTAAACCCAGACCACACACCACAGAACATGGCCTCTGATCAAGATCTACATTATTTGCTTAAAAACCAGAATTTTAGGGTAAAATGAAACAGTTTAAATCACAGTCCAGGGCTAGATCTCCAACCTATACTTGGAGACAATCATCCCACCAGTACTCTCAGTGCTTTGATTTAATCCCCTGCAGCAGAGCAGGGCTGGGATTATAGGAATGGCCTTTGTCTGTCTGTCCATCCGCCTGTCTGTCCTTCACACTTTCTTGTCTGCTCATTATCTCCTGAATCCTTTGACAGATTTTCATTGAACTTTGGTCAAATATTCCTTTCAGAGCTGATGTGCAGAATCCATAAATAAATTATGCCAACTCAATGTCAAGGTCACAGTTGAAGGTCACAAGTTTGAATCTTTGGATTTTGTATCCATTCCATATCTCCTTTATCCCTGTAAGAATTTTCTTTAAACTTTGGTCAAATATCCCCCTCAGTGAGCTGATGTGCAGAACTCATAAATAAACTATTCCGGCTCAAGATGAAGGTCATAACTGAAGGTCACGAGTTTGAAACTTTGAAATTTGTATCTGTTCCATATCTCCTTAAATACCCCTGGAAGGATTTTCATTAAACTTTGGTCAGTGAGCTGATGTGTAGAACTCATAAATTATGCCGACTCAAGGTCAAGATCATAGTTGAAGGTCAAGAGTCTAAATCTTTAAATTTTTGTTCCCTCTATATTTCCTTCACCCCTGGAAGGATTTTCATTAAACTTTAGTCAGTCATTCCTTTCAGTGAGCTGATGTGCAGAACCAATAAATAAACCATGCTGACTCAAGGTCAAGGTCACAGTTGAAGGTCATGAGTTTAAATCTTTAAATTTTGTGTGTGTTTCATATCTCCTTTACCCCTGGAAAAATTTTCTTCAATTTTGGTCAAATATGCCCCTCGATGAACTGATGTGCAGAACCCATAAAACTAGAAATGTGTCAATACAACACAAATGCCCCCGCCCAGGGGCCTACCTCCCCCTCCCCCACAAAAAATGACATATTACAATAACACCTGTCCTGAGGTCATTGGCATAGATTGGTGTATGGCTGATTAAACCTTGAAAAAATAATTATCAACATACCAAATAGGAACTCAATCCATCAAATGGTTTGGAAAATATGAGCTCTTACAAACGTTAACATTAACATTTCTAAGTCTGCAACCTTGACCTTAAGGTCATGGGCAGGGGTTAGGTTATGGCTGAATGAAACTTTTGCCCTGCATCAATCATCATTCCAAATATGAAGCAAATCCATCACATGGTTCAGGAAATATCGACTCTCAAAAATATAATATAAAAAAAATTATGTGTCTGTGACCTTGACCTTTAGGTAAGGGGTAAGATGGGGGGGGGGGGGTATGGCTCAATGAAACTTTGGACCTGCAACTATTGTCATACCAAATATGAAGCAAATCCATTATAAAGTTTGGAAAATATAAGCTATTAACATACTTAAATTTGAAAATTTCTATGTCTGCGACCTTGATCTTGAAGTCATAGAAATGGGTGGGGGTATTACTGAATAAAACATTGGACCTGCATCTATCATCAAACCAAATATGAACCAAATTAATCATAAAAGTTCAAGTTCAACGTGGTACAAATACCTTAACCAAAGTCTTAAACATTAAAAATGTTCTAAGTCTGTGACCTTGATCTTGAGGTCATAGGTATGGGTGGGGGTATTGCTGTATAAACCATTGGACCTATATGTATCATCACACCGAATATGAACCAAGTTCATTACATGGTTTGGAAAATATGAGCTCAAGTTCTACCTGGTACAAATACCTTAACCTGGGTCTTAAACATTAAAAATTTCAAAGTCCACAACCTTGACCTTGTGGTCATGGGTATGGGTGGGGGTATTGCTGAATAAAACTTTGGACCTATATCTATCAACATACTAAATATAAACCAAATCCATTGTATGGTTTTGAAAATATGATCTCAAGTTCTACCTGGTACAAACACCTTAACCTGGGTCTTAAACGTTAGAAATTTCTAAGTTCGTGACCTTGACCTTGAGGTCATGGGTATGGGTGGGGGTATTGCTGAATAAAACTTTGGACCTATATCTATCATCATACTAAATATAAACCAAATCTATTGTATGGTTTGGAAAATATGAGCTCAAGTTCTACCTTGTACAAAAACCTTAACCTGAGTCTAACAGGATTACGTACGTACGTACACACTTTCGTACAGAAGGACGTACATTCGGACACCCGTACGCACGTACCCACGGACGCATCTACGGAAAACCAAACAAGAGGGCCATGATGGCCCTGGATCGCTCACCTGATCCTATTGTGCAAACGGAACTGTGGTTAATATATGGTGGAGTGGAGGGTTTGAGCAATTTTGGTTGGACCCAAAGAGCATTTCTGTGAAATTAATTCAAAATCAGTCTGCCTGTTTAGGAGTAGAAGTCATTTTGAGAAGTAGAAGTCATTTTTGATGAAATGACATCTCAAGCCCTGCCGCCCAATGAAACCAATGGGGTTTAAATGTATTGATGGTTCCACTCGCACCACTTTGCCTAGACAGGCTAAAACCTTCAAAGTGGTTTACCAATACTCCTGTAGAAGCACCTTGCAGCAAAGGTGGGTGGGGGCCAAAACTTTTAAAAGACATCTGTCTCTAAAAGGAAGCAATTTTATAGAAATGTTCCATGAGTGACCCTCTAACAAAATTGCTAAAAATATTTTGCTTAACTGAACATGATGGCCACCAGAGCTAAAAACCTCAAACCTCATTCCTGTCAAAATAATTTCATAATCCATCCACTGGTTAAGGAGAAGAAGTTGTTTAAAGGTTTTTCTATTTTTAGCTCTGGCAGCCATCTTGTTCACCAGAGTGGCGTAGTGTGAGCAATTTTGGTGGAGGATCACCCAAGGAACATTCCTGTCAAGTAATTTCAAAATCCATCCACTGGTTAAGGAGAAGAAGTCGTTTAAAGGTTTTTCTTTTTTTAGCGCTGGCAGCCATCTTGTTCACCAGAGCAGAATGGTTTGAGCACTTTTTGTAGAGGGTCACCCAAGGAACATTCCTATGAAGTTATTTTAAAATCCATCCACAGGTTAAGGAGAAAAAGTCATTTAAAGTTTTTTCTATTTATAGCTCTGGTGGCCATTTTGTTCAACCGAGCAGAACGGTTTGAGCAATTGTGGTAGAGGGTCACCAAAGGAACATTCCTGTGAAATAATTTCAAAATCCATCCACTTGTTAAGGAGAAGTTGTTTAAAGGTTTTTCTATTTTTAGCTCTGGTGGCCATTTTGTTGACCTGAGCGGAACAGTTTGAGCAATTTTGGTAGAGGGTCACCCAGGGAACATTCTAGTGAAATAATTTCAAAATCCATCCACTGGTTAAGGAGAAAAGTGTGTTTAAAGGTTATTCTATTTTTAGCTCTGGTGGCCATTTTGTTTACCCAAGCTTAACGGTTTGAGCAATATTGGTAGAGGGCCACCCAAGGAACATTCCTGTGAAGTAATTTCTAAATCCATCCGCTGGTTAAGGAGAAGAAGTCGTTTAAAGGTTTTTCAATTTTAAGCTCTGGCGGCCATTTTGTTCACCCGAGCGGAACAGTATGAGCAATTTTGGTAGAGGGTCACCAAACAAACATTCCTGTGAAATAATTTCAAAATCCATCCACTGGTTAAGGAGAAGCAGTCGTTTAAAGGTTTTTCTATTTTTAGCTCTGGCGGCCATTTTGTTCACCCCAGGGGAACAGTATGAGCAATTTTGGTAGAGGTTCACCAAAGGAACATTCCAATGAAATAATTTCAAAATCCATCTACTGGATAAGAAGAAAAAGTCGTTTAAAGGTTATTCTATTTATAGCTGTGGCGGCCATCTTGTTCACCCGAGCAGAAATGTTTGAGCAATTTTGGTAGAAGGTCACCAATGGAACATTCCTGTGAAGTAATTTCAAAATCCATCCACTAGCTAAGGAGAAAAAGTCGTTAAAACGTTTTTCTATTTTTAGCTCTGGCGGCCATTTTGTTCACCCGAGCGGAACGGTTTGAGCAATTTTGGTAGAGGGTCACCCAAGGAACATTCCTGTCAAGTTATTTCGAAATCCATCCACTGGTTAAGGAGAAGAAGTCGTTTAAAGGTTTTTCTATTTTTAGCTCTGGCGGCCATTTTGTTCACCCGATCGGAACGGTTTGAGCAATTTTTGTAGAGGGGCACCCAAGAAACCTTCCTGTGCAATAATTTCAAAATCCATCCACTGGTTAAGGAGAAGAAGTCGTTTAAAGGTTTTTCTATTTTTAGCTCTGGTGGCCATTTTGTTCACCCGAGCGGAACGGTTTGAGCAATTTTGGTAGAGGGTCATCCAAGGAACATTCCTGTGAAATAATTTCAAAATCCATCCACTGGTTAAGCAGGAGAAGTCGTTTAAAGGGTTTTCTATTTTTAGCTCTGGCGGCCATCTTGTTCACCCGAGCGGAACAGTTTGAGCAATTTTGGTAGAGGATCACCCAAGGAGCATTCCTGTGAAATAAGATCAAAATCTGTCCAGCAGTTTTGGAGAAGAAGTTGTTTAAAGCAAAAGTTGACGACGGACGGACGCACGCACGCACGCACGGACGACGGACGACGGACAAAGACTGATCCCAAAAGCTCACCTTGAGCACTTCGTGCTCAGGTGAGCTAAAAACTATATGCCCCCGGCATCATACGATGCAGGGGCATAAAAACAGTGCCGATTCAAGGTCAAGGTCACAGTCGAAGGTCACAAGGTTGAGCCTTGTCAGTAAAGTGCATGAGGGGATTTGGCTGTCGCTCAAAGCCTCGGACACTCAGATCTTGATGAAAAGATATTGCCAACTAGGTGAAACTGCCCAAAATTCCTAAGGGCCATTACTCCAACAAAACTGCAGTAAATGTGTTAACAAGAGGGCTCAGCAGGCCCTTATTTGCTGACCTGAGTGTTACTGTCTCTTGCACATTCTAAACTACTATGATATCTCTCACAGGACTATATATGTAATCGGATAACAGGCTCAGGTGAGCTTATATTTGTTTGAATTGAGGTTTAAAATCCCTGTCAACACTGAATAGGTCATTTTGGAGACGTTGCTTCCAATTTTGTGTGACTTTTTTTCCTGGCATTGAGATGAAATGACATCTCAAGCCCTGTCACTCAATGAAACCAATATTCTTATTTGATCAGTATGATATCCATGGCCTGATCCTGGAATCTTACTGATCCAGCACGGTATCTCATGCATGATTCTGGTATCCAAGATCTGATCCTGGCTTCCTAACGGTGGTGGACAGCATTCCAGACCTTATCCTATTATCCCACTGATGCAGCAGGGTATCCTAGGCCAACTCCTTGAATCGTACAGGTGCAGCATGGTATCCCAGTTCTGAACCTGGTATCCTACCGGCAGGGCATTGGAGAAAATGTGCCCCAGAATTTTACTCTGGTTACGTAACGAAGCCATGACCAAGAATATCCGCGATACACCCGATACGGTCCAAATGAGGTGCAGAGTGTTTTTCCCTCTATATTTCCTTCAATACATTTGTTACGTTAAGTTGGGAGAAAATGTGCTCTAGATTTTTGCTCGTTATGTAACAAAGACATGTCCAAGGTTATCCTTGTTATGCTTGATACGGTCCAAATGAGTTGCAGAGTGATTTTTCCCTATATATTACCTTCGTTACGTTTGTTACGTTACGTTGGGAGAAAATGTGGCCCAGAAGTTTGCTCTTTACGTAACATTGACATGTCCAAGAATATCCTTGTTACGCTTGTTACAGTCCAAATGAGGTGCACAGTGTTTTTTTCCCAATATATTTCCTTTGTTACGTTTGTTACCTTACTTTGGGAGAAATGTTCCCCAGATTTTTGCTCGTTACACTCGTCACGTAACAAAGACATGTCCAAGAATATCCTTGTTACGCTCATTACGGTCCAAATGAGGTGCAGAGTGATTTTTCCCTATATATTTCCTTCGTTACGTTTGTTACGTTATGTTGGAAGAAAATATGCCCCAAATTTTTGCTCGTTACGTAACGAAGGCATGTCCAAGAATATCCTGGTTACAGGGGTTACGGTCCAAATGAGGTGCAGAGTGTTTTTTCCCTATATATTTCCTTCGTTACGTTTGTTACGTTACGTTGGGAGAAAAAGTGCCCCAGATTTTTGCTCGTTACGCTCGTTACGTAATGATGACATGTCCAAGAATATCCTTGTTACGCTCGTTACAGTCCAAATGAAGTGCAGAGTGTTTTTTCCCTATATATTACCTTTGTTACATTTGTTACGTTGCGTTGGGAGAAAATGTGCCCCAGATTTTTGCTTGTTACGCTCGTTACGTAACGATGACATGTCCAAGAATATCCTTGTTACGCTAGTTACAGTCCAAATGAAGTGCAGAGTGATTTTTCCCTATATATTACCTTCGTTACGTTTGTTACATTACGTTGGGAGAAAATGTGCCCCAGATTTTTGCTCGTTACGCTCGTTACGTAACGATGACATGTCCAAGAATATCCTTGTTACGCTTGTTACAGTCCAAATGAGGTGCAGAGTGTTTTTTCCCTATATATTACCTTCGTTACATTTGTTACATTACGTTGGGAGAAAATGTGCCCCAAATTTTGCTCGTTACGCTCGTTACGTCACGATGACATGTCCAAAAATATCCTTGTTACGCTCGTTACAGTCCAAATGAGGTGCAGAGTGTTTTTTCCCTATATATTACCTTTGTTACGTTTGTTACGTTACGGTGGAAGAAAATGTGCCCCAAATTTTTGCTCGTTACGCTCGTTATGTAACAAAGGCATGTCCAAGAATATCCTCGTTACACTCGTTAAGTCCAAATGAGGTGCAGAGTGTTTTTTCCCAATATATTTCCTTCGTTACGTTTGTTACGTTACGTTGGGAGAAAATGTGCCCCAGATATTTTGCTCGTTACGGTCCAAATGAGGTGCAGAGTGTTTTTTCCTATATAATCTCTTTGTTACATTTGTTACGCGTAACGAAGCGCGCCCCTGGCAAATTTTACGTACTTTTTATGCATTATATGATCCATCCCAAAATAACAAAGGTATTGACTGGACACAAGAAAAAGAAAGTTTTCTTTAACTTTGACCTTTTAGTATGATCTTGACCTTGGATGTACCGACCTCAGTCTTGTGCACAATACATGGTCTCATGATAGTTTTCATTTCTGGCAAGTAATTTCCAAATCCATCCAAGAATAGCAAAGTTATTGACCAGACACAAAAAATGACCCTTATGTTTGGTCTTTGACCTTTAAGGATGACCTTGATCTTGAAGTTACTGATCTGAGCCATGTGCACAACACATCTCACAATGGTTAACATTTCTGCCAGGTAATTTTAAAATCCACCCAAAACTAGAGAAAGCGACCAGTGGGTCACGTATACCCCCGGCCAGAGCCACCCTCAGATATATCTTTCGAAATTGTATGTTTGTTTGTTTGTTTTGGAGTTTTACGGCCCAGTCAACACTATTTAGGTCATTTTTGAGCCAGTCAGTTTACCTATCAACACTTTCCTGGGCAGGCTTATACGTAAGCGGTTAACCAGTACAGTGCACATTTTTTCGCCAGAAACTGACACTTGCCCTTCTTGAATCAGTGGAAGGGAGAGAATGACCGTAGAAAAGATTTCATGATCAATCCCCACGAAAGAATGTTGCCGACCCCGGCGGGAGTCGAACCCGCGTCCTCCTGATCACCAGTCAGACGCGCATCCGACTGAGCCACTGAGGCCGGCTCGAACTTGTATGTATATGAATGAAGAAGTGAAGAAACTATAAGAATCTATAAATGTGCTTCTAACAGCTAAACCAAACATAAAATTTCTAAAAGGACCATGGGAGTGAGGGCATCAAAGTTACTGAAGGGGTGGGGGCATCAATGTTACTGAAGCAGGAGGGTGGGTAAGCATCAATGAAAACTTTGGACTGGTATGCAACATTGATGCAAGTATCAAGTGAATTGTCTTCGAGTTTAGAACATACAGGCATCTATAAACTTTGTCATAAAACTTTAACCAAATGTATTTTTGAGTCTGTGACCTTGACCTCATGGTCACTGTGTGTGTGTGTGGGGGGGGGAACATGCATCTATGAAATCTTTAGACCAGTATGTAACTTCAGTGTAAGTGTCAACTAAATGTATCAAAGGGTTCAGAAGATACACTGTCTTAGAAACTTTAACGCAAAACTTTAACCATAAAATTTCTAAGTCTGTGACCTTGACCTGAAGGTCATTGTGGAGGGTGGGACATGCATCAATAAAATCTTTAGACCAGTATGTAACTTCAGTGTAAGTATCAACTAAATCTATCAAAGGATTCAGAAGATACAATCTCTTAGAAACTTTAATGCAAAACTTAACCAAAATGTTTACGGACGGATGGAAACACGGACGGATGGACGGACGAACAAACGGCAGGACGAAAACTATATACCCCCATAGCATACTTCATATGCCGGGGGTATAAATAAAGAAGTTATTGACTGGATATGCAAAAAGACACTTTTTTGACATTTGACAACTAAGTATGACCTTGAGCTTAGAGGTACCAACCCGAGTCTTGCGTGCAACAAATCATTTCATGATGGTAAATATTTCTGCCAAATAATTTCCAAATCCATCCAGGAATAACAAAGGCATTGAGTGGACACAAGAAAAAGACATTTCTTTACCTTTGACCTCTCAGTTTGACCTTGACCTTGGAGGTACTGACCTTGGTCTTGCACACGACACAGCAACTCATGATGGTCAACATTTCTGCCAAGTAATTTCCAAATCCATCCAAAAATAACAGTCACAAGAAAGACACCATTATTTACCTTTGACCATTAAGCATGACCTTCACCTTGGAGGTACCGAACTGGGTCTTGCACATGACACTTTGTCTTATCATGGTTAACATTTCTGCCAGGTAATTTCAAAATTCATCCAGCAACAACAAAGTTATTGACAAGACACAAAACAAAGACCGTTTTTTTACCTTTGATCCCTAAATATGACCTAAGCCTTTGGCATAGTGACCTGAATCTTGCGTGCAACACATCGTCGTGGCCTTATACACATTCTTCTAAAGTTGCATGAAGATGTCTATAACGGTTACCAAATCATGTACAGTTGCTACAGTCAGTGAAAATTTGAGTCTGCACCGACCAAAACAAATATACAGATGAGCCTGCGAAATCACAAATCCTGATAGATCAGCATGCACGTCGGCAAATATATAGATGTACAATGTATGTATGCTGTTGTCAAGTTACATGTAAAGGGATAAACCCTGAAAATCGGAACAGAACAATTTTGGCAAATCTGAATCGTCATTTTGCCCCGGTGCCTTCCATAAAGTTTCAACCTGATCCAGCCTCTAGTTCGGGAGGAGATCTCATTTGAAGAATTTCAAAATGGCCACCATGGCAGTCATATTTAGGGGTCAAAGTTAAAAAAAGAGTCTTTGTTTTGTGTCTTGTCAATAACTTTGTTATTGCGGGCCATATCGGGATACAATGATTTGAGCAAACAATCAGGTTTCAATGATTTGAGCAAACATGAATCTCCATGTCGCCCTGATGCTTCCCATCAAGTTTAAGCTTGATCAGACCTCTGGTTTGGGAGATGTTGTTTGAAGAATTTCAAGATGGCAACCATCTTGCATATAGGAACGAAAAATTTTTCGCAAATCTAAATATCCATGTCACCCTGATGCCTCTGATCAAGTTTCAGCTCAACTTGATCTTTGGCTAGGGAGGAGATGTCTTTTGAAAAACTTCAAGATGGAGGCCATGGCAGCCAGCTCGGACATCCGAATGGAACCATTTGAGCAAATCTCAATGTCCCTGTCATCCTGATGCCTCTCATCAAGTTTCAGTTCAAGTCGACCTTTGGTTTGGGTTTTGCCGTTTGAAGAATTTGAAGATGGCTACCATGGCGGCCAGCTTGGATATCGGAATGGAATGTTTTTAGCAAATCTGAATCTCCATGTCACCCTGATGCCTCCAATTAAGTTTCAACTCAATTCGACCTTTGTTTTGGGAGGAGATGTCATTTGAAGAATTTCAAGATGGCCACCATGGTGGCCATCTTGAAAAACCAAACGGAGCCATTTTAGCAAATCTGAGTCTCCATGTCACCAGGATGCTTCCCACCAGGTATCAGCTTAACCTGACTTCCGGCCCGGCAAGAGATGTCGAAAATGTGAAAAGTTAATGACGGACGGATGACAGACGACGATCAACAGGCCACAGCATAAGCTGACTTGGAGCTTTGCTCCAGGTGAGCTAATAATGGCTGGGAAATATGAGAGGTGTGTCCATTCCCATAAGTAATACTGACATTTCAGAAAAGTGTGACATCATTACCAGTTCTTCTTATAATTTCCATGATTCCGGCAGGTGTTGCAGGAACAAAGGCTCTCTCATCAACACACAAGCAGCCTACATTGAGAGTATGGAACCCATCTACATCTTTGTGTGGAGCAATGGAATTCATGACCTGAAATTAACGAGACAATATTCAATTATTTGAGTTTTACATCCCACCAACAATTAAGCCTTTTTGTACCAAATGGAATCTTCCCCCTTATATATAGCACAAGTCCATTTCAAAATTAAAGGTTGTCAGGTTGTGTTTTCTTCAAAGTTTATTTGGAAATTGGAAATTGGCTGAACATTTTGCAAACAGTGTGTGCCCTGATCAGACAGTGCGTTCTGTGGCATCTGATCTGTGCCCATCGGGGCTTGGAGAAATAGATTGGGCGGCATGGTGCTTCCACTGGCCACACATGAGTACTGGTAAACCGCTTAGAAGGACTAGGCCTGCACAGGCAAAGTGGTGCGAGTCGAACAACCACGGTGTCCAGTGCATATAAGCCCTATTGGTTTCATTGGGCAGCAGGGCTTGAGCTGTCATGTCATCTCAATGTTGGGTGAAAGTGCCACAAAGTTAGAAGCAATGTCTCCAAAATGACCTAAATAGTGTTGATGGGGATTTTAAACCTCAATTCAAACAAACAAACAAAGGTCATATGGAGACTGGACTTTGGTTTAAATATTCATTGACAGTCTAGAGAACCCAAGCCATAAACCAATAACACTTTGTGTATAAGTCCAACAGCTTAACCCTTATCCTGTTGTCATGACAACCCCTACCTTTGCAAACAGTGTTGATCCAGATCAGATGGCTTCTGAATCTACACTGTTTGCTATTCAGTTTGTGAATTTGAACAAAAACAAAATACCATGTGAGGTGATTGGCCAATAGTCAAAAATAGGTGCGGCTGATTAAATTGTTCAGCAGGATAAGGGTTAACCATTAAACCAAGAAGGCTAAATGTACATCTGAAAGACACTACAGACAAGACGAATAAAGTAACATACATGTATGCTTAGGGAGAAAAGATAAACTCTGAACAGTGGTGTTGTCAGTGTTCATAGAAAGACTATTTTTAGATACAGGAAAACATACAGAACCCTCCGTGGTGCAGTGGTTATGCTACTCGCCTTGTAAACCAGGGGTCACAGGATCGATCCTGGGCTTCTCCAGACTTTCGGATGAGTCTTTAAACCGAGGTCCCTTCTCCATATGACCTTAGCTGTTGGTGAGATGTAAATCTCTAACACTCACTCACTCACAGGAAAACATATACAGTCGAACTTCGATGGCTCGCACACCGATGGCTCGTTTACCATGGCTGAGTCGAACACGTTCTTGAGCCCCTAGCAAAATCTTCTACATAAGAAATAGTTTTTTAAAGATTTTCCCTGTGTAAGCCAATGTAAAACCAAAGAGCCTGCAGGTGGGGGCATTTTTTGCTCTAGGCCTATAATTTGAACAAACTTGATAGAGGTCCACTAGATGAGGCTTCACACCAAATATCATAGAACTGGGGCTTGCGGTTTCAGAATAGAGGATTTTTAAAGATTTTCCCTATGTAAGCCTGTGTAAAACCAAAGGGCCCCGTGACAAGGGCATTTTTGGCCCTAGGGGTACAATTTGAACAATCTTGGTAGAGGTCCACTAGATGAAGCTGCATACCAAATATCAAAGACCTGGGCCTTGTGGTTTCAGAGAAGATTTTTAAAGATTTTCCCTATATACATGTAAGCCTATGTAAAACCAAAGGCCCCCAGGGCGGGGGCATTTTTGGCCCCAGGGCTATAATTTGAACAATCTTGATAGAGGTTCACTAGATGAAGATTCACACCAAATACCAAAGACTTGGGCCTTGCGGTTTCAGAGAAGAAGATTTTTAAAGATTTTCCCAATATAAGCCTATGTAAAACCAAAGGCCCCCGGGGCAGGGGCATTTTTGGCCCCAGGGCTATAGTTTGAACAATCTTGGTAGAGGTCCACTAGATGAAGCTTCATATCTAATATCAAAGATCTGGGCCTTGCGGTTTCAGAGAAGAAGATTTTTTTAAAATGTTCAGTTAAAAAAATCTATTTTTAGCTCCTGTGACCTAGATGTTCAACAGACCGGAACCATTTGAACAAATTTCAAAAGGGACAACCTAAGGATCATTCCTGTGAAGTTTGGTCAAAATCCGATCAGTGGTTTAGGAGGAGATGTTGTTTGAAGAAAAAGTTTACGGACGTTCTTACAGATGGACATTTGTTGGGTACTACAGTGTTAATTTTCCCATTCAAAAGTACCCAACAATCAGCTAAATACCCAACAGGCTACTGGCTAATTTTCTTGGACAACAACGGAATAAACGGCAAGTACCCAACTTATGTCTACCCAACATGTGCCCACGGATGCGCTCGGATGCACACACGCACGACGGACGACGGACAAAAAGTAATCCCAAAAGCTCACCTTGTCACTACGTGACAGGTGAGCTAAAAACACCGAAAAGATGTCTAAAAGTATCTCGTTATGCCTCCTGACAGTAACCTCAGTGGCTCGAACTACCCCTGTCTCGAACAGATTTTCGAGGTCCCAAAGGGGTTGAGCCATCGAAGTTCGACTGTATGTCTTTCTTCTGGAAGCAAACAGTAGCCAAGTATAGCCCTCTAAGAGAAGTAAGGTAAGTAATATTTGGGTCGACTGTTTGTCGAAAGTACTAAGCACAGAATCTTTACATTGATGAAGTCCATATGACTATCACTGATTTAAAGGAAATCCAGGTAACACTTATCCATATCCATTCAGACCTCAGAGTGCTGTGTTAACCCATTTGGTACTAGAAACCCTAAAACGGGTACCCTGGCAAACAGTGCAGGTCCAGATCAGACGCCGCAGAACGCGACGTCTGATCAGGGCCTCCACTGTTTGTAAAAAGTCAAGCCAATTTCCAAAAAAATTTGAAGAAAACACAACCTGACACCCCTAAATTATGAAATGGACTCCTGCTATATATAAGGAGAAAGATTCCATTTGGTACAAAAAGGGTTAAAGAAAACTTGCTTTAAAATATTGAATCGGCTCATTTGCTGGAACAATTTGGCAAATAGTGTAGGCCCACATCAGATGGCGCAGAATGTTTCATTATTTTTTAGAATATCAAAAAGATATCCATAAACTACCATAATGATCCTAAATATTGGGACAGACAGGCCTAAGCAAACAGTGCCGACCCAGATCCTGAAGGAGCAGTCTGATTAGGGTATACACAATTTGCCATTCTGTCTCCACGTTTTGGACTCCTTGCCCGATTGTGAAACAAAATTATTAAAATTTTAGGAGAATTACAGCAGGTCTTTAGGCCGGCCTTGGTAGCTCTGTCAGATGCACATCTGATTGGTGATCAGGAGGATGTGGGTTCGATACCTGCCGGTGTCAGCAACAGTCTTTCGTGGAGATTGTCATGAAATCTTTTCTACGGTCATTCTCTCCCTTCTGTTGATTCAAGAAGGGCAGTTGTCAGTTCCTGGCAAAGAATGTGCACTGTACTGGTTAACCGCTTACGTGTAAGACTGCCCAGGAAAAGTGTGGATAGGTAAACTGACCAGCCCAAAAATGCCCTAAATAGTGTTGACTAGGCTGTTAAACTCCAATACAAACAAACAAACAAACAAAAACAGCAGTCTTCAAGGTATCTGAATTTTTAGGATTTTACGGTGCCACCATTATTCATGATCGATTGATTGTTTACTTTGGGTTTAAGGACAAGTCAGCTCTTGTGGGTTATTTTGTGTCATCTCCCAGTGAAAAAAAAGAAAAGGGAGTGGGAGACATGACGGTTAGGGACAGGGGATAAAGAGGAAAAAGAATGGGAGTGTAGAAACAGAAGAAATAACAACATTCCCCCTCTACACTTACCTACATGTACTGCAAGGACAGCAGGCCTTGCCCAACTGTTAGCCAATATCAGTTGGATGCTCCAATTATGCAAGGTACATGTCACCTTTGCCTCACCCAACCATCCCCATCCAAACCCACAATGGCTCTAACTACCTGTCTGAAACAAATTTTCATAGACCCAAAGGTGTTCAAGCCAATGAAGTTCCATTGTGCTTTTATTTAACCCAATCGCGACAACTGTCGTCTGCTTTGTCGTCTGCCAGTTACTTTAAAAGTCATTGTTGCAAACAGTCTGGACCAAGATCAGACTGCTTCTGTAGGAGCAGTCTGATCTGGGTGCACACTGTTTGCCTGTGTGCAAAAATATTTTCAAAACCTTTGCAAGAAGCTTCAGCAGAGGACATAAACAGAACATTTTGAGATGCAGTTTTTCTCGGCATGTTATGGGTTAACCTTTATCCTGCTTAAAAAATTAATTTAGCCACATCTATTCCTGACTATCAACCAATAGAATTACATATTTATAATGCAGTCGATCAATTCACAAACTGTAGGACAAACTTTACTGGTATAGATACTGATCAGATGGCGTTAAGAAGCCATCTAATCTAGATCTACACTATTTTCAAAGGTAGTGGCCCCCACCCATCGGGGCTTGAAGAAATAGATGGGCTGCATGATGCTTCCTAGCAGAGCTGAAACTGACCGCAGAGGAGTACTGGTAAACCGCTTAGAGGATCTAATATGTTCTATAAAAGGGTTATCCTTCGGAAGCAAGGAATACGCCACAGAACTGGAAAATATGAAATGTATATGTTTTCTGGACCAGACTAAGCCTACCCAGGCAAAGCGATGCGAGTTTGACCATCCATGCTTATAAACTATTGATTTCACTGGGCGACAAGGCTTGAGATGTCATTTCATCTCAATGTCGAGTAAAAGTCCCACAAAATTGGAAGCAATGTCTCAAAAATGACGTATACAGTGTTGACGGGGAGGTTAAACCTCAAATCAAAGAAACAATTTTCAAAGGTAGGGGTTGTCTTGTTCAACAGGATAAGAATGAATGCCAAGTGGAACAAAAGATCGACTCACTCTTTTCTCTGACATGTGGTCTGGAACTGGTAGTTGAACTAACAGTCCATCAACATTATCATCATGGTTAAAATTATGAATTAGAGACAGTAGCTCCTCTTGAGATGTATTCTCTGAGAGGTTGATAACTTCACTGGATATACCTGCAATAAAACAAGAGGACCAAAGTACAGTAAAATTCCTATATTAAGACCACCTTTGGGACTGTTCAAAAGTGGTCTTAAAGACCACTTTTGAACAATCCCAAAGGTGGGCTATTATTGGAAGACAATGAGTGAGGAAAACAGAGAGAAAGAATAACCTTCTCAAAAAGCTTTTAAAAGCAGATTTTGCCTTAATTTTAGATGGTCTTAATAGCAGAATTTTACTGTATTTTCAAAGTACCTTTTCTCTAATTTTTCAGAGAAAATATTGTTTGATTATCTTCTGCATTTTTTTTTTTTCAGAGAAAATAGGGTTTGCTATTACATATGATTCTGGGCGTGGATTGGGTGGGTGGGGGGCAGAATTGGGGGGGGGGTTGATTCTACTCCTTTTTACAGAGAAAATAATATGAATCATCTGCAGTTTTTCTGGATGTGGGTGTGGAGATGGGGGTGATTTCTGAAAAAAGAAAAGAACTAGAAATGCGTCCATAGGACATGGATGCCCCCACCTGAAAATATGTCTCTGTTAGTATTCATCCATAGAAAGTGATTGACTGTGTTTAAGTTTTGGACCCTTTTTTCACATTTGTATGTAATATGAATGAAGTCAAGAAGCAATAAGAATCTATAAATTTGCTTGTAAAAGTTAAACCAAACATAAAATTTCTAAAAGGACCAAGGGAGTGAGGGATCAAAGTTAATGAAGCAGCAGGGTGGGGTATACATCAATGAAATCTTTGGACTGGTATGCAACATTGATGCAAGTATCAATTGAATTTTTCTTAAGAGTTTAGAACATACAGGCATCTATAAACTTTGTCATAAAACTTTAACCAAATGTAAAATGTCCGTGACCTTGAGGTCAAGGTCAGCATGGGTGGGGGGCAGGGACATGCATCACGAAATCGTTTATGAAACATGAAGAGAATCTAACATGTGGTTACAGAGATATCAGCAATGAAAAAGCTTGAACACAAAACTTTGACGTAAAAGGAGATGAACAGACAGACGACCCACCCAGGGGCTTGACCAGGGGCTTAGATAAACCATATGAAAGGTAATGGTATAGAGATATACTTTACCAAACATGAAGAGAATCTAACATGTGGTTATAGAGATATCAGCAATGAAAAAGGTTTAACAAGAAACTTTGACATACAAGTAGATGAACAGACAGACGGACAGACAGCCCACCCAGGGGCTTGACCCAGGGGCTTAGAAATTCCATATGAAAGGTAATGGTATAGAGATATACTTTACCAAACATGAAGAGAATCTAACATGTGGTTACAGAGATATCAGCAATGAAAAAGGTTTAACACAAAACTTTGACGTAAAAGTAGATGAACAGACAGACGGACAGATAGACAGCCCACCAGGGGGCTTATCTATTCCATATGAAAGGTAATGCTATAGAGATATCCATTACCAAACATGAAGAGAATGTAACATGTGGTTACAGAGATACCAGCAACACAAAACTTTGACGTGGAAGTAGAGAAACAGACAGACGGACAGACAGACAGCCAACCCAGGGGCTTGACCCAGGGGCTTAGATATTCCATTGAAATGTAATGCTATAGAGATATCCTTTACCAAATATAAACAGAATCTAAAATGTGGTTACAGAGATATCAGCAATGGAAAAGGTTTAACACAAAACTTTGACCTGAAAGTAGATGAAGACAGACAGACAGACAGACAGACAGACAGACAGACAGACAGACAGACAGACAGACAGACAGACAGACAGACAGACAGACAGACAGACAGACAGACAGACAGACAGACAGACAGACAGCCCACCCAGGGGCTTGAACCAGGGGCTTAGCTATTCAATATGAAAGGTAATGCTATAGAGATATCCTTTACGGAATATGAAGAGAATTTAACATGTGGTTACAGAGATATGAGCTATCAAAAAGGTTTAACGCAAAACTTTGACGTAAAGGTTGACGAACGGCGGGACAGACGGAAGTACGAACGAACTAACTAACTAACGAACGAACTAACTAACAAACGGACAGAAAGATGAAAACTATATACCCCATGACATACTTCGTATGCCGAGGTATAAAAAGAAGTTATCAAATATTCATTTGCTCTTTAATATGGTCATATTTCTTACTAAGGGTAGTTCTATTAGTCCGAGTCATGATTGAAACGAAAAATGTTAAAGTGAAACATCAAGTCCACTATCTAGCTTCACTTACATATAAGAAGAAATTGGGCATTAAGAAAATAGTTTATACCCAAAAGTTGGGGTGGGGGTAAAGATATCCTGGCCAGTTTAGCTTTACCCCCGGGGGTAAAGATATCCCAGCCAGAATATCTTTACCCCCGCCTTTCCAGTCACCACCACCACCCATTTCACAACTGACAGGGATCATGCAAGAATTTGAAAGATTGTCATAAGCAACATTTTGAATAAGAAAATATACAAAAAGAAGTTATAAAATATTCATTTGCCTCTTTAATATGGTCATATTTCTTACTAAGGGTAGTTCTATTAGTCGGAGTCATGATTGAAACGAAAAATGTTAAAGTGAAACATCAAGTCCACTATCTTGCTTCACTTACATATAATTAGAAATTGGGCATTAAGAAAATAGTTTATACCCAAAAGTGGGGATGGGGGTAAAGATATCCTGGCCAGTTTAGCTTTACCCCCCGGGGTAAAGATATCCCAGCCGGGATATTTTTATCCCCGCCTTTTTACTCACCACCAGTACACATTTCACAACTGACAGGGATAATGTAAGAATTTGAAAGATTTTCATAAGCAACATTTTGAATAAGAAAAAATACAAAATGAAGTTATTAAATAATCATTTGCCTCTATAATATGGTCATATTTCTTACTAAAGGTAGTTCTATTAGTCCGAGTCATGACTGAAACGAAAAATGTTCAAGTGAAACATCAAGTCAACTATCTTGCTTCACTTACATATAAGAAGAAATTGGGCATTAAGAAAATAGTTTATACCCAAAAGTGGGGATGGAGGCAAAGATATCCTGGCCAGTTTAGCTTTACCCCCGGGGGTAAAGATATCCCAGCCAGGATATCTTTACCCCCGGGGGTCAAGATATCCAGGGTGGGGGTAAAGATGTCCTGGGATATCTTTACCCCCGGGGGTAAAGCTTCCCAGGGGGTAAGGATAAACTGTTACACCGGTACCAAATGGGTTAAAACTGACCCAAGTGTTTAGGAAGAAGAGTTGGCATTTAAAGCAAATTGTTGACCCCGCATGACACACAAAGCAAGGCAACATTGACTGATCGCAATAGCTCACCATGAGCCCTGTGTGCTCAGGTGAGCTAAAATCATAGTGTTGTCATGGATGGCGTCAGGACGATACACTTCAGTGACCATTCGTTTTTTTCATGGGTCATATCATTTTTTATGAACTGATAACAGCAACATTATATGATTAAAGATAAAAACATCAAAGTGAAACAGCTATAGATCAGAATAACTCTGTGCTCACCATGCATGGTATAAGATTTTATTTCTCTTTTATGATGCATCAAATCAGTAAAGTTTAAACAGGGCATGCCCTATTTAACTCTTATCTTGCTGTTCACGACACCCTATATCTTTGGAAACAGTGTAGATCCAGATTAGATGGCTTCTGAAGAAGCCATCTGATCAGGATCTACACTGTTTGACATTCAGTTTATGGATTTGTAGCAATAAATTACATCAAGTAATTTGATTGGTTGACAGACAGAAATGGGTGTGGCTTAAATGAATATTCAGCAAGATAAGGGTTAAACTAATAGGTTAACCTTTCAACCAGATACCTATGTAAATAATGGGGATCACAATTGCTCACCATGAGCACTTCGTGCTCAGGTGAGCTAAAAAACAAAAATGTGAAGAAAGACAAGACCTGTTGGCTATTAAAACCTGATTGATATAAATATCTTCACAGCTCCAGGGTTGTCAAAATAGCTGTACATCAGTTGAACCCATGGGTAGGGTCATGTTTGGCCCCAAGGCAATTATTTGAACAATCTTGGTAGAGGTCCACTAGATGAAGCTTCATACCATAAATCAAAGACCTGGTCCTTCTGGTTTCAGAGAAAAAGATTTTGTAAAGGTTTTCCCTAAATAGGTCTTTGTAAAACATGTGGGCACCGGGGAGGGACTATTTTGGTCACAAGGCTACAATTTGAACCAATTTGGTAGTGGTCCATTAGATGAAGCTTCCTACTCAATATCAAAGACCAGGGCTGCCTTTTTTCAGACAAGACAATTTTTTCAGGTTTACCCTATATAAGTCTTTGTAAAATATGTGGGCTCTGGGGCAGGGCCATATTTGGCCCCAAGGTTATAATTTGAACAATCTTGGTAGAGGTCCACTAGATGAAGCTTCATATCAGATACCAAAGACGTGGGCCTGCTGTTTCAGACAAAAAGATTTTTAACAAGGCAACGCAAGCGTAGCATCCCCTCGCAACTGCATACCATTCATTAACATGAAAATCCAATCTGAATATGTTAGACCATTGTGACCTTGACCTTTGACCCGACTTTGAAATTCAATAGGGTTCATCCTCTGTACATGGTGAACATTTGTGGAAGGTTTGATGCTTCTACGATGAATACTGTGTCATCTATCCTGCTCACAAGGTTTTCAAGGTCAAGTCCATTGTGACCTTGACCTTTGACCCCTGACCTTGAAATTCAATAGGGTTCATCCTCTGTACATGGTGAACATTTGTGGAAGGTTTGATGCTTCTACGGTGAATACTGTGTCTTCTACCCTGCTCACAAGGTTTTCAAGGTCAAGTCCATTGTGACCTTGACCTTTGACCCCTGACCTTGAAATTCAATAGGGTTCATCCTCTGTACATGGTGAACATTTGTGGAAGGTTTGATGCTTCTACGATGAATACTGTGTGGTCTATCCTGCTCACAAGGTTTTCAAGGTCAAGTCCATTGTGACCTTGACCTTTGACCCCTGACCTTGAAATGCAATAGGGTTCATCCTCTGTACATGGTGAACATTTGTGGAAGGTTTGATGCTTCTACGATGAATACTGTGTCTTCTATCCTGCTCACAAGGTTTTCAAGGTCAAGTCCATTGTGACCTTGACAAGTCCATTGTGACCTTGACCTTTGACTCCTGACCTTGGAATGCAATAGGGTTCATCCTCTGTACATGGTGAACATTTGTGGAAGGTTTGATGCTTCTACGATGAATACTGTGTCTTCTATCCTGCTCACAAGGTTTTCAAGGTCAAGTCCATTGTGACCTTGACCTTTGACCCCTGACCTTGAAATTCAATAGGGTTCATCCTCTGTACATGGTGAACATTTGTGGAAGGTTTGATGCTTCTACGATGAATACTGTGTCTTCTATCCTGCTCACAAGGTTTTCAAGGTCAAGTCCATTGTGACCTTGACCTTTGACCCCTGACCTTGAAATTCAATAGGGTTCATCCTCTGTACATGGTGAACATTTGTGGAAGGTTTGATGCTTCTACGATGAATACTGTGTCTTCTATCCTGCTCACAAGGTTTTCAAGGTCAAGTCCATTGTGACCTTGACCTTTGACCCCTGACCTTGAAATTCAATAGGGTTCATCCTCTGTACATGGTGAACATTTGTGGAAGGTTTGATGCTTCTACGATGAATACTGTGTCTTCTATCCTGCTCACAAGGTTCCGGACAGACACACACACACACACACACACAGACACACACACACACTAACACACGGACGCACGGCACCGATGCTATATCCCCATTCGCAACGTTGTTGCGAGGGGATAATAAGTCTATGTAAAACATGTGGGCCCCAGGCAGGGCCATTTCTGGCCTTAAGGCCATAATTTGAACAGTCTTGGCAAAGGTCCACTAGATGAAGCTTCATACCAAATACCAAAGAACTGGGCCATGTGGTTTCAGAAAAGGCAATATTTAAAGGGTTCCCCTATAAAAGTATATATGTAAAACATGTGGGCCCCATGGCAGGGCCTTTTTTGCAAAGGCAATGATTTGAACAATCTAATGGTAGAGGTTCAGCATATGAGGCTTCTTAAAGGAACTCATTTTTGGTTTTTATTTTTATTGCTCTTAAAAGAACTCATTTTTGGTTTTTATTTGCCTTCACTGCAGCTGGTGTTGTGCCGTGTGGTGGCCGTAAAACGTCTCCCCGTACATCAACCATAGTGCAGTTTATATTTTACTTTTGGTCCTTTGAGATCAGCGTGAATATTCTGAGAAATCGGAAATGCAATATTGGTTTAGACTCGTATTCTAGACAGATTTTTAATTATTTTGGCCCCATTTTGATTTATATCAGTCTTTGAGTCGACTGCCTGTTCGGGGTTCGCGGGGTTGCGGTGTGTTTCCTCTGGCTTTCTTTGCCGGATCATTACAGGGTCACTGATGGGGCTTTATTGGCCGAAACTACGTAGTATGACCCATCTTCTTTCTTATGAATGTTTTCATTGCTCTTAAAGGAACTCATTTTTTATTTTTATTTGCCTTCACTGCAGCTGGTGTTGTGCCGTGTGGTGGCCGTAAAACGTCTCCCCGTGCATCAACCATGGTGCGGTTTGTGTTTTGCTTTTGGTCCTTTGGGATCAGCGTGAGTATTCTGAGAAATCGGAAATGCATTATTGGTTTAGACTCGTATTCTAGACAGATTTTTAATTATTTTGACCCCATTTTGATTTGTATCGGTCTTTGAGTCGGCTGCCTGTTCGAGGTTCGCAGGATTGCGGTGTGTTTCCTCTGGCTTTCTTTGCCAGATCATTGCAGGGTCGCTGGTGGGGCTTTATTGGCCAAAACTGCGTGGTGTGGCCCATCTTCTTTCTTATGAATGTTTTCATTGCTCTTAAAGGAACTCATTTTTGGTTTTTATTCATACCAAATATCTAAGGCCTGGGCCTTCTGGTTTCAGAGAAAAAGATTTTTAAATGTTTTCCCTATACATGAATAAGCTTATGTACATGTCAACATTTGGGCTCTGGAGCAGGTAGAGGTCCATAAGATAAAGCTTCATACCAAATATCAAAGACCTAAGCCACCTGGTTTCAGAAGATTCTGAAAGGTATTCCCTATGCATATAAGTCTATGTAAAACCTTCTGCTCTAGTGAGCTAAAATGTTATGTAAATATCTTTCATAAACAGAGGAAAACAATGTTCCCCCCACCGTAACCTAGTTATTAAAGTCAAATGGGTGTTTAAGATATATTTATGGTGGGGGAACATTGTTTTCCTCTTAACAATATCTAGTTGGAAATTAGTTTGTAGATGAGTGAGTGATTATTTATCCTCTGATGCAAAAAAGAGGGGTTCATTGCACCAGCCATTTCAAACAGCCATTTTATGAAAAATGTCAAGTGACTGTGCATGTTTCACCTCATTAGGTAAACTGTTCCAGATCAGACAGCCAGAGTACCTCATACTGTGCTTAAAGCACTCTTTTCTACACATTGGTGTTGAAGATCTTAAGAAAACAGAGGCATCTGAATCATTTCTTAAAGTGAAGTTTTCAGATATGTATGTAGGTGTTATTTCATTGTAAACTTTAACCCTTATCTTGTTGAATATTCATTTAAGCCACACCCATTTCTGACTTTGAACCAATCACATTACTTCCTAAAAAATCATAAGCTGACTGTCAAACAGTGTAGATCCTGGTCAGATGGCTTCTTCAGAAGCCATCTGATCTGGATCTATACTGTTTGCAAAGAAAAGGGTTTAGTGAACAGCAGGATATGAGTTTAAGATAACCTTTGCGAGATATTCTTATTTCATTTTGTAAATGAATGCTGTGTATTATGAAAAGAACCTCCGTGATGAGATTATCTACCCTGCTAAACGGGATAATCCCTACCTTTGCAAACTGTGTAGATCCAGACCAAATGGCTTCTTCTGTTTTACACTGTTTATCATTCTGTTTTTGAAATGAACAAATACATTAAGTAATTTGACTGGTGGGTGTGGCTAAACTAGTTTATTCGGAAGAATAAGGGTGAATGAGTACAAAGACATTCCTTTAGTTTATAGTAGACAGAACAGATAGCCATAAATTCCTATTAAAACTGGTTTGCCTCCTCAACTGGCATTATCAATAACCCCCAGAGGCCCAAACTACCCATGTTAATGCATATTAAAAGATGCCAATCTCGACAATTGTCACCTGTTTTGTCATCTGTCTTTTACTTTGAAAGTCATTTTTGCAAACAGTGTGGACCGAGACCAGACTAATCCTGTAGGAACAGTCTGGTCTTGGCCCACACTGTTTGCCTGTAAAAATATTTTTAAAAGTTTGCAAAAAGATTCAGCAGACGTGAAAAGCAGACAATATTTCAGATGTAGTTTTTCTCGCAAAGGTGTCTAAGCCATTTTAGTTAAAGCTGTACCTTATGTCATTAGGTTTTTTGTTTGTTTGTTTGTTTGATTTGAGGTTTAACATTCCCGTCAACCCTATAAAGGTAATTTTGGAGACGTTGCTTCCAATTTTGTGGGTTGCTTCCAATTTTGTACCAGACATTGAAATGAAAAGACATCTCAAGCCCTGTCGCCAATAGGGTTTATATGCATGGATGGCCACCTCGCACCACTTTGCCTGGGTAGGCTTAGCTCCTCTTAAGCTGTATACCAGTACTCATGTGGGGGTCGGTTTCAGCTCTGCATGGAAGCATCATGCAGCCCATATATTTCTTCAAGCCCGATGGGTGGGGTTCGATATGTCATAAGGTTTAAAACTGGACTAAAGTCTTTGTTTGTTTGTTTGTTTGATTTTAGGTTTTATGTCCCCATCAACACTGTAAAGGTCATTTTTGAGAGGTTGCTTCCAATTTTGTGGGACTTTTGCCCCACATTGAGATGAAATGACATCTCAAGCCCTGCCGCCCAATGAAACCAAACAGGTTTATAAGCATGGACGATCTGACTCGCACTGCTTTGCCTGGGCAGGCTTAGATCCTCTAAGCGGTCCACCAGTATTCGTGTGCGGCCGGTTTCAGCTCTGCGTGGAAGCATCATGCAGCCCATCTATTTCTTCAAGCCCCAATCAATGGGGGCCGAAAGGAGATATTGAACAGACACAAAATTCATACATGTAGTTTCAAACTAGTGACCTTCAAATGTGACCTTGACCTGCTGTCGGCATGATTCATTTATGAACTTTGCACATGAGCTCACTGAGGAGGATAATTGACCAAAGTTTAATTAACATTTTTTGAGGAGTAAAGGAGATATGGAAAGGACACAAAATCTAGAGTTTTAAACTTGTGACCTTCAAATGTGACCTTGACCTTGAGTCGGCATGGTTCATTTATGGGTTCTGCACATCAGCTCACTGTAAAGAATATTTGACTAAAGTTGAATGAAAATCCTTCTAAGGGTATGTTTAAGGAGATATGGAACCGACACAAAATTCAAAGTTTCAAACTCTTGACCTTCAACTGTGACCTTGACCTTGAGTCGGCATGGTTCATTTATGGGTTCTGCACATCGATATTTGACCAAAGTTAAATGAAAATCTATCAAAGGGTTCAAGATATATGGAGCAGACAAGTAAGCGTTGCGGACAGACACATGGACGTGTTTACGAGCGGACCTTTGTTGGGTACCTCAATGTGAATTTAAATTTTCCTATTCAAAGTACCAAACAATTGCCAAAATACCCAACAGGCTACTGGCTAAGTCCGTTAATAACGGAATAAATGGCAAGTTCCCAAGATAGGCCTACCCAACCAGTGTCCTCTGGTTTGCTCGGACGGACAGAGGGATGGACAGTCGAAGGCCATTCCTATAATCCCCGCTTTGCTTCGTGGCGGGGCTTTAAAAACAAGCCACATACCTGTATACTTGGCAGCACTGATTTTGTTCTTGATATATACAGAGCTGGCTGGATCATTCCCAACCTGTATGACAGTTAGATGAGGGGGAGGGGCCCCGGCAGTAATGACCTTTTCTACTTCATCCTTTACTTCATCTTTGATATCCTTTGCCAGGGCCCTGCAGTCTATCACAGTAGCTGCTAAACACCTGTAAGAAAAATAATGTGCAATATTTAACCCTTAAAAATGCCATGAAAAACTGCATCTGAAAATGTTGTCTGCTTTGCCGTCTGCCAGTTGCCAAAAAAGTAATTTTTTTTGCAAACAGTGTGGACCCAGATCAGACTGCTCCTGTAGGAGCAGTCTGATCTGGGCCCATACTGTTTGCCTGTATGCAAAAATATTTTTAAAAATTCGCAAAAAAAATCAGCAGAGGACATAAGCAGACCACAGATGTAGTTTTTCTCGGCGTCTTAAGGGTTAAACCATTCATGGATATTGACAGATTTATACCATTATTATCGTTTTGTGTTCTTTAATAGTTTTTGTTTATTGACAAAAATGTCCATATTCCATCATTAATAAATGTGATGTTGATGGTGTCGTACATGTAACATTAAGGGGTGTTTCTAATTAATTTGCATATTTAATCCACTAGTGGATTACGGAATTTATTACATGAAGTTACTACACTCTTAGACGCGACATCTTATGATAAACTTATACATCAAATTGTGAATAAAAAGTGTTTTTAATGTCATATGATAAACAGAATCTTGCATTCATGCTCATGTATTATTGAATTTATTAAACTTGTTGCGGAAAAGGCATAAAATGCTCGGCAAAGTCTCACATTTTTTCCGTTTTCCTAAACTTGTTTAATAAATTCAATAATACATGAATGAACAATAATGAAAAATCCTCTATATAGGTAGACTATGATGTGTTTGAGCAACCTCAAAAGCATTCCACACCTTGTTTGTTTGTTTGTTTCATTTGAGGTTTAACATCCCCGTCAACACTGTAAAGGTCATTTTGGAGACGTTGCTTCCAATTTTGTGGGACTTTTAACCGACATTGAGATGAAATGACATCTCAAGCCCTGTCGCCCAATGAAACCAATAGGGTTTATTAGCATGGACCTCATACTGACCAAGCTTTTCCATGCCTGAAAGACCCGATTTTGCACCCTTTAAACCCTCATTCTGCTGCACATTAAAAAGTTACTGTTACCTTTGCAAACAGATGGCTTCTGAAGTAGCCATCTGATCAGGATCTACACTGTTTGCAATATACTTTGTAATCTGAACAAATACGTTATATCAAGTAATTTCATTGGAGAATAGTAAGAAAAGGGTGTAGCTTCAACAGGATAAGCATTAAATAGTCATTTTAAACAGAATAAAGGCGGAAAAATCAAAATCTAAAAAAGCCTGAAATCAAGAAACAAGAATTCCGCTGAAGGCTATGTCGCGCCTGTGGGGGCGCAAAGTCACCGAACCATGACATCTAGGCCAAGGTCAAACATAGATGCTTGCATAAAAATTGCCATTCTTAAATGCAAACTTGTACTAAGTATCATTAATTTATTGAGAAATGAACTTAACCATTAGGGTGAACGCTAGGTCAAGTCAAATATGGATGCTTGCATTTACCGTAACTTGCCACCCCCAGATACAAAATTGTACCAAGTATTATTAATGAAGCTCTTACAGTTCTTGGCAAATTAACTTGACCATTTGGATGAACGCTAGGGTGGTCGCAATGTTTTACAAAGTCGGTGAACCATGAAATGTAGGTCAAGGTCAAATATGGATGCCTACATTTAAGTTCCCATCCCAAGATACAAGTTTGTACCAAGTATCATTGATGAAGCTCTTATAGATCTTGAGAAATAAACTTGACCATTAGGGTGAATGATAGGGTGGTCGCAATATTTTACAAAGTCAGTGAACCATGAAATTTAGGTCAAGGTCAAATATGGATGCTTGCATTTAAGTTGCCATCCCCAGATTCAAGTTTGTACCAAATATCATTGATGAAGCTCTTATAATTCTTGAGAAATAAACTTGACCATTAGGGTGAACGCTAGGGTGGTCGCAATATTTTACAAAGTCAGTGAACCATGAAATTTAGGTCAAGGTCAAATATGGATGCTTTCATTTAAGTTGCCATCCCCAGATACAAGTTTTTACCAAGTATCATCAATGAATCTTATAGTTCTTGAGAAATAAACTTTTGGGTGAACACTAGGGTGGTCACAAATGTTGACGCCTTGACAAACGGACGGACTGAAAACGGGACGCCTATATCGCACCATGCTAATAGCAGGCGCGACAAAAATGAGGCTCTAAAAGCCTGAAATCCTGCAAATGCCTAAAAAATATGAGGCCTGACCTCAGAGAAATTAACCCTTGTCTATTTTCACTAATTTTTGCAACCAGTGATGATACAGATCAGATAGCTTGTGAAGAAGGCATCTGATCAGTATCTACACTGTTTGACATTCAGTTTGTGAATTTGTAGGAATATGTTGCAGCAAGTAATCTAATAGGCTGAAAGTCAGAAATCGGTTTGGCTAAATTACCGGTAATTTATTCTGCAGGACAAGAGTTAACCCTTGTACTGCTGAACCCGGATATGCTTTATATTTCAAATAATGCAGATCCAGATCAGATGGCTTCTGAAGAGAAGCCATCTGATCAGGATCTTCATTGTTTGTCATTCAGTTTATGGATTTATCGCAATAATTTGCATCAAGTAATCTAATTGGTTGATAATAGGTAGTGGGTGTGGGATATATAAATATTCAGCAGGTCAAGGGTTAATACAGATACTTGTACATCCAAACTTCAATAACTCAAATTCCTTGGGACCATGAAATACTGTTTGAAATAGGTGACCGGCTCAAAAATGACCTAAACAGTGTTGACTGGGCTGTTAAACTCCAAAACAAACAAACAAAAACTTCAGTCCATAAAGAAGAGGTATGTTGTGTGTACTCATTAGAATCGCCTCATTGAGTACACACAACATACTCCGTTGTCAGTTTCTGGCGAAAGAATGTGCACTGTACTGGTTACGGTAACCTCTTACGTATAAGCATGCCCAGGAAAAGTGTGGATAGGTAAACTGACCGGCTCAAAAATGACCCAAACAGTGTTGACTTGGCCATTAAACTCCAATGCAAACAAAACTATCCTTCATTTATCACACAGTATGGACCTTATCTGTTGTTATGTCCAATGATAAAACATCTGCAAAATATTATGTCACATTATGATGCAGTTTGTTGCCCTTGTATAACAGTACTTCAAACCTGACAAAGTAAACCCATTTTGTACCGGATACCCCAAAACCCCAAAAAGGGTACCCTGGCAAACAGTGTAGGCCCAGATCAGATGCCACAGAATGTGGCGTCTGATCAGGGCCTACACTGTTTGCATAAAGTTCAGCCATTGTCCAAAAAAAATTTTGAAGAAAATACAACCTGATACCCCTAAATTTTGAAATGGACTCCTGCTATATATAAGGAGGAAGATTTCATTTGGTACAAAAAGGGTTAACCCTTATCTTGCTGTTCACAACAAACCTTTCTTTGCAAAAAATGCAGATCCAGATCAGATGGTTTCTGAAGAAGCCATCTGATTCAGAAGCCATCTGATCAGGATCTACACTGTTTGGCATTCAATTTATGAATTTGTAGCAATAAATTACACCAAGTAATTTGATTGGTTGATAGACAGAAATGGGTGTGACTTAAATGAATATTCAGCAAGAAAAGGGTTAAATATTTCAATATGCTCAATCCTCCCCAATTTTAGCTATTTCAATTTTTACCATGGCTCCAGCTTAGATTTAACATATTTTATTGTTATTAACAACAATGGGATTGGGCACAAGTTACCGTAATAAGCCAAAAAATAGGGACACCTTGTACATGTACATCTATGTGTAACCTGACCTTCCATAAAAACTTTTAAAATACAGGCCTCATACTGACCACGCTTTTCCATGCCTGAAAGGCCCGATTTCGCAGCTTCAACCCTTATCCTGCTGAACAAAACACAACTTTTACCTTTGCAAACAGTGTAGATCCTGATCAGATGGCTTCTGAAGAAGCCATCTAATCAGGATCTACACTGTTTGTCATTGAGTTTGTGAAAAAAATTAGTAATTTGGTTGACTTGTAGTCAGAAATAAGGGTTAAATAGTTTTTTAAACGGACTATATACACAAAAATCAAAATCTAAAAGCCTGAAATCAAGAATAAAATCAAGCTCTAAAAGCCTGAAATCCTGAAAAAAATATGAGGCCTGAAAATACAAAAACATTTCTGATGCCTTTTTACGTCCTTAAATTTTCTGGCTGCTTGTGTGGCATTTAATAGCCCAGTCAACACTGTTCTGGTCAGTTTACCTTATCATGAATACTGGTACGCGCCTATATAATTTTGATCCTCTTGAATCCTTCTTTTATATAGTAAAACTGGGGTTTACAGGGGTAAACCTTATTTTCTTATCTGTGCTCTATAGATTATGGGTATTCGTTAGAACCGCCTTAATATGGCAGTTCTGTTTGTTTGATGTGAGGTTTTATGCCTGTATAACACAGGGTCACAGGCAAGTTAAAATATGCTTTGTCAAGCATTTCATTTGGACTTATCGACAATAAAATTCAATTTAAACAGTCTAATCAGGGCCTAAGCTAGCCAAAAGAAATAGGGAGAAGACTTCTCCCTCTAGGGAAAAAAGGAAGCAGTGTGTTGGAACTAGGGAGAAGTGAGTGTGGCGGAACACCAGAAAGCGCAAGTGTAATGAACTCTCCTGTAAGCCCCCATTTATTTGGAGAAAAGCGGGGTTTATAGGAATATGGGTCATACAATAGATGAACTGATGATGACCATGAGTGAGGTTTGCCTTTAAGATGAAGAAGCTTGGGGTCTACATAAAAGTGACTCATGGTCTTCTCTAACAGTTAGAAAATGATAAAAAAAAAATCTAATTTCGGAATTGAATCTTTGTATCACCGTGTGTTGGGGTTAGAACAAACAGTAATTGATTATACAGAAACACGACAACTTTTGGTAGTTTTGATAATAATCTAGAAATATTTTGGTGAGCTGTAACTTTTGTTATAGCCAATGTCTCCAAAATGACCTATACAGTGTTGACGGGAACGTTAAACCTCAAATCAAACAAACAAAACAGTCTTGCCTGCTACACTCAACACTGACCTGATCTATAATCATACCAAGTATCATTAAAATAATTCAAAAGGTTGCCGAGTTATGCTCCGGAAACAAAATGTTGAAAAATATGGATCAGGGGAGATAATTGGAAAACGAAGATAAGCCGACTTGTGTTTCTTGCATGCAACACACCGCAATGACCTGTTCTGTGATTTTACCAAGTATTATTTAAGTATTTCAAACGGTTGCCGAGTTATGCTTCGGAAACAAAAATAAAGTAAAAATATGGATCAGGGGAGACAATTAAAAAATGAAGACAAGCAGAGTTGTCAATCTTGTACACAACAAATGAAGACAAGCATTCTTGTACGCAACACTCGGCACCAACCTGTTAATTAAATCCTACCAAGTATCATAGAAAATTTTAAGCCGTTGAGATGATATGCTCCGAAAACAAAATGTTGAAAATTATGGAACAGGGGAGATAATTCAAAAACGAAAATAAGCAGAGCTGTCATTCTTGCAGGCAACAATTTGCAATGAATCCTATCAAGAATTACTGAAATAGTTCAAATGGTTGCCGAGTAATGCTCTGAAAACGAAAATAAGTAATATGAATCAGGGGAGATAATTTAATATTGAAGACAAGCAGAGTTGTCATTCTTGCATGTGACACACCAAACTGACCTGTTCTATAATCCTACCAAGTATCATTTAAATATTTCAAACAGTTGCGGAGTTATGCACCAGAAACGAAAAGTCAAGCAGAGTTGTCATTCTTGCAGATGACACTCTGCACTGGCCTGTTCTATAATCCTGCCAAGTATTATTGAAATATTTCAAGTGGTTGCATGCCGAGTTATGCTCCGGAAACAAAAATAAACTAAACAAGATGTGTTTGTGAAACACCGATGCCCCCGGACAGCGCCTGTGCAATATGAAAGCCCCATCACTAAAGTATGTCATGGTTGAGGCCACAAGGTCACGAGGTAAAAAATTATGGTACCACTGGAAAGGTCTTGAGAGAAAGAATACACATGTGAAATATGAAAGCTCTATCACTTACCAATCAAAAGTTATGGACTATATTAAAGTTTTTAAAAAGTAGGTCAAACATCAAGGTCAAAGTCACAAGGTCAAAAATTATGGTACCACTAGAAAGGTCTTGTGACAAGGAATGCACATGTGAAATATGAAAGCCCTACCATTTACCAATCAAAAGTTATGGCCAATGTTAAAGTTTTTAAAAAGTAGGTCAAACATCAAGGTCAAGGTCATGAGGTCAAAAATTATGGTACCATTAGAAAGGTCTTGTGACAAGGAATGCACGTGAAATATGAAAGCTCTACCATTTACCAATCAAAAGTTACGGCCAATGTTAAAGTTTTTAAAAAGTAGGTCAAATGCCAAGGTCAAGGTCATGAGGTCAAAAATTATAGTACCAATAGAAAGGTCTTGTGACAAGGAATGCACATGTGAAATATGAAAGCTCTATCACTTACCAATCAAAAGTTATGGCCAATGTTAAAGTTTTTAAAAAAGTAGGTCATATGCCAAGGTCAAGGTCATGAGGTCAAAAATTATAGTACCAATAGAAAGGTCTTGTGACAAGGAATGCACATGTGAAATATGAAAGCTCTATCACTTACCAATCAAAAGTTATGGCCAATGTTAAAGTTTTTAAAAATGAGGCCAAAAGTAGGTCAAATGTCAAGGTCCAAGGTCACGAGGTCAAAATTTATGGTACCTCTTGAAAGGTCTTGTGACAAGGAATGCACATGTGAAGTATGAAAGCTGTACCACTTACCATTCAAAAGTTATGCCCAATGTTAAAGTTTTTGCAGACGGACAAACGGACAAACAGACAAACGGACAAACGGACAAACAGACGGACAGACCAAAAACTATATGCCCCCCAGAATCTTAGATTCCGGGGGCATAAAAATATGGATCAGGGGAGATAATTAAAAAATGAAGACAAGAACAGTTGTCATTCTTGCAAGCGACACTCCGCACAGACCTGTTCTATAGTCTTACCAAATTCAAACAGTTGCAGAGTTATGCTCCAGAAATGAAAAGATGACGACCGCCTGCCCACCCACTTGCACCATTTTAATAACTAGAGTTTTCCATTGGAAACCCTGGTTAAAAATTGCTCATAAAAAAAAAATGAAAATGATTGATGGACGATTGAACGAATGTAGGACAACCCCCCCCCCCCCCCCCCCCAAAACACCCCTCATGTTTTTTACAGGGTGGACATAAATAACACCCTCTGCAACTTATGAAAGGGTGGACAAAACCCCCCTCATAAGTTTTGCAAGGTGGACAAAATCCCCCCTATCATGTGGACAAAACCCCCTCAGACTGTCAGACAGAATCCTCTGTGTTTATTATTGCTATAGAATTCTGGTCCCTTGAGTAATAATCTGC
The DNA here is from genome assembly GCA_963580285.1 of Lucinisca nassula. Taxonomy (NCBI): domain Eukaryota; kingdom Metazoa; phylum Mollusca; class Bivalvia; order Lucinida; family Lucinidae; genus Lucinisca; species Lucinisca nassula. The sequence continues at coordinate 87,871,824 of OY757011.1, read as the reverse complement.
TTGCAGTGGTTCAGTAGGCAAAATCCCTTCCAAGATATGAACATAAATGTATGCTTATCAACAATATTTTTGTTTCAAAAATGTATGAGGGCATGTAGTATGAAGAAATTAATGGGGCTATTAAGTATTAAATAAACTTTATTGTGAAATTTTTCTTCTACCAATTGATTGCTATATTCAGTTTGTAATTGTTAAGTTAATTTTCTAATATGAATTGTGATTGTATAAGTTCCAGATCATTATACTTTTAATTAGCTGATTAGAGCTAATTGTCTCTTAATTACCAAGTTTACTTTGTGCACCATTTTCTTAATTGCAACTTGATCAGAAATCACTTTAATCTCTGATGTTTTTAATCAGCATCTTTAAATACTTTAATGATCAGTTAATCTTTAAGGTAGCCGGACAAAATCCCTCCATTACCATTAGGCATTTACCCTTTTTACCAGGCACACATGATAAAGTAGGAAATATTATGCATAGGCTCAATTTTTACAATTACAACAGAAAGACCAAGTCTTTGTCAACATTTTAATCAGGCATACAAACACACATTATTTATTAAATAATTGTTTGTGTTTAACAGCAATGATAACCATTTAAGTATGGAAAGAATATAAAGATAATTAAGTTAACTGTGAACAGTAATTAGGCAATTAGAAAAAAATGATTGACATTAATAGCGCTCAATTAGACAATTGCTTTTTAAGCACATTTAAAATACAAACATATTCAGCATAAATGGATAAGGCACTAATTAACAAGAAATGATCATAAAAGAATAAATAAGAAAATAAGCACAAATTAACCAGAAACAATAATAAATAAAAGTCATCAGCAATATGTACAAGAGTTAGCTATTTTTGCTGTTGTCTTTTGGATTTTCATGTTTTTGGTAATAGCACACATTTTGTCATATTTTCTTAACACATATACATATACAGACCACTGTTTGACAAAACCAATAATTTGTCTTTGAATACAGCCAGAATTCAGATTAGCATGGACACATTCCCAGTCTGATCAGGGTCTTCACTTTCTTCAGGTGGATTGTATAGACTCACATCAGACTGGGCAAATTTATATGTTCTTGGTAGTCATACATATATTGTGTCCCAGTTGGAACATTTTTAGGAGGGATTTTGTCCACCTTGCAAAAAACATGTGAGGGATTTTGTCCACCTTGTAAAAATGTGCGGGAGGGATTATGTCCTAGTTGCAAAAAACATGGGAGGGATTTTGTCCACCTTGTAAAAAGTAGTGGGAGGGATTTTGTCCACTTTGCAAAAAACATGTGAGGGATTTTGTCCACCTATACAAAAATGAGCGGGAGGGATTTTGTCTGGGGGGATTTTGTCCTACACTCAATTTTTAAATCTGAAAGTTTTGTTGGAAGCTTCTTAATTACTGGTGAGGTGCCCAATCTAGCATCAGGGGGATTTTGTCCGAGGGGGGTTTTGTCCACATGATAGGTGGGATTTTGTCCACCTTGCAAAACTTACGAGGGGGTTTTGTCCACCCTGTCAAAAGTTGCAGGGGGTGTTATGTCCACCATGTAAAAAAATAGAGGGGGGTTTCGTCCACCTATGCCAAAATGAGCAGGGGGTGTTATGTCCGGGGGGTGTTTTGTCCGGATACCGATTGAACAATTATGTACAAACTTCAATTATCACTGGCAAATAATACAGCATCAATATTTAAATTCTGTCAAATCTATTTGAAGTTTAAACACAAATAGAAAAGTCAAAATTGTGGGATTGTTTCACTGGTGTATAACAGTATGTGTGCACTTTGAGTGACCCTTAGGCACTTTGACTGACCTATGCACTGTTAAAAGTTGCTGACTGTGTCACCAGAGTAAATTCCAGAAGATTAGGTAATGTAATTGGTGTCTATTGTAGTAAAACTGCATGCTAAAACTTGTTTGATCTGTGCAATTAACTGATATTTATGACATTTCACACACCCATATCAGACAGTTAATAAAAGGATAACCAGATCTTACCATTACTGTTCACACAGGGGGGGAAAAAAAGAAGAAATTTTAGGGCAAAGTTATTTCGCTCTCAGAGGGCAGGCCAGCAAAGTGAGTCCCCAATGGGCGACTTCTTTGTCCCAGCCGCCCTTTAGCTTATGCCCTGGTTATATAACGCATATAATCTTCTTTTTTTCTTTTTTAATTTGATTCTCAACTTTTACACACAAATATCATATACAGCATTTGTACAATAATTAAATTCCTATAGCAATTCGACACCATAATAATAACAGTACAAGGTAGTGCATTCCTTGATTTCCAGTTTATCAAAGCACTGACAGCACTGGTGGGTCAATTGTCTCTGAGTGTATACTGGGAAAATAGTCCTGGACTGAGACTAAACATCATGGGAACCAGTCCATGGAACGAACACCCCCCCACCACCACCTAAACCCCCACCACCACCTAGGCTAAACCCCACTTTATATAGAGAAAACTGGGGTTAACAGGGGTATACATTGCTTTTCTTGCTTCTGCTCCAAGCCATAGATTGTGGGTACTCGTTAGAACCGCCTCAATGAGGCGGTTCTAACGAGCACCCACAACCTATGTTTGTAGTATAAATAAGAAAAATATCACAGACTTTAACCATAAAGTGGCCATTTTGGAGATGTGAAAAATGCACTGTGTCGCACGGGTGTGTTATCATAATGAAAAATAACTGTTTTGTTTAACCCTTAAATTCTAGTGTTTAAGCAAAAAAAGAAGATCCTGGTCAGATGCCAAGCCCAATCCATGATTCCAGTCAAAGTTCTATAGACAACTCACTTATGTAACAGCGATAAGAACTGTGTCGCAATTGCCTGTAGAAAACCAATACCCAGAATTCCTACTATACAATGGTAGTCACATGGACTTTAGCACTGAAGAGGTTCTATGCTTAGTAACTCCGTGTGGATTGACAAACAATCGACCCTTCTGTGATAAAAAATGTGCTTTTGGTGATCCATCTTGAAACCATGTTATATCCCAAACTGTACTATGAAGTTGTGGTGCATTTTGACAGCAACCTTAATTACAAATAGTTCAATTTACATTTAACAGCCTATTAATTTAAACTAGAATGTATTTTCAGACATAGAAAGTGGCACTTTTTCTTTCAAAGAAAATCTTGTGCATTATGCAATGCTTTTTTGGTGCTGCCATTGAAAAAGTCAACAATACATATAATGTAGTGGGGGTTCCAGCTAAGTCTGTGCCGGGCACGGGGTTAGTTGCTAACCCCGTGCCAGGCACAGACTTAGCTGCTAACCCCATACATATACTGTAGTGGGGGTTAGCAGCTAACCCCGTGCCAGGCACAGACTTAGCTGCTAACCCCGTGCCAGGCAGACTTAGCTGCTAACCCTGTGCCAGGCATAAACTTAGCTGCTAACCCCCACTACAGTATATGTATTCTTGACTTTTTGAGAACAGTTAATCATACTAGTCAGAAGCAACGCAGAACCAGGCTTGACCATTTGTTTCGTTTGATTTGAGGTTTAATGTCCCCGTCAACACTGCAAAGGTCATTTTTGAGATGTAGCTTCCAATTTTGTGGGACTTTTACCCGACATTGAGATAAAATGACATCTCAAGCCCTGTCGCCCAATGAAACCAATAGGGTTTATTAGCATGGACGGTCCGCCTCGCACTGCCGTTCCTGGACAGGCTTAGATCCTCTAAGCGGTTTACCAGTACTAGTGTGCGGGCCTGATTCAGCTCTGCGTGGAAGCATCATGCAGCCCATTTATTTCTTCAAGCCCCTATGGGCGGGGGCCGATTGACCATTTGTTACATAACTCAGTGGGAGTAAAATGGAAAAATTAAATAAATGTCTCTATGCTATGGGCACTTGATTGAATCGCCTCATTGAGATGAGTCTTAACAACTAAGAAGAAAGCAATATGACAAGAATTCCGCAGAAGGTGGTGTTGCACCTGCTGGGGGCAAAAGTCATAGGAGCCACAATCAGAATGTTGTTATTAATTAAGTAAATTTCATTCTTAGCAGTTGATAGTTGATGTAAAATGTGTCAAAGTCACTGGACCAAAAAATATAGGCCATGGTCACCAGGTCAAGGTACATGCCAAATCAGTACATTGAGGAGAAGCACTATGCAAGGTTTGGTTGCTGTACACCATTTATTTTAGGACATATCGAACACTGACGTAAAATGAATTAAAGTCACTGGAGTGCATAATATAGGTTACGGTCACCAGGTCAAGGTACCCGCAGAGTCAGAAATGTTGGAGAAGCACTAGGCAAGGTTTGGTGGTTGTAGGCCTTATAGTTAAGAAGATATGGAATGTCAACCTAAAATGTGTCAAAGTCAATGGAGTGCAAAAAATAGGTCAAGGTCACCAAGTCAAGGTACCTGCATAGTCAGTACATCTAGGAGAACCACTATGCAAGATTTGGTGGTTGCAGGCCTTTTATTTGAGAAGATCTGGAACATTGACGCAAATTGTGTCAAGTCACGGGAGGGTAAAATATAGGTCAAGGTCACCAGGTCAAGGTACCTGCAGAGTCAGTACATCCAGAAGCAGCATTATGCAAGATTTGATGGTAGTGGCTAGGCCTTTTATTTGCAGAGATCTGGAACTTCAACGTAAAAATTTGTCAAAGTCGCTGGAGTGTAAAATATAGGTCAAGGTCACCAGGTCAAGGTACCTGCAGAGTCGGTACATCTAGGAGAAGCACTATGCAAGATTAGATGGTTGTTGGCCTATTATTTGAGGAGATCTGGAACTTCGAAGTAAAATCATTAAATGTGTCAAAGTCAGTGGAGCGAAAAATATAGGTCAAGGTCACCATGTCAAGGTACCTGCAGAATCAATACATCTAGGAGAAGCACTATTCAAGATTTTATTGCTGTAGGCTTTTTATTTGAGTAGATCTGGAACATCGACGTAATTTGTGTCAAACCCACCAGAGCGTAAAATCTTGGTCAAGGTCATGGGGTCAAGGTGCTGGCCTAGTCAGGAGCTCAGGATGATGTTTCATGAAAGGTTTGATGATTGTTTAGTCTTGTAGTTGATTACAATACAAACTTTGACGTAATGTCGACCCTCGACGTAATGGTCAAAGTCACTGGAGCAAAATATAGGTCAAAGTCACCGGATGAAGGTGCTTGCCTAGTCAGGAGCTCAGGGTGATGGTTCATGAAATGTTTGATGGTTTTGTAGTCTAATAGTTGATTACAATTCAAACTTCGATGTAATAGTCAAAGTCAATGGAGCGCAAAATATAGGTCAAAGCCACCAGGTCAAGGCGCCTACACAGTCACAAGGTCATGGAGATGTTTCATGTAAGGTTTGATGGTAGCTGAGGTTTGTAGTTGACTTGATAAAAAACTTTGACGTAAATATCGAACTTCGAGGTAAATGTTAACAGACAGACGCACAGACGGAAAAGCGGACGCCTTTGTCCCACCTTGCTACAAGAAGGTGCGACAAAAATCAAAGCACTGAGAGTACTGATGGGATGATTGTCTCTGGATGTAGGCTGGGGAAAATAGTCCTGGACTCAGGCTTTAACTGTTTCATTTCAGTCTTAAACTCCTGTTGTTTTTCTTTTATAAAAAAGTGTAGATCCTGATCAGACAGACACTGCAGGCACATGGCATCTGATCTGGGTCTACACTGTTTGCCAAGCCAAATGCTTTATTCCTGTCCAGATTCTATAGATAACCCTCTTACACATTGATTAGAATATCACGTCTTTGTGTATTTTCTATAAATAACTGTTACCTGGATTTCCTACAAATCAGTGAATGTCACTTGGACTTTAGCACCACAGACCTTCTTTCAGTTAAAATGGGCCTCTGTGACCTAGTGGATAAGAGCGCTGACTCTTAATCATATAGATCTCATATCACTGTGGTTCAACTCTAGCTCGGGTCACTTAAAATTGTGAGACCCCAAGACCTGCAGCGGAAGTCAGGTGTTTTTTCTCTGGGTACTCGGGTTTTCGCTCAGCTGCTTATAAGTGAAATAATCTTGAGAGGGCGGTAAAACCAACTTTTGGTTGACCCAAAAATATCTGAACTTTGTTTATATATCTGCTTATCTGGAGTTGTATTGAGCTCTCACATTTGGGTTAGCTGTATGTTTATCAAGCTTAGTGTATTTGGTCAGTCATATCTCTGGCCATTTAACCCTTATCTTGCTGAATATTCATTTAAGCCACACCCATTTCTGTCTATCAACCAATCAAATTACTTGATGTAATTTATTGCTACAAATTCATAAACTGAATGCCAAACAGTGGGGTGCGTAAACTTACCGGAAAGGACCAGAAAGGACCTGATTACCGGAAAGGACCTATTTCTATCCAGTTTCCTCCCTATTTCATGATATTTTTTATTGTATGCACCCTAACTACACTGCTTTCATCGTTAACCAATAACCACATACTACATGTTTTTTTTTTGTTGTTTTTTTTTTGCATAAAAAAGCAGATTTTTGAAATCAGAGTGCCCAGTGCCTGCCTCAGTCTAATGTGGAACGGATTTGATTGCAGAAGGTCTGTACATATTCTGTATCTATACCTATTTTCTAGTTTGACCATGAAATATTATTTACTGTTTTAATTTAGGCCAAGAAGTGCAGTTGTCAGCTTATGGCGACAGACTTTACGCTACATAACCACATACGCATACACAGGCCCTGGAAAGGTGTGGAGCTCTGTGTAAGAACTTCATGCAGTCCCAATATTTAATCAAGCCCTGGGGCGGGGCGCATTTGTATCATCATTTGTAACATGTTTTCAGTTTTCAATGACCTTAATAATGTTGACTGGGCTTACCAGTTTTCATGTCCTTGTAACTCTGCTCTGCGTTAGAACATCATGCGGTCCTTATATTTCTTCAATTCCCGGTGGGTGGGGGCGCTCTTAGTGTGTCAAACTTAAATCATTGGATCACGTATTCAATTTTTTTAAAATGACCTTTAACGATGAAAGCAGTGTAGTTAGGGTGCATACAATAAAAAATATCATGAAATAGGGAGGAAACTGGGTAGAAACAGGTCCTTTCCGGTAATCAGGTCCTTTCTGGTCCTTTCCTGTAAATTTACGCACCGCAAACAGTGTAAATCCTGATCAGAAGCCATCTGATCTGGATCTACACTGTTTGCAAAGATAGGTGTTGTCGTGAACAGCAAGATAAGGGTTAAACATGTACTCAGATACTGACCTATCCCCTATTATAACTGCCTACATATACTTATAAATAATTATATAATATTGCATCATCAACCATGATACTGACAGATGATAATGTACATAAGTACAGATTGGGAAAGACCGGCCTAAGCAAACAGTGCAGACCTAGATCAGATTGCTCCTGAAGGAGCAGTATGATCAGGGTCTACAATGTTTGTAAATCTGTCTCCTTGCAGGATCTTGGAACAGATTTGTTAAAATTTTAGAAGAATTACAGCAAGTCCTAAATGGCTCTAACTGCAAAGACCCAAACCTCCCATATATGATTCGCATTGCATTTTCTTGAGTATTATCCATTAGCAGATAAAAAGCAAAAATATTGCCTATTTATAAACTATAATTCCATCCCACTTTATTTTAACACGAAATTTCAACAGAGTTGTAGGAATGATTTTACTCACCTTGCCGTAGCACTAAGACGTCGTCTTGATTCACCCGCTCCAGTAGAGTTTAAAAGTATCGAAAACAACTTTTTCGACAGAGATCCCATTCTTTTTGGACACTATTTGCAAAACATCACGTTGATACGGTCCACATGTGTAACTGTAACTGTCTGGAAAGTTTACAGTTATTTATAGATGTCGTTACTCATTTCGGAATCACTATCCATTTTACAATTTCCGGTGATTCCGAATTGTTTCGCTCAATTTTAAAAATCGATCGTCACTTCCTGTGACTGAGCTTCCGGTCGGGTGGAGAAGTGACACTTTGAAAGCAGACAACCAAGTGTCAACATGGATAATTGGGATCATGGGAGTGAGAGTTTAATCATTGGTGTAAAGAAACTAACTCTGCAGTGACATAAGCCTATGTGGGGCAAGTGATTAACTTCTTAGTAACAGGCAGTCGGAAGAGTGACCGATTGCAAAGGGCAAGTTTTAAGCACAAGGTGCTGTACTTTTCTAACTATCAAATGTCAGTGGAATTATTATTTAAATTCATTGTTATAATATTATTTTGAATTAATTGTAATATAATCATAGATTTATAGCATCACTTGTTATGCCCTACATATTTCACAACATTTCTGCAACAGCCTTCCTACAAATACAAGGGGGAACAAGATAGTTCCCCGACAAGACAGTTCCCAGACATGGTTTTTGGAGACAGTTCCCCGACACATTTGAAGACAGTTCCCCGACACTTTTGAAGACAGTTCCCGGACACTATTGTTCATAGTTAAATGACCTGTGACAGATAATTATAATTAGCAATTAGTTCCCAGACACTTTTGATGAGAGTTCCCCGACACTATTGTTCATAGTCTTAATGACCTAATTGGCAATTAGGGATAATTGGGGATAATAAAGGCTAAGTAACAATTCTGATTCTGAAGTGATCATTGTGAATAGATTAAGTGTACCTGTGATTTGGAGAGGCAATGTCTTTCTGTTTCGGGGAATTGTCTTAAGATATATTAGTTATAATTTGGACTTTTCCTGTTATGGCAACTATACTAATGAGTTGTCTGAAATTTTCTCGTTGGAAGTATAAGCTTTTATTTTATACATGTAAAAGTCTGTCGAGGTCTACAAAAATGTCGATGAACCCATAATTTAATATTTCATAACGTCTGTAGGTGAATTGTCTTCAAAATATTGATGAACACATAATAACTATCAATTATGATAATCATCATGATCAGTCACAGGTCATTTGACTTTGAACAATAGTGTCGGGGAACTGTCTTCAAAAGTGTCGGGGAACTGTCTCCAAAAACCGTGTCGGGGGAACTGTCTCCAAAAACCGTGTCGGGGAACTGTCTCGATTCCGTACAAGGAACCCTTGGAAAATATATTCATCATGGACCAGCATTCTGATCTTCACAAGGTTTTGTTTGTTTTTTTTTTACCTAGAATTCCGAATTCTATTACGAAACAACATTAATCCGAAAGTTTTTGATTGTTGTTTTTTGTGTATGCATATTTCCATATTCCCTGCATATCCCTGCATATAATAATATTATGTTGTTGTGACATTTATTTTAGAGATATTTTATACCATATTATGTTTTCACTTGTCTAATCACTATTAGCTACATACCCTAAATAAACGCATCACACATTTAAATTAGGTTGTTACCGCTGGAAGAATAAAAAAATGCAAACCTGGTTATGCATGCCGTGTGGGCCAAAATTATAATTTGTGACCGGTATATCAAGTACAAAGAATATGTAGAGATAACTCATGGATACCAAAATTATTTAGTACAATTAGGGTTTATAAGCATGGACAGTCCAACTCCCAACGCTTTGCCTGGGCAGGCCTAGATCCTCTAAGTGGTTTACCAGAACTAGTGTGTGGTCGGTTTCAGCTCTGTGTGGTAAAATCATGCAGCCCATCAAAATCCTGATGGGCGGGAGCCGATCAGGTGTCTAAATTTTTTAGGATTTTTACCATTGTCTTTGTGACACTTGTGACAAGCACCCACAAATCTATGTTTTGAACAAAAATAGTGGGAAAAAATGTAAGGTGTTATTTAGTATGACTTGTTCTCCTTCCATGTCTTTTAATTTACCATATGTATTTGAGCAAACAGTGTAGACACAGATGAGACAATGCAGAATGTGTTGTCTCATCAGTGTCTGCACTGTTTGCCACTCATCAAGCAACTTTAGGCACAACTTTGGGTAGTATGTTGTACTTACTAATTAATCAGTTACAAGCAAATCAGTAATGATGTTAAGGTCTGAAGCTTATTTTTCCTCTAAAGTATTAATTGTGAGTACTCGTTAGAAGTGCCTCAATGAGGCAGTTCTCATCGATACCTACTATCTATGTTTTTGAGCAGAAATAAGAAATATAACACTTATTGTCATCTTCAAATATTCATTTTTAGGCTGTGAAGTTTACAATGCATTTTAAGAGCACCTGAGTATATGCAAGTATGTGAAATTGGTTGTGCATAACTGAAACTCCTTTAAACCATTTTATATCAAATGATTGCAATTGGTAGTTAAATGCTGATCATCATGTGTTTTAAATAGTTTTATAGTATATTGTTGAGGTTTGGAGGTATTCTCAATATTCTATATATATAATTAATTTGCTTACAGTTTGATAGTCTCTAACCCATTTGGTACCGGAAACCCCAAAAGGGTAACTGGCAAACAGTGCAGGCCCCGATCAGATGCTGCAGCAGGCGTCATCTGATCAGGGCCTCCATTGTTTGCTATAAGTTCAGTCATTTTCTAAATAAATTCAGAAGAAAGCACAATCTGACACCCCTAAATTTTGAAATGGACTCCTGCTATATATAAGGAGGAAGTTTCCATTTGGTACAAAAAGGGTTAATGATGTATTTTATTTTTTAAATTGCAATAATCTCTTTAATGAATTAAATGCAGGAAATGACTTAGATAAGGTCACTTAGATCAGAGGTGTTAAATTTAATCCCTTAAGGTATTGTTAAACAGGTGTCATAAACTGGGCAATTTCCTGTCCAGTAATTATGGGTTATAAATGTGAGGTGCCATAGGCTCTGACGGTGTGATATATTGTGTTTACAAATTGAGTTGTTTAATATGTCCAGAGTTGAGACAGAAGATAAAAATAATCTGTCCTGTAATTTCGTTTTTGCCATCCTTAAGCTCCTCAACAGAAATGGAATCAAGACAAAATCACTTCATCTTCTTTGGTACACGCATATAAAATCCTTACTCAAGGTCTTAAAGGTGAACCCCTTGGGTGACAGTTAATAATTGGAGAAAAGCCCTCTAAACTCCCTCCCTGGGTTAGATAAAATCCCCATAGGTCGCATCACCACTGAACTGACTGATCAGGGTGCTACAGTCTTAATTTGTAGTTTTCATAGAACAAATCATGAGTCGGTTGAGAGAAAGTACAGTAAAATGTCGCTATTAAGACAACCTAAAATTAAAACCGATTCTGCTTTTTAAAAAGCTAATTTAGACGGTTTCAGATATCTATGTGTTTTCACACCCCGTGTCCTCTAATCAGTGACAACCTTTAGGAGTGTATAAAAGTGGTCTTACAGGCCCAAAGGTGGTCTTAATATAGGAGTTTAACTGTTGTTTACACAAAATTTCTTTTGCATACATGTATATTACCCCAAAAACCTAGATTGAGGGTACGAGCGAGATTTGTCCAAATGAGACTGTGCGTTTGTTTGATTTGAGGTTTAACGTCCCTGTCAACACTTTAAAGGTCATTTTGGAGACTTTGCTTCCAATTTTGTGGGACTTTTACCCGACATTGAGATGAAATGACAGCTAAAGCCCTGTTGCCCAATGAAACCAATAGGGTTTATTAGCATGGATGGTAATTCTCTCACTTCCACTGATTCAAGAAGGGCTGATTGTTCGTTTCTGGTGAAAGAATGTGCACTGAACTGGTTAACCGCTTACATATAAGCCTGCCCAGGAAAAGTGTGGATAGGTAAACTGACTGGCTCAAGAATGACCTTAAATAGTGTTGTCTGGGCCGTCTAACTCCAATACAAACAAAAAAACAGTACATAAATGTTTGTCTTTTCTGATTTTCTAATAATTGATTATTTTATAGGTACAAGTCTTTATATACATGTAGTTCAAACAATTTGACATGACACTGACCTTTATGCAAGGAATGATTTAGTCAATGTTATCCCAAAATACATCGGTTTTCGTAAACTTCTCATGGATTTTCGGCATCTCATGAATTGGGACCCATTCACAGACCTCGATGTATTGAATAACAATATCGCCATCTTTGGGAGACAGCGAAGATAAATACATGCATTCTGTCAGGTGCAAAATTATGGTAATAGAATTCACCAATCTCATGTCAATTTGTTCGAACTATACCCAATAGTGTGTTTAAAATAGCTTGTTTCATACGTGGTGAACCGGATAGAAGACAAATCTATATCGTCATAGAAGCATCAAACCATTCACAGATGTTTCCCATGGACCCTTTTGATTTTCGTGGTCAAGGGTCAAATGTCAAGGTCACAAAGGACTTGATGTTAAAAACCTTGGGAACAGGAAAAAAGGGCAAAAAAATAAACATTGAAGCATCAAGCCTGCCAAAAATAATAAAAACAATAATGATAATAATAATAGCAATAATAATGTTTCCCATGAAGTGAGGATGAAACCTTTTTATTTTCAAGGTCAAAGGTCAAGGTCACAATGGACTTGACATTAAAAAGCTTGTGAACAGGACAGAAGACAAAGCTATCATCACATAAGTATCAAATCTTCCACAAATGTTCCCCATTGAGAAAGGATGACCCCTATTGATTTTCAAGGTCAAGGGTCAGTGTCTCCAGGTCACAATGGACTTGAAATTTAAAACCTTGTGAACAGGAAAGAAGATTAAGCAATTATCACAGCTCTAGGTATAAAATTTAATTTCTTCCACAAATGTTTCCCTAGGAGAGAGAATGAATCCTATTGATTTTTAAGGTCAATGGGTCATAGGTCTAGGTCACAATGGAATTGATATTTAAAACCTTGTGAACAGGATAGAAGACAAAGCAACTATCTTTGGATAGTCAAACCGTCCACAAATGCACCCCATGGAGGAGAACCCTATTGATTTTCAAGGTCAAGGTCACAATGGATTTGACATTAAAACCTTGTGAAGGGGTTAGAACTTAGAAGACAAAGAAATCATCACATAAGCATCAAAGGTATTTAGGTAATCTGTAATGCTTTATAGGTCTAGCATTTTCCGCCAGCCTCAGTGGCTCAGTCGGACTGGTTATCAGGAGGACGCGGATTCAACTCCCGCGGGGGTCGGCAACATTCTCTCGTGGAGATTGATCATGAAATCTTTTCTACAGTCATTCTCTCCCTTCCGCTGATTCAAGAAGGGCAGTTGTCAGTTTCTGGCGAAAGAACATGCACTGTACTGGTTAACCGCTTACGTATAAGCCTGCCCAGGAAAGTGTTTAGAGGTAAACTGACCGGCTCAAAAATGACCTAAATAGTGTTGACTGGACCGTAAAACTCCAATACAAACAAACAAATCTTACATTTTCCAACTGGATTTAGATGTTGATGTTGTATGCAGTTGCTTGCATTGTTTTGTGTAATGAGGAGTTCAAAAGAATACCATAATTATATACATTTTGTAGAAGAGAGAATGTTTCAAAGGGGTGGTGAGTGATTGTGTCAGTGCAGTGTCTGTAATGGATATATACATCAGACTCACATTGACAGCTTCATTCACTATCTCATAATCTTCATTCCGACTGAACTCTTGATTGATTAAATGTGGGATTTTAAATGTTTTAATACTAAATACAAAGGCATTTAGAACCACAGGAGTATATGTGTGCCTATAGAGTCTTCATGGATTCTTCTAAAAGGAGCAGCACTTAAAGGTAGATCTTTTGAGGAGGACAAAAACAGCACGGTATTAATTTGTTTCTCAAGGGCATGGCTCCAATTCTTACTATTTTGGAATCATTCCTTGAAAACACAGGAGCCGTAGATAGCATCAATACATGCCTAAATAGGCTACCATTCAATAAGTCACCTTCTGGTTGCCCATTGAAGACAAAACAAAAAGGATCAATGTTTAGACCCGGAAGGCCTATACAGAAACCCTCTCCTCAAAATGAAACAGAATTTCTACATGTCAGAGTAAGGGAATGCTTGTTAAGTTGCTGTTCATTTACTTTAATAGATCCTTCATCCAAAAAGTGATATCAACCATTGTTTATTGTTTGTTTTTAGCTCACCTGAGCATGAATTGCTCAAGATGAGCCATTGTGATCACTATGTGACGTTTGTCGTCTGTCTGTCCTTCCACAATTTCTACTTAGCCAATTTCAGAATTATTTCACACAAATGTAGTAGGTCATATAATGGTCTTGCGCCAAACTTATGAACAGCAGAGGTCCGGTTTATATGCTCTGCAGGTTGTCTCATGGTGCTCTACATATCTGGGAAGTTCAAAGAAAATATCTCAAATGGTATCAAAATTATGGAGCGGACGTGCAGATATAACATAATATTCCGCCACTTCTTTAGTGACAGGGCATAAAAAGGATTACTACTGAACATTTGTTCAACTTATTTTATCATAGAACGCAAGAAAATGTTTGCGCTATAAACTTTCAAATTTCACTGGCGACCCTTTTTCAAATATTAAAGGAATTGCCTTTTTGTCAACCGTCTGCGAACTAACACCAGTATGGTGTTACATTGCAAAAAGGCAATATTATTCGACTTGTAGCTAGGCGGTTGCTAGGCTAGACCATCAGAACAATATCCGCTCCGGATCTCCTGAACCCTTTGATAGATTTTTATTAAACTTTGGTCAAATATTTCTTTCAGTGAGCTGATGTGCAAAACCCATAAATTAACCATGCCAACTCAAGGTCAAGGACACATTTGGAGGTCAAGTGCTTAAAACTTTGAATTTTGTGTCCGTTCCATATCTCCTTTACCCCTGCTAGGATTCACTTTAAACTTTGGTCAATTATACACCTCAGTGAGCTAATTTGCAGAACCCATAAATGAACCATGCTGACTGAAGGTTAAGGTCATACTTGAAGCTCACAATTTTTATTAAACTTTGGTCAAATATCCCCCTCAGTGGGCTGATGTGCACAACCCATAAATGAGCCATGCCGACTCATGGTCAAGGTCACATTTCAATTTCAAGGCCATGAGATTAAAACTTTGAATTTTGTGTCCGCTCCATATCTCCTTTACCCCTCAAAGGTTTTTTCTTTAAACTTTGGTCTATTATCCCCCTCAGTGAGCTTATGTACAGTGCCCATAAATGAATCATGCCAACTCCAGATCAAGGTCACACTTGAAGATCACAAGTTTGAAACTTTCATATCTCCTTTACCCTTGAAATGGATATTCATTAAACTGTGGTCAATTATCCCCCTCAATGGGCTGACATGCACAATCCTTAAATGAACCGTGCTGACTCAAGGTCAAGGTCACACACGAAGGGGACAACTGAATTTGTGTCCGTTCCATATCTCCTTTACCCCTTGAAGGATTTTCATGAAACTTTGGGCAAGTATCTTCCTCGTTGAGCTGATTTGCAGAAGCCATAAATTAACCATGCTGACTCAAGGTCAAGGTCACATTTGAAGATCACAAGTTTTTTTGTGTGTCACTTACTCTCCTTCACCCCTCAAAGGATTTTCATTAAAATTTGGTCGAATATCCCCTCATTGAGCTGATGTGCAGAACTCAAAAATAAACCATGCCAACATTATGGTGTTCTACGGTAGAAAGGCAACATTCTTAAACTTGTGGCTGAGTATTTGCTAGCATTGAACATCTCAATACTGTCATAAGGCAATGATTCCAAATTTGACTGGCGATCCATTTTGAAATATACAAACAATCGCCCGTTTGTCAATCCTAAACGAACCATAAAACACCAGTGTGGTGTCATATGGTTGGAAGGCAACATAAATAAACTTATAGCTTGGCTACATATTACATCTGAACACTGTCTAAAGGCGATGATTCCAAATATGACAGCGATCCATTTTGAAATATACAAACAAGGTCCCTCTTGTCAACCATAAACGGACTATTGAACACCAATATGGTGTTCTGTGGTAGGAAGGCAACATTATTAAACTTGTATCTAAGCATTTCTAAGATACAAAATCTGAACACTGTCCAAAGGCAATGAATCTTAATTTGACTGGCGACCCATTTTGAAATATACAAACAAGGTCCCTTTTGTCAACCATATACAGACTAATTAGACACCATTATAGTGATCTGTGGTAAGAAACTGATAGCTTAGCATTTGCTAGCAAAGAACATCTTAACACTGTCCTACGGTAATGATTCCAAATTTTACAGTGATCCATTTTGAAATATACAAACAGTCGCCCTTTTGTCAAGCATAAACGAAAATAAATTAAACACCGGAAAGGTGTTCTCTGTTCTATGGTAGAGAGGCAACATTATTAAACTTGTAGCTTAGCACATGCTAGAATAGAGTGAGTTAGTGTTTGAGTTTTACGTCCAACCAACAGCTAAGGTCATACGGGGACTGGATCTCTGTTTAAAGACTCATCGAAAAGTCTGGAGAAGCTCGGGATCCCTGGTTTACAAGGCGAGTAGTGTAACCACAACAACAACTACTACTTCTACTACTACTACTACTACTTCTTCTTCTTCTACTACTACTACTACTACTACTACTACTACTACTACTTCTCCTACCACTACTACTACTACTACTACCACTACTACTACTACTCCTTCTACTACTGTTACTACTACTTCTTCTACTGTTACTACTACTAATTTACTAGTACTACACCTACTTAAAAGGTAACTATTATTAATTTTTCTATTTTTACTTGTACTTCTACTGTTACTAATACTTCTTCTGCTACTACTACTACTACTACTTCAACTGTTACTTCTACTGCTACTACTACGACTACTACTGCTGCTTTTACTTCTCCTGCTGTTACTACTACTACTTCTACCACTACTACTTCATCTACATCTACTGTCCCTACTGCTACTTCTGCTACTACTTCTACTACTTCTACTGTTACTACAACTACTACTTCCACTGCTACTACTACTACTACTGCTACTACTTCAACAATAACTACTACTACTACTTCTACCACTACTACTACTTCTTCTTCTATTACTACTTCTACTACTACTACTTCTATTACTACTACTGCATCTACAACTTCTACTGTTACAACTACTAATTTACTAGTACTATATCTACTTAAAAGGTTACAATTATTAATTTTCCTATTTTTACTTGTACTTCTACTGTTACTTATACTACTTTTGCTACTACTACCACTACTACTACTTCTACAGTTACTACTGCTACTTCTACTACTACTGCTACCACTACTTCTACAGTTACTACTACTACCACAACTACTACTACTGCTTCTTCTGCTGCTACTTATACTACTACTACTACTGTTACTACTACTACTACTTCTGCAACTACAACTCCTACTTCTACTTTTACTACTACTACTTCTACTGTTACAACTACTACTTCTGCAACTACAACTACTACTTCTACTTTTACTACTACTACTACTACTATTACTACTACTACTACTACTACTTCTACTGTTACTACAACTACTACTTCTATACTTTGAAAGTTAAAGTTAAGTACTGTTACTACTTCTACTACTACTACTAGTATTACTACTACTACTTCTACTACTTCTCATACTACTAAATCTACTCTTACTACTTCTTCTACTGTAAATAATACTACTTCTACTACTACTACTACTGTTACTACTACTACTACTACTACTACTACCTCTACTGCTACTTCTACAGTTACTACTGCTACTTCTACTACTACTACTACTTCTACTGTTACTACAAATACTCTTACAACTTCTACTTCTACCGTTACCACTACTACTTCTACTTCTACTTCATCTGTTACTACTACTACTACTACTACTACTTTTTCTTCTACTGCTACTGTCCATACTACTACTTATACTACCACTACTACTTCTACTGTTACTATTACTACTTCTTCTACTACTACTGCTACTACTACTACTATTACTACTACTACAACTTCTGCTACTACTCTTCTTCTATTGCTACTATTACTACTAATTCTACTCCTACTACCACATCTGCTACTACTACTACTAGTGTCCTATTACTACTACTACTACTACTACTGCTATTACTGTTTAAACTGCTTCTTCTACTACTACTACTTCTTTTACTTCTACTGCCCTACTACTACTCCTACTACTACTACTGCTACTACTCCTATTACTGCTACTACTTCTACTACAACAACTACTACTACTACTTCTACTGCTACTACTACTACCACTTCTACTACTGCTACTACTAGTTCTACTACTAATTCCACTACGACTGTTACAATTACTACTGCTTCTACTACTACTGTTACTACTTCTACTACTACTACTACTACTATTACTACTGCTACTACTTCTACTACTACTACTACTACTACTATTACTACTACTTCTTCTTCTGTTACCACTACTACTACTTCTATTACTACTGCTACTTCTTTGTTACTACTTCTTTTTATACTAGTACTGCATCAAATACTACTACTACTACTAATTCTACTTCTACTGCTACTTTTTCTACTACTACTACTACTACTACTACTACTACTACTACTACTTCTTCTTCTACTGCTACTATTTCTACTACTACTACTACTACTACTACTACTACTACTACTACTACTAGTACTGCTACTACTACTTCTACATTTTTTACTTCTACTACTATTACTAGTACTGCTATTACTTCAACAATAACATCTATTTCTACGACTACTACTACTACTACTACTACTACTACTACTACTTCTCCTACCACTACTACTACTACTACTACTATTCCTTCTACTACTATTACTACTACTACTTCAACTGTTACTACTACTAATTTACTAGTGCTACACCTACTTAAAAGGTAACTAATATTAATTTTCCTATTTTTACTTGTACTTCTACTGTTACTAATACTACTTTTGCTACTACTTCTAACACCACTACTTCTACTTCTACAGTTACTACTGCTACTTATACTTCTGCTGCTACTACTACTTCTACTGTTACTACTGCTACTTCTACTGTTACCACTACTACTACTTCTACTGCTACCACAACTATTACTACTGCTATTACTGCTGCTACTTCTTCTACTTCTACTTCTTCAACTACTACTTCTGCAACTACAACTACTACTCCTACTACTTTTACTACTTCTACTTCTACTTCTACTGTTACTACTACTACTGCTTCTACTACTACTTCTACTGTCACTACTAATACTACTTCTACTCTTTGAAAGTTAAAGTTAAGTACTGTTACTACTTCTACTACTACTACTACTGCTGCTACTATTACTACTACTACTTCTACTACTACTCTTACTACTTCTTCTACTACTACTTCTACTGTTCTGGCGAAAGAATGTGCACTGTACTGGTTAACCGCTTACGTATAAGCCTGTCCAGGAAAGTGTTGATAGGTGAACTGGCCGGCACAAAAATCACCTAAATAGTGTTGACTGGGCCGTTAAACTCCAATGCAAACAAACAAACAAAACTTTTACTGTTACTAATACTTCTTCTTCTACTACTTCTACCACTACTGCTACTTCTGCAGTTAATACTGCTACTTCTACTACTACTACTTCTACTGTAACTACAACTACTTCTTCTACTTCTACTGTTACCACTACTTCTACTACTACTACTTCATCTGTTACTACTACTGCTACTACTACTTCTACTTCTTCTTCTACTCATACTGTCCATACTACTACTTCTTCTACTACTTCTACCACTACTACTTCTACTGTTACTATTACTACTACTACTACTACTACTACTACTACTTCTACTGCTACCCTTACTGCTAAATCTACTCTTACTGCTTCTTCTACTGTTAATAATACTACTTCTACTACTACTACTACCACTACTGCTACTTCTACATTTACTACTGCCATTTCTACTACTACAACTTCATCTGTTACTACTACTACTACTACTTCTTCTACTGCTACTGTCCATACTACTACTTATACTACCACTACTACTTCTAGTGTTACTATTACTACTTCTACTACTACTACTACTACTACTACTATTACTACTACTACAACTTTTGCTACTACTCTTCTTCTACTGCTACTATTACTCCTAATTCTACTCCTACTACCACTTCTACTACATCTGCTACTACTACTACTACTACTACTACTACTACTACTACTTCTACTACTGCTTTTACTGTTTAAACTGCTACTTCTACTACTTCTACTTCTACTGCCCTACTACTACTTCTACTACTACTACTTCTACTACTCCTATTACTGCTACTACTACTACTACTACAACTACTACTACTACTTCTTCTGCTACTACTACTACCACTTCTACTACTGCTACTACTTGTTCTACTACTAATTCCACTACGACTGCTACAATTACTACTACTTCTACTGCTTCTGTTACTACTACTTCTACTACAACAACTACTACTACTACTATTACTACTACTTCTACTGTTACCACTACTACTTCTACTGTTACCACCACTACTACTACTTCTATTACTACTGCTACTTCTACTGTTACTACTTTTTTTACTAGTACTGCATCTACTACTACTACTCCTACTAATTCTACTTCTACTGCTACTTTTTCTACTACTACTACTACTACCACTACTTCTACTACTTCTACTACTACTACTTCTACTGCTACTATTTCTACTACTACTACTACTACTACTACTACTACTACTACTACTACTTCTACTACTACTACTACTACTTCTTCTACTACTTCTTCTACTACTCCTTTTACTACTTCTACTACTACTACGACTACTACTACAACTACTACTACTTCTACTACTACTACTACTACTACTACTACTACTACATCTTCTACTTCTACTACTACTACTACTATTATTTGTACTGCTACTACTTCTATTACTACGACTACTACTACTTCTACCACTTCTACTACTACTACTAGTACTACTGAATCTACAATTTCTACTTTTACAACTACTAATTTACTAGTACTACATCTACTTAAAAGGTTACTATTATTAATTTTCCTATTTTTACTTTTACTTCTACTGTTACTAATACTACTTTTGCTACTACTACTACTACCACTACTACTACTTCTACAGTTACTATTGCTACTTCTACTTCTACTGCTACTACTACGTCTACTGTTACTACTACTACTTCTACTACTGCTACTTCTACTGTTACCACTACTACTACTTCTACTAATAACACAACTATTACTACTGCTTCTACTTATACTGCTGCTACTTCTTCTACTTCTACTACTTCGACTACTAATTCTGCAACTACAACTACTACTACTACTTTTACTACTACTACTACTTCTACTGTTACTACTACTACTGTTTCTACTACTACTTTTACTGTAACTACTAATACTACTTCTATTCTTTGAAAGTTAAAGTTAAGTACTGTTACTACTTCTACTACTACTTCTACTGCTACTATTACTACTACTACTTCTACTACTGTTCTGGCGAAAGAATGTGCACTGTACTGGTTAACCGCTTACGTATAAGCCTGTCCAGGAAAGTGTTGATAGGTGAACTGACCGGCACAAAAATGACCTAAATAGTGTTGACTGGGCCGTTAAACTCCAATACAAACAAACAAACAAAACTTCTACTGTTACTAATACTTCTTCTTCTACTACTTCTACCACTTCTGTTTCTTCTACATGTACTACTACTACTTCTACTACTACTACTTCTTCTGATACTACAACTACTTCTACTACTTCTACTTCTACTGTTACCACTACTACTACTTCATCTGTTACTACTACTGCTACTACTACTACTTCTACTTATTCTTCTACTTTTACTGTCCATACTACTACTTCTTCTACTACCTCTACCACTACTACTTCTACTGTTACTATTACTACTTCTACTACTACTGCTACTACTACTACTATTACTACTACTACAATTTCTGCTACTAGTCTTCTTGTACTGCTACTGTTACTACTACTTCTACTCCTACTACCACTTCTACTACTTCTACTACTACTACTACTGCTACTACTACTACTACTACTACTACTACTACTACTACTACTATTTTTACTGCTGTTACTGTTTAAACTGCTACTTCTACTAGTACTACTTCTACTTCTACTGCCCTACTACTACTTCTACTACTACTGCTACTGCTCCTACTACTACTTCTACTACTTCTACTAATACTACTTCAACTACTACTACTACTACTACTAGTAGACATTTTTCACGAAGACCGAATTAGGACTTCGAAGATCGAGAACGGAGTATACACGCTGGGATATTCTCAACGCGACCTTTAACTATAATTTACCCGTTATAAAAGACGTATCTAGCAAAGCGTAGAAAATCAGTGTAGTGACCCAAGAGAACTTGCCTGATTTTGTTTTGTTTGATTTGAGGTTTAACGTCCCCGTCAACACTGTAAAGGTCATTTTGGAGACGTTGCTTCCAATTTTGTGGGACTTTTACCCGACACGGAGATGAAATGACATCTTAAGCCCTGCCGCCCAATGAAACCAACATGGTTTATAAGCATGGACGGGCCGACTCGCACTGCTTTGCCTGGACAGGCTTAGATCCTCTAAGCAGTTTACCAGTACTCGTTTGTGGGTCGGTTTCAGCTCTGCGTGGAAGCATCATGCAGCCCATCTATTTCTTCAAGCCCCTATGGGCGGGGGCGAAAGAACTTGCCTGAACATTTTACAATGGAACTCACCTGATGAGAGTGAGTGAGTGTTTGAGTTTTACGTCCCATCAACAGCTAAGGTCATACGGAGACGGGACCTCGGTTTAAAGACTCATCCGAAAGTCTGGAGAAGCCCGGGATCGATCCTGCGACCCCTGGTATACAAGGCGAGTAGCTTAACCACTACTGATCACCTGATGCGAAAACATACAAAAATGAATCTGGGTTGCTTTGTCCTATTTTTCATTGTTTCAGTTATGCTGACTCAAAATTAAATATTCTCTTAAAATAATAAAAAAAGAAGAATGGAATGGAGTTTTGTTTGTTTGTTCGATTTGAGGTTTAACGTCCGAGTCAACACCGTAAACGTCATTTTGGAGACGTTGCTTCCAATTTTTTAGGGATTTTACCCGACAATGAGATCCCTGCCGCCGAATTGAACCAAGTGGGATAATATGCATCGACGTACCGACTCGCACCACTTTTCCTGGGCAGGCTTAGAACCTCTAAGTAGTTTACCAGTACCAATGTGCGGTCGGTTACAGCTCTTGCGTGAAAGCATCATGCAGCCAAATCTATTTCTTCAAGCCCCGATGGGTGGGAGCCAAAATGGAATGAAGTAATCTAATATTACGGCGCTTCTATCATGCAATTAACCAGTTTATCATATTTACTACAAAATACTATACGTATTTGCTATGTTTTTACTGAGATTTTTCAATTGCTGGCTAGGGTTTTCCAAAAGACTTTTCATTATGACAACACGCCAATTCAAATATATGTGTAAAGTTTTACAACCAAAAACTGATTTTGTTAGATAAAAATCCTGATATTTTTCATGCTACCACTAAAACATAGATTGTGGGTACACGTTAGAACTGCCTTGGCAAAGCGATCCTAACAAGTACCCACAATCTATGTTTTTGAGCAGAAACAAGAAAATTAATGTATACCCCTGTAAACCCCAGTTTTACTGCAAATACGGGCGGTTTAAGGGAGATGGTTTAAAGGGGTCAAAATGATATAGACATGTTTTCGTAATGGGAGCATATTCGCTGCTTTATGATTACGATCCTGAAAAACTAATAGCTAATACAAATCACAGTATATGTGCTGACACATATTATGATGATTAGTATAATGATATTTCACCTTGTCGACCGGAGAGGTCATCATTACGAAAATACACCTATGCAAATAGAATGTAATTTTAACCCGTAAACCCGAACGTTTTCAAATGAAAAAAACAAACAACAACAAAAAAAAAAAAACAAAAAAACAACAAACAAATCAATGTTTTCCCTATTACGGCACAAACACACAAACTATGGGTACTTTTTAAACCGCCTCGATTCCGCGGTTCTCACGAGTACCTTGAGTCTACGTTTGATAGTAGAAAAAAGAAAGAAAAATAACGTTTATTTACCCCCGTAAACCCCAGTTTATATTTTCTTGTCAACTTGGATCATTTATTTTAGTGCTAAGTTTTGAACATATTTGAGGGTCAATGATGACACATTTTTGTTTGTAGGGGCTAAGTCAAAACCATTAGCCCTTAAGATTCCAGTCAAAACAACTGTCGTTTGCTCTGTCGTCCGTTGGTTACTTAAAAAGTCATTGTTTGAAACAGAATGGTACATGCCCCCTCCCATCGGGGCTGGAAGAAATAGATTGGGGTGCATGATGTTGCCACGCAGAGCTGAAACCGACCGCACATGAGTACTGGTAAACTGCTTAGAGATTCTAAGTAGAAGTAAAACAAAGATCAGGAATTGATACAATTAACTTACTCCACCCATAAAAGACACCAAAGGGAAAGAAATACAAACATTAAGCGACCAGACCATAATGGAAACCTAAACAAAGGAAGGCCATAAGGACAGTTACTTTCCCACAAAATGGCCATATGGCCATCCAAAATTAAAAGACACAAGTGATACACACAGTAAGTAACAAACAACATAAATAAATCGCCACAGAAGAGCCGCCTTGGAACGGTCAGTGGAAGATTTCCACTGGGGGGCTTAAATCGATTTTACGTGGCCACAATCCTCGCCCTTACTTCCTTCGCGATTTAGACAAATAATTTGTTCAGTCCGCATGAAGGCCTCCTAACTCATCAGTGCAACATCTCCGTGAACACAGAAATCAAAGAACCACAGAGGTGAGACAACGGTGAGGACTCGACAGCAAGAAACCACTGAAATGCTGGAGCAAAAGAAAACCAACAGTTAGACTCAGTTAAGCCTGCACAGGAAAAGTGTTGCGAGCATATAAACTCTATTGGTTTCAACGAGATAATTACAAACATAATCAAAGACCATAATAAAACAGCGCATTTAAGTTTAAGTGTGTTCTTACGTTACTACACTTCCTCTCTCTCTCTCTCTCTCTCTCTCTCTCTCTCTCTCTCTCTCTCTCTCTCTCTCTCTCTCTGTCTTAAATATAATAAATACAGAAATTTATAGTGACGGATTGTGAGTGTGCTTCACATTATGGATATTATGATACCAACTTTTGTCAAAGCTTGGTAGCCACGTAGTAGAAAGTTTCGAATCTATCCGCACTGCTCTGGCATTCGGATCTGAGTGATTGTCTACTCGATTTGTAACAAAATGTCTGATATATCAAAGAGTGAAAGCATTTCACTCCGATCGAGATCAACGAAATAAGTTTAATCGCTATAGTTGCTGGACATCGTACGTTGTCGTCCCCCATCCATCGGGGATTGAAGAAATAGATGAGCTGTATTATGCGTCCAGGCAGAGTTTAAACCGCCCGCACAGAAGTACTGATAAACTGCTTAAGAGCAAATAAGCCTGTCCAGGCAAAGCGGCGCGAGTCGGACCTTCATGCTTATACACCCTTTTGGTTTCATTGGCCGACAGGGCTTGAGATGTCATTTCATCTAAAGTGTCATGTAAAAGCCCCACAAAATTGGAAGCAATGTCTCCAAAATGACTTATACAGTGTTGACGGGGACGGTAAACCTCAAATTAAACAAACAAACAGTGTGCGTTGTCTGCAAGTTCTATGCAATGCTAACGACTCGGTTGGTATTGCACTGATTGTGGTCGAAATAATTATGTCACGGTCTAGCAACCGGTTATCCTCCCAATCTACTATTTCGGGGATTTTATTTGAGTCAGAGTCAGAGGCAAACCGGGAAAATCGTCTTGAAGTTCGATAGTTTGACAGAATCACAATGGATCTGGGAACAGAATCGTATGTCACGATAACTGGTAAATCGCTTAGATGATATAAGCCTGCCCAGGCAAAGCAGTGCGAGTCGGACCGCCCATGCTTATAACTCCTTTTTGTTTAATTGAGCGGCAGGGCCTGAGATGTCATTTCATCTCAATGTTGGGTAAAAGTCCCACAAAATTGGAAGCAACGTCTCCAAAACGACCTTTACAGTCTTGACGAGAACGTTAAACTTCAACTCAAACAAACACACAAGTACTGCCTCTTTATCATTAGGTCTGTCATAGCTGTATAATATTATAAGAATCGTATATGGGTGTGAGGGGTGGATGGAAAAATCCGTCCCAAGAGACACTGTCCGGCATCACGAGGCTTGCCGAGTGATGCCGGACAGTGATCCCGAGTGACGGATTTTTCTATCCACCCCTCACACCCATATTGGATTCTTTTTCTTGCATACCTTCCATTTCTTAAAGCGGATTTTTAATGCTGCAGTCACTTCACTTCGGTTACCAACGTCCGCCATATTGTGTTTACACTGCAGGAATGTTTAGTGACGTTGCTGTGACGGCAACCTTAACGACGGCGCATACGAGGTCGTAACCAACCAGTGCATTTATCAAACACGCGATTATATTCGATTTTGGGTTGTAACACCAGGGTCAGAACATAAATTTCTATCCCAGGGTAAACTTACCGATTTCCTTGTCCGGTGTGCAAGAAAGGTCTTTATCATATGACGTCGCGTCTGAGAGTGTAATAACGCCATGTAATATTTTCGATAATTCACTAGTGGATTAAATATGCAAATTAGGTAGATAAGTCCCGTAACGTTACATGTACGACGTCCTTTACGACGTCGTGTTTCCTAGTGGCGGAATATTGACATTTTTGTAAACAATCGTGAATAAAATGCGTTTTAAATGCCATATGATAAATAGAATCTTGCATTCGTGCTTATGTATTATTGAATTTATTAAATTCGTTGAGGAAAAGCGATAAAATGCTCGGCAGAGCCTCGCATTTTATCCCTTTTCTTCAACTCTTTTAATAATTTCATTAATACATGAGTACTCATGTAAGATCCTCTATATCATCCTTATAGTTTCGAGCCTCCCTCGAGTCTCATGTCAGACGCCCAGTTCTACAACGAAAGGTTAGGCGGCTTACTCCGGGTACTCCGGTTTTCGCCCTTGTTTTTGGTTGACGATCGGCTCTAAACTTGGGAAATAATCTTGAAAGGGTCGTAGAAATAATAAAAACAAAATATTTCGTCATTGGCTTTTATTCAACTGGATACGGATTTTAGATATAGGAACAAATAACTTTGAGATGATCCCAGCTGATAAAGTCCATTTCCATCTCCTAAGTCCGTTCTCCGTCTTCGTGAAAAATGTCTACTACTACTACTACTACTACTACTACTACTACCACTACTATGACCGCTACTATTACTTCTACTACTACTTCCACTACGACTGCTTCTACCACTACTACTTCTACTACTACCGATACAACTACTACTACTACTACTATTACTACTTCTACTTCTACAACTCCTACTGTTACTACTACTACTTCTACTACTACTACGTCTGCTTTTACTGTCCCTACCACTACTACTACTACTACTACTACTACTACTTCTACTACTGCTGCTATTACTACTACTACTGCTACTACTACGACTACTGCTACTACTACTACTTCTACTTCTACTACTACTACTACTACTACTACTACTACTTCTACTATTACTGTTTAAACTGCTACTTCTACTAGTAGTACTGCTACTACTTCAACAATAACTTTTACTACTTGTACTACTGCTTCTACTACTACTACTACTACTTCTTCTGATTCTACTTCTACTACTACTACTAGTACTATTTCTACTACTATTTCTACAACTTCTACAACTTCTACTGTTACAACTACTAATTTACTTGTACTACATCTACTTAAAAGGTTAATATTATAAATTTTCCTATTTTTTACTTGTACTTCTACTGTTACTAATACTACTTATGCTACTACTACTACTACCACTACTACTACTTCTACAGTTACTACTGCTACTTCTATTACTACTGTTACTACTACTTCTACTGTGACTACTACTACTGCTACTTCTACTGTTACTAATTCTACTTCTACTACTTCTGTACTGTTACTACTACTACTACTACTACTACTACTACTACTACTACTACTACTACTGCCACTAATACTACTACTACTACTACTACTACTTCTTCTACTACAATTTTACGACTACTTCTACTACTACTTCTACTACTACTTCTACAGTTACTACCACTACTACTACTTCTACTACTACAACCACAACTACTACTACTGCTTCTTCTGCTGCTACTTATACTACTACTACTACTGTTACTACTACTACTTCAACTAATACTTCTGCAACTACAACTACTACTTCTACTTTTACTACTACTAACTACTACTACTACTACTACAACTACTTCTACTTCTACTGTTACCACTACTTCTGCTACTACTACTTCATCTGTTACTACTACTGCTACTACTACTTCTACGTTTTCTTCTACTTCTACTGTCCATACTACTACTTCTTCTACCACTACTACTTCTACTGTTACTATTACTACTTCTACTACTACTACTACTGCTACTACTACTATTACTACTACTTCAATTTCTGCTACTACTCTTCTTCTACTGCTACTATTACTACTACTTCTACTCCTACTACCACTTCTACTACTACTACTACTGCTACTACTACTATTACTACTACTACTACTACTACTACTTTTACTGCTGTTACTGTTTAAACTGCTACTTCTACTAGTACTACTTCTACTTCTACTGCCCTACTACTACTACTACTTCTACTACTACTACTGCTACTGCTCCTACTACTACTTCTACTACTACTAATACTACTTCAACTACAACTACTACTACTGCTACTATTACTTCTACTACTACTTCCACTACGACTACTACAACTACTACTACTTCTACTACTACTGATACAACTACTACTACTACTACTATTACTACTTCTACTACTCCTACTGTCACTACTACTACTTCTACTACTACTACGTCTGCTTTTACTGTCCCTACCACTACTTCTACTGCTATTACTACTTCTACTACTGCTACTACTAAGACTACTGCTACTACTACTACTTCTACTTCTACTACTACTACTACTACATCTACTATTACTGTTTAAACTGCTACTACTACTAGTAGTACTGCTACTACTTCAACAATAACTTCTACTACTAGTACTACTGCTTCTACCACTACTACTTCTACTACTTCTTCTACTACTACTTCTACTACTACTACTACTACTACTACTATTTTTACTACTCCTTCTACAACTTCTACTGTTACAACTACTAATTTACTTGTACTACATCTACTTAAAAGGTTACTATAATTAATTTTCCTATTTTTACTTGTACTTCTACTGTTACTAATACTACTTATGCTACTACTATTACTACCACTACTACTACTTCTACAGTTCCTACTGCTACTTCTATTACTACTGCTACTACTACTTCTACTGTTACTACTACTACTTCTACTACTGCTACTTCTACTGTTACTACTACTACTTCTACTACTTCTGTACTGTTACTACTTCTACTACGACTACTTCTACTACTACTTCTACTACTACTTCTACAGTTACTACTACTACTACTACTACTACTACTGCCACAACTACTTTTACTGCTTCTTCTGCTGCTACTTATACTACTACTACTACTGTTACTACTACTACTTCAACTAATACTTCTGCAACTACAACTACTACTTCTACTTTTACTACTACTAACTACTACTACTACAACTACTTCTACTTCTACTGTTACCACTACTTCTGCCACTACTACTTCATCTGTGACTACTACTGCTACTACTACTTCTACGTCTTCTTCTACTTCTACTGTCCATACTACTACTTCTTCTACTACTTCTTCTACCACTACTACTTCTACCGTTACTATTACTACTTCTGCTACTACTACTTCTGCTACTACTACTATAACTACTTCTACAATTTCTGCTACTACTCTTCTTCTACTGCTACTATTACTACTACTTCTACTCCTACTACCACTTCTACTACTACTACTGCTACTACTACTACTACTACTACTACTACTACTACTACTACTTCTTCTACTGCTGTTACTGTTTAAACTGCTACTTCTACTAGTACTACTTCTACTTCTACTGCCCTACTACTACTACTTCTACTACTACTACTGCTACTGCTCCTACTACTACTTCTACTACTACTAATACTACTTCAACTACTACTACTACTACTACTACTACCACTACTACTACTGCTACTATTACTTCTACTACTACTTTCACTACGACTACTACAACTACTACTACTTCTACTACTACTGATACAACTACTACTACTACTACTATTAGTACTTCTACAACTCCTACTGTCACTACTACTACTTCTACTACTACTACGTCTGCTTTTACTGTCCCTACCACTACTTCTACTGCTGCTATTACTACTTCTACTACTGCTACTACTAAGACTACTGCTACTACTACTACTTCTACTTCTTCTACTACTACTACTACTTCTTCTACTATTACTGTTTAAACTGCTACTACTACTAGTAGTACTGCTACTACTTCAACAATAACTTCTACTACTAGTACTACTGCTTCTACCACTACTACTACTACTACTTCTTCGCTTACTACTTCTACTACTACTACTATTTTTACTACTCCTTCTACAACTTCTACTGTTACAACTACTAATTTACTTGTACTACATCTACTTAAAAGGTTACTGTTATTAATTTTCCTATTTTACTTGTACTTCTACTGTTACTTATACTACTTATGCTACTACTATTACTACCACTACTACTACTTCTACAGTTACTACTGCTACTTCTATTACTACTGCTACTACTACTTCTACTGTTACTACTACTACTTCTACTACTTCTGTACTGTTACTACTTCTACTACTACTACTACTACTACTACTGCCACTATTACTGCTACTACTACTACTTCTACTACTACTCTTACGACTACTTCTACTACTACTTCTACTGTTACTAATACTACTGCTTCTACTACTACTACTACTACTACTACTACTACTACTACTACTTCTACTACTACTACCACTACTGCTACTTCTACAGTTACTACTGCTACTTCTACTTCTTCTACTGTTACTCATCAATCATGTAACTTAGCGTTTGCTAGCATATTACATCTGAACACTGTCCAAAGGTGATGATTCTAAATTATACTGGCGATCCAATTTGAAATATACAAACAATCGCCCTTTTGTGAACCATTAACGAACTATTAAACACCAGTATTGTGTTCTGTGGTAGGAGGGCAACATAATTAAACGTGAAGCTTAGCATTTTCTGGCATAGAACATCAGATCATTGTCCAAAGGCGATGATTTCAAGTTGGACAGCGATCGATTTTGAATGATACAATCAAGGTCCCTTTTGTCAACCATAGAAGCCTCCATGATGTAGTGGTTACGCTACTCGCCTTGTAAACCAGGCGTCGCATGATAGATCCGGGGCATCTGCAGACTTTCGGGTGAGCCTTAAAACTGAGGTCCCGTCTCTGTATGACCTTCGCTGTTGGAGGGACGTAACTCTCAAATACTCGCTCACTCACTCTTTAGGCAACCATAAACGAACTATTTAACACCAGTATGGTGCTCTGTGGAAGGAACGCAACATGTTTAAATTTGTAGCTTTGCGTTTGCTAGGATAGCACATCTTAGCACTGTCCTAAGGCAATAAGTCCAGACTTGACTGGCGATCCACTTTGAACAGTCGTCCGTTTGTCAACCATTAACGGATTATTTAACACCAGTATTGTGTTCTATGGTAGGAAGGCAACATTATTAAACTTATAGCTTAACATTTGCTAGCATAGAACACCTGAACACTGTCAAAAGACAATGATTCTAAATTTGGCTGGCGATCCATTTTGAAATATACAAGCAATCGCCCTTTTTGTCAACCATAAACGAACTATTTTACACCAGTATGGTGTTCTATGTCAGGAAGGCAACATTATTAAACTTACAGCTTAGCCTTTTGCTAACTCGGAACATCTCAACACTGTCAAAAGGCAATGATTCCAAATTAGACTGGCGATCCATTTTGAAATATACAAGCAATTTTGTCAACCATTAAACGAACACTGTCCAAAGATAACGGTTCAAACTGTTACTGACTATCCATTTTGATATATACAAACAATCGCCCTTTTGTCAACCACAAACGAATTATTAAACACCATTAGTATTTTTTTTGTAGCAGCAAGACAGTATGAAACTTGGAGCTCAGCATTTTCTAGCATAGAACATTAGAACATGGTCCAAATGTCGATGACATACTAATCTAAAATTGTAGCTTAGCATTTGCTAGCATATTACAACTCAGCACTGTCACTGTCCAAAGGCGATGATTCCACATTTGACAGCGATCCATTTTTAAACATATAAACAAGGTCCCTTAAACGAACCATTTAACACCAGTGTGGCGTTATATAGTAGGAAGAGTTATTTATCAAAATTTGTAGCTTTGCATTTGCTTGCACAGAACATCTGAACACGGTCCAAAGGAAATTAATTAATTACTAATTTGACTGGCGATCCATTTTGAAATATAAAAACGATCGTCCGTTTGCCAACCATATACGAACTATTTAACACCAATATGGTGTTCTATGGTAGTTAGGCAACATTATTAAACTTATAGCTTAGTTTTTTTTTCTAGCATAGGTCATTTGAACACTGTCAAAAGGGAATGGTTCCAAATTTGACTGGCTGTCCGTTATGAAATATACAAACAATCGTCCTATATTAACGAACTAATAAACACCGGTATGGTGTTCTATGGAAGGAAGGCAACATTATTAACCTTAAAACTTAGCAATTGTTAGCAACGAACATCTGAACACTGTCAAAAGGGAGTTATTCCGAATTTGACTGGCGATCCATTTTGAAACATGTAAACAATGGCCCTTTTGTCAACCATAAACGAACTATTTAACACCATTATAGTGTTCTATAGTAGGCACGCATACTTATCAATCTTGTAGCTTAGCATTTCTAGCATCAGAAGCTCAGCTGGACAACAACTGTTCAACAATCGCATTTTTCTCGACCACCAACGAACTAAAAAATATTTATATGGCGTTATATGGCATCAACACAATGCTTATAAACTTATAAGTTAGCATTAGCTAGAAGTGGACACCAGAAGAAAATTCAAAATCAATGATAACAAATATGACTGGCGATCCATTTTGAAATAATATACGGTCGCCTCTTTGTCAACCATCTATGAACTAGCTAACACTAATAATGCGTTATATGGCAATGTTATTTAACTTGTAGTCTGTTGTTCGCTAGCATGGATCATTGAAACAAGATCAAAAGACAATGATTCAAAATTGGACTGGCGATCCATTTTGAAATGTTCAACAATCGCCTCTTTGTCAACAATCTACGAACAACCTAACATTAATATGGCACTGAGGCATTGCCAATAAACTTATCAGTAAGCATTAGCTAGAACTGGGCACTAGAACAATAACTGGGGCCAATGATTCCAATATTGAACTGGCGATCCATTTTGGAATTGTCACCGCTCACCTCTTTGTCGGGTGTCTACGAATTAGGTAACAATAAATGGTTTTGTATGGCATGTTATTAAACCTGTAGCTTAACGTTCACTTACATTGAATATCGTAACAATATCAAAAGTTAATGTTTCCAAATCGCTTTTTCGTAATATTCAACATTCGAATTTTTGTCAACCATCTCCGAACTAGACAACATTTATATGGCGTTAAGACAATGCTTATGAACTTGAAGCTTCGCATTAGCTGGAAACTATTCCAAATTGGTCTGCTAACATTGATGGGGCGTTATATGGCAATGAGACAATGCTTGTACACTTATAGCTAAGCATTAGCTAGAATTTGACATCAAAACAATATTCGAGGTCATTTATTCCGTATCGGACTAGCGAGCCATTTTGAAGTATTCAACGCTCGCATCTTGTCAGCCGTCTACGAACTAGGCTACACTGACATGGTTTTATATGGCATTAGGGCAATGTTATTTAACTTGTAGCTTAACGTTCGCTAGCACTGAATATCGAAACAATATCAAAAGTAAACGATTCCTAATTGGACTGGCTATCCATTTCGAAATATTCAAAAATCGCAGTTTAGTCAACCGTCTCCGAACTAGCTAACATTTATATGGTGTAGTGGGGCATTAAAACAATGCTTATAAACTTCCAGCATAGCAGCAGGTGAAAACTGACATCATATCAATATCCAAAGCCAATTATTTCTAAATGGACTGGCGATCCAATTTGGAAATATTCAACAATCGCCTTTTTGTCATCCTTCTACGATGTAGCTAACGTTAATATGGCGTTAATTGGCACTGAGGCAAGATTAATAAACTTGTAGCAAAGCATTAGTTCGAAGTGGACATCAGAACAATATCCAAATCAATGATTCCGAGTTTGATGGCAATCCGTTTAGAAATATTCAACATTCGCCTCTAAGTCCGCCATCTACCAACTAGCTTACAGTAATTCGGTGTTAGATTGCATACGGCATGTTAGTAAACTTATAGCTTAGCGGTCACTAACATAGAACATCAGAACAATATCCAAAGTCAGTGATTCCTATTTGGTCTGGTGATCCATTTTGAAATATTCAACAATCGCATTTTTTGTCAACTGTCTACGAACTAGCTTTAATTATATGTCGTTATATGGCATTGAGGCAATGGTTATAAACTTCTAGCATTAGCTAGAAGTGGACATCAACACAATATCCAAAGTGAGTGATTCCAAGTTAGCCTGGCGATCCATATTGAACTAGAAATGTGTCCAGATAACACAGATACCCCCGCCAAGGGCCCCGCCTCAACCCGAAAATCCATGTTGCAACAACATTTTCTAAGTGTGTGACCTTGCCATCAGGAACATTTGTGAGAAGTTATATTGAAATTGGTGAAAAAATGTAAGCGCTAGAGCAATGACAAAGTTTTTCTAAAAATAGCCTCAGTGACCTTGACCTTGAAAGTCGAACTCGCTCGAGGTATTGTCATAAGGAATATTTGTGTGAAGTAATATTGAAATCAGTGAATAAATGTAGTCGCTAGAGCGATGACAAAGTTTTTTCTAAAAAAGCCACAGTGACCTTGACCTTGAAAGTCGAAATCGCTCGAGATATTGTCAAAAGGAACAATTGTGGGAAGTTATATTGAAATCGGTGAAGAAATGTAAGCGCTGAAGCGATGACAAAGTTTTTCTAAAAATAGCCACAGTGACCTTGACCTTGAACGGGGAACTTGCTAGAGATATTGTCATAATGAACATTTGTGTGAAGTAATATTGAAATTGGTGAAAAAATGTAAGCGCTAGAGCAATGACAAAGTTTTTCTAAAAATAGCCATAGTGACCTTGACCTTGAAAGTCCAACTCGTTCGAGGTATTGTCATAAAGAACATTTGTGTGAAGTTATTTTGAAACCAGTGAAGAAATGCAGGCGCTAGAGCTATGATAAAAGTTGAAATTGCTCGAGCTATTTTTATAAGGAACATTTGTGTGAAGTAATATTGAAATTGGTGAAAAAATGTAAGCGTTAGAGCAATGACAATGTTTTTCTAAAAATAGCCACAGTGACCTTGACCTTGAGGTCATGACCTTGAAAGATGAACTCGCTCGAGATATTGTCATAAGGAACAGTTATGTGAAGTTATATTGAAATCAGTGAAGAAATGTAGGCACTAGAGCGATGACAAAGTTTTTCTAAGAATAGCCACAGTGACCTTGAGGCCATGACCTTGAAAGTCGAACTCGCTCGAGATATTTTTATAAGGAACATTTGTGTGAAGTTATATTGAAATTGGTGAAGAAATGTAGGCGCTAGAGCGATGACAAAGTTTTTCTAAAAATAGCCACAGTGACCTAGACCTTGAGGTCATGACCTTGAAAGTCAAACTCGCTCGAGATATTGTCATAAGGAACATTTGTGTAAAGTTATATTGTAATCAGTGAAGAACTATAGACGCTAGAGCTATGTTGTGCGAGGGGATAATTAAAAATTTTTAAGTCTGTGACCTTGACCTTCAGCTCATGGGCATGGGTTGGGGGTATCGCTGAATAAAATGGACAGGTATCCAACATCATACCAAATATCAACTCAATCCATCGCACGATTTGGAAAATTTCAACTCTTAAAATATCTAATTAAAAATTTCTAAGTCTGTGACCTTGACCTTGAAGCCATAAGGCATGAGTGGGGGTATTGCCAAATAAACATTTGCACCTGTATCTATCATCATAGCATGCATAAGCCAGATCCATAGTAAAGTTTGGAAAATTTTAGCTCTTTAAAATCTTTCACATTAAAATTGTCTAAGTCTGTGACCTTGACCTTGAGGTCATAGGCATGGGTGGGGGTATTGCTGAATAAAACATTGTACCTATATCTATCATCATATGAACCGAAGCCATCATAAAAGTTCAGGTTCTACCAGGTACAAATACCGTAACTGGAGTCTTTAACATGGAAAATTTCTCAGTCCATGACCTTGATCTTGAGGCCATGGGCATGGGTGGGGGTATCGCTGAATAAAACTTTGGACCTATATCTATAATCATACCAAATATGAACCAATTCCATCAAATGGTTTGGAAAATATGAGTTCTAAAATGTTCAAGTCTACCTGTTACAAAAACCTTAACCAGAGTCTTTGGGTATTGCGGGAATGTTATTATACTCTTATTAAGTGTTCCCTAGCATAGAGCAGCGATATAATATCATACGTAAATGATTCCAAATTGGATTTGCGATCCATTTTGAAATATTCAACAAACGCCTTCTTGTCAACCATCTAAGAACTGGTTAACTTTTATATGACATTATATGGCATTTAGGCAATGTGTATATAAATTCAAACTTAGCATTAGCAAAGAGTGGTCATCATAGCAATTATCAAAATCAAGGATTCCAGGGAGTGTGGCGATCCATTTTGAAATAATCAACAATCGCCATTTTGCCAACCATCGCCAGACTACCTACCATTAATATGGCTTTATACGCCATTGAGGTAATGTTTAGAAGCTTCGTCTCCGTCTTTGGTCCGGCCCTTCGGTGATTAACATTTGGTTTTCTTTTGCTCCAGCATTTCAGTGTTTCATGCTGTCGAGTCCTCATAATTGTTTCATCTCT
Source organism: Lucinisca nassula (assembly GCA_963580285.1). Classification (NCBI taxonomy): domain Eukaryota; kingdom Metazoa; phylum Mollusca; class Bivalvia; order Lucinida; family Lucinidae; genus Lucinisca; species Lucinisca nassula. The sequence continues at coordinate 87,834,798 of OY757011.1, read as the reverse complement.
GTGTCTGTTTGATTTTTATGTTCTCGGAGATGTTAAACTGAGTTAAGAAGCCTTCATGCGGACAGAACAAATTTATTGTCTAAACTGCAACAGAAGGGAAAGTGACTGCCCTTTTTTGCTTTCCTCTGTTAATGTTACCATTAGGGTCTAGTCGCTTCATGTTTGTGCTTCTTTACCTTTGGTGTCTCGGAGGGGAGGTGTAAGTTAATTGAATCGATTCCTCATCATTACTTTACTTCTACTTATTTTAATTTGGAATGGGCATCCATTTTGAATTTTTTAACAAACGCCTCTTTGTCAGCAATCTACGAACTACGTAACTCTAATATGGTGTTATATGGCATTTAGGGAATACACTCAACACTCATCACTTTGTCAGCCATCAACTAACTAGCTACCACTAATATGGTGTTATATGGCATTTAGGACAGGTTATTTTATTTATAGCTTAGAGTTTGCTAGCTATTATATTTGTAGCTTAGAGTTTGCTAGCATCGGACATCCATTTTGATATTCAACAATCGCCTCTTTTGACAGCTTACTACTAAAAAGACAATGATTCAAAATTCGACTGGCGATCCATTTTGAAATATTCGAAAATCGCCTTTTTGTCAACCACCTGCGAACTAGCCAACATCTATATGGCGTTATATGGCATTAAGGAAAAGCTTACAAACGTCTAGCTTAGCAGTAATTAGAAGTGGGCATTAGAACAAGAACCAAAGTCAATACGATTCCAAATTGGACTGGCGATCCATTTGAAATATTCCACAAGTGTATTTTTGTAAACCATTTAGGAGTTGCTATTTCTATATACAAATCTAGCCTTGGCTGGCAATCCACCGAGGTCCCTGATTAGCTACGGTTCTGCTTTATCCAGTTTCTCACGGCGGGCATGTTGTGGCTATGCACTTTTGAGTTTGACTCTGAGCGACGTCAGGTGGAGAAGTGGTCGCTTCCCGTTGGGTCGTCTCACACTTGCCAGCCACACGTTTTGCATAGTGATGCGGTGATCGGTGTAAATCGATTTCGCCCGTGCCCCGTGCTCTGTGCGCTACATCCCGTTTGCAGTACGTAGCCTATACCAGTTAGGAAGCTGAGTAATGCTAGTCCTCGTCGTTTGTCAAATAATCTATAAAATACCAGTATGGTGGTCTATTGTACGAAGGCAACACTTAAACTTGTAGCTTCGAATTTGCTAGCATAGAACATCGGAACACTAGTCAAACAAAGGCAATGATTCCAAATTTGAGTGTCGATCGATTTTTAAATATACAAAAAGTCCGTTTTGAAATATACAAACAGTCGCCTGTTTGTCAACTATAAACGAACTATTAATCTCCAGTATTGTGTTCGATGGCAGGCAGGCAACACTATTAAACTTATAGCTAGCATTTGCTAGCATAGAACATCTGAAGCCTGTCAAAAGGCAATAATTCCAAATTGGACGGGCGATCCATTTTGGAATATTCAAGCAAAGGCCCTTTTGTCAACCATAAACGAACTATTTAACAGTAGTGTTCATTATTAAACACCGTTATGGTGTTATATGGTAGAAAGGGAACATTATAAAACTTGCAGATTAGCATTTGCTAGCTTAGAACATCTGACCACTGTCATAAGTAAATGATTACAAATTTGACTGGATATCCATATAGAAATATACATACAATGGCCCTTTGGTCAACCATAAACGAACTATTTAACACCAGTTCAGTGTTCTATAGTAGGAAGGCATTAATTGTGTAGCTTAGCATTGCCTAGCATATTACATCTGAACATTATCCAAAGACAATGATTCCAAATTTCACACCGATCCATTTTTAAATATATAAACAAGGTCCCTTTTGTCAGCAATAAACGGACTATGAAAGATCATTATGATGTTCTATGGTAGGTAGCAACATTAATTAACTTGTAACTTAGCATTTGCTAGCATAGAACATCTGAACACTGTCCAAGGGCTACGATTCTAAATATTACTGGCGATCTATTTTGAAAAATATAAACAATCGCCCTTGTCAGCCTTAAAAGAACTATTTAACACCAGTATGATGTTCTGTACTAGCAAGGCAACATTATTAAACTTGGAGATTAGAATTTTCTAGCATAAAACATCAGAAGGTGATCAAAATACGATGATTCCAAATTTGACTATCGATCCATTTTGAAATATACAAACAATGTCTCTTTTATCAACCATAAACAAACTATTAAACTCGGGTATGGTGTGCTATGGTTGGAAGGCAACACTATTGTACTTATAGCTTAGCATTTGCTATCGGCCCCCGCCCATCGGGACTTGAAGAAATATATGGGCTGCATGATGCTTCCACGCAGAGCTGAAACCGACCCGCACACGAGTACTGGTAAACCGCTTAGAGGATCTAAGCCTGCGCAGGCAAGTCGGCCCGTCCATGCTTATAAACCCTATTGGTTCCATTGGGCGGCAGGGATTGAGATGTCATTTCATCTCAGTGTCGAGTAAAAGTCCCATGCTTGTAAACCGTATTGGTGCCATTTGGCGGCAGGGATTGAGAAGTCATTTCATCTCAATGTCTGGTAAAACTCTCACAAAGGACAAGTCTCCATAAGGGGGTTTTCCTGGTACCTGAATTTTTCAATAATATTTTGGGAAAATATAGCCACACAGAGGGGACATTCATCCCAGGTAAGTTTGAATCAAACAGAACTCTAGTTTTGTGATAAGGGTTTATCAAAAGTGGGTGGGGTAATTCCATATCAGTTCTACCAAGGACAATTAATCAGCAATTGACTATATTAAAATAGCACACTGACAAAACTTTTTGCCATGCAATGCATAGACTGTGGGTACATATTAATGTGAAATAGGGTGATTGTATATTTTATTGAACTTTGCTAAAATATAATAATTTATTTGCACTTTGCGGATTTTCATTAATTTTTCATCTACCAACTTTGCCAAAAAGTTGAACATTTCTCTATTAAGCAACACATTCTTACCTCTATTCTAGTAAATACTTATCAATGCTTGGCCATTGCAGAATTGTAAGGATTTTTTTATAAATGGTCTGTGACATGAGTTATGTGTCCTTGAAAAGAGAAAATTGTAGTAAAATGCGATGAAATTTTCAAAACTTTGTTTTGCCTTTTTGCTATTAGTTTACTGGCGAGATATGCTTAAAGGAGTTAAATTCTAATGTATTTATCGTGTAAAAGTGTTTAACTATTGTAGCAGAGACTAAATTGGTATCAGTTAGGGTCAAAATTACTTTTAGGGCTTTTAAGAACTGGATATAATTGACACACATCGTCACCTTGGTGCAAAAACGGGTTATCTGCATTTTTCAAAATTTACAGGACTGAGAAAAAACGTTCCATTATTTGTACCTTTTGCAAAAGCAAACAATTTTAGGAATAAAAGCATTGACAATATGTTATTACTCAACTGTATAAGTAACAAAGTTTCAACTTTGATAATAAAAGAATAAATTGAAAAATAAAATCATTTAACCTGAAATGGCTTCTGAAGTTTTTGGTGCAAAAACAGAACAAGTGCCCTTATCATATTCTAGCACACTATATGTTTGGTGCAAAAAGAGGATAAAAGCAAATATTCTGTTTTTGCACCAATTTTTGTTGTATAAAACAATTAATGAACTAATAATATAAAGATAATATTTAATTTAATGACTTTATTTTAGAAAGAGGCTTATGGTCAACAAAAAGGAAAGTCCATAGTGTCCTACCTTTTCCAGAACCTTTATAAATAAATTGATGAATATCCATGTAATCTCAACTTTTTACTTTGTCAAGTAAGGTGTTTTTGTGTTTGGAAATGTGATGCACTTGAACAATTCATAATGCATCATGTAAAGATTTTCATTTAACTTCAAATCATTCAAAAGCAGCAGAAAAAGAGCAATCTAGTTTTCTACTATGGCCATTTATATTTATTTCTTAAGCAACAAGCTTAGATAGGCCCCAGTCCTTTGGCGCATGGAGAAATAGATTGGGCTGCATGAAGCTTCCATGCAGAGCTGGAACTGACTGCACATGAGTACTGGTAAACTGCTTAAAGGATCTGAGCCTACCCGGACAAAGTAGTGCGAGTCAGACTGTCCATGCGTGTCAACTCTATTGGTTTTATTGGGCGGCAGGGTTTGTCATCACAATGTTAGGTAAAAGTTCCACAAAATTGGAAGCAAACTCACTTGTTTGTTTGTTTGTTTGATTGGAGGTTTAACATCCCTGTCAACACTGTATAGGTCATTTAGAGACGTTGCTTCCAATTTTGTGGGACTTATCCGACATTGAGATGAAATGACATCTCAAGCCCTGTCGCCCTATGAAACCAATAGGGTTTATTTATAAGCATGGACAGTCCGACTCACAGCGCTTTGCCTGGGCAGGCTGAGATCCTCTAAGCGGTTTACCAGTACTCCTGTAAAAAGCAGGCGGGAAGCTTCTGTGCTTAGTACCTTTGGGTCGATTGATAAGCGAATATCTCGTACACGAGCCCAGTCCAGATTTTCCTTGGGTCGATTGATAAGTCAATACCTCGTTCACAAGCCCAGTCCAGATTTTACTTTTTACAGAGCTCTGATGTCACAGGGTGAAGACTAAACACTGCTGTAAATAACCGGTACCTGAGTTTTGTACATGGTCAGTGATAGTCACGCGGACAATAACAAGCAACAGGAAAACTGCATTATGAGATAGATTGTGGGTACTCATTAAAAAGCTTCATTATAAGAAAAGTATTCAGTACAATTTTTGTCTGCAAAAAAAAAAAAAAATGACCTTCTTGTTGTTACACTTGTAGCATTTTCCTTCAAGGTTTTCATAATTGTTTACTTATCATTTGTTAATGTGTTTATTTACCCTTCTATATACACATATATTCAACCAGCACAACAGATTCACCTTTCTGAATTAACAACATTTCATTGATAATACTTAACCTCATATGGAGGAAAATATTTGCTGGAAAAGTTATTACATGTATAACATTTTACTGCTCCTTTCCAAACAGTGTATATCAGTCGATGTCTTCTGCAGATCAGAATCTACACTGTTATTGTTCCTCCTCGCTCAGTCCCACTACTGCATCCAAGCTACTGAATAACAGAGCCCCTTCAGCGGCAAGGTTTAAACAAAATAGCCATCACGGGAACAAGTCCGAGAAATGAAGACCCCCCTAAACCCCACTTTATATAGAGAAAACTGGGGTTTACGGGGGTGTACATTATTTTTCTTATTTCTGCTCCAAGATATAGGTTGTGGGTACTCGTTAGAAGCGCCTATATGAGGCGGTTCTAACGAGCACCAACAACCTATGTTTGGAGTAAAAATAAGAAAAATATCACAATTTTTCATGAGAAATTTCACCATTTTGGAGATATGAAAGAATGCACTATTTGGCATGGATGTGTTATCGTAATGGCTAGTTCATTCTACCAGTCCCTTCTGCTGATTCGAGAAGGGCAGTTGTCTGTTTCTTGCGAAAAAATGTGCACTGTACTGGTTATTCCCTTACGTATAAGCCTGCCCAGAAAAAGTGTGGATCAGTAAAGTGACCTGCTCAAAAATGACCTAAATATTGTTGCCTGGGCTGTTAAACTCCAATAAATCAAACAAACAAATCATTCTACCTGTTGATGCAGGTCCGTACACAGAGTGGGAAGGCGTGTAAACGCACCCTACCCTCTTTTTTTTAAATTATCTTAGATTCATGCAGTATTTCACCCTCTGCAAAACACTCAAAATTCGCACCCCTCCTCCCTTTTTCAGAGTATGCGCACAGGCCTGAATCATGTTCTAAAATGTTGCTGTATGTAAGGCGAACAGTGCCGACCCTGATCAGACGAAATGTACTGTCTATCCAATCTGCGTCTTTGCTGTATGTGTAATAATGATATCACCTTTAAAAGTGTTGCTCTTGGTTCTAAAATTTAAGCTCTAAGCAGAAGTGTGAAGAGTAACATTATCACGGGTGGTAATCAGGGGAACTAGCTCGAAAATGAGTCAATGGAAATTTGTTCCCTCGACAAATCCGGGAACTCTCGAGCTAGCTCCATCACCAAGAAACTCGTAAACAAAGGTAGGTCTCGAAGAGTTTTATCACCATTTTTTTCTTTGTAAGCTATGTATAAAAAAATCCGTCAATGCAGTTCCACATAGAAATGATTTAACTTTGTACTCCGCTAGAATTTGCCATGGAAATTTGCAGCGCTGGAGTATGAATGAAACCCAAACTTTTTATCACGGACCGGACAAATTGTCAATTTATGTCATTACGGAGATTTTGGCCGATGATTTTTCATTATCCGTCAAAAGTACGCCCTTCACACCCACAGAAACAACATCCCTGGTGAAATGGAACATGGACAGTTTGAAATAAGCAAAAAAATTTTGCCGTGATTACGTAACTTGCGACTTATTACGAAATTACTGTCCGAGCTAGTCTTCTCGACAAGGAGCTAGTTCACTCGACATAAAAAAGAAAATGAAACATTCATCAGATTCGATGTCTTTCTATGGTCCCACCCAGGTTATCCAACTGGTTTCTTTACCACTGGCTAGTTGGGTAACAAGATGCTATGCCCCAAAGGCGTCCCCCAGTCGTTTCTCCCTGTTCGTTTCGCCCCCATTTTACACCCCTGTTTTGCCAACAGAGCCTGGTCTTTTCGCCCCCCTTAGTCATTTCGCCCACCTAGTTGCTTCGCCCCCTCCCATTTGGAGCGGATCAATGGATGTTGGATGGATGGATGGATGGATGGATGGATGGAATGATTGATGGATGGAAGGGTGCACAATAGAAAGGGATGAGTGGGTATTTGGAAGGATTGGTCAATTGGAGGACGGATGGACGAACGAACATATAGACGGACAGACAGACGGACGGATGGATGGATGGGTCGGTGGGTAGATGGATGGAAGGATGGATGGAAAAAGAGAAAATATATATGCACACAAATGTCAGTGTCGTGTAAAGGTTTGATTAAATAAATGAAGTATTTGATTCCTACCGGTAATCTTTTTGATGATTTTTGTTTCACTCAGAAATCACATATTGTTCCCGCAGGTGATCTGATTATTTTTAATAAACCTAAAGTCATCGTTTATACAAATTATGTTGTGCTGCAGTCCTAGGTACTACAAGTTTCTTGAAATCAGCCCACTGGTTCTAGAGAAGATTTTGTATGGTTTCACCATACATGGGCATGGTAACCATCTTGGTCATGTGACCCAGATGCCTCGAACAAACTATCGTTTCCCCTGTACCCATAAATGCTCCACACAGTTTTCGACTAAATTGTTGAAAGATAAGATGGTGCTTATTAGTTGCTTAATATATCACAGACTGGAAGTCAGTCGTTATAGTGAATAGATCATGAGCGCGTAGCGCGAGTGATCACGGGCGCGTACCGCGAGTGATCTCTGCACTTGTGCCCGACAGACAGTGATCTATTAAGCAACTAATCACCTAACAACATGAATCTATGTCGATTAGGTATCCTGTCGGTGTGGTTCGAGCCTCTCTTGAGTCATTTATGGATGTCCTAGTTCTGCAATGGAAAGTCGCGTTCATAAACAGTCTAACAAATTTCGAAGTTTACGTCTGCATTTCTCTTAGAGCCCATAACTTCCATTTATGTTATACTACAAAATTGAAAATCGGTATGACGCTTACTCAGACCGTGACCTTTCTGTTCATGATACGATTGTCCCAGGGCCATGCTCCTGAGCGTGTCCGAGTGTCAGATGCCATTGCCCAAGAGTCCTAACCAGAGTCTAACAAACGTTAAAGTTAACGTTCGCGTTTCTCTTTGAGCCCATAATTCCCGTTTCTGTTATGCTACAAAGTTGAAATTTCGCATGACACTTACTCAGCCAAAGAACTTTCCGTTCATGATACAATTGCCCCTGGATGGGCCTTGGGGTAAAATTACATAAAACGTAAAATTGACATGTAGGCATTTGTATGGAAAACTCAAAATGTCTAATATTTTGAAAATAATTCAGCTCCCAACCCCTAAACCATATATATCATTGTTCCTTATGATAAGACTGTTTTATTTCACCAGGAATGTTGTTTCTATGGGTGTGAAGGGCGTACTTTTGACGGAAAATGAAAAGTCGTCGGCCAAAATCTCCGTAATGACATTAATTAACAATTTTTCAGGTCCGTAATAAAAAGTTTACTTTCATTCATACTCCAGCGCTGCAAATTTCCATTGCAAATTCTAGCGGAGTACAAAGTTAAATCATTTCTATGTGGAACTGCATTGCCGGATTTATTTTATAAATAGCTTACAAAGAAAAAAAAATGGTGATAAAACTCTTCGAGACCTACCTTTGTTAGCCAGAGGTAAAGAAACCAGTTGGATAACCTTGGTGGGACCATAGAAAGACATCAAATCTGATGAACGTTTCATTTTCTTTTTTATGTCGAGTGAACTAGCTCCTTGTCGAGAAGACTAGCTCGGACAGTAATTTCGTCATAACTCGCAAGTTACGTAATCACTGCCATATTTTTTTTGCTTATTTCACACTTTCCATGTTTCATTTCACCAGGGATGTTGTTTCTGTGGGTGCCAAGGGCGTACTTTTGACGGAAAATGAAAAATCTTCGGTCAAAATCTCCGTAATGACATAAATTGACAATTTTTCCGGTCCGTGATAAAAAGTTTGGGTTTCATTCATACTCCAGCGCTGCAAATTTCCATGGCAAATTCTAGCGGAGTACAAAGTTAAATCATTTCTATGTGGAACCGCATTGCCGGATTTTTTATAAATAGCTTACAAAGAAAAAAATGGCGATAAAACTCTTCGAGACCTACCTTTGTTTACGAGATTCTTGGTGATGGAGCTAGCTCGAGAGTTCCCGGATGTGTCGAGGGAACAAATTTCCATTGACTCATTTTCGAGCTAGTTCCCCTGATTACCACCCGTGATTATATCGCAGAAAGAAATAACTTGGCAAACATATGTGTAAAAGTCCATTTCTAAAAGTTTTATGAATGGAATGTTCCGAAAGTCGTCACGTGACAGCGAGTGACAGATACTGTTTTTGTTTTCCTTTCATGATGGCGGCAACCTGACATTGGTTTAACCCTTGTCAGTATTTAAGCAAACAGTGTATTCCCTGAGCAGCCGGTTGAGAAGACACCACATTCTGCGTCACAATCTGATCTTGGTATTCGGTGTTTGCCGAACCGAGCACACAATTTCTTACCAGACTTTATAGATAACTCTAAACTACATGTTGCATCGAATGCTTCTATTATGAAAGCTTTGTCTTCTATCCTGTTCACAAGGTTCCGGACACACACACACAGAGGACACATGGCAGCGGTGCTATATTCCCATCGCAACTTTCTTTCAAGGGGATAATTAAACAGATGCCACTTAACCCTTATCCTGCTTTTCCCTACCTTTGCAAGCACTGTAGATCCTGATCTGATGGCTTCTGCTATCTGATCAGGATCCACACTGTAAAGTCAGAAATGGGCATGGCTAACTGGAAAAGGGACGTTGCCCACGTCATAGGTGGAAGATTCTACTTGTCATTAATGGGTTATCCCATTTTATATGGGAAACCCCAAACTGTTGTTTGTGGAGCGCTATGGTGCAGTGGTAAAGCATCGGATTTGAGATCGAGAGGTACCCGGTTCAATCCTTGCAAGAGCCACACTAGTTCCTACCCAGGAAAAGAGGGCCACATGGAAGATTAGTACTACATGTAGTACTAAATGTGTTACCTTCTATAAATAAGGTCGATTATTATTATTATTGTTAATTGGCAAACGTTGCAGGCCCAAATCAGATGCCACAGAATGGCATAAGATTTAAATTGGGCCTTCACTGTTTGCAGAAACTTCAACTATTTTTTCTGTATGAATTTCTGAAACTTACTCAACCTAACACCCCTGAAAAATAAACACTTTGAAAACGCTGTCTGCTAAATATGCTCAGTGCTTGGAGGGTTTATCTTTTTTAATGATTCAAGAATTTTCACATCCATTTTGTCAGAAATTTCAATAACCATTTTGGCATTTTATCATGACATTCAATTTAAAGTGATGTCACATTGTAAAGTACTATAGCTCCCAGGGGCGTAGCTTCAATGTACGTATGTGCGTACACATTGGATACGCAAGTATGAGCTTGTTAAAGGGAAAAAAAAGTAAAAAACCTCGGTGAACTCGTTAATTGTTCTATTATTTTTCGTGTTTGCCCGGGGGTTGGGGGTTGGCTTTGTCCCATGGTCCCCCATAAGGGGCACCGTTCCCTTAACCCCCACTGGGGGAGGAGCCCCAGACCCCCTTTCTTAGATGTCTTTTGCTATTTTGTCCCCAGCAACCTTCCTGGTTCGCGCTCTTGGCACCAAAATATTTCATTATCATAGTGACAGGGTTTCAAATAAAAACACATCAGTTACAAATATTTGATTATGTTTAAAAGAAAGATGTATTTTAAGATAGTTTAAAAAAGAGCTTTAAAAGAAGGGCTTATTAATGCCTGTACTGTTTTTGCACCAAGTTTTTTGTATTGCTATATAGAAATAACTTGGTGCAAAAAGAGGATAAGTGTACTTATCCCGTTTTTGCACCAAAAAAATATTAGCTTGTAGATAAACTTTTTTGCTTTTTTGCAAAAAATACAATTTCCAATTTAAGATCAACTGAAATAATTCTTATATACATGTATCATGATATAGTACACCATTTTATCCAAAAAAGTGATTTTGTGAAATATGTCAGTTAACCCGTTTTTGCACTAAGGTGACGACATTTGCTCATCTCATTCCGTATCACTTTCTTCTGAGGAGTCGCTGTTGGTATTCCAAACTTCAGCTGCAGTATCTGTAAGAAAATCCATATATTTATTATGTATCTCAGGCCCTTTTGTTGCTGGCTGGTGTCGCTCAAACTCCAAATACCATAAGACTGATGCAATATGGGCACAGCAGCCCACTACTCTAGCCCCTGATTTGCATGTGCAAAACCAACCGACGATAGGTGATAAGCCTGTGCTGTATTCAATCCATAAATTATAGGTCTTACTACTGGTATGCCTTGAACGTAATAGGGACTTGAGGACACCTTCTTGCTCTTTGTTTATAAGGATTTCATATTTGGCGTCATCTGTTTGGTGTTCTTTCGTGTAGGATTTGGCCTGGCGAATCTGATAACCTCCCATTGTCATTGTCAGGTCTCTTAATTCTGCTTCGTTCAGTTCGGAGAAATCTGGCATTTCAGATGCATCCATACTTTTCCAAAAAGTGCGCCGTTTGTCCCACTAATTGTCAGTCACATTTTGTTGAAGTTTATTGGGTGACTTTGCTAAGGCCATCATTCGTTTGGCCATGACACCATCTGATTCCAAACTAGTCACCAAGGGTGGCCTAAAAGCGTTGCAAAGGGAGCAAACAATTCGCACATAATCGCCAGCAAACGGGATTTGAGAGTTGGGAAGCATATTACTTAAAGCTTTCCATTGCTTTATACGCCCATATGCTGACTCAACAACCCATCTCACTTTGGTAACAAGCTTCCTCAGTGCTATGCTGTTTCTCTTTTTTCTTCAATAAATGAGGCATTTCAGTATTGATCCCACAATCATTAATTCCGCCCCCGCCCAGAGGGGCTTGAAGAAATATATGGGCTGCACGATACTTCCATGCAGAGCTGAATCCGGCCCTGAACGTAATAGGGACTTGAGGACACCTTCTTGCTCTTTGTTTATAAGGATTTCATATTTGGCGTCATCTGTTTGGTGTTCTTTCGTGTAGGATTTGGCCTGGCGAATCTGATAACCTCCCATTGTCATTGTCAGGTCTCTTAATTCTGCTTCGTTCAGTTCGGAGAAATCTGGCATTTCAGATGCATCCATACTTTTCCAAAAAGTGCGCCGTTTGTCCCACTAATTGTCAGTCACATTTTGTTGAAGTTTATTGGGTGACTTTGCTAAGGCCATCATTCGTTTGGCCATGACACCATCTGATTCCAAACTAGTCACCAAGGGTGGCCTAAAAGCGTTGCAAAGGGAGCAAACAATTCGCACATAATCGCCAGCAAACGGGATTTGAGAGTTGGGAAGCATATTACTTAAAGCTTTCCATTGCTTTATACGCCCATATGCTGACTCAACAACCCATCTCACTTTGGTAACAAGCTTCCTCAGTGCTATGCTGTTTCTCTTTTTTCTTCAATAAATGAGGCATTTCAGTATTGATCCCACAATCATTAATTCCGCCCCCGCCCAGAGGGGCTTGAAGAAATATATGGGCTGCACGATACTTCCATGCAGAGCTGAATCCGGCCCGCACACTAGTACTGGTAAACCGCTTAGAGAATCTACGCCTGTCCTGGAACCGCGGTGCGAGGCGGACCGTCCATGCTAATAAACCCTATTGGTTTCATTGGGCGACAGGGCTTGAGATGTCATTTCATCTCAATGTCGGGTGAAAGTCCCACAAAATTGGAAGCAACGTCCTTAAAATGACCTTTACAGTGTTGACGGGGACGTTAAACCTCAAATCAAACAAATAAACAAAAACAATCATTAAGTCTGTTACATCCCTAAACCCCCTATCAACAATGAAAACAACCCCTTCATTGAACCAATTTCTACTATCCTCACTGTTGCTCTTCAGCATATGCTCTGTTATCTTGGCATCTGAGTTTTTACCATCAGCCAGGTAAGGTCCAAGCACTGTAAGTATGTAGCCGCCATTTGCTACAAGCATCATCGGTTTAAGCAATGGGCGACCTTTATGGACAGAATAAGAACGCCCTTGGAATGAAAAGTCACCGCTTCACCATCAGCAACAGCAATAGCAACATCTTTCTGTGAATTAGCAAACAGCACCCTTGCAAATTCTGTAGTGTGATCTTCAATTATGTTATTTCGAAACGGCAAACAGGAAATCTAATGCACTGAATTTTGACAACGCTGATGAAATGAAAGGTGAAGACTATGTCAGACTGACAGGCATAACAAAGGATCAGTTCAATGATGTACATGAATCGCTCTCCTCGTTGCGTTCTACATCAACAAGGAGCACACGTACAGCCCTTGCCATGTTGCTTGTAAAACTTAGGACTGACAGGCATAACAAAGGATCAGTTCAATGATGTACATGAATCGCTCTCCTCGTTGCGTTCTACGTCAACAAGGAGCACTCGTACAGCCCTTGCCATGTTGCTTGTAAAACTGACAGACTGGTCTGTCCTTGGCTGTTCTTTCAACATTGTTTGGGGTGAAGAAAACTACTTGCAGTAAGGCAATCCATTCAGCCAGAGCAAGTCTAATGTCCAATTTCGTTCCAAAATATCTTGGCCTGCCACATATAGAACGAAATAAAGTAATTGAAAATCACACTACAGAATTTGCAAGGGTGCTGTTTGCTTATTCACAAAAATATGTTGCTATTGCTGTTGCTGATGGTACCTATGTGTACATAGAGAAAAGCGGTGACTTTTCATTCCAAATGCGTTCTTATTCTGTCCATAAAGGTCGCCCATTGCTTAAACCGATGATGCTTGTAGCAACTGACGGCTACATACTTACAGTGCTTGGACCTTACCTGGCTGATGATAAAAACTCAGATGCCAAAATAACAGAGCATATGCTGAAGAGCAACAGTGAGATATAAGAAATCGGTTCAATGAAGGGGTTGTTCTCATTGTTGATAGGGGGTTTAGGGATGTAACAGACTTAATTAATGATTGTGGGATCAATACTGAAATGCCTCATTTCTTGAAGAAAAAAGAGAAACAGCATAGCACTGAGGAAGCAAATGAATCCAGACTTCGCAAAATTGCAGTATGTTTCCTCTGGCTTTCTTTGCCGGACCATTACAGGGTCACTGATGAGTCTTTATTAGCCGAAACTACGTAGTATGACCCATCTTCTTTCTTATGAATGTTTTCATTGCTCTTAAAGGAACTCATTTTTTATTTTTAATTGCCTTCACTGCAGCTGGTGTTGTGCCGTGTGGCGGCCGTAAAACGTCTCCCCGTACATCAACCATAGTGCAGTTTATATTTTACTTTTGGTCCTTTGAGATCAGCGTGAATATTCTGAGAAATCGGAAATAAATTATTGGTGTAGACTCATATTCTAGACAGGTTTTAATTATTTGGACCCCATTTTGATTTATATCAGTCTTTGACTCGACTGCCTATTCGAAATTCGCAAAATTGCAGTATGTTTCCTCTGGCTTTCTTTGCCGGACCATTACAGGGTCACTGATGAGGCTTTATTAGCCGAAACTACGTAGTATGACCCATCTTCTTTCTTATGAATGTTTTCATTGCTCTTAAAGGAACTCCTGTTTGATTTTTAATATTTACCAAAGTGAGATGGGTTGTTGAGTCAGCATATGGGCGTATAAAGCAATGGAAAGCTTTAAGTAATGTGCTTCCCAACTCTCAAATCCCGTTCGCTGGCAATTATGTGCAAATTGTGTGCTCCATTTGCAACGCTTTCAGGCCACCCTTGGTGACTAGTTTGGAATCAGATGTTGTCATGGCCAAACGAATGATGGCCTTAGCAAAGTCACCGAATAAACTTCAACAAAAGGTGACTGACAATAAGTGGGACAAACGGTGCACAATTTGGAAAAGTATGGATGCTTCTGAAATGCCCGATTTCCCCGAACTGAACGAAGCAGAATTAAGAGACCTGACAATGGGAGGGTATCAGATTCATCAGGCCAAATCCTACAAGAAAGAACACCAAACAGATGACGCCAAATATGAAATCCTTATAAACAAAGAGCAAGAAGGTGTCCTCAAGTCCCTAACACGTTCAAGGCATACCAGTAGCAAGACCTATAATTTATGGATTGAATACAGCACATGCTTATAACCTATCGTCGGTTGGTATTGCACATGCAAATCAGGGGCTAGAGTAGTGGGCTGCTGTGCCCATATTGCATCAGTCTTATTGTATTTGGATTTGAGCGACACCAGCCAGAAACAAAAGGGCCTAAGATACATAATAAATACATGGATTTTCTAACAGATGCTGCAGCTGAAGTTTGGGATACCAACAGCGACTCCTCACAAGAAAGTGATACTAAATGAGATGAGCAAATGTGTGTCAATTATATCCAACTCTTAAAACCTCTAAAAGTAATTTTGACCCTTACTGATACCAATTCAGTCTCTGCTACAATAGTTAAACCCTTTTACACGATAAATACATTAGAATTTAACTCCTCTAAGCATTTCTCGCCAGTAAACTTATAGCAAAAAGGCAAAACAAAGTTTTGATAATTTCATCGCATTTTACTGCAATTTTCTCTTTTCAAGGGCACATAACTAATGTCAAAGACTATTTATAAAAAAAACCTTACAATTCTGCAATGGCCAAGCACTGATAAGTATTTTCTAGAAAAGAGGTAAGAATGTGTTGCTTAGTAGAGAAATGTTCAACTTTTTGGCAAAGTTGGTAGATGAAAAATTAATGAAAATCCGCAAAGTGCAAATAAAGTATTATATGTTAGCAAAGTTCAATAAAATATACAATCACCCTATTTCGTATTAATATGTACCCACAGTCTATGCATGACATGGCAAAAAGTTTTGTCAGTGCGCTATTTTAATATAGTCAATTGCTGATTAATTGTCCTTGGTAGAACTGATATGGAATTACCCCACCCACTTTTGATAAACCCTTATCACAAAACTAGAGTTCTGTTTGATTCAAACTTACCAGGGATGAATGTCCCCTCTGTGTGGCTATATTTTCCCAAAATATTATTGAGAAATTTAGGTACCAGGAAAACCCCCTTATGGAGACTAGTCCTTTGGAAGCAACGTCTCCAACGTTAACTTTACAGTGTTGACGGGGACGTTAAATCTCAAATCAAATGAACAAAAGCATTTGCTAGCATGATTCCAACTTTTATTGGCAATCCGTTTTGAAATATATAAACAAGGTCCCTTTTGTCAACCATAAACGAAAAATTTAACAACAGTGTGGTGTTCTATAGCGGGCAGGCATACTTATTAACCATGTAACTTACATCAGAGCATTGTCCAAAGGCGATGATTTCAAGTTTGACCGCGATCGATTTTGAAATATACAAACAAGGTCCCTTTTGTCAATCATAGAAGCATCCGTAGTGTAGCGGTTACGCTACTCGCCTTGTAAACCAGGGGTCCCAGGATCGATCCCGGGCTTCATCAGACTTTCGGATGAGTCTTTAAACCGAAGTCCCGTCCCCGTATGACCTTCGCTGTTAGAGGGACGTAACACTCAAACACTCACTCACTCTTTTGGCAACCATAAACAAACATGTTTAAATTTGTAGCTTAGCACTTGCTAGGATAGCACATCTTAGCACTGTCCAAAGGCAATAAGCCCAGACTTGACTGGCGATCCATTTTGAAATATAAAAACAGTCGTCTGTTTGTCAACCATTAACGGACTATTTAACACCAGTATGGTGTTCTATGGTAGGAAGGCAACATTATTAAACTTATAGCTTAGCTTTGTTAGCATAGAACATCTGAACACTGTCAAAAGACAATGATTCCAAATTTGGTTGACTATCCATTCTATATACAAGCAAATGCCCTTTTGTCAACCATAAACGAACTATTTAACACCAACTATGTTGTTCTATGTCAGGAAGGCAACATTATTAAAACTGACAGCTTAGCCTTTTGCTAACACAGAACATGTCAACACTGTCAAAAGGCAATGATTCCAAATTTGACTGGAATATACAGGCAACAGCCCTTTTGTCAACCATAAAACGAACACTGTCCAAAGGTAACAATTCTAAGTAGAAGTAAAACAAAGATCGGGAATCGATACAATTAACTTACTCCACCCATCAAAGACACCAAAGGGAAAGAAATACAAACATTAAGCGACCAGACCATAATGGAGACCTAAACAAAGGAAGGCAATAAGGACAGTTACTTTCCCACAAAATGGCCATATGGCCATCCAAAATAAAAAGACACAAGTGATACACACAGTAAGTAACAAACAACACCAGAAATAAACCGCCACAGAAGAACCGCCTTGGAACGGTCAGTGGAATGATTTCCACTGGGGGGGGGGGGGGGGGGGGGGGAGGGGGGGGGGCTTAAATCGATTTTACGTGGCCACAATCCTCGCCCTTACTTCCGTCGCGATTTAGACAAATAATTTGTTCAGTCCGCATGAAGGTCTCCTAACTCATCAGTGCAACATCTCCGTGAACACAAAAAAACAAAGAACCACAGAGGTGAGACAACGGTGAGGACTCGACAGCAAGAAACCACTGAAATGCTCGAGCAAATGAAAACCAACAGTTAGACTCCGATGGGCCCGACCAGAGACAGAGCATCAAGCACCAACCAACATTACCTTGAATTAGATCTCTCTAATTCTCAATAAGCCTTTACGTTGGAGCCGTCATGGAATCTGAGGCCTGACCCACCGGCGTGCAATTAAAGAGGGAAGCAAAGTTGCCAACCGTGATTGGGTTAACTACCATGCATTCAGTCTGTCGTATAACATCCATGTTGTACCCAATCTAACAATTACTGGCTACCCATTTTGATATATACAAACACTCGCCCTTTTGTCAACCACAACGAATTATTAAACGCCAGTATGGTGTTTTGTAGTAGCAAGACAGTATTTAACTTGTGGCTTAGCATTTCCTCGCATAGAACATCAGAATATAGTCCAAAGACGATGATTCCAAATTTGACTGGCGATCCATTTTGAAATATACAAACAATGTCAATCATAAACGAACAATTTAACACCGGTATGGTGTTCTATGGTAGGAAGGCAACATTTTCAAACTCATAGCTTAGCATTTGCTAGCATAGAACATCTGAATACGGTCAAGAGGCAATGATTCCAAATTTGACTGGCGACCCATTTTGAAATATATCAACAATGGTCTTTTTGTCAACCATATACGAACTATTTAACACCAGTGTGGTGTTCCATAGTAGGAAGGCATACTTATCTAAAATTGTAGCTTAGCATTTGCTATCATATTACATCTGAACACTGTCCAAAGGCGATGATTCCACATTTGACAGCGATCCATTTTTAAATATATAAACTAAGGTCCCTTTTGTCAACCATAAACGAACTATGTAACACCAGTGTGATGTTCTAAAGTAGGAAGGCATATTTATCAAACATTGTAGCTTAGCATTTGCTGGCATAGACCATCTGAACACTGTTCAAAGGAAATGATTAATAATTTGACTGGCGATCCATTTTGAAATATAAAAAACGGTCGTCCGATTGCCAGCCATATACGAACTACTGTATTTAACACCACTATGGTGTTCTATGGTAGTTAAGCAGGAAACATCATTATAATTATAGCTTAGCTTTTGCTTGCATAGCACATCTGAACACTGTCAAAAGGGAATGATTCCAAATTTGACTGGCTATCCATTTTGAGATATACAAACAATCGTCCTATTGTCAACCATAAACGAACTACTAAACGCCGGTATGGTGTTCTATGGTAGGAAGGCAACATTATTAAACTTATGGCAATTGTTACCAACGAACATCTGAACACTGTCAAAAGGAAATGATTCCAAATTTGACTAGCGATCCATTTTGAAATGTACAAACAATAGCCCTTTTGTCAACCATTAACGAACTATTTAACACCAGTGTGGTGTTCCATAGTAGACAGGCATACGTATCAGTCTTGTAGCTTAGCATTTTCTAGCATTTTACATCTGAACACTGTCCGAAGGCGATAGTTCTAAATTTACTGCCGATCCATTTTGATATATACAAACTATCGCTCTTTTCTCAATCATAAGTACTAGCTGCTCCTCGCTGGGCAGTCATATTTACGGGGTAGAGCTAGGACTGATCGACCCAGTGTCAGGATAATGTGACTGGGCGTGGTGTCATGTAATGTGTCTGGGACATGATACTTCAGTAAGGCAGCACTATAAAAGTGAGCATTGAGCTCCCTGTCGCAACCAGACACCGTCGTGATATGACTGAAAAATTGTTGAAAGCGACGTTAAACCCGAATTCACACACACACATTTCTCAATCATAAACAAAATATTGAAAGTAGAAGTAAAACAAAGATCAGGAATTGATACAATTAACTTACTCCATCCATAAAAGACACCAAAGGGAAAGAAATACAAACATTAAGCGACCAGACCATAATGGAAACCTAAACAAAGGAAGGCCATATGGACAGTTACTTTCCCACAAAATGGCCATATGGCCATCCAAAATTAAAAGACACAAGTGATACATACAGTAAGTAACAAACAACAACATAAATAAATCGCCACAGAAGAGCCGCCTTGGAACGGTCAGTGGAAGATTTCCACTGGGGGGCTTAAATCGATTTTACGTGGCCACAATCCTCGCCCTTACTTCCGTCGCGATTTAGACAAATAATTTGTTCAGTCCGCATGAAGGCCTCCTAACTCATCAGTGCAACATCTCCGTGAACACAGAAATCAAAGAACCACAGAGGTGAGACAACGGTGAGGACTCGACAGCAAGAAACCACTGAAATGCTGGAGCAAAAGAAAACCAACAGTTAGACTCCGATGAGCCCGACCAGAGACAGAGCATCAGGCACCAACCAACATTACCTTGAATTAGATCTCTCTAATTCTCAATAAGCCTTTACGTTGGAGCCGTCATAGAATCTGAGGCCTGACCCACCGGCGTGCAATTAAAGAGGGAAGCAAAGTTGCCAACCGTGATTGGGTTAACTACCATGCATGCAGTCTGTCGTATAATATCCATGTTGTACCCAATCTTTTTATATCGAAGAATGATTTTACGAAATTGGGTGCTGAAGTCATTGCGGTTATATATTTTTCTGAATTTATATACTAAGTCACCATAAAATTCGGGTTCCGATAGACCTTGTTGCAGAAGAGATTTAAGTCCAATATTGAATTTTGAAATTAAATCAGAATGGCGTCTATAAAAATAACACTATTATTGTGTTCTGTGGTAAGAAGGCAACATTATTGAAGTTGTAGCTTAGCATTTTCTTGCATAGAACATCAGAACATTGTCCAAAGCCGATGATTCCAAATTTGACTTGCCATCCAGTTTGAAATATACAAATACGCCCCATCTGGTCAACCATACAAGAACTATAAATCGCCAGTATGGTGTTCTGTGGTAGGAAACTTGCAGGTTAACCTTTTTCTAGCATAGAACATCAAAACATTGTCCAAAGGCGATGATTCCGAATGTGACTGGCGATCCATTTTGAAATATGCAAATTTGTCAACCATAAACGGACTGTTAAACACCATTATGGTGTTCTATGGTAGGATAAACACCACTATGGTGTTCTATGGTAGGAAGGCAACATTATTCAATTTGTAGGTTAGCATGTGCTAGTATATAACAGCTGAACACATTGTCCTAAGGTAATGATCCCAAATTTTACCGGCGATCCATTTTGATAATAAACATACACTCGCCCTTTTGTCGACCATAAACGTACTGTGGGTTGATTGTATCGATTCCTGATCATTGCCTCCACTTCTAGTTTTTAAACACCAGTATGGTGTTCGGCGGTAGGAAGGCAACACTATTAATCATACAAATTAAGCTAATATTAATATGGCGTTAATTGGTATTGAGACCATGTTTATAAACTTGTAGCACCGCATTAGTTCAAAATGGACATTAGAACAATATCCAAATCAATTATTCAGAATTGGACTGGCAATCCGTTTCAACATTCAACATTCGCCTCTTTGTCAGCCATCTACGAACTAGCTTATACTAAATACGGTGTTACACTGCACTGCGACTATGTTATAAACTTGTAGCAAGGCGTTCGCTGGCATGGGACTTTGACACAATTTCAAAAGACAATGATTCCAAATTGGACTGGAGATCTATGTTGAAATAATCAATAATCGCCTCTTTGTCAACCATCGATGAGCTAGCTAACAATCATTAGTGTTATCTAGCATTACGGAAATTAAACTCCTGGCTTAGCATTAGCTAATTGTGAACTTCAGAACAAAATCCAAAATCGATGATTCCAAATTTGGACTGCCGATCCTTTTTGAATTATTCCACAAGCACATTTTTGTCAACCATCTGTGAAATAGCTAACACTAACATCGA
The DNA here is from genome assembly GCA_963580285.1 of Lucinisca nassula. Classification (NCBI taxonomy): domain Eukaryota; kingdom Metazoa; phylum Mollusca; class Bivalvia; order Lucinida; family Lucinidae; genus Lucinisca; species Lucinisca nassula. The sequence continues at coordinate 87,813,678 of OY757011.1, read as the reverse complement.
TAGTGCTTTATTGCATAACATATCGATTCCTGACCATTACTTTACTTATACTTTGTAGCTTAGCATTAGCTATAAGTGGAATCAAGACAACGTCCAAATTCAATTATTTTAAATTGGACTGGCGATCCATTTTGAAAATTTTAACAATCGCCTCTTTGTCAGCATTATATGAACTATCTAACACTAATATGGTGTTATATTGCATTTGAGTAATGTCATTAAACGCGTAGACAGGGAAATCGGAATAATATAAAAAGTCAGTGGATCCAAAATTGACTGGCGATCTGTTTCGAAATAAATCAACAATCGCCTCTTTGTCAACGTTCTGTGAACTAGCTAACGCTAAAATAGTGTTATATGTCAGTACGGCATTGCTATTAAACTTGTTTGTTTGATTTGGGAGTTTAACGGTCCAGTCAACACTATTTAGGTCATTTTTGAGCCGGTCAGTTTACCTATCCACACTTTCCGGGGCAGGCTTATCCGTAAGCGGTTCACTGCCCTTCTTGGATCAGCGGAAGAGAGAAAATGGCCATCGAAAAAAATTCATGATCAATCTCCACGAAAGAATGTTGCCGATCCCGGCAGGTAACGAACCCGCGTTCTGGTCACCAGTCAGACGGGCATCCGACTGAGCTACCGAGGCCGGCTTATTAAACTTGTGGCTTTAAGGCAATGATTATAAACTTCTAGCTTAGCATTAACTAGAAGTGGTATCAGAACAATATCAAAAGGCAATGGTTACAAATTAGACCGGCAATCCATTTTGAAATATTCAACAATCGCCTTTTTTGTCAACCATTTACGAACTAGCTAACATTAATATGGCGGTATTTGACATTGAGGTGATGTTTATAAAATTGTAGCTTTGCATTAGGTGTAAGTGGAAATCAAAACAATATCTAAAGTCATTTTGAAATGTTCAACCATCACCTCTTTAACTGCCAGCTATCTTGGAACTAGTTAACACTAATATGGTGTTAAATTGCATCCAGATCAGGGAATGTTATTAAACGTGTAGCTAAGCGTTCGTTAGCATAGAACATCGAAACAATATCCAAAGTCAGTGTTTCTAAATTGGACTGGGGATCAATATTCAACAATCGCCATTTTTCACCAATCTACAAACTAGTTAACATTAATATGACTGACGTTATATGGAGTTGGTGCAATGCTTGTAAACGAGCAGCTTAGCATTAGCTGGAAGTGGACATCAGAACAGTATTTTATGTCAATGATTCCAAATTTGGCTGGCGATCTATTTTGAAATATTTAACCCTCGCCTCTCTGTCAGCCATCTACGAAGTAGCTAACACTAATATGGTGTAACATGGCTTTAGGAGGCAATGTTATTAAACTTGTAGCTTAGCTTACCGTTCGCGAGCACAGTGTAGCAAAACAATCCAAAGTCAATTATTCCGAATTGGACTGGCGATCCATTTCGAAATATTGAACAATCGCATTTGTGTCAACCATCTGCGTACTACCTTATCAATATAGCGTTATATGGCATTGTCACGTAATGTTCATTGCTGCTACTGGTAACATGTGAGCTAGGACAACCTGTTGCATGCAGGTAAATACAAATCGAAAACCCCGGGAGGGCAACCCATCTAGAAGTTGCTAGTTCTCTAAACAAAGCTAGCCTTGGTTGCAATCCACCCACGGGTTGTTGGTCCCTGATTAGCTACATTTCTGCTTTATCCAGTATCTCACGTCGAGCAGGTTGTGGCTGTGCACATTTGAGTTTGACGCTGAGCGACGTCAGGATGCAGAAGTGGTCGTTTCCCGTCGAGTCGTCTCACACTTACCAGTCGCACGTTTTGGAAAGTAATACACTGATTGGTGTGAGATCTATTTCGCTCGTGCTTCCGTGCTCGATGTTGATCTGTGCGCCACATCCTGAAATCACCAAAAATTACCACAACAACACTGTTATTCCCAGTCAGACATATTTTTGAATGCTACATTAAGATATTAGCAGTGATTTCAGTAAAATTTGTGGTGATTTCACTAATCGTATTTAATATGTTAGACCGCATTCTTAAGCCTTGCAGTTTATTTTGATATATATTATATATCGAAATAAAAAAAAACAAAAAACATTATTACCTCTTAATATAGATAGTTCGGTATGGAGTGGTGATTTCGGTGAAGGACCTGTGGTGATTTTAGCGATCGTCAGTATCACCGCGATATACGCCTCCATATTTCTGAGCTCAGCAGAAATAATAGTATAATTATGCGAGATATGACATGCAAAATACAAAGATTTATTTAGTTTGCCTAATTAATAATGTCTTTTGCACAAAAATAGGTTATTCATGGTGATTTCGGTAATTTATGAGGTGATTTCGGTGAATTTACTAAATCGTCTGACCGGATTTTCCCGATTTGTTTTTTTCTTTCTTTCTTTTTTTTATTATAAATTTCCTCATGGTCTCCAACAGTTTATGGACGTCAGGAGCAAACACTCCCTACCTAGTCGGTGTTGAAACGAAGAGGCGTGTGCAAGTTTCGTTAAAAAATGCAATTCGCGAAATTATAATTGGTTTCACTTTTTAGTTAGACCTTCCATTTTGGATGATTCCAAATTTATACTAAAACACATTTTATAAATGTTTGCAGTTGTTTTTATGGGATCAAATTGATTAAAATGTTTGTTTAACTTGACCACTTTTTCAAAGAAGGTTAACGCTTAATTTTAAAATCGAACATTTCAATTTGAAATTCCGAAATTGATAGCGATCGATTTTAAAATCATCAAGATTATAAAACAAGTCGCGACATAGATGATATCGGTTGGTACTCGGCTTGAAGGTACGGTCGGAACAGAAACGGTAGGTCTAAAATGCGAATTCAACGTTACTCATATAATAATAATAATAATAATAATAATCATAACCATAATAACAATAATAATAATAAATCACAAAAAAAACAGACAATTATTTTATTACGTTTCTATAAATAGCAAGAGAAAAAAATGGCAGTTAAATAATTAAACAAAATGTCACAAACAAACATAAAAATTTACAAGAAACTTCAACAGTGCTTACTATTTATTCAGTGACCCATTCAACATTTTCTCCTCGAGTGTACATTCCTTGCGAAATATAGAAAGCCTATACTTCATGATATCAACAAAGATATAACGCGGACGTTCCATGAATCGAAGTATACCCTGTTACAACTAGTTGTGGACAGCAGGGTGGTGTTAACAGACTGTACCAAAAGTGACTTTTATCTCGGATCCATCAGTATTGATGGGTCCGAGCCTTTTATTTTTGCTTTTTTTCTCCTACTACTGCTACTCGCTCACATCTGAGCATTAAGAGCTGGGCTTCCGGAGTGGTAACCAGTACTTTATTAAGCAATGTGGATGAAGTTCCTTGCTCAAGGACACAACACTTTGGTCAGCGTGACGATCTAACCCGCAACCTCTAGATCACAAGTCCGATGCGCTACCACTGCACCAAAGCGCTCCACACACTTGAAGATCATGTACATAGACTTAACTGTCACAGTAGACGACTGTTATTTGCATTACATGCAGCACGGTATAACAAACTAGAACTCTTTATGAAAAGCCGTAGAGTAGGCTCACAGGGACACACGTGAGAAACAGCTACCTTTTATTATGTTGAGACTTTAGCTATTGTTATAAAATAACTGTATATACGTATATCTTAATCTTAACATATAAACTTGTTGGTGGTGGAGATCAATACGTGTTGCAAGACTTTTATATTCTTAACGTTTTAATGTTACGTCTATTATCAAAGACGGTGTGCCTATAAAGGCAGAAATTCAAGTAAAGAAACAGAAACAATAGTATATAAGTTAGAGGATGCGTTTGTCTCGCAGCTGTGAAGCTTGAGACGCTGTGCGATGAAAAAATAAGATGAAGGCGTGTAATTGATAACGAGATATTCTGAATAAACAACATAAATTTAGCTCTAGAAATCATTTGTAAAATATATTTTTTTTTATTTCTACTCCATTTGAAATCAAAATTTGATTCTTTTTTCCGGATATCATTTTATTTCATTCAGTTTAGCTCCATATTACAATTTGTACATTCATATCTACTTAAAACAAGGATTAGAGGCCTGAAGAACAAATTTAAGAACAACTTTAAAATGTTTTGATTACAACCACGCATTCATCAGTTAAGCATTAAGACTTCTCCAAAACCGCACATTCCATGCTATTAGCAACGGAAATAAATGATGCATTGAAAAGTTTTCGCACCATGTTAAACTGTCAATCATGTGCTTCTGAATAAGCTTTAGAGATGACTGACAATGTGGGCGGAACGATTGCATACCTAGTCTTTCCCAGTAGATTGGCCGAAACGTTCAGACAACTGACGTAAATTAATGTAATGTTAATAAAAATTTCGAATAGGCAATGCATATCTGAAGAAGACGGGATTGCAGTGGTAAAGATTTTTTGACAATCGATAAGTTCCGCCCCACTTTCTGCATGAAGCTGAAATATACCGATATTCAATATGGATTATGGTTTCTTTGTACTACGACAAACATGTCACTTGTGATGAAAGTTCTTGTTCAGGGTGTCATTGTGTTTTGTCGTATTTAATGAACCTACGGCAGATGTGCTATTGCTAAACTGATAGTTGTGCGGCTGTATAAAGGTTTCAATGTTTTATAAATGCACCACCGCTCTGCGTTTTTCAGGAGAACAGCAATAAATTAAGCCTCTGAAGTCATAAGGATAGAAGGTATGTAAAGTAGAAGTAAAACAAAGATCAGGAATTGATACAATTAACTTACTCCACCCATAAAAGACACCAAAGGGAAAGAAATACAAACATTAAGCGACCAGACCATAATGGAAACCCAAACAAAGGAAGGCCATAAGGACAGTTACTTTCCCACAAAATGGCCATATGGCCATCCAAAACCAAAAGACACAAGTGATACACACAGTAAGTAACAAACAACAACATAAATAAATCGCCACAGAAGAGCCGCCTTGGAACGGTCAGTGGAAGATTTCCACTGGGGGGCTTAAATCGATTTTACGTGGCCACAATCCTCGCCCTTACCTCCGTCGCGATTTAGACAAATAATTTGTTCAGTCCGCATGAAGGCCTCCTTACAGAATTTCCCAACTTGGGGCCTCATACGAAAATATCGGATACCAGCTTGATGTATGTCAACAATAAACAAGGACTCTTGAAGTTTAAGTCAGAATGTGTGTGTATGAGAAAAACATTGAATTGATATTGAAAGTAAAAGGTATTATCAGAAATGGTGGATTTTGTAATTAATAATGTTTCAAGCGAAATAGAAGTGGAGGCAATGATAAGGAATCGATACAATTAACCCACAGCTCCCATCAGAGCCACCAAAGGGAAAGAAACACAAACATGAAAGAACAGACCCTAATGGAAACATCAATAGCGAAAAGCCAAAAGGACAGTTACTTTCCCACAAAATGGCCAATAGGCTATCAAAAATAAAATAATATAAGCGACACAAACACCCAAAGACAAACCATAACTAAAATAAGCCGCGACAGAAGAACCGCATTGGAACGGTCAGTGGAAACGAACTCCATTGGGGGTCCGGGTGGTTCGGTTTGGGGGTTCGGAACTTTAAAAAATCGGGTTCGGATAGACCTTGTTGAAGAAGAGATTTAAGTCCAATATTGAATTTTGAAATTAAATCAGAATGGAGTCTATAAAATTTTGAAAAGGCTTTGCGTAGTTTATGGTACCGATAACTCTGATTAAGAAGTTTAGCAGTTAACAATTTATTACGATTGTTGAATAGAGGTGAAGGCAATGATCAGGAATCGATACAATTAACCCACAGCTCCCATCAGAGACACCAAAGGGAAAGAACCACAAACATGAAACAACAGACCCAAATGGAAACATCAATAGCGGAAAGCCAAAAGGACAGTTACTTTCCCACAAAAAGGCCAAAAGGCTATCCAAAATGAAATAATATAAACGACACAAACACCCAAAGACAAACCATAAAAAAAAATAAACCGCGACAGAAGAACCGCCTTGGAACGGTCAGCGGAAACGAATTCCACTGGGGGGGGGGGAGGGCTTAAATCGAATTAACGTGGCCACAATCCTCGCCATACTTCCGTCGCGATTTAGACAAATAATTTGTTCAGTCCGCATGAAGGCCTCCTAACTCATCAGTGCAACATCTCCGTGAACACTAAAAATCAAACAACCGCAGAGATGAAACAATGGTGAGAACTCGACAGCAAGAAACCACTGAAATGCGGGAGCAAAAGAAAACAAACAGTTAGACTCCGATGGGCCCAACCAGAGACAGAGTATCAGGCATCAACCAACGTTACATTGAATTAGATCGCTTTAATTCTCAGTAAGCCTTTACGCTGGAACCGTAATAAAATCCGAGGCCTGACCCACCGGCGTACAATTAAAGAGGGAAGCAAAATTGTCAACCGTGATTGGGGTAACTACCACGCATGCAGTCTGTCGTATAACAGTTACATGACTACACACTCTGGCAAATCGAATCCATTGCGAAATATAAACGCAATAGGATGGCGCACGAGGAACATCACCATCCAAAGAAGGAAAATTTACAATCTCAAAATCAAAATCATCGCGTTTATCATAAATTTTGCAAGAAACAAACCCATCTACAATAGATAGATGTTAATCCAAAAACGGGGCTTCGGTATCAGAAAAATTTGCTTTATTTAACTGGAGTTCAGGGAGTAACCCTCTAACCCTTTTTTAAAACAAGAACAAGAATCGGTCAAAAATATTTGTCTAAACCACGGCAAAACCAATGGCAAGGGCGAGATGGAAAGATCGATTTTGGGGCCCCAACACCCTCACACACGCACGCACACACACACACACAAACACACACATAGTAAAACGTTTACCCCCTAGAACTTCAGTTAAATAAAGCAAATTCTTCTGATACCGAGGCCCCGTATTTGGATTTACATCTATCTATTGTAGATGGATTTGTTTCGTGCAAAATTTATGATAAACGCGATGACTTTGATTTTGAGATTGTAAATTTTCCTTTTTTGGATGGTGATGTTCCTCGTGCGCCATCCTATGGCGTTTATATTTCGCAATTAATTCGATTTGCTAGAGTGTGTAGTTATGTAACTGACTTCAACACTCGTAATAAAATATTAACGGCTAAACTCCTTAATCAGGGTTATCGGTACCATAAACTAAGCAAAGCCTTTTCAAACTTTTATAGACGCCATTCTGATTTAATTTCAAAATTCAATATTGGACTTAAATCTCTTCTGCAACAAGGTCTATCGGAACCCGAATTTTATGGTGACTTAGTATATAAATTCAGAAAAATATATAACTGCAATGACTTCAGCACCCAATTTCGTAAAATCATTCTTCGATATAAAAAGATTGGGTACAACATGGATATTATACGACAGACTGCATGCATGGTAGTTAACCCAATCACGGTTGGCAACTTTGCTTCCCTCTTTAATTGCACGCCGGTGGGTCAGGCCTCAGATTCTATGACGGCTCCAACGTAAAGGCTTATTGAAAATTAAAGAGATAATGTTGGTTGGTGCCTGATGCTCTGTCTCTGGTCGGGCTCATCGGAGTCTAACTGTTGGTTTTCTTTTGCTCCAGCATTTCAGTGGTTTCTTGCTGTCGAGTCCTCACCGTTGTCTCACCTCTGTGGTTCTTTGATTTCTGTGTTCACGGAGATGTTGCACTGATGAGTTAGGAGGCATTCATGCGGACTGAACAAATTATTTGTCTAAATCGCGACGGAAGAAAGGGCGAGGATTGTGGCCACGTAAAATCGATTTAAGCCCCCCAGTGGAAATCTTCCACTGACCGTTCCAAGGCGGCTCTTCTGTGGCGATTTATTTATGTTGTTGTTTGTTACTTACTGTGTGTATCACTTGTGTCTTTTAATTTTGGATGGCCATATGGCCATTTTGTGGGAAAGTAACTGTCCATATGGCCTTCCTTTGTTTAGGTTTCCATTATGGTCTGGTCGCTTAATGTTTGTATTTCTTTCCCTTTGGTGTCTTTTATGGATGGAGTAAGTTAATTGAATCAATTCCTGATCTTTGTTTTACTTCTACTTTACTCACCGTTCCAAGGCGGTTCTTCTGTTTGTTGGGTTTATTATTGTTATAGTTCGTCATTACATGAATGTATTAATACTACCTTTTTTATTTTTGAAAGACATTTGGCCATTTTGTGGGAAAGTAATTGTCCTTTTGGCTTTCCATTTATGACGTTTTCATAATGACAAAGTTGTTTTATGTTGACATTTCTTCCTCTTTGGCGTCTTTGGTGGGAGCTGTGGGTTGGTTGTATCAATTCCTGATCATTGCCTTCGCGTCTATTTTAGTGCACTTCTATACAAGGAATAGAAGGCATATCATGCGCAAGAACCACAACTCTTGGTGCTGTGGTATTTGCGTTATCTCCCCTTCCGATATAACAGTATGACCACCTTGCCCGTCGGGGTCTGGCTGTTGGTCTTCTTTTGCTCCAGCATTTTAGTGGTTTCTTTCTGCCGGGTCCTCGCCGTTGTTTCATCTCTATGGTTGGTCACGGTGATGTTGTACTGATAAGTGGGGGGTCCTTCGTGCGGGCTGGGCGGGTTGTTTGTCTAAATCGCAACGGAAGTAAAGGCAAGGATTGTGGCCACGTGGAATCGATTTAAGCCCCCAGTGGAATTTGTTTCACTGACCGTTCCAAGTAGAAGTAAAACAAAGATCAGGAATCGATACAATTAACTTACTCCACCCATCAAAGACACCAAAGGGAAAGAAACACAAACATTAAGCGACCAGACCATAATGGAAACCTTAACAAAGGAAGGCCATAAGGACAGTTACTTTCCCACAAAATGGCCATATGGCCATCCAAAATAAAAAGACACAAGTGATACACTCAGTAAGTAACAAACAACAACATAAATAATCCGCCACAGAAGAACCGCCTTGGAACGGTCAGTGGAAAGATTTCCACTGGGGGCTTAAATCGATTTTACGTGGCCACAATCCTCGCCCTTACTTCCGTCGCGATTTTGACAAATAATTTGTTCAGTCCGCATGAAGGCCTCCTAACTCTCCAAGGCGGTTCTTCTGTCGTGATTTATTTTTTTATGGTTTGTCTTTGGGTGTTTGAGCCGGAAAAAATTATGAACCGAGTTCTTTTTGTAATAAAAAATGCTTTTATATGCAGACTTCTGTGTATATAAGTAAATATCAGATCGCAATGGTTGACAAAAAGCGTTCAATTAATAAAATTAGTTCACAACGCGGCGTCTTATCTGGGCCTGCAGTGTTTGCAATGTCCCTTTCATGGGATGCTAGGCATAAATAGATTAATTAAAATATTTTTATTACAGAAGCATGACAGGCCGCTACTGATGCGACGAGGACCCACAATCAATGCCCCGAGTAGAAATATGAAAAATATCAGGTTTTTTATCAGAAAAAAATTGAATGTTTGTTGATAGAATTTTCCAATATATTTGAATAGGAGTGTTTTCGTAATGCATATTACAAAACCGACAGTGGGTACTATTAAGTAGGTACACAGCGAGTATGCAACGTCTTTATTGCAGTGTAATGATTTGTTATATATTTATAAGCTAAATTATTTGTTTTATTATAAACTTATGGGGAAAAATGAAAAGAAAGTTTAATAAGCTATGTTTCTATTCCTACCCAGGTGTCTGTACAAAGTTTTTCAAACCTTTGTGCAAATGGCGTGCACTTATTGTGTAATATTGATTATTTCACTTGTAGTGACTTTTTTGTAAACTTTAGTTCAGACACCAGGGTATAAAATATTTTGTTTGTTTGAATTGAGGTTTAGCGTCCCCTTCAACACAATTTAAGTAAAGAAAATATAACCCGTTATATGGTACTTCTCCTGTATGAATCGATTTGTCAGTACTTAATTTACTTATTAATACACCTGGACATGCGTCACTATTTATGCAGAAGTAAATAAAACATCATGTTAACAAGTCTATGCAACGAAAACCCCATTAAACCCCACTTTATACAGCGAAAAGTGGGCTTTCACATATACTTTATTTGTCTTATTTCTGATTCAAAAACATAGAAAATAAGATGGTTGTAACCCGCAATCTATGTTTTGGGCAGAAATGAGAAAATGCCAAATCTTTACATGTACACATTTATTTTCACAGCCATAAAATCCATTATATTGAAAAGACTTACTTCTACTTTGTTAACATGATGTGTCCGCGAATATCTTTCTTAAAACAGTGAGAGCTCATTTGCTCAAATCTGAAGAAGAAGTCATTAGTAGGTTGTCCAGCGGCACCAACCGAGGATACTACAATATTTTCCGGGACCCCCATACCCCCATCAACCCCCTTATATACCAAAACATACCTAACCTCAATCCATAGTGCTTTGAAAAAATAAGGGAGAAAACTGATGTTATTCATAATAATTTTATACCAAACTGACTACAATATATATATAGTTTTAGCATGGAATTTGGCAGATTCCAGCATAAATACATATTGATTCAAAAGAAAGTATGCATGTGGCCTGAAAATTAAATTTTTATAGTCTGATTCGGCAGAATCGAGTTGATTTCTCTTTTTAGCTATACCCGTTGTATTGGGACTATATCAGGTCGTTACGGATCTGTCGTAGTCACATGACTTTTATTCTGCAAAATGGCGTCTGATGGATCAAAACAATTAGAAACAAGTCGCCCAATTACTGCAGGAAAGCAGAACGAACAGGAAGAAAATGTGCCAGAGGATAGAAGTCCTTCAACCCCAGTCCTTTTGTCTGCGAAATCAGCCATTGAGCGTTTGCTGTCGCGTTCAGAACAACCGTCAAAACCATTAAAAAGACGAGAACGTAAGTCGCCCCAGAATCAAAATTGTGGCAAATCCTTTTTACCATCCACCCGTTTTCTTGTTTCCATCCGGTGTCTTGGTAAATAATTACCCTGCTTTATTAACCTGCCTACCTAATGCGATTTATTCCGTAAATTACTAAACATAATTGCAGACCATACATGGAATAAATCATATAGGATTTTGTGAGAAATTTACGGGAGATTTCTACCCCCACACCGGTTGGTAAAACACAGTTATCGGATGGCGTTTAAACGGTCCTGCAGATGGAAAAAAGGGCTTCCCCAAAATTGTTACTACCTGCTTACTGTTACTTACTGTAACCTTTACATCAATCAAGCATCGGCTGCTCAAGCATCAGCTGCTTTGTAGTTTGTGTAAAATTTCGGACCTAATTACCGGAACAGACGAATTTCACAATGGTTTCCACTCCATTTTTAGTATATTTATATAAAATACCCACAATTTTCATCGTTTACCACATGGTGCATGCACTTATTATAGGAGCGTGATAGGTCAGTGGTTAGTGCACTTGCTAGAGGTCCCGGGTTTGAATCCGGGACGTTTCGCCCCCAAACCGTTTCCTCCCCTAGTAGTTTCGCCCCCAAGACGTTTCCTCCCTGGTCGTTTCCCCCCTAGTCGTTTCGCCCCCCTAGTCGATTCGTCCCCCTAGTCGTTTCGCCCACTTTTCACTGTAAGGCTAATTTTCAATGTTGAACTTTTATTAAAGGTGAGAAGAGGCAAATATCTAAGTAGCATCATTGCCCTGTCACGTTTGCCTAAGTATCTGTATCTGTTCGTTAAGGGACATCATTCATACTTGAACAGTATGTCTCTGATGGCGTGTGAAAAAGAGAAAGTGGGAAATATTGGAAAGAAACATCTAGCTGTGGATAGACAAGAAAGAAAAGAAAGGAAAGATTCCTGGCGGCTTTTTCAAATGAACATTGGAAACCAGACCTCTCCGGCTATAGAAGCGTCGCCCAACCGGCACAGGTTCAAAAATCCCTCAGACTTGACTTTCAGACCGGCCTCTACCTAGCTGTGAAAAGAGAGAGTAGACGGTCCCTGCTTGAAGGATACCAAGTCAGGGGCCTCAGAAACAGATGCTGGTAAAGAATTCCAACCGGGTATAGGCCTAGGGAAGAAGCTGTACTTGAATGGATCAAGCTAACCGCGTTGCCTGATCAAGGTATGGACTATTTGCTTACAGTTCAGGAATTACTGGGTCGGACGCCGCAAATCTGATCAGAGTATACACAAATTGCTGACAGAACATTGATTAACAGAATCGACATGATCATTGCTTTCACTTCTATTTATTATGTTGCATCGGCGTTGACGCGTCGTTGCGTAGACAGCATTTGCGGCAATACTCAACCGCGTATTACCTAGTGGGCACACAATGTGTATGCGACGTCGTATCAACGGCGATGCAATTTTATTACGTTGCATCGGCGATGTTGCGTAGACGGCATTTGCGGCAATCTTCAACAATGTATTACTGGCCGACTCTTTTAACGAACCAACCAACCAATTTAAAACAAAACTGGTAAAGGTGCTTAAGCGATAATTAAAGACGTTTAACTTTGCAAAGAGCCCATGTTTTCACACCTTGTCATTAAGGGCATTAATTGCGCGATTAATGTGTCAAATCATATAAACAATGTGATTAACGATATCGATCAAAACAGGTAATAATTCCTAATTAACATTTTCATTCAAAGAACAGGTTCTTCTCTCTCTCTCTCTCTCTCTCTGTCATATATGAATCTTTTTTATATAAAATATAGTAAAATAGTTTGGGGGCGAAACGACTAGGGTTTGGGGGCGAAATTTACGACTAGGGGCCAAAAAAAGGGGAGAAACGACTAGGGGGGAAACATCTTGGGGGCGAAAGGTCTTGTTACCCCGGGTTTGATCCCTGGCAGCGGCGATAAAATTTCGGTGTCCGAACACGCTCCATTCAGAATCAGAATTGTTACTGGTGACACGTCAAATGACATTAATACACCAGGACCTATGATGTGGGAAGTTAGTCCCTAGCTCTAACCAAAGAGGTAAATTTAGCTACACAATCATCAGCACCTTCAGCTGTCGAAATAATCGAATCGGGAAGGGCATTCCAATGTCTAATGGTTCTGGGGAAGAACGACTCTTTATAAATGTCAGTTCTTGCGCTAAAGGTCTGAAACACCAACGAATGGTGATTTCTGCAGTGTCTAGCTGGGGGAACAAGGTCATCTGTTGGAATGCTTGCAGCACCCTTTAGACCTTTGTATAAAAGGATTAGCCTACTGTCTTTTCTCCTTTTCTTGAGAGACTCCCATTTTAATATTCCAAGTATTCCAGTCATGCTCCCAGTTTCAAAGCAGTAATTGCCTGTTACAAATCTAGCAGCGCTATTCTGAACTTTCTCAATTTCATCGTTAAGGACCACTCCACTGGGGTCCCAGATACAACTACCATATTCCAGGATTGGGCGAACAAGACCTTTATATGCTGCCTCTTTTACATCCTGAGGGCACTGATGAAGATTTCGCCTCAGGAAACCAAGCGTTCTATTTGCCTTTGTAGACATGTTGCTAATATGAGTATTCCATCTCATGTTGTGTGAGATTGTCGCTCCAAGGTATTTAATGGAGTCCACATTCTCCAGGACCGTTCCCCCTAAGGTGTAAGAAGCCTCAACTTTATTAGATCTCTTCCTAGTTATCTGCATAATATTGCATTTAACTGGCTGAAATCTCATGCCCCATTTACGTGCCCAACATCCTAATCTATCTATGTCAGCCTGAAGTTTCATTGAGTCATCTGTATCTCTAATTTCCCGGTAACAAACACAGTCATCTGCGGAGTCAATGTCAGTGGGAATATCATTGATGTACAGGGAGAACAAAAGTGGACCAAGAACGGTCCCTTGCGGGACTCCAAACAAAACTGGAGCCCACTCCGAAGATTCACCATTAACAACAACCCGCTGTTTTCTGTAGCAAAGAAAGGAATCTATCCATTTGAGGGTCTTTCCCCCAATTCCATAACCAAATAACTTAGATTTAAGTAGTTCATGAGGAGGGGTGTCAAAAGCCTTCTCAAAGTCAAGAATAAATGTGTCCACCTGTCCCCCTTTGTCCAAGATTTTTGCCCAGTCATTAATAACTGTGCTTAGCTGAGTTTCACAACTGTGCCTTTTCCTAAATGCATGTTGTCTGTCTGACAAAAGTTTATGTTCGTCCAAGTGGGCCATGATGTTCGAGCAGACTATATGTTCCAGCAATTTACACAGAACACAAGTCAGAGACACAGGGCGATAATTACGTTCAAGAGCCCTATCTCCTTTTTTGAAGAGTGGACAGATGTTTGCTAAGAGCCATTCTTTGGGGATTTCACCCGTATCAAGAGACTGTTGAAACAAGTGTGCAAAAACTGGACCCAACTAATTTGCTAGTTCCTTCAGGACTCTAGGATGAAGCTCATCAGGTCCTACGGCCTTACTGGGGTTTAAGCCTTGAAGTAATTTGATCACTCCTGCAGCTGTAACAACAATATTATTCATGAATGGGGCCGATCTTCCAGTCAATGGAACCTCCGTGAACTCAGTTTTATTAAACGCATTATTGAATTGACCAACTAGTTCCTCTGCCCTTTCAGAGTCTGATTCAGCAACCCCGTCCCCTCCTCTTTTATTAAGGGGCGGAATACCTTGCCTGTCTTTCTTCTGGCTATTAATATATCTGTAGAAGTCTCTGGGATTTGCCTTTACATCACCTACCCAGTTATTCACATACAAATCATGCTTATATCAGTCTTGATTTCACGTCTCAAGTTTTCAAATTTTGTCCGGAGTTTATCACTTCCCGTCTTTTTTGCCTTTGCATGAATCTTATTCCTTCTGCGAATTTTCCTTCTTATCTCTGGAGTGATCCAGGGGATAGAAGATACAGACCTACTAGTTTTTGAGGGGATATGATTTTCGGCCGAAGTATGAATGAAAGAAATTATCAAATCAAAATTCTCCTGTACAGACCGAGCATCTGAATGACCATTAAAGTAATTATCCTTTGCAAATCTGAGTGCATCCTTCCTCATAGTTTCATAGTCACCTTTCTGATATGAGTACACCTTCCTCCGAGGTTTCTTTATTGGTGGGATGTGAATTTTTAAATATCCGGAGACAACATCGTGGTCACTTAGTTTATCTGGGGAATGAATGTCTTCGAATTGTCCTGGCAAAGTCGTAAGGATCAGATCCAATGTGTTCTTATCATGAGTGGGGAAGTTAACAATTTGTTCAAGACCATGATTGTTCATAATGTCAATTGATATTTGTCCTTCCGACTGAGTCAGCATTGTGCCTTGTTTGCTGAGCCTGTTGGGCCAAGCAATGTCTCTGAAGTTGAGGTCACCTAGAACATGTACAGCCGGGAGTTTTTTACCCTTATGTTGCAATTTAATGCAATCCAGTTGGTCTTTAAACAACTGGAAGTTTTCGATTGTACCATTTGGTGGTCGATGCCAACTTGCTACGAAGCGGAAAGTTTTATTAGCAAAAACCTTAACCCAGACCGATTCGGTGTCATTTTCAAGTTCCATGAACGGCATGTGAGGGATGTCTCTATGAATGAGCAACATCACCCCGCCGCCATGAGAGTTCCTATCTTTTCTGTACACACAGTACTGACAATTTTCAGGGAAAAGCTCAGATGTAGTAATTGAACTGTCAATCTTTGTTTCCTGAATAGCAACAATATGAGGTTGAGATATATCGAGGAAAGCTAAAAGTTCAAGAATTTTCCCTCAAATTCCATTTATGTTTATACTGCAAAGTTTCAAACCTTTCACAAAATTTGACTTTGTTTCATCAGCAGTCGAAGATTTGCCTCTCTTATCCTCTGACAGAGGTTCAAACCTGTTTGGCTTACTCAGTTCTACATATTCATCAAAGAAGGAGTCTGAAAAGTTACAGGCCTCACATTTTGGACATATCCAGTGGCAGCTTGAATTTACCAATGTGCCATATTCTGCATCTGAAATGAAGGAGCATTCAGTGTGTATCCACATTTCACATTGATCACACTGAACGGATTTGTGGCCATTAAGGACAGCACCACTGCAAAGACCACAGTCAGCTTTGCAGTCTTTGCAATACCAAGTTCCAGCTCTAGATTCAATTTCTAACAATTGACTGTTATCCAAATCAGAACATGAGGAGTGAAAGCGCTTGTTACAGTCCTCACATTCTAGCCATTTCTCGGAACCTTTGCAATATTTTTTGCAGAGTCCGCAGGGATGAATGTCATAAAGTACACCGTCCTTCGGATTGTGATGTTAAATGGAGGCCCCCCTGTGTAGGGAGAACCATCCCCTGTGCAGGTTAAAGATCCCTACCGTAAATACATGGTTACTGTGTAGGCTGAAAGCCCCCCCCCACCCCCCATAGAGGCTTGAAGAAATATATGGGCTGCATGATGCTTCCACGCAGAGCTGAATCCAGCCCGCACACTAGTACTGGTAAACTGCTTAGAGGATCTAAGCCTGTCCAGGAACCGAGGTGCGAGGCGGACCGTCCATGCTAATAAACCCTATTGGTTTCATTGGGCGACAGGGCTTGAGATGTCATTTCATCTCAATGTCGTGTAAAAGTCCCACAAAATTGGAAGCAACGTCTCCTAAATGACCTTTACAGTGTTGACGGGGACGTTAAGCCTCAAATCAAACAAACAAAACTGTGTAGGCTGTCATCCTTCAACCCCAGTCCTTTTGTCTGCGAAATCAGCCATTGAGCGTTTGCTGTCGCGTTCAGAACAACCGTCAAAACCATTAAAAATAGGGCTGACTATAGAGGCCAATTTTGACTATTGTGATAGTATTGCTATCGTGGAAACTACCATCACGATACTATCACTATCGCAGCACACTATCACGATACTATCGTGATACTATCGGGTACTGTTATCAATGATTCTTAGATGTTAATATCACTCGTGAACACACAAAAAGTTGGCTAAGAGTGACAGAACGAGTTAGGAAAATTGCAATGGCCTAAAATTGTATGTTTATTGTGTGTTTCAATATCAGCATTCATTCCCTCGGTGCTATTCCAGAAAAAAACATCATGGGTAGATGGGTCTTTATGTATCCCCACCGTCTAAACATAGCTTGCTGCAGTATATATATGCCTGTATGTGATGGTTATCATAGCTTTAATACCTATACACATACACCTTTGCAGTGTTTGAGATTTTCTGCTTGTAGAAACTGACATGATCGAGTGATCGTTCTTCGATTGTTTGTTGTTTGCCGCCTGTACTAAATTAATCTATGGATTCAGTTAATGAGGGAACCGGATTAATGATTGCATAATATTACGTAATCACAGCACGACTTTTTTGCACCTCTTTAAGGGTGACATGAATCTAACAAACTGTATTAAAACTTGAATTTATATATTCTTTATTTGAAAAGTAGAAGTAAAACAAAGATCAGGAATTGATACAATTAACTTACTCCATCCATAAAAGACACCAAAGGGAAAGAAATACAAACATTAAGCGACCAGACCATAATGGAAACCTAAACAAAGGAAGGCCATATGGACAGTTACTTTCCCACAAAATGGCCATATGGCCATCCAAAAATGTTTGACTATCAAAATAGAAGTAAAGCAATGATCAAGTCGGTGTTTTCATTAGCAATATGCAGTGTTTTTGTTACCTGCAAGTCCTGCTCCAGATACTCATAATACTCATTAGCTATCATGTTTGTCGGACGCAAAAAAAGTCACATATACAAGTTAAACAGCATTATACCGTCGTTTATTATACATTTACCTATGTGAATGAGTCAGCACACAGCAAAAACAAACATTTCTTTATACTAAAGATCAGCTTGTGCATCTTGCAAATGTCTTCAAAACTGAACAAGGATATGACGTTTGTCCCAGAAGCCATACTACTGAAGGCTAATACAAACAACAAACATTTACATATGACTGCGCAGGCTGATGTGAGCCTTCACATGTCGCACAGATTTCATTGTCATGTTTTCAAAAAGTTGCATGCATCAACCGTGTTAGCAAACGACCATTGATGTTTTGTTATTGAAAAACCCGGGAAAATTTCTGACTGCCTCAACAGCAAGTGCAAAAATGATGGCAGGAAATTCATCGCCGCAAGAAATTCACCACACAGCAAACCATGATACATATGTGTGACCAGCGAAGACTCAGATCATCATGCACATACGCGAAGGTTTATCAGAATGTCCTGGATATCCTAAGCAAAAATACTTGTGTCATTACACATTAGTAAAGGTATATTTTATAAGTCCATCCAAGAAAAAAAAAACTATCGAAACTATCGATAGTTGAATGAACTATCGGCGATAGTTATGGATAGTCCAAAGTACTATCGGTGCATTGCTATCGAGGCAGTCCCTATCGCGATGCATAGAACTATCGATGCATCGTTACACCGTTAATTAAAAAGACGAGAACGTAAGTCACCCCAGAATTAAAATTGTTACTACCTGCTTACTGTAACTTACTGTAACCTTTACATCAATCAAGCATCAGCTGCTTCTTGCGAAGAATTTCAATATTGTTGTCCTGGTCAGGTTTTTTGGTCATCAGTCTTGTAGCGGTCAGCGACAAATTGTAGGGTGCGTATACTTTCGGACCTAATTACCGGAACAGACGAATTTCACAATGGTTTCCACTCCATTTTTAGTATATTTATATAAAATACACTCAATTTTCATCATTTACCACATTGTGCATGCAATTTTTATAGGAGCGTGATAGCTCAGTGGTTAGTGCACTTGCCTCTGATGCTAGAGGTCCCGGGTTTGATCCCCGGCAGCGGCGATAAAATTTCGGTGTCCGAACATGCTCCATTGGCATCATTTGCAGGGATGAATGTCATAAAGTGCACCGTGCTTCGGATCGGGACGTTAAATGGAGCCCCCCTAAGTAGGGAGAACCATCCCCTGTGAAGGTTAAAGATCCCTACCGTAATTACATGATTACTGTGTAGGCTGTCATCCTGCAAACCTGGAGTGTATGTAATGTACACCTGCGGTAATGGTCAAATGTGACCGACGCAGTATCAGTAGTCAGACAGACAGACAGGTAAATGGGAGCGTGATAACTCAGTGGTTAGTGCACTTGCCTCTGATGCGAGAGGTCCTGGGTTTGAAACTTTGATCCCCAGCAACCACGATAACATTTCGGTGTCCTAACACGCTCCATTGGCATCATTTGCAGTGATGAATGTCATAAAGTACACCCTCCTTCGATTACTGTGTAGGCTTTCATCATCGGACAGTCCATGCATATTTATAAACCCTACTCTGGGTTTCATTGGGTAAAGTCCAACAAAGTTGGAAGCAACGTCTCCAAATTGACCTTACTAGTGTTGACGGGGACGTTAAACGTCAATTCAAGCAAGTAACTTAGATGAATCGGCTACTGATACAGGCTAGGCCTATGCCTAGATTTTACCCGACCTTAAGAAATGAGTCGGAGTAAGCTCCCTTGCGTATTTAAATTGATGACGTCATCGATAACTACGTAACACATAAATAATGACAACACAGTGTGCAGGTATGACAAAGATTTGCCAGCTTTCATCATTTAACTTGGGTCTGTTATTTCCCTCTATGCCTTCTTCACAGCGCCGATGGAATGAAACAGCTTTGAAGCAAACAGGTTTACTAGATTTTTCTTTTTCTCCATTCAAAATTGTTCGTTTTCTGCTCCTCGCAATCGGTCAAAGTAAATCTAAACCAACAAAACATGTGATTCCTCGTGTCTAAAACGTGTTTTTATTACAATAAATTCCCGCAATCTCAACCTCCGTGCGTACAATATTTATCTTCAGCATTAGAGAGTAGCTACGAATTCTTAGCTACGAAATTCGTATGTCATTTAACTTACGAAGACGTTAGTGAAACGCACTCTTGATTTTCTTAAGAATTTCGTAAGTCGAGTTCTTAAGTCTACGAATTTCGAAAAGTTACGAAGTTTAGTGAAACGGGCCCTTGGTGTGTATGTAATGTATACCTGCGGGTAATGGTAAAATGTGACTGATTGCAGTATAAGTAGAAAGAAAGAAAGAAAAATCTTTCTCAAATGTGGAATATGGTTCAGTGCACAGTAGGCCTAATCTCTTCCAGTGCACAGCCACTTTTCCGGGTGAGATTACTAACCCAGGGCCTGACAAATCAAAAAAATTTTCACTTGCCCACCGGGCAAGTAAAATATTTTTGCACTTGCCCAGCTCAAAATCCTACTTGCCCAGGATTTTGGATCTCAGAGTAGAGGGTGGGTGCGGGAGGATAATGGTGACGATGATGACAACCAACATTTATAAATATAATCCAAGGTTTCTATTTAGTTTTAAGCCCACCATTTTTCCATAAGGGTCTCTAGTTATTTCATGTTGTGTTTCCCTTTGGTGTCTCTGATGGGAGCTGTGGGTTAATTGTATTGATTCCTGATCATTGCCTTCACTTCTATTTATTTCTCTCCGTGTGGTAATACGGTAGAAAATACTGAGGTCAAGGTCAATATCGGTACTTTTTCAAGTTAGTTGCTGATATGTCATAGCACCATAACCGATTAGCAATTTAAGATACTGTTATATAAACTCATTTACCTTGACATACGTCATTAACACGAGCTGCAGCCGGTAATGGCCCGGTATACTCAAAAGATCAGGAGTGTCAGGGCAGCGAGATAAGAGATTAAAAAAAAGCACTTTAGTTTACAATTTAATGAACCAACTACAATACGAGGACCCCCTCCATCCAAAATGAGGCCAAACTTTCACACAAGCAAGCTCAATGTGAACTTCAAAAGTTTTCCGCCATCCAAATCGCCACCCACAAACCACTGCTACCAGTTTTCTGCACGCGATCGGTAGATGACGTCATCCGACTCCAGTGGCACTACACATGTTTAATGTCATTGTTTTATTTAAATGGGGCATAACTTTTTCATAAAAAATTGTTTGGAACTGTTAAAAATCTTGATAGCTAAACGGTTGTGAATAGAGGTGAATAGAAAACAGCGCTTTGCACAGCTCCCGAATTATCCTCAGAAACCAACAACAGCGTTCGACTTTTCCAGCCAAGCGTCTGCTATTTGGCGCCAAAATATAACGATTCGCAAGATAGTAGAATAGTCTGTTTTTATTATGCATACATCTACCATTAGATGTAGCTAATTGTCTGAGGAGCAAATGAATCATTTTCACATTGGTTGTGGATTAAATTTTATGATTGGGGATAAATGCAAATTAGACTGTAGGCACATAACTTGACCATTTTTTCCCATCTTGTTCAAGATGGCTTTTCGATAGCGCTGTGCACCAGAAATGAAAGACACGCACCGCAGGGCAATAATGTTTAATTGGCAATAATTATATAACTTGGATTAACAATACTGTCATAATTGAACCGTTATAAATACACAGATGGTTTGTCTCTGAATTGTCGACAAAGCAGGGACAGTGCAGCAATTATTGTGATTTACTTGCTGGTCTAGTTTTAGCCAAGAGACGATGGACCCGATGATTCAGGGCAGGGCAGCTGCTACCCTGCCAGCCCAATTGGTCAGGGTGCCTTGCCTGTCTTTCAAGTTCGATGTCAGAGAGATCGCTTTCTGATTCAGTCTTGAATCTCCTGCTGCAGCTCGGGGTCGTTCATCTCCGTCAGTTTTTGTCGCACCTGCTTGTAGCAGGGTGCGACATAGGTGTCCGCTTTTCCATCTGTTTGTCCATGCATCCATCTGTCTGTTAACATTTACGTCGAAGTTTGACATTTATGTCAAAGTTTTTAGCTCACCAGAGCCGAAGGATCGGGGGAGCTTATAGTTTAGGCAGTTGTCTGTCGTCGTCTGCGTCGTCATCGTCTGTCCTATGACGTCAACATTTTCAAACGACATCTCCTCTGAAGCCACTGGGCCGATTGAGCCCAAATTTCATTTGTAGCATCGTATGGCTGGGGGATTGAAAGTTTGTGTTTTTAATGCAAATCGGCTCATTAGTTTGGTTGCTATGGCAACTTAGAGTTTCCATAGACTTACAATGGGGAAAATTGAAAAATGGCATTAACTGCCAAGCCTTTGCAGATATTTTGACAAAACTTTCATAGAAGTGTTCCTAAAGCAATCTACTATCTGCCATGTGATTTTAGGCTTACTGCCTTTTTTGCTGGTTGCCATGGAAACCAAAATGAAAAAAAAAAATACTTAAAAATCATCTCCTCCGAAACCATATGTTCAATGGGACTGAGACTTTATGGAAATATTCACCATATTTGCCTTGACAGGTTTTGTGCCTTTTTATGGAATTTGACCTTTTAGTTTTGTTGCTATGGTAACTTAGACTTTCCTTTGACGTATAATGGGGAAAATTGAAAAATGGCATTTACTGCCAAGTCATTGCAGGTGCATGTATTTTGACAAAACTTTCATAGAAATGTTCCTTGAGTAAACTTCTCTCAGCCATATGCTTTTATGTCAACCTGGGGGTCCCCTAGGTTGTGTTGGGGCCATGCCCCGCCCCATCCACTTCATAAAATGCCTTATATCTCAGAAACCTTACAGATCCCTACCCCTAAACCATATATATTCTTGTTTCTTATATGACAAGATGCATTAAGTGACACCAAACTGGGGGTCCCCCGGGATGTGCCGGGGACATGCCCCATTCCCTCCACTTCATAAAATGCCATTTATCGCAGAAACCATCCAGATCTCCACCTCTAAACCATATAATTATATTCTTGTTTCTTATGATAAGATGCCTTCATAAAAGGCCCAATATCCAAGAAACCTTACAGATCCCCACCCCTAAACCATGTATATTCTCGTTCCTTATGATTTTATTTTATTTGATTTGAGGTTTAAAGTCCCCGTCAACACTGTAAAGGTCATTTAGGAGACGTTGCTTCCAATTTTGTGGGACTTTTACACGACATTGAGATGAAATGACATCCCAAGCCCTGTCCCCCAATGAAACCAATAGGGTTTATTAGCATGGATGGTTTGCCTCGCACCGCGGTTCCTGGACAGGCTTAGTCCTCTAAGTGGTTTACCAGTACTAGTTAGTGGGCCGGATTCAGCTCTGCCTGGAAGCATCATGCAGCCCATATATTTCTTCAAGCCCCTATGGGCGGGGGCCATGGTTCCTTATGATAAGTCGCATTCATGACACCAACCTGGGGGTCCCCTGGGATATGCCGGGGCCATGTCCAACCCCCTCCAGTTCATAAAAGGTCCAGTTTTCCAGAAACCTAACAGATCCCCACACCTAAACTATATATTATATTCTTGTTCCTTATGATAAGACACATTCAGTGACACCAACCTAGGGGTCACCCAGGGCACGCCCGGGTCATGCTCCACCCCTTGACTTCACAAAAGACCATATATCTGAGAAACTGTTCATAGCCCCAACCCTAAACCATATAATATTCTTGTTGCTTATGATAAGACGCAATCAGAGACACCAGAATAGGGGTGCCACTGGCCATGCCCCACCCCTTTACTTCATTAAAGCCATATATCTTAGAAACCGTTCAATTCCCCACCCCTTAACCATGTACATTCTTGTTCCTTATGATAAGACTCCATTTCATAATAGGCCATATATCTCATAAACCATTCAGATCCCCACCCCATAATCACATTTATTCTTGTTCATTGTTATTTGACACATTCAGTCACCCCCGCCCATTAACCATATATATTCTTGGTCCTTATGATAAGACACATTCATTGGCAACAATCTTGGACTTATCTGGGACCCACCATGCCAGAATTCCTCCACTGCTTAAAAGGCCTTACATCTCAGGAACCATACATATCCTCAGCGCTAAACCATATATGTCTTTATTACTTTTTAGCTCACCAGAGCCGAAGGCTCCGGGGGAGCTTATAGGATAGGCAGTTGTCCGGCGTCGTCGTGGTCGTCGTCTGACGTCAACACTTTCAAACATCTTCTTCTCTGAAGCCACTGGACCGATTCAGCCCAAATTTTATCTGTAGCATCCTTGGGCTGGGGGATTGAAAGTTTGTGTTTTTTATGAAAATCGGCCCATTAGTTTGTTTGCTATGGCAACTTAGAGTTTCCATAGACTTATAATGGGGAAAATTGAAAAATGGCATTTACTGCCAAGTCATTGCAGATATTTGGACAAAACTTTTATAGAAATGTTTCTTGAGTAAAATTCTTTCAGCCATATGCTTTTATGCCAACCTGAGGGTCCCCCAGGTTGTGCCGGGGCCATGCCCCACCCCCTCCACTTCATAAAAGGCCATATATCTCAGAAACCATTCAGATCCCGACCCCTAAACCATATATATTCTTGTTCCTATTGATAAGACGCATTTAGTAACACCAACCTTGGGGTCCTCAGGGATGCGCCGAGGTCATGCCCCACCCCCTCCTAAAAGGCCCAATATCTCGGAAACCATTCAGATCCCCACCCCTAAACCATATACATGTATATTCTTGTTCCTTATGATAAGACCCATTCAGTGACATCAACCTGGGAGTCCCCTGGATGCGCCGGGGCCATGCCCCACCCCCTCCATTTCATAAAAGGCCCAATATCTCGTAAACCTTACAGATCCCCGCCCCTAAACCATATATATGCGTGCTTCTTATGATAAGACACATTCATTGACACCAACCTGGGGGTCCTCAGAGATGCGCTGGGGCCTTGCCCCACCCCTCCACTTCACAAAAGGCCATATATCTCAGAAACTGTTCAGATCCCCACCCCTAAACCATATATATTCTTGTTCCTATTGATAAGACACATTCAGTAACACCAACCTGGGGGTCGTCAGGGATGCGCACAGGTCAGGCCCCACCCCTCAACTTTGTAAAAGGCCCAATATCTGGGAAACCATTCAGATTCCCACCCCTAAACCATATATATTCTTGTTCCTTTTGATAAGACCCATTCAGTGACATCGACCTGGGAGTCCCCTGGATGCACCGGGGCCATGCCCCACCCCTCCATTTGATAAAAGGCCCAATATCTCGGAAACCTTACAGATCCCCGCCCATAAACCATATATATGCTTGCTTCTTATGATAAGACACATTCATTGACACCAACCTGGGGGTCCTCAGAGACGCGCTGGGGCCTTGCCCCACCCCTCCACTACAAAAAGGCCATATATTTCAGAAACTGTTCAGATCCCCACCCCTAAACCATATATATTCTTGTTCATTATGATAAGACGCATTCAGTAACACCAACCTGGGGGTTCCCAGGGATATGCTGGGGCCATGCCCCACCCCCTCCATTTCATAATATCACAATATCTCGGAAACCCTACAGATGGCCACCCCTTAACCATATATAGTCTTGTTCCTTATGATAAGACACATTCATTGACACCAACCTGGGAGTCTCCCTGGGCCTTGCCCCACCCCTCCACTTCACATAAGGCCTTATATCTCAGAGAATGTTCTTAGCCCCACCCTAAACCATATATATTCATCTTTCTTATGATAAGACGCATTCAGTGACACCAGCTTGGTAGTCCCCGGGGCACGCCCAGGCCATGCCACACCGCTTTACTTCATTAAAAGCCATATATATCAGAAATAGTTCAGATCCTCACCCCTAAACCATATACTTGTTCCTTATGATAAGACTCGTTCAATCACACCAACCTGGAGGTCTCTTTGTGCTGAGGCAATGTGCCCCGCCCTTCCATTTCATAAAAGGCTTTATATTTCAGAAACCATTCAAATCCCCACCCCATAATCATATATGTTCTTGTTCCTTATTATTAGCACACCTACTGTAGCGGGGTCTGCAGGGGCCATTCCTATTTCATAAAAGGGCCTCAAATCTCTGAAACCGGTCAGATTCCCAGCACTGAACCATATATATACTTGGTCCTTATGATAAGACACGTTTAGGGACAACAGTTTGGGCTTTCCTGGGATCAACAGGGCATGCCCCAACCCCTCAACTGTTAAAGAGGCCTTACAGATCCCCACTGCTAAACCATATATATTTTTGTTTCTTATGATAAGACGCATTTAGTGATACCAACCAGGGCTCCATTGGGTCCATGCCCCACCCCCTCTACTTCATAAAAGGCCTTTTCAGATGCTGAGTCCACATGGGTGCTCATTTGGACATGGGGGTTCATTTGGTGGATTAAAATGATATCATGTTAAAATACATGGCTGCCATTGGGCAGGATGGGCAGTGCCCACCTGAGCTCTGGTGAGCATAGTGGCCCATGGGCCTCTTGTTATAAGATGCATTTAGTGACACCAACCAGGGCTCCATTGGGTCCATGCTCCACCCTCTCTGTTTTATAAAGCACCTAATATTTCAGAATACAGTCCACATGGGTGCTCATTTGGTTATTGGGTTTGTTTGGGAGACTTTATAATCAGTAGATTAAAATCATATCATGTTTAAATACATGGCTGCCATCGGGCAGTGCCCACGTGAGCTCTGGTTTTTTGGAATTTGGCTCTTTGGTTTGTTTGCTATGGCAAGTTAAGAGTTTCCATTGACTTATAATGGGGAAAATAGAAAAATGACATTTAATCCTTTCAAGATATTTTGTCAAACTTTCATAGAAATGTTCCTTTAGTAATGTTCGTTTAGGCCTATTAGTTGCTACAGTCATCTGTTGTCCTGCAACAACACATTCAAGTGACATCAGACCGCTGAAGCCACTAGGCTGATTGGGTCCAAATTTTATCTGTAGCATCCTTGGGCACAGGGCTTCCATGGTTAATTAAAATACATTGCTGCCAGTGGGCAGTGCCCCCCTGAGCTCTGGTGAGCATAGTGGCCCATGGGCCTCTTGTTTATTAAGTCAACTACAAACCTCAGCTACCATCAAACCTCATATGAAACATCTCCATGACCTTGTGACTGTGTAGGCACCTTGACCTGGTGACTTTGACCTATATTTTGCGCTCCAGTGACTTTGACTATCACGCCGAAGTTCGACATTACGTCGAAGTTTGTATTGTAATCAACTTTTAGCCTAAACAACCATCAAACATTTCATGAAACATCACCCTGAGCTCCTGACTAGGCAAGCACCTTGACCCGGTGACTTTGACCAATATTTTGCGTTCCAGTGACTTTGACCATTACATCGAAGTTCGACATTACGTCGAAGTTTGTATTGTAATCAACTATAAGACTAAACAACCATCAAACCTTTCATGAAACGTCACCCTGAGATCCTGACTAGGCAAGCGTCTTGACCCCATGACCTTGACCAATATTTTACGCTCCAGTGAGTTTGACACAAATTACGTCAATGTTCCAAATCTTCTCAAATAAAAAGCCTACAACAATAAAATCTTGAATAGTGCTTCTCCTAGATGTATTGATTCTGCCGGTACCTTGACATGGTGACCTTGACCTATATTTTACGCTCCACTGACTTTGACACATTTTACGTCGAAGTTCAAGATCTCCTCAAATAATAGGCCCAAAAACCATCTAATCTTGCATAGTGCTTCTCCTAGATGTACTGACTCTGCAGGTATCTTGGCCTGGTGACCTTGACCTATATTTTACGCAAATTTTTACGTTGAAGTTCCAGACCTCTGCAAATAAAAGGCCTACTACCATCAAATCTTGCATAATGCTGCTCCTGGATGTACTGACTCTGCAGGTACCTTGACCTGGTGACTTTGATCTATATTTTACGCTCTAGTGACTTTGACAAAATTTGCGTCAATGTTCCAGATCTTCTCAAATAAAAGGCCTGCATCCACCGAATCTTGCATAGTGGTTCTCCTAAATGTACTGTTTTGTTTGTTTGATTTGTGGTTTAATGTCCTCGTCAACACTGTAAAGGTCATTTTGGAGACGTTGCAGCCAATTTTGTGGGACATTTACCCGACATTGAGCGGTTTACCAGTACTAGTGTGCGGGCCGGATTCAGCTCTGCGTGGAAGCATCATGCAGCCCATTTATTACTTCAAGCCCCTATGGGCGGGGGCCGTCCTAAATGTACTGACTATGCAGGTACCTTGACTTGGTGACCTTGACCTATTTTTTGCACATCATTGACTTTGACACATTTTAGGTCATTATTCCATATCTTCTTAACTAAAAGGCCTACAGCCACCAAACCTTGCCTAGTGCTTCTCCTACATTTACTGACTCTGCAGGTACCTTGGTCTGGTGACCTTGACCTATATTTTACACTCCAGCGACTTTGACAAATTTTTACGTGAAGTTCCAGATCTCTGCAAATAAAAGGCCTAGCCACTACCATCAAATCTTGCATAATGCTGCTCCTGGATTAACTGACTTTGCAGGTACCTTGACCTGGTGACCTTGACCTGTATTTTACGCTATAGTGACTTTGACACAATTTGCGTCAATGTTCCAGATCTTCTCAAATAAAAGGCCTGCAACCACCAAATCTTGCATAGTGGTTCTCCTAGATGTACTGACTATGCAGGTACCTTGACTTCGTGACCTTGACCTATTTTTTGCAATCCATTGACTATGACACATTTTAGGTTTACGTTCCATATCTTCTTAACTATAAGGCCTACAACCACCAAACCTTGCCTAGTGCTTCTCCTACATTTACTGACTCTGCAGGTACCTTGACCTGGTGACCATAACATATATATTACTCACTCCAGTGACGTTAATACATTTTATTGCAATGTTCGATATGTCCTAAAATAAATGGCGTACAGCCACCAAACCTTGCATAGTGCTTCTCCTCAATGTACTGATTTGGTACGAATCTTGACCTGGTGACTCTGGCCTATATTTTTTGGTCCAGTGACTTTGACACATTTTACATCAACTATCAACTGCTAAGAATGAAATTTACTTAATTAATAACAACATTCTGATTGTGACTCCTATGACTTTTGCCACCAGCAGGTGCGACGCCGCCTTCTGTGGACTTCTTGTTGTCGCTCACGGGCCAATGTTTTTCAGCCTCAGATTTCCGGCTTTCGGCCTCCGAGACTTTCGCCAGGTTGTTCACAAGCTCGTCTCGGGGTTTGAGTCATAGCCTGTTCAAGCCCAGCAAGCTCTCTTTTGGCCTGGGTGACCCACGCAGTGTCGATAGGCTGATCATCAATTGTCTTCAATGCGGACTCGACATCTGTTGTTTGAATAACGTCGTGGGCTACGGCGGGGAGCTCTGTCATCTCGATGGATTCAATGTTTTTTTTAGAGTGTTTCCTCTGTTTTTGGAGTGTTTCCACAGCCTCTTTGTTGAGACATATTCGATTTATAGTCAGTGAGCCCCAGTGATTGCCAAATTGCATTTATGCCGCCTGTTCCATATTTCGAGGCCAGTGTGGACAGAGGCATAAACCGGAATCCTCCCCTTGTCGCAGTGGTAGGAATCTTTTTGTTGCCGGGGGTCCAGTAGAGTGTTTTACCGTTGTCATCAATCAAACTGGTCATAGTCGATACTGCCTTCAAGGCGCAACCCCTCATAGGCACGGCTCACTTCTTTGTAGAAAGTATTGACCAGGCGCCTCTTCTGGTCATCAAGTGCTGTCCGTC
Source organism: Lucinisca nassula (assembly GCA_963580285.1). Lineage (NCBI taxonomy): Eukaryota > Metazoa > Mollusca > Bivalvia > Lucinida > Lucinidae > Lucinisca > Lucinisca nassula. The sequence goes on along the minus strand of OY757011.1, from coordinate 87,784,222 downwards.
TTAACCAGCCTCGCAGGTTCTGAATATTGTCCCCGGCCGGGTCAGCCCTTGCTCGACGTCCGTCTGTGGGTCCATACCAGCCTCAGGCATGTTGAACGAGAGCGTGTCATCGTCGGCGCTATAAGTGTCATAAGGGTCGGACCTGTCTTCGAACGTGGGGTTATCAAAGGCAGCCATAACGACTATGCATTTGAAGGTTGTCAAGCATGCTTAAAACCTACTTTGTCAAGTGTCAACAAAGTTAACACCATGTCATCAAGCAAGTACGGACGGAAGCTTGACCCCTACCAGTGCCTCCGCGCACCCCTTGGGGTGAAAGGGGTGAGGCATTTGGTGACGATAACTAACAACTCCAGCACAATTGGCCTGAACCAGCAGCTTCTGGTCCGATTCCCCAACCTCGGCCAACATGATGTCCTTGTCCCCAGGACCGCGAGGTTGGCCTACACGATCATGCTGCACAGCGGAGATAAAGGAGATGCCAATAGGACCTTGCTTCAGAACCTAGGTCTTGCCCTCGTGAAAAAGACCATCATTAAAATTTCGGGGAATGAGGTCCTCAGCATCTACGACAGTGACATGTACCACTGCTACTGTGATCTCTGGAGGAGTGTTTCAGAGAGGAAAAATGACAAGTACCAAGGCATTGATATGTCGAATAACCGAAATACGATGAGTCCAAATCAATGCTGGGAACAAAGACAAGACTGTTCCAGCGGACAAAGCTGTCGCTGATGCTTTTGGCAATCGCTTCTACATCCCACTGGACTTCGAGCTGCTCGAGAGCCACATACCAGAGCGTGCTGGACGACCAGCTCGAGTATGAGCTCATGTTCAATGACTACAACTGTGTGATCCAGGCCACAGGCAGAGGTGCCTCTTTCGATATTGGAAACATCTGTCTTGAGTATGACATGGTCACCCAGCCAGAGCTGGCCCAAATGATCAACAACCAGTACAGAGGCTGTGTTGCGATCCTGTATGACTGTGTACTGCGGCACCGCAAAATCGGCAAAGACAAGAGCGACACCCTCTGGAATATCAATCTCAGCGTGCCCGCACGCAGCATGAAGGGCATCCTGATGCTCTTTGAGGATGTAGCGTTGCAACATCCCTTTGCTCACAATACTGAGGCCTTCTATAACCCGAAAATCAGCAACGTTGGGGTCACCCTCAAGGGGGTCCCCAACCAACTCTTCAGCCAAGGGATGCGCTCTTACCAGATGTTTGATGAAGCTAGGAAGCTCTTTGCAGCCGGCAGCAAGCGACAGCCTGAAGTGGCAATGCTCAAAAAAGACCTTGCCTTAGCCGACATCAGCCTTGCAGAATACTACACCAGCAAGTACGCGCTGTGACTTGACCTCAGGACAAGCGACGCCGACAGGCTCCATGGCTCCGGCAGACGGATAAAGAATGGCAGTGAAGGTGTGACCATCTAGATAAAGAAAAAGAGCCGAGGCGGCTGGCATATTGAACATCTACCTCTACGTCATCATGGATGCTCAGCTTAATATCGAAGATGGCTGGTTCGTCTCAGCGGTCTATTAATGTTCCGGAGAAACGATTAAAAGCTTGGATGAGTTCGAGAACTGGCGAGTTGGCTTATCTATCATAGAATTACATCCCCTTTACTGCTGAAAATGCCTATTTTTGACCTTGTCATCACCATAGCCCCCTTCAGGTTTCATGGGATCGTCTTGAAACTTATATATAAGTAAGTAAGGAATAAAACCTCGGCTGAATTAAAAAAAAATGGTGAGGTCAGCCTATATTTCAGAGAGTTTTGTCCCCCTTAATTACAGAAAAATGACTATTTTTCACAGCTCCTTCAATTTTATTGGATCTTCTCGAAACTTACATGTCAGTAAGTCAGTGATAAAATGGATGAGTTTGTGAACTGATGAGGTCAGCCTATTTATCATAGATTTTACCTGAACTCCTTCAGTTTTCATTGGATCTTCTTGAAATTTATATGTTATTAAGTTAGAGAATAAAAGCTCAGACAAGTTTGAAAACAAGCAATGCCAGTCAATTAATCATGGAGTTATGTCCCCTGCTTAGCTGAAAATGCCTATTTTCGACCTTGTCATCACTGCTGCCCCTTCAGTTTTGATCGGATCTTCATGAAACTTACAAACACGTAAGTCAGGCAGAAAAGCTCGGAGGAGTTTGAAAACTCGTGAAGTTTGCCTATTTATCATAGAGTTACATACCTTTGATTGCAGCAGTTAATTGCTTATTTTTGACCTTGTCATCATCATAGGCCCTTCAGTTTATATCGGATCTTCTTGAAAGTTACATATACGCAAGTCAGGAATAAAAGCTTGACTGAGTTTGAAAACCGGTGAGGTCAGCCGACTTATCATAGAGTTACATTTTACTTGACTGCAGAAAATGCTTACCATGTCATCACCAAGGGGGTAATACCATTTTCTATACCTGTGTTGTCGACCAAGCCGGTACTGTGTAAAGCTGCTGTCGACCGAGAAATACGGTTTTCGACCGAGCAGTACGGATGTCGACAGAGGAGGGTAGTCGATAAATTCGCTGTAAATGTGTTATTTTTGTGTATGTCTGTCCATTATTGTGTTGTCAAATCGTTTGAAATAGTTTGCTGTTGTTTCAAGTGTTCTGGAAGTCTGACTAATAGCCTGTTTTGACGCTGAGCGGAATTAAACGGGAAAATATATAAAATAAGTACTTCTGGGGAAATGTGTGGCTCTTATTCAGTGTCATGGAATATCGAGGGCGAAATGATGCAGATACATCATTAACATACGCGATAATCTTTTATTTGTGTGTCAACATGTCTTTATATGCATCTGTGGAACTGTTTATAGTTTCATCGATACGGCTGTCGATGAAGTGAAAGTTTGCGGAGTACAGTTGTCGACGTTACTGGGTACGGATGTCGGATGATTCAACGAGAGTGTAAGGGACAGATTTACTGGAAATTAACCCCAGTTAAACTATAAAGTAACTGTTGAATTCTTCGTCAGGCTTTGTTTGTTTGTTTGAAATGGCTGATTGATAATAAACCATCGTTGCTTTGTTTTGTTTGTTTGATTTGAGGTTTAACGTCCACGTCAACACTGTAAAAGTCATTTTGGAGACGTTTCTTCCAATTTTGTGGGCGAAAACCTGAGTACCCGGAGAAAAACCACCTGACCTTCCGTTGCAGAACTTGGCATCTCACATTTGACCCGAACTAGGCAAGAACCACAGCGGTGAGAGACCTAATGATCAAGAGTCAGCGCTCTTCACCACTAGGCCACGAACAGACGCCTATGTAATATTGACCCCCGTAAACCCACTTTTATATAGTAAAACTGGGGTTTACAGGCGTATATATTATTTTTCTAATTTCAGCAAAAACAGATTGTGGGTATTCGTTAGAACCGCCTCGTCGAGGCTATTCTAACGAGTGCCCTCAATCTATGTTTAGAGCAGAAATAAGCAAAATTCAGTATTTTCATGCGAAAAGTTTCATATTGAGAGGCCAGCCCCCGCCCAAAGGGGCTTGAAGAAATATATGGGCTGCATGATGCTTCCACGCAGAGCTGAATCCGGCCCGCACACTAGTACTGGTAAACCACTAAGAGGATCAAAGCCTGTCCAGGAACCGTGGTGCGAGGCGGACTGTCCATGCTAATAAACCCTATTGGTTTCATTTGGCGACAGGGCTTGAGATGTCATTTCATCTCAATGTCGGGTAAAAGTCTCACAAAACTGGAAGCAACGTCTCCAAAATGACCATTACAGTGTTGACGGGGACGTTAAACATCAAATCAAACAAACAAACAAATCATTTTAAGAGGCGTGTTTATGGGGCGCCGTTTTTCTATTAATTCCGTATTTATGGATATCCATAATTGTTTATGGATATCCATAATTCGAATTATGGATATCCATAATTCGAATTATGGGATATCCATAATTCGAATTATGGATATTCATTATTATTTTTGGATATCCATGGATATCCATAATTCGAATTATGGATTTGCATAAATCGATGTGAATTAATGATATACATAAATCGAATAATGGATATCCATTATTCGATTTATTGATATCCATAAATCGAATTATGGATATCCATTATTTGGCTGATTTATGGATATCGATAAATCGATTTATGGATACCATTAATTTAGATCGAAATATAAATATCCATTAATCGAATTATGGATATCCATAATTCGAATTATGGATATTCATTTTTCGACTGATTTCTGGATATCCATAAATCGAACTATGGATATCCATAATTCTCCTCTGAAAATAAACCTAATGAATAATGACTGCTCCCTTTGCAAAAAAAAAAAAACACTTGACTATTCGTGTCAGATTTCCGATTTAGGTGTGTAATAAAAGCCGGGGTGGAGGTGGAGGTAATGTCGGGTAGGCTAAGTGGTGGCCTATGGTGTGGGAGAGATATGTTTTGTTTGATTTGAGGTTTAACGTCCCCTTTAATGTTATTTAGGGCATTTTGGAGACGTTGCTTCCAGTTATGTTGGTCATTAAGCCTTCATTGAGATTAAATGACATCTCAATCCAGCCGGCTTTGGTAGCTCAGTCGGATGCGCGTCTGACTGGTGATCAGGAGGAATCGGGCTCGATACCTGTCGGGGTCGGCAACATTCTTTCGTGTAGTTTAATCATGAAATGTTTTTTACAATCATTCTCTTCCTTCCGCTGGTTCAAGAAGGGCAGTTGTCAGTTTCTGGCGAAAGAATGTGCACTGTACTGGTTAACTGCTTACGTATAAGCCTGCCCAGGAAAAGTGTGGATAGGTAAACTGACCGGCTCAAAAATGACCTAAATTAGTGTTGACCGTGCCGTTAAACTCAAATACAAACAAACAAACATCTCAATCCCTGTCGCCCATTGACTCGCACGACTTTGTTTGGACAGACTTAGACCTTCTAAACGATTTACCAGTACTCTCAGCTCATGCAGCCAAATCTATTTCTCCAAGCCCCAATGGGCGGGGGCCAGGAGATATATCTGAATCTGCTTGGTACTCCATACATCTCAAGTAGAGTATTTGTCTGTTTGATTTGAGGTTTAACGTCCCCGTCAACTCTGTAAAGGTCATTTTGGAGACGTTGCTTCCAATTTTGTGGGACTTTTACCCGACCTTGAGATGAAATGACATCTCAAGCCCAGCCGCCCAAATGAACCGATAGGGTTTATTAACATGCACGGGCCTACTCGTACCGCTTTGCCTGGGCAGGCTTATATCCTCTAAGCGGTTTACCAGTACTCGTGTGCGGGTCGGTTTCAGCTCTGCGTGGAAGCATCATGCGGCGCATCTATTACTTCAAGCCCCGATGGGCAGGGGCCGTGAAATAGATTGTTATATAGATATATGTTAATACTATATATAACGACCATGTGCATTTTTCTCCGGAAAGCATGCACGGATTGCCTGTTTGGATCATTATAATCTTACGTCCGATTAGGTGCGCAGTCCTCATAGAGGTGATTCCAGAGGGACTGGATGCGTTGGCCGGAATTTCCAGATCAAACGGCTGGTTCCGATATTTAACTGCACACATGGCGGGCGTTCAGCGTATGCCGTCCATTGCTTTGGAAGCCTTATGGGCTGAAAAGGCTGCACGGCAGATAGGTCCCTTTGACCGGCCATCATCTTCCAGCGATGATGAAGACCTTGAAGATTTGTACAATAAACAATCACGTGTTTTATGGAGAAATCATTAAACGAAAAGCTTTGGCGGTGATTTATGGATATCCATAATTCGAATTTTGGATATCCATAAATCGATCTGAATTATGGATATCCACAAATCGCATTATAGATATCCATAATTCGAATTATGGTATCGATAAATCAGAGGAATAATGGATATCCATTAATCGAATTTAGGATATCCATAATTCGAATTATGGATATCCATAAATCGACTTGAATTAATGATATCCATTAATCGAATTATGGATGTCCATAATTCGATTTATGGATATCCGTTATTCGGCTGATTTATGGATATCCATAAATCGAACTATGGATATCCATAATTCGATTTATGGATATCTATAAATACGGATTAAATAGCAAAACGGGCCCCATACGGATTTTTGTAATGTCTGAAAACCGATTGGCCAATCAATATGTTCTATAAAAGGGTTATCCTTTGGAAGCAAGGAATTCACCACAGAACTGAAAAATGTGGAGTACGCATGTTTTCTGGGCCTGACTAGCTGGTTTCGGCCAATTAGGCCTCATCAGTGACCCTCAGATATCTTCAAAAAGCCAATATGTTTTGAACCTCTTTGGGTAGGGGGACACTAGTTTGTTCGCGGCATCTGGATCACATGGCCAAGATGGCTACCACACCCATATATGGTTAAACCATTGAAAAACTTCTCTAGGACCAGTCAAGAAACTTTGTATGTAACAGATAGGACTCCAGCACATCATAATTTGTTCAACTGATGATCTTAGGATTACCCCGAACTTATTCCAGACACGGTCAAATTTTACAACCTATCCTTTTCTATAGGAAAAATTAAAATAATTAATTTTTCAGAAACTATTACAGCCAGTGAAAGTTGATAGGCAACTAATTGAGATTCTTTACATGTGTGTGAATTTGGTGAGTGAGTGAGTGTTTGAGTTTTACGTCCCACCAACAACTAAGGTCATATGGAGACGGGACCTCGGTTTAAAGACTCATCCGAAAGTCCGGAGAAGCCAGGGATCGATCCTGCGACCCTTAGTTTACAAGGCGAGTAGCGTAACCACTACACCACGGAGGCATCTGTGTGGATTTGGTACCGATTCCTCACATGTGTGAAGTACTGGTATCAATTATGCTCTTGTGTGAGAAATTGGTACTAGTCCTTTACATGTAAGACACGTGTAATAGTAATTGGTACAAATTCTCCACACCCCATAAACACAGGTCACAGGTGTGGCGAATACTTACCATTTCTCTACACGTCAGACATTGTCAACGAATTCTTCACATGTGTGAGGAATTGATGCCAATTCTTCACACCCTATAAAAAGTCGCACTAGGTTTTCACATGTGTGAGGAATTGATACCAATTCTTCACACCCTATTAAAAAGTCGCACTAGTTTTTCACAGGTGTGACGAATACTTACCAATTCTTTATACCACACTGGTCAATACATACGTACAGGCTGCGTAGCGGTCGCATAGGCTTCGTATTTTGGACGCATAGGCTTCGATGAAAAATGGCGGATGACAGTTCGTGAATGCAGGTAAGAAACTGTTTTTACGTTAATCTAACTGTTGTATTGCATTGCCCGATTCTGACATCTGCCTTACGGACCACTTTATTAATGTGCGGCTTCGTCTGTTGCAAGAAAAAGCTTGAAAAACGGAAAATAGAAAAATAGACCCCAAAAGAAATTTAGCAGTCAACACAAATTCACCTGTATTTTCACTTTGGTCCGGTCGCCCTATGTAACTACACGTTTTTGGCTGGTGTTCTGGCCGATAAATTGTGAATAACGAAAATGAAATCGAAAAGCTAATATGCAACTTTCGTCATATCTTTTGCGAAAAATAAAAATCTTGATATTTCGATACAACGTGCGTAGCTTCGTTACCTATTACAACGCAGAGGCTGCGAACTAAATTTGAAAGCCCTGTATTATGTAGAATAATAACGAATGATATTAAATTAATGCCGAGGAATCAGTTAATCAGCGTTAGTTGGTGATGCTAAAGACATTCCGTATCATTTATACCGAAAACATTTTCAGTCTCAGCTATGCAAATACATGTACAACATTTTGATTCAAATGCACAAAATCTGCCAATTTACAATTATTTACACCACCGTTCATAAACTCGACAAGTCCTCGTCAAATCTGTTAAGTTTTAAGCCAAATAATATTGGCACTGCATGAATTTCTGTCGTGTTTTTTTTATTTTTACAAAGCACGTGGCTTCGCAGGTTACAGAGATGGGAAGACACATTACGAAAATATGCCTATTAAAATACCTCTAAAAAGATAAAACACTTTCAGATAAAATATTCTGAGAGTTTTAATATTTCTGCTCAAGACATAGTGTGTGGGAACCTGTTACAACCGCCCGGACCAGGCGGTTTTATCGCGTATACACAATCTGTGTTTCTGAGAAGAAGTAAGGAAAACAATGTATATCCTTTTAAAGCTCAGTTTTACGCTATAAAAGTTGGATTTAAGGGGGTCAGAATCATATAGGCATGTTTTCGTGATTCTCCGACTTCTATTTAAATACTTTAATCGAATACCTGCAGCTCCTACAAAACTTCAGCAAAAATTCATTAATCACGACTGCACTGTCTGATCCGAGTCTTCGTTTCCGATAAGAGAAGTTTTTTTTTCATTAAACAGTAAACATACTAGCTAATTCTAGCCTTTGTAGGATCAAAGAAGAAAAAAGACTTTTCTTTATTGTACATTTATTTTCAATCTCTGCCCTTGCATCATAAGTTTTTGCTAACCAGACTGTCTTCTGCAACATAGCCTATCAGAATCTGAATTTCATAGTGACTTAGAATATAAATTCAGAAAAATACTTGCTTGCAATGATTTCAGTAACCCATTTCGTAAAATCATTGTTCGATATAATAAGATAATAGGTTAGAAAAAAATGTTTTTGCTTTACGGCCCTTTCAAAACTCTATGACGGCTCCGGCCTAAAGATTTACTTTTTTAAGAAAGTCTGTCGGCTGGATGCATACTTATGGATTTAAACTGCTTCCTTTAACCCTTAAATTACAATTTAAAGCAAAAAGTGAAGACCCGGATAAGACGCTGCGTTTGGCCCTTCAATTCATGTAATGTGAGCAAACAGTGTAGACTCTGATTAGACGCCCCGTTCTGCGCCATTTGTTCTGGATATACACTGTTTGAAAAGCCAAATCCATTTTAAGCTTGTTTAAACTTCAACATTACTACATCTGCCTATTCAGTACACACCAAGCTTCTAGATTTTTCATGGATGACGTCAGGGCATATCTGTGGTTAATTGGAATATTTGTTTCGTTAAACCTACGATACATCTGAATAGTGCTATCAGTCGGTTCACCCGACAACCGCAGACAAAAAAAGAAAAAAGTACCGGAAGAAGTCCGGTCTTTAGACTCCCGCACCGTTCGGAAGCGTAAGCCAACAACAGGTGCTACAATCAATTTTACCTCTGCGCTTCAGGAGACAAGACACGTTTTTGTCGGGGAGATATTTTCTCGAGTATAGAAGCTGTTGTGGGTAAACGAGGTCTCACCCGTTCGCAGACTATTTTCTACAGTGTTTTCTCATCAAGTAAAACCATTTCATATTGTTTTCTTGTATTATTTATTATTCTGACTTTGTCGGTCTACCGACCTAGTTGGGATTTTCGTTACGTTCATAAGTTCGGATTCTTGTTTTTTCCGTTCTTAGTTTCTTTTGTTCTGTTTTCTTTTTGTTGTTTTTCCTTCTGGTATAATTTTCTTTTGATCTGTAGTCCTGTTTTCAGCCATTTCAGGATGAGTCATCAAAACAAGCACTGCCCTGGAATAAATGGTAAGTGTGCGAAGATTATGCCATATTGGGATAACCATTCTGTTTGTAGGGCATGCAGAAATTATGCATGCTCTCAGACATCCACTTGTGAGGTATGTGCGGATTGGTCAGATGAACTTTGGAAAAAATTTTCCAAGTGTTTACAGAGATCTGCACAGGCCAAGGCAGCCTTCAAACCCAGGAGTTTTGCTTCTTCCCAGGTTCCTGAAAATGGTCCTGGAAAGAACAATCCTTCCCATGTACCTGTTAAAGATCTTGGGAAGGACTCCACTTCTCTGTTTCCGACCGATATGCCAGTTACGACTGCCATTGGTTCAGGAAATTCAGAGACAGGCGGTCATCATGAGTCTCAGCAGAGTTCGCTCTCTCCGGCTCATGAAGATTCGCCACACGATAGTGAAGGTGAGGAACTTACGCCCAGACGGGAACCTAGTCCTGACAGCTATGTGTCGGTTGAACAGGACACAGGTTCCAGGGCTACTGCTCGATACTCTAAACCTAGGCAAGACATCCAGCCTAGGTCTAGAGTTTCCCTCAGTAAGAGATATAGGTCAGATTCCGGCTCTGATTCTTATTCTGATTCTAGAGGAAGATCAAGCCAGAAACTGAAGTCTAGGCATAGGTCGAGATCTCTTTCCCGACCTAGGCATAGACATCATGGTCATAGACGTAGATCCTCGAGATCTAGGTCTAGATACAGGCATCACAGGTCTAGGTTATCTAGATCAGGTTCAAGACCTAGGCGTTCTCGATCTAGACAGTATAGACATCGGTCTAGGTCTGTCTCTAGGCCTAGGACTTTAGATGATCCTGCTGTTTCTGCTTTATCGAAATTGGTGGAACAGCAGGGCCAGCTTCTGAGGGAATTGTCCTCTCGTATGGACACTTTTCCTAACCCATCATCAACTGTTCAAGGTTCAACAAATGTGAACCCTAGTTCAGTTGTTTCTACCGTAAATTCTTCTGGTCAACATGCTGTTGTTCATGAAGATTCAGGAGATCAGCTTCAACTTTGTGTTGGGGAAGACGAGAGAATAGGATATTCTGATCCTGAAGATCAAGAGGACCGGGAATCAGAATCTCCTAAGGACAGTCTTTCATACAAGGAGGCTAGTGCAAAACTCCGGTCTAGACTAGGCCCTGACATATGTCCTAGACCAGAAGTTAAAAGCAAGTCTGTTGGAGCTTCGGCTCTAGACTTTTTTAAAAATCCTGAGGAAGCTGAGGAAACTTCTCTAGCGCTTCCTCAGTCAAGCAGTGTGTCCATTTCTATGGGAAAGATGGATAAGCGTTTGAAAGGAGAAGAGGAAGTCCCAATGTCTCCACTTCCTAATTATCCAAAAGGATTCAAGACAGGCTCTTTTGTTTCTATAAACAGTAAGCCTAAGATTTTTCAAGCTTCTTCTTATGAAGCTTTAAATCCTATGATTAACATGGATCCACCATCTGTTAACCCAGGATTGAGGGATGTCTTGAAGCAAGGGTCTTCGATTCCTACTTCGCATACTCTTCAGTTTTCGACTCTTGAGAACTGGGAGAAACTGGCGAGAACAGGAATACAAGTGGCTTCCCACTCAGAAATGTTTCTGTGTGGTACGCTTAAGACTATACAGCAAGAGTCATGTTCCAAGGATGACATGCTTGAGGTTTCCAGATATCTTCAGGCTGTTGCCATTTCTCAGTCACACCTGGTAGAGATTTTTTCCAGGTTGGCTGTGGGACCGCTTTTGGCTCGTAGGGATGCTTGTTTAGCTGTTTCTGATTTAGACTCAGACATGAAACAGTCTCTTAGAGTACAACCGATGGAATCTTCTACCATTTTTGGAGAGAAGTTTCCGGAGGTGGTGAAACAGTACAAAGAGGGTCTTGCTCATAGATCTCTTCAGATGGCAGTTGTGGGTGCTAATAAACCTTCTGGCTTCAAGAGAAAAGGTCCTAAGGTTTCAGAGACTCCAACTAAGTCAACTTTGGGTGAACTTAATGTCACAGTAGGTCCTGATTCTTCCAGAGCCTCCAGTGTCTCCCAAGGATTGCCCAGAATTCCGAAAAGAAACAGTGGAGTTCGGAATCCTGGTAAGGGCAGGGGTAGAGGTAGAGGTAAAGTAACCAAGCCCAATGCCCCATAGGGGTGCCCACTTCGGTTCCCAGGTCTCTACATTAAGGGTAAGGGCATCCAGCTCTTACGAAAATCAGGTCCCAAGATCAGACCTGCCATCAGGAGGAAGAATTTCTTTCTTCCTAGAGGCCTGGGAAAAGATTACTTCGGATGTTTGGACGCTTTCTATAATCCGAAGTGGGTATCGCATTCAGTTAAGTGTCCTACCACGACTATTTCGGTTCCCTTCAAAGTGGTGTACTCGCATGCCTCAGGATCCCCTCAAGATGGGGATTTTGAGAGAAGAAGTAACATCATTGCTCCAAAAACATGCTATAGAGGAAGTCAAGGATTTCCATCCAAAACGAGGCTTTTTCAGCCGGATTTTTCTGGTATCAAAGAGGTCAGGGGGATGGAGACCAGTCATAGATCTGTCCCGTCTGAACCAGTTTGTTCTATGTCCTCACTTCAAAATGGAGACGTTAGAATCAATCAGACTGGCTCTTCAGAAGGACGATTGGGTAACGTCTTTAGATCTGAAGGACGCCTATTTTCATATTCTGATTCATCGCAGGTCTCGACGCTACCTTCGCTTCTTCTTCGAAGGGAAACTGTATCAATTCCGAGTTCTTCCATTCGGGCTTTCTGTAAGTCCTTATGTCTTCACTCGCGTATTGAAAACGGTGCTGGTCCACATTCGTCGTCAGGGTATTCGGGTTCATGCTTACCTGGACGACTGGTTACAACCTTCTGTATCAGAAACCCTATCATGGCTTCACAGCAGACGGCTTCTGAGCATTATCCTCAATCTAGGTTTTCTTCCCAACTGGGAGAAATCAGAGCTAGTTCCTGTTCAGAATTTCCAGTTTCTTGGAGCTCGAGTCAACCTAAGAGCTGCTTTGATAGGACCGTCACAGGACAGAATCCTATCCTTTCGCAAGATACTTTTCAAAAACTTAGGAGCCAAACATGCCACAGCTCGACAGTTGCATTCCATTCTGGGTCAGATGGAGTCCATGGCCAATCTCCTACCCCTGGGGAGGGCATTCAAGAGGCCTCTTCAGTGGGAACTCAAAGAGAGATGGTGTCAGAGACTGGCTTTGTGGGACGACAGGATTCCGTTAGGTCCTTGGTTCGTCAAAGCAGTCAAGCAGTGGACAGACTTGGAGTTTCTAATGTCCATGTCCCCTCTCCATCACCCCACCCCCGATCTGCAATTGTTTACAGATGCAAGTCTAGAGGGCTGGGGCGCACACATGGAATCTCTGATGGCGTCAGGATTCTGGTCCCTAGAGTTGAAATCTCAGCACATCAATGTTCTGGAATTGAAAGCGGTTTCGCTTGCTCTTCAGGCATTCGCTTCCCACATACATGGTCACTCTGTGCTTCTGATGACAGACAACACAACAGTGTCGGCGTATATCAACAGGCAAGGGGGGTCTCATTCGTACACTCTGTGCAATCTTTCAGTAGAGATTGCATTATGGTGTGCCAAGAACAGGGTCCATGTCAAAGCGCGGCATTTACCCGGTCGTCTCAATGCCTTGGCCGACTGCCTGAGCAGGAAAGGGAACATTGTTCAGACAGAATGGTCTCTAAGGCAACAGACAGCAGACCAGATTTTCCAAATTTGGGGTACCCCACATTTGGATCTGTTTGCCACACGCCTGAACAGGAAGTTACAGTTGTTTGTGTCTCCCGCTCCGGATCCAGAGGCGTATGCAATAGACGCCCTGAATCTGAGTTGGAGGGGTCTGTGGGCATATGCCTTTCCCCCATTTCCTCTCATTCTTCAGTGTTTGAAGAAGGTTCAGAACGAAGAATGCTTAGTTTGTCTAATAGCACCACTTTGGGAGGGACAAGCGTGGTATCCTCTTCTATTATCCTTGATCATAGCCCCTCCTCTATCTCTACCAGCAAGGAGGGATCTATTGTTTCAACCTATATCCAGAATGTTGCATCCCACCCCTCAGGTGTTCCGTCTTCACGCCTGGTTGCTATGCAACAACACATGCAAGCGTCAGGCATTTCTGAATCAGTTGCCAGACGAATCTACTCAGCGAAGAGACCTTCCACCAACAATCTGTATGATTACAGATGGAAGTCTTGGCTGGATTGGTGTGGCTGCAGGGAAGTGGATCCCTTCAGTCCTACTGTAAATGATTTTGGAGAATTTCTTATTTCTTTACACGATAAGAACTTTTCACCCGCTACTGTTAAGGGATATCGTTCTGCGATTTCAACTACCCTTAAGCAGGTTTCTCGGATTGATTTTTCTAACCAGCCAATTTTGTCAGATGTGGTTAGAAGTTTTGAATTGGAACGCCCTAGAACTAAGGCTCATTTTCCAAAATGGGATCTTGCTTTAGTTCTTTCCGCTCTTGTCAGTGATATCTTTGAACCTCTTCAGAGTTGCGGTTTTAAAGAATTAACCTTCAAAACTGTATTTCTTACTGCTCTTGCCACCGGTCGTAGACGCAGTGAAATGCATGCATTTTCTGCAACTTGCACTCAGTTTTCAGACGGTTCGGTCAGTTTGTGTTCCTTCCCAGGTTTTCTTGCAAAAAACCAGCTCCCCTCAGTCGTAAGCTGTCCAATTTCAGTCCCATGTCTCACAGGTCAGGATGTCAATCCCTTGCTCTGTCCGGTCAGAGCTTTAAGGATCTATCTTGACAGGGTCACTCCTAGGAGAAAGGGTCGTAAGAGGCTGTTCATTTCTCACTTAGATTCTTATGAGAAAGAGATATCTTGTGATACTATTTCTAGGTGGATTGTTCAGACCATTAAACTTGCATATGCTGCTAACAATTTGGAACTGACATCAGTCAATGCACACGAGGTTAGGGCTCTAGCTTCCTCTTGGGCTTGGTCTAATAGGGTTCCTTTAGATGATGTCGTCAAAGCTGGGTTTTGGTCCTCTGAGAATTCTTTTATTAGATTCTATCTGAGAGAAACTTCTGCAATGGCAAGTAGCCTGGCCAGTTTAGGCCCTGTGGTTGCAGCACAATCAGTAGTTGTGCCTGTATCCTAGAGATGTTTGTTTACAGTTTCCTTATGTACATGTACGATCATGTAAATTTGTATATACATGGTGAAACTTGGTATTTTAAGAACGAAAAAAAAAAAAAAAAAAAATGAAGAAAAAGAGAATTTTTTCGCGGTGTGAGACTTTGTAACCCAGCTCCATGGTCAATGTCTTAACGGCGGAAATAGCTTTTTCTTCGACTTGGTAAGTCTACTCTTACTTAGTCCCACCATCCATTAATGTTGCAATCAGCACTATTCAGATGTATCGTAGGTTTAACGAAACAAATCTAGAAAATTTTAATTAATTTTCATATTTGTGAGTTATACCTACGATACATCTGAATCATACTCCCTCCACCTCCCCTCAGTTACCGTTGTTCTGCTTCGGTAAAATTGATTGTAGCACCTGTTGTTGGCTTACGCTTCCGAACGGTGCGGGAGTCTAAAGACCGGACTTCTTCCGGTACTTTTTTCTTTTTTTGTCTGCGGTTGTCGGGTGAACCGACTGATAGCACTATTCAGATGTATCGTAGGTATAACTCACAAATATGAAAATTAATTAAAATTTTCTAGTTTTAAGGTCAGTTCAGTAACAGAGTAAATGGCGAGAGATTACACAGTGATAAAATCCTTATCAGACCACTTAGAAACCTACAGTATTCAGTGGAAGAAAGGGTTTATTGATGTTTACCTATTTATTGTAACAGATTATCGCTTTCCTGTCTCATTTAACAGATTTGACGAAGACAGACTTACCCAGTTTATGAACGGTAGTGTACATAATTGTAACTTGACAGATTTTCTGCATTACTTATTTCCTTATTTATTCTCAGAAACACAGATTGTGGATCCGCGTTAGGACCGCCTGGTCCGGGCGATTGTAACAAGTACCCATACACTATGTTTCGAGCAGAAATATCAAAATGTCAGGATGTTTTAACTGAATGTTTTTATCTTTTTAGTGGTATTTTAATAGGCGTGTTTTCGAAATGCGTCTTCCCATCTCTGTAATCCGCGCGTCGTAAATTCCGAAGCCACGTGCGTTTTAATAAAAACACGACAGAAATTCATACAGTGCAAATATTATTTGCTTAATACTTAACAGATTTGACGAAGACTTACCAAGTTTATGAACAGTAGTGTAAATAATTGTAACTTGACAGATTTTGGCATTCGAATCATGATGTTGTATTTGCATAGCTGAGAATGAAAATGAGTTCGGTATAAATGATACAGAATGTCTTTATCATCACCAACTAACGCTGGTTGACTGATTTCTCGACAATAATTCAATATCATTCGTTATTATTCTACATAATTCAGGGCTTTCAAATTTAGTTCGCAGCCTCTGCGTTGTAATAGGTAACGAAGCTACGTTCGTTGTATCGAAATATCAAGATTTTTTTTTTTCGCAAATGATGTGACGAAAGTTGCATATTAGCTTTTTAGCTCACCGTCACGTAGTGACGAGGTGAGCTTTTGGGATCACTTTTTGTCCGTCGTCCGTGTGTCCGTAAACAATTTCTTTAAACGACATCTCCTCCTAAACCACTGATCGGATTTTGACCAAACTTCACAGGAATGATCCTTAGGTGGTCCCCTTTCAAAGTTGTTCAAATGGTTCTGGTCCGTTGCACATCTAGGTCACAGGAGCCAAAAATAGATTTTTTTTCACCAAAAACTTAAAAAATCTTCTTCTCTGAAACCACAAGGCCCAGGTCTTTGATATTTGGTATGAAGCTTCATCTAGTGGACCCCTACCAAGATTGTTCAAATTATAGTGCTGGGGCCAAAAATGCCCCCGCCCCGGGGCCCTTTGGTTTTACATAGGCTTATATAGGGAAAATCTTTAAAAATCTTCTTCTCTGAAACCACAAGGCCCAGGGCTTTGATATTTGGTATGAAGCTTCATCTAGTGGACCCCTACCAAGATTGTTCAAATTATAGTGGTGGGAAAAAAATGCCCCCGCCACGGGGCCCTTTGGTTTTACATTGGCTTATATAGGGAAAATCTTTAAAAATCTTCTTCTCTGAAACCACAAGGCCCAGGTCTTTGATATTTGGTATGAAGCTTCATCTAGTGGACCCCTACCAAGATTGTTCAAATAATAGTGCTGGGGTGAAAAATGCCCCCGCCCCGGGGCCCTTTGGTTTTACATAGGCTTATATTGGGAAAATCTTGAAAAATCTTCTTCTCTGAAACCACAAGGCCCAGGACTTTGATATTTGGTATGAAGCTTCGTCTAGTGGACCCCTACCAAGATTGTTCAAATTATAGTGGTGGGACAAAAAATGCCCCCACCACGGGGCCCTTTGGTTTTACATTGGCTTATATTGGGAAAATCTTTAAAAATCTTCTTCTCTGAACCACAAGGCCCAGGTCTTTGATATTTGGTATGAAGCTTCATCTAGTGGACCCCTACCAAGATTGTTCAAATTATAGTGCTGGGGCCAAAAATGCCCCCGCCCCGGGGCCCTTTGGTTTTACATTGGCTTATATAGGGAAAATCTTGAAAAATCTTCTTCTCTGAAACCACAAGGCCCAGGTCTTTGATATTTGGTATGAAGCTTCATCTAGTAGACCCCTACCAAGATTGTTCAAATTATAGTGCTGGGGCCAAAAATACCCCCGCCCCGGGGCCCTTTGGTTTTACATAGGCTTATATAGGGAAAATCTTTAAAAATCTTCTTCTCTGTAACCACAAGGCCCAGGACTGTGATATTTGGTATGAAGCTTCATCTAGTGGACCCCTACCAAGATTGTTCAAATTATAGTGCTGGGACAAAAACTGCCCCCGCCACGGGGCCCTTTGGTTTTACATTGGCTTATATAGGGAAAATCTTTAAAAATCTTCTTCTCTGAAACCACAAAGCCCAGGTCTTTGATATTTGGTATGAAGCTTCATCTAAAGGACCCCTAACAAGATTGTTCAAATTATAGTGCTGGGGCCAAAAATGCCCCTGCCCCGGGGCCCTTTGGTTTTACATAGGCTTATATAGGGAAAATCTTGAAAAATCTTCTTCTCTGAAACCACAAGGCCCAGGACTTTTATATTTGGTATGAAGCTTCATCTAGTGTACCCCTACCAAGATTGTTCAAATCATAGTGGTGGGACAAAAATGCCCCCGCCACAGGGCCCTTTGGTTTTTCATTGGCTTATATTGGGAAAATCTTTAAAAATCATCTTCTCTGAAACCACAAGGCCCAGGTTTTTGATATTTGGTATGAAGCTTCATCTAGTGGACCCCTACCAATATTGTTCAAATTATAGTGCTGGGGCCAAAAATGCCCCCGCCCCAGGGCCCTTTGGTTTTACATGGGCTTATATAGGGAAAATCTTGAAAAATCTTCTTCTCTGAAACCACAAGGCCCAGGACTTTGATATCTGGTATGAAGCTTCATCTAGTGGACCCCTACCAAGATTGGTCAAATTATAGGGCTGGGGCAAAAAATGCTCCGTCCCGGGGCCCTTTGGTTTTACATAGGCTTATATAGGCAGAATCTTTAAAAATCTTCTTCTCTGAAACTGCAAGGCCCAGGACTTTGATGTTTAGAATGAAGCTTCATCTAATGGACCTCTACCAAGCAAGATTGTTCAAATTATAGCCCTTGGGCCAAAAATGCCCCCGCGCTAGGGCCCTTTGGATTTACATAGACTTATATAGGGAAAATCTTTAAAAATCTTCTTCTCTGAAACCACAAGGCCTAGGTCTTTTATATTTGGTATGAAGCTTCACCTAAAGGACCCCTAACAAGATTATTCAAATTATAGTGCTGAGGCCAAATATGTCCCTGCCCAGGGGCCCTTTGGTTTTACATAGGCTTATATAGGGAAAATCTTGAAAAATCTTCTTCTCTGAAACCACAAGGCCCAGGACTTTGATATTTGGTATGAAGCTTCATCTAGTGGACCCCTACCAAGATTGGTCAAATTAAAGGGCTGGGGCAAAAAATGCTCTGTCGCGGGGCCCTTTGGTTTTACATAGGCTTATATAGGCAGAATCTTTAAAAATCTTCTTCTCTGAAACTGCAAGGCCCAGGACTTTGATATTTAGAATGAAGCTTCTTCTAATGGACCTCTACCAAGCAAGTTTGTTCAAATTATAGCCCTTGGGCCAAAAATGCCCCCGCACCGGGGCCCTTTGGTTTTACGTAGACTCATATAGGGAAAATCTTTAAAAATCTTCTTCTCTGAAACCACAAGGCCTAGGTCTTTTATATTTGGTATGAAGCTTCATCTAAAGGACCCCTAACAAGATTTTTCAAATTATAGTGCTGAGGCCAAATATGTCCCCGCCACAGGGCCCTTTGGTTTTACATAGGCTTATATAGGGAAAATCTTTAAAAATCATCTTATCTGAAACCACAAGGCCCAGGTTTTTGATATTTGGTATGAAGCTTCATCTAGTGGACCCCTACCAATATTGTTCAAATTATAGTGCTGGGGCCAAAAATGCCCCCGCCCCAGGGCCCTTTGGTTTTACATGGGCTTATATAGGGAAAATCTTGAAAAATCTTCTTCTCTGAAACCACAAGGCCCAGGACTTTGATATCTGGTATGAAGCTTCATCTAGTGGACCCCTACCAAGATTGGTCAAATTATAGGGCTGGGGCAAAAAATGCTCTGTCGCGGGGCCCTTTGGTTTTACATAGGCTTATATAGGCAAATCTTTAAAAATCTTCTTCTCTGAAACTGCAAGGCCCAGGACTTTGATGTTTAGAATGAAGCTTCATCTAATGGACCTCTACCAAGCAAGATTGTTCAAATTATAGCCCTTGGGCCAAAAATGCCCCCACGCTAGGGCCCTTTGGATTTACATAGACTTATATAGGGAAAATCTTTAAAAATCTTCTTCTCTGAAACCACAAGGCCTAGGTCTTTTATATTTGGTATGAAGCTTCACCTAAAGGACCCCTAACAAGATTATTCAAATTATAGTGCTGAGGCCAAATATGTCCCTGCCCAGGGGCCCTTTGGTTTTACATAGGCTTATATAGGGAAAATCTTGAAAAATCTTCTTCTCTGAAACCACAAGGCCCAAGACTTTGATATTTGGTATGAAGCTTCATCTAGTGGACCCCTACCAAGATTGGTCAAATTAAAGGGCTGGGGCAAAAAATGCTCTGTCGCGGGGCCCTTTGGTTTTACATAGGCTTATATAGGCAGAATCTTTAAAAATCTTCTTCTCTGAAACTGCAAGGCCCAGGACTTTGATATTTAGAATGAAGCTTCTTCTAATGGACCTCTACCAAGCAAGTTTGTTCAAATTATAGCCCTTGGGCCAAAAATGCCCCCGCACCGGGGCCCTTTGGTTTTACGTAGACTCATATAGGGAAAATCTTTAAAAATCTTCTTCTCTGAAACCACAAGGCCTAGGTCTTTTATATTTGGTATGAAGCTTCATCTAAAGGACCCCTAACAAGATTTTTCAAATTATAGTGCTGAGGCCAAATATGTCCCTGCCCCGGGGCCCTTTGGTTTTACATAGGCTTATATAGGGAAAATCTTTAAAAATCATCTTCTCTGAAACCGCAAGGCCCAGGACTTTGATATTTGATATGAAGCTTCATCTAATTGACCCCTACCAAGATTGTTCAAATTATAGCGCTGGGGCAAAAAATGCCCCCGACCCGGGGCCCTTTGGTTTTACATAGGCTTATATAGGGAAAATCTTTAAAAATCTTCTTCTCTGAAACCGCAAGGCCCAGGACTTTGATATTTGGTATGAAGCTTCATCTAGTGGACCCCAACCAAGATTGTTCAAATTATCAAATTATAGCCCTTGGGCCAATAATGCCCCTGCTCCGGGGCCTTTTGGTTTTACATAGACTTATATTGGGAAAATCTTTAAAAATCTTCTTCTCCGAAACCACAAGTCCTAGGTCTTTTATATTTGGTATGAAGCTTCTTCTAAAGGACCCCTTCCAAGATGATTCAAATTATAGTGCTGGGGCCAAAAGTGGCCCCTCCCCGGGGCCCTTTGGTTTTACAAAGGCTTATATAGGGATAATCTTTAAAAATCTTCTTCTCTGAAACCACAAGGCCCAGGACTTTGAAATTTGGTATGAAGCTTCATCTTATGGACCTCTACCAAGATTGTTCAAATTTTAACCCTGGGGCCACAAATGCCCCCAGCCCGGGGCCCTTTAGTTTTACATAGATTTATATAGCCCCGGGGCCATTTGGTTTTGTATAGGCTTATGTAGGGAATATCTTTAAAAAATCTTCTTCTCTCAAACCGCAAGGCCCAGGTCTTTGATATTTGATGTGTAGCTTCATCTAGTGGACCTTTGCCAAGATTGTTCAAATTATAGCCTTTGTTGATGTTTGGTATGAAGCTTCACCTTTAAGACCTCCCTCAACATTATGCACATTAAAGCCCTGGGGCCAATAATGGCCCACTCTGGGGCCCAATTGTTACACTATGGATCAGGTGAGCGATCCAGGGCCATCATGGCCCTCTTGTTTATTTAATTATCATTATTGACAATTTATGGGCCAGAACACCAGCCAAAAATGTGTAGTTACATAGGGAGACCGAGCCATAGTGAAACTTCAGGTGAATCTGTGTTGACTGCCAAATTTCTTTTGGGGTCTATTATTCTATATTCCGTTTTTCAAACTTTTTCTTGCAACAGACGAAGCCGCACATTAATAAAGTGGTCCGTAAGGCGTATGTCAGTATGAGCAACGCTATACAACATTTAGATTAACGTAAAAACAGTTTCTTACCTGCAATGACGAACTGTCATCCGCCATTTTTCATCGAAGCCTATGCGTCCAAAATACGAAACCTATGCGACCGCTACGCAGGCTGTACGTATGTATTGACCAGTGTGTATACGTCAGAAAATTCAGACATCAAAATTTTTCGAAATTGACCATATGTAAATTTGGGTGTGAAATTTACGAAATGAGACATTTACGGTTCAACAAAGCCATCCCTAGATATATTGGAAGTGTTGGTGGCAGTGACGCAGGTGTATGGCAACGTATACTTTCTTCTTCTTCTTCTTCTTCTTCTTCTTCTTCTCTATTAAATCTTATTATGCCGATTACTAAATTTTGTTTAAATATACACGTGTAGCTTTTTAAAAAATCTTAGAAAGCCTTCCGTAGACAAGTTATAGGATACAGCGGTCTGCGTTGTGCTATCCAGGGTCCGACACTGGCTGCTAAACTGCATCTGGTGAGGAAATCACGACGACCATACCGACATTGACCACCCGTCAGCATTTGTATACCAACAATTCCAAACAACTTATTAGAAACCATATTACCGCTGATAGGTGACTTTTGTTTCAAATACAGCTAAGCACGGGACATGTCAAGACATTGCCCAGTGAAAACCAAAATGTCATCCCCGTTAGGAATGACAAAAAGTCTGTTCTAATATCAACATAGACAACTGATAAACTATCTTAACATGTCGGTACAGTTACGTTTATTTGAGGGAGGTTTAACGTTCCCGTCAACACTATTTGGGTCATTTTGGTGACGCTGCTTTCAATATTGTGGGACTTTTACCCGACATGGAGATAAAATGTCATTATATGCACGGACGGTCCAACTCGCACCACTTTGCCTGGGCAGGCTAAGACCCTCTTAGCGGTTTACCACAACTCATGTACGGTCGATTTCTGCTCTGCGTTAACCATTTATACCTCCTTTACTTAAATATGCACTTGCGCACACATAACAAACGCAAAATCAAAGCACTAAGAGTACTGGCGGGTCGATTGTCGCTGACTATAGGTCAGAAAAGTCCTGGACTGTGATTTCAACTGCTTTATTTACCCTTGAAATCCGATTTTTAAGTATATAGTGTAGATCGTGATCAGACGCCGCATTCTGTGGCGTCTGGTCGAGGTCTTCACTGTTTGCCAAGCCCAACCTATGATTCCAAGATAACCCTCTTACACAACACTCTGACCTCAGTCACTGGGGCTGTTTTCTATAAAAAAAAAAGTTATTCAGACAAGTCTGTGATAGTCACGTAGACTGAAGAGCTTTTCTGCTTAGGAATTTTGGGTAGTCGGAAAAAGAGCTCATCACGAAAACACGCCTATATAATTTTACCCCTTGAACCCCACTTTTATGCAGTGAAACTGGGGTTTACAGGGGTAAACCTAATTTTTCATATTTCTGCTCATATACATAGATTCTGGGTACTTGTTAGAACCGCGCGTTCACACAATCTATTTTAGAGCAGAAATATAAAAAAGTATCAGATCTTTTTTTTTTTTCTGAAAATTTTCATTTTTGTTTTTAGGGTAAAATTTTCAATTTATTTTAATAGGCATGTTTTCGTAATGTCTGCTGATCAACCCTATACTGTTCGTCATGGCATTTGTTGCGAAATATTCGTCTCTGCACATGCGCTTGAAGTTCTGAGCTCAACACCCAAACAACGGGCCTCCGTGGCCTAGTGGTTAAGAGCGCTGACTCTTGATCATTAGGTCTCTCACCGCTGTGGTTCGAGCCTCGCTCGGGTCACATGTGAGACGCCAAGTTCTGCAACGGTACGTCAGGTGGTTTTTCTCCGGGTACTCCGGTTTTCGCCCACATCTGATTAACGATCGGCTCGATATGAGTGAAATAATCTTGAAAGGGCCGTAAAACCAAAACCGAAAACAAAAAAATACACCCTTAAATATGACTGTTTATATGAAGTAGTCAATATTCAATTTCGTTATGGCCCTTTCAAACAAATTTGAAACGTTTAAGCATTTAAACTTCAAGCGCCTGTGATCTTTCCGACATCTTTCTTTAAGAGCATTTGCGCAGGTTTACAACATTTTTTGCAGTTTAATTTCAATCTGGTTTGGCATTTACATGTTCAAGTGTTTACATCAGTGGCCAGCCTTGTAGCCTGTTGTGTAAACTAAATATGGGAGAGTTAAGGGTGGAGTTATTCTTGGTGATTGTTGCGACTTTAAGACACCAGTTCGCCCCAAACATACAATTTTCTTCATGGCTCCCAGTGAAATCTGCCTAATAGTGCAGATTTCAGTAATAATCATAGAATAAATCATGTATTTTAACAGCAGTACATGAAATGTAGTTTTTTATATTTCGTCGACAGCCGTATCAATCAGACTTGGATACCATCGACGGTCGTATTTCTAATAATCGACATTTTTCAAAGGTCTATAAAAACTCACAGAGTGCATGAATTATGTCAAACCCCCGTTGTTGTTGAAGCGTAAATGGTAGATAAAATATATATGGTGTTTTATTGCTTTCCTACTTTACATAAAGCATTAGATTAATGATATTCTGTGAAAACTGATTTTTTCGAAAGAACCGGTATTTTATAGTGTTTTTCAGACTCACGACTCTCTATAGGTGAACAGACAATTAACAGCTTGTCTCTTTAAAATGCCGACATCGTTTGTAAATGTTTAAACTAACGTTTTCGCCTCTCCAAGTGCACCAAAATCGAAGACCCTCCTCTGTCGACATCCGTACTGCTCGGTCGAAAACCGTATTTCTCGGTCGACAGCAGCTTTACACAGTACCGGCTCGGTCGACAACACAGGTATAGAAAATGGTATTACCCCCGTGATCACCTTGTCCTCCAATAAATCCTTCAGTAAAGGTTGGCACTTCCTGAAACTTTGAATCTGTTAGCTCAGGTGAGCAATACAGGACCATCTTGGTCCTCTTGTCATTTTTTTAAACTTATCAGGCTGTTGGAAAACATTAGAAGCAATGGCCGACAGTAAGCTCTCTGCCATTTACTATAGCCCAAAGGGCTACTGGAAGGGGCTTGCTGCCATTGAGAAGCTGGCCTCTGCAGCCAAGGTGAGTGAGCAGCGGGCTAAGGACTGGCTCAAAAGGCAGGCTATCTGGCAGATCTATCTCCATGCCATGGCCGAAATTCGACATCGCCACGCCGAACAAAATACACCAGGTGGATCTGCTCTTCTGTCACACGATCGAGTTGGGCGGAAAACCTTCCACTACACTCTCACGGTCGTTGCCAGCCGTTACAAGGAGGCTGAGCCCCTGATCAGCAAGACTGCGGCAGAGGTCCCCAATGGCCTGGCTCGGATTTACAAGCGGAGCCCGTTGAAGTGGCCCAAATTGCTCCAGGTTGACCCCGGTCGTGAGTTCATGGGCTCTGTCAGCCAGCTGCTGGCAAAGACCTCTGTCCAGGTTTGGCGCGGTCGGGTGACATCCACCAGGACCAGAGCATTGTTGAGCGCTTCAATCGTACCTTGGCTGATCAGCTCTTTGGGCACCAGTCCGCTCAGGAGATGGTGCAGCCTAGTCAGCGGTCTACAGAGTGGGTGAAAAGGTTGCCTGCCGTTGTTGCAGCCTTGAATGGCGATGTCACCCGACTGGCCGGCAAAAAGCCCTCAGAGTCTATAAGGGCTAAAATGCTGCACCGCAGCACACACAAGCCCTCCTCTGTAGTTCCTGGTCGTCCTGTTGGTCTCGAGGAGGCAAAACTCCCCGCAGGCCCACATATTCAGCCATTGACCCCTCGGCGCACTGATCCTTCATCTTTCCGAGAACCTTCTTGTTCTCTGTACTGTTCAGGGGGTTGGTGGCCTTTCGGAAAATCGGACGTGACGTAGAGGCCCTGGTGCTTGGCCATGTCCTCGTAGACATCCTCTGTCTCGATTTCGAGGAGGAGGCTGTCAGTGTCTGTGTAGAGGACCTGGCAGCATTCTCAGTACTGCCTCTGGAGCTGGTTATACAGAGGACCCTCGTTATAACGACAGTATTTGTTCCCTATATTTGTGCCGTTATAAAGAAGTTGCCGTTATAAAGAATCCCAGTTAGGAGTATGATAAGTAATAAAAGGCCTTTTCCCCATCATTACTCTAAGAAACAATTTTTATAGATATTTGCTAGAATCGCCTCGGTGAGGCGATTCTAACAAATATCTATAAAATTTGCTTCTTGGAGTATTAGATTACAAGACTCTTTCATGACTGTGGACTCGATTTGTGCATTTCCAACTCGAGGGAAGCCCACGCCACTCGGAACCGAGGCTCAGCCTTTAGGTAAGTAGTCATTCCATTCAATTGCCGTTATAACGAGTTTTGCTGTTATAACGAATGTCGGTATAAAGAGGGTTGACTGTAATAGAAATTGTACATCAGGGTCTTTGAAAGGTCCAGAATGCTCATACCTACGTAAATCAGTTGATTGAGCTCTAGATGGCTCTTATGCATCTGGACTGCTGCAAGATCATCGTCAAAGATGTTGGCTCTGGCAAAGGCTTGGCTGGCGATGAGACGCCTGAGTTTTATCTTCCTCGTTGGCGCGGACCAGCTTGACGTCAACAAGCCTGCGGAGGTTCACCATCATCTTGCTTAAGACCGAATTGTTCATGAGCTTGTGGAGATCCTTCTCAAAGTCACTGGTGGCCTTCTTCCGGAGCTCAGTATTCATCCGGATGTAGGGCTCCATCCAGGGGCTCTGCTGGAACCGGAGGGCACGATGAATGTTGGTCAGACGCATACCCAAAGACATGTATAGCTGGAGATTCCGATAGTGTAGCACATAGCGGTCCTTGTTGCGGAGGTTCGGAACCAGTTTTTCGATCTCGGTAGGTGCCACCCCAACGCCATTAATAAGGTTGTACTGATACGCCGACATCCACTCCTTCTGGACCACCATGCACTCTGGAGTAAGCGGGTAGGCATTGTGTGCCTTGTGCAGCTCTGTTGGATACTCCAAATCCACCTCTAGGATGTAGCCCTCTCGACTATCTGCAGGTTGCTCTGCAATGGTTTTTGCGAGCTGCTGGCATTCCGATGCGTCCCTTTACCAAAAGCCTTAAGTGGGGAGATATTGACTCACAACCCAACCATAGAGATCGTTCGCATCTAGGTAGAGGATGTGGCTACTAGGCTTATCTGGGTCGTATTCCTTGACCAGAGGATTGTTGGCCTTGGCATAGCGCTTTGAGACCATTGAAATGCCTCCACGCATCCCCTTCTCGATAAACAGGTGCTGGTCATAATCTGTGAGTAGCTCGAGCTCCGCTCCTGTCTTCTTGAGAAGGGCGTCCCATGAAAGCCCTGGGCTGGTGTAGTAGTGTGCTAGGTCTAAGCCATACTGCGTCAGGCAGGTCTTTCGGAATTCCTCAAAGACCTCTGCCAGCAGGAGAACATCTGTGCGATTGTAGAGGTCGTGGTAGACCCCAGGGTCCCACAGCCACATACCTCCCTTACTCTCTGCGCGTGGGCGTAGTCGTCGTCGCTGATGTGCTCATCGGCGAGCTTGCTGTAGAATGCCTCTTTGGGAGGGAGCTTGGTCTCAGTGAAGCGATACCAGGAGTCCATATACTCATAGGGGTAGACACCCTTCCAGGTCAAGAGCTGGAGCCTTTGCTGGTCTGGCTCGTAGTGGGATGTGATCTGGAAAGCTGCAGACTGGTTTGCCGCCACCAGCTTGTCAAGGAAAGCTGGCAGGAACTGGGCGCTGTCGATGAAACGGAGCTGCCCGAGAGAGGAGATGTACTTTTCTGTGTTGTTGGGGATGCATGAGACTCTGCCTTCGACCTTTGAGATAGCCTGCATGAGCAGGTGGGAGTCGTACCCCCTGAGGTTGTGGAACACCAAGGGAATGACGGTGGTCTTTGGGCTTAGTCTCAGCTTAAGGTTGCAGGCGTTATGGAATGCCCCTCGATATTTACCTATGATATGACAGTGGTCGCAGACAGAGTCACCGTCTAGCGTTTTTTATACGCCCGTTTTGAAAAAAAAAACGTTCTTATTATGTTATGGTGTCTGTCCGTAAACTTCCGGTTTCCGGATTACTCCTCCTACAGTTTTCATCCGATTAACCTGAAACTTTGTAGATAGTAAGACTATGAAGTGGACATAAGTGTAAAGTTTCAAGGTGAACCATACACCAAATATTAATAGAGTTATGCACCTTTGAAAATTGTGGTAAACATTTTCGTTTCCAGATAACTCCTTCTACAGTTTCCGTCTGATTAACCTGAAACTTTGTAGATAGTAAGACTATGAGGTGGACATGTGCATAAAGTTTCAAGGTTAACCATACACCAAATATTAATAGAGTTATGCCCCTTTGAAAATTGCGGTAAACATTTTCATTTACGGATAACTCCTACAGTTTTCATCTGACCAACCTGAAACTTTGTACATGTAGATAGCAAGACTATGATGTGGAGATATGCGTAAAGTTTTAAGGTTAACCGTACACCAAATATTTATAGACTTCTGCTCCTTTGAAAATTTGGGTAAACATTTTCATTTCTGTACAACTCCTGCACTTTTCATCCAATTAACTTGAAACTTTGTAAATAGTAAGACTACATGGTGGAGAATGATGTGCATAATGTTTAGAGGTTAATCATACACCAAATATTTATAGATTTATGCCCCTTTGAAAATTTTGAAATACATTTTCATTTCCGAATAACTCTTCCTACAGTTTTCATCTGATCAACCTGAAACTTTATAGATAGCAAGACTATGATGTGGAGATATGCGTAAAGTTTCAAGTTTAACCGTACACCAAATATTTATAGACTTAAGCCCCTTTAAAAACTTAGGTAAACATTATCATTTCAGTATAACTCCTCCTACAGTTTTCATCTGATTAACCTGAAACTTTGTAGATAGTAAGACTCAGGTGGAGATGTGCTTTATGTTTTTAGGTTAACCATACACCGAATATTAATAACATTATGACCCTTTGAAAACTTTGTTAAAAATTTTGTTTACGGATAACATCTGATCAACCTGAAAAATATGCTCATTTTGATAAAAACGGTCGCATTGTGTTAGCGTCCATCAGAAACGCATCCATCCTCCTGTCCGTCCATCTGCCCATAAGCGTTTTCTTTTCGGGATAATGCCTCGTACAGTTTTCATCCGATCAACCTGAATCTTGGTAGATAGCAAGACTGATGTGGAGATGTGTGTAAAGTTTTGAGGTTAATTACTACTGAATTAAGGTGTGGCAGATTTGGTCATGCAATCATTTTCCATTTATTAAGGCTGAAACTTGAAAAATAGTTACACCATGATGGAAGAGTGAATACTGTTTTCAGGTTTCAGTCCGTCAAATATGAATTTGCCACGGGCGTATAATACCCGCTTGCGGAGCTCTTGTTCACATATACATGTATGGCAGTTCGTGTTGTGAATGGTGGCATTGTTATGGGCCCGTCAGTCCTCTCGTGTCATCCTTATGGCTTTAGGTTTGGCTAGCATGCCCTTAATCTCACGCTCCTCTTCCTGGAGTGATTTAAATTTAAGAAGTGTCCTGCTGCATTTTGGCCGCGATACTCGACGGGCGGCTTTGTTGTTCCATCACAACGCACCAGGATATAGCAGTAGCTGCAAGCCTCATGGTGTTGTGTTCAACGGGTGTTGCTTTTTGTGGGATTGAGTTCGGGGCGCTCAATCTTGGTGGTGAGAGCCTCAAAGTCTGCATAGATGGCAAATGGGGTTGGTTGCTGCTTGTGGTGGTTCTGGAAGGTGAGCTTGTTCTTACCCTCCTCTGTCATCTCCACCCGGACAGCCATCTGGCCGATGCCTTCTCACTCAAGCTTGTGGGCCTCCAGCAGGTCTTCTCTCATGTAGCCATGAAGACAGCGCTCACAGAAGTGCTTCTTTTTTGGGTGCTTGCTCTGGTAAAATAAGAGACGGTTGAGGTCCTTGATCGAGGTGTAGTGGAATTTACCGGCCATTTCGATCAGCATCAGGTTGATCCTTGGTATCTGTCGTGGCTGCTTGCTGAGGCGGTGGACGGTGATGCCCTTGTCCCAGCCAAAGGTTTGATGGCTAGGTTGTTCTGCTGCTCCTCTATGCGGATCTGAGAGATGGGCGTGGGGTTATCAATCCCTTCAAAGTTCAGACCATCATTGGTGGGATACCATCTTGGTCTCTCTGGGTGATGTGGTGGTGGCGGATATGCCAGAGCCACATTGAGTGCCCATCGAAGGCAGTGGTCATCCCTGTTCTTCATGTTTATTACTGCCTTCTTACTAAGAATCTTAGAACTCACAGCTGCTGGGAGTGGGATGTAGGACCCGCCCCGAAGAGGCTGATATCTGGCAATGTCCAGCCATTGGGTCTGTACCTGATCTACAACCCAGCCACACTCTCTCTGTGTCCACTTTTCGAGTGTTTCTTGGATCTTTGGGAAGGTTTTATTGAGAGCCCCCTTGATTTGGCTGGCCTGGAGAAGGGCCTCCTGTTAGGGGGGCAGCACGGGGGTTGTGTACTCCTCACTACCGTCTTGGTTGTCCTTCCGATGCTGAACCTTGAGAGCCAACTGGAACTTCACGCCACCCAGATACTCAATCTCTTCCTCCAGCTTGCTACTGATTTGGGGCACCACAGCCTCGAGGAAAGCCCTGGGGTCTGCACTATGAGGATTATTGGCAGGCACGTCCATCTGCCAGCCCCTCAAGAAGTCGCCAATGACCCATGGGGTCTGACTGAAGACTAGCTTTTCTTTTATCTGCTCAGCAGATGCAAATAAGTCTAGGATCTCATCCTGATACTCCTTCATGGATCTCAGGACTTTCTTGCGGGAGATAGGGTCAAATTCCTCCTCAATGGCTTTTCTCTTGGCGGGCTTCTTTTTGCCTGGTGCGGGGGTAGGTCAATATTTTTCAGGCTGTAAGGGCTTTAACAAGCGCCCTTTGACAGAATCTGGGATAGGCTCATCCAAGATGTTTTGAACCACACGATGGAGAGTCGAATTCTTCTCGGGTATTTCTGCCAGTAACTGCTCTATGTATTCATCCATAGTAGCCATGTTAATGAATGGGTATACAATTTATAATCATATTCTCTAAAAGAAACATTGATGGTGGCTAGACGCCTAATTTCCTTCTGCATGCACCGCTCTGGTTGCACGACCCCACGCACTTGCATACCCACACAGCCAACAAAGTTGTTGTTTGTTTGTAACCCCCACCCCACAGACCTTGCATGGCCGCGTGCATGAACCCTTGCGGAGACGCATGAGGTGAATTTTACAGTACTTACCACAGAACTCTATCGAGCTAACAGTCAGCCATTTGCAAGTGTTGTGTCCCTTAGGCATGGTTTGAAATAAACGAGGCTAAAACCAGTATATCTACTACAAGTATCTGTCTAAATAGGTTACTTCCTTATTAAACCTCCAATTTGTCCTAGAACTGGGGTCCGCTAGGGGGGTGGGGCGGGCCCTATCATATTTGCCCCAAAAAGTTGTCCCATTGTCTACGATTTTTTGGGGGTGGGGTTGGTGGGGTGGGGGCGCTTGCGGCAGAATGTTTGGTTGTTGGGAGGCTTTATTTGTTGAATGGGGTGTCTGAATGGGGTTTGATGTTTGGGTGTTGGGAGGCTTTATTTGCTGAATGGGGTGTCTGAATGGGGTTTGTCCTAGAACCTACATAGTATATACTACTCCTGGAATAGCTGGAGTGGACCTTTATTTTTGCTCATAAGTTATAGAATTGTATGTCTTTTGATCATATTTATTCTACTAATTAGTGTAGGTTGACTTAAGCAGTATTTTAATTGCCAACCGCTGTAGGAAATACTGGATTTTACCCTGCAATAGTCTTGGCCTAGTCCTATAAAAATCAAGTAAACTCACATGTCCCATCACGAAAACACGCCTATATAATTTCAACCCCGCCCACTAACCCCTCTTTTATATAGTAAAAATGGGGTTTACAGGGGTAAACCTTATTTTTCATATTTCTGCACTAAAATAATTATAGATTGTGGGAAGTTGTTAGAACCGCCTCGATAAGGCGGTTCTTACCAGTACCCACAATCTATATTTTGAGTAGAAAAAAGAAAAATATCACTATTTTTCAGCTGAAAATTTTCAATTTTTCGGCGGTAAAATTTACAATGCATTTGAATAGGCATGTTTTCGTAATGACAATCAAAATGACTATTACTAGAATCCTAAATAACGCCCTGTAATAGAGTGTATGCTAGAAAAAAATTCTTTCGTCAGTCGCCAAGCCTCGAGATGCTGGCCTGCAACTTTTTGACGGAATTTGCCTATAATGGTGTCTATTATTGGCCCAGAAGTTACATTTTTCAGACGAATAGTTTATTTTTTTCACATTTCTGCACCAAACAGATTCTTGGTGCTTGTTAGAACTGCCCCACAGAAGCATTTCTAACAAGTACCCACAATCTATGTTTTTGTGCAAGAATACAGAATTAACCCATTCAGTAACAGAAACCCCTAAAGGGGTACCTTGACAAACAGTGCATGCCCAGACCAGACACCACAGAACGCGGCGTCTGATAAGGGCCTACACTGTTTGCAAAAAGTTCAGCCATTTTCCAAATGGATTTTGAAGAAAACACAACCTGACACTCCTAAATTTTTGAATGGACTCCTGCTATATATAAGGAGGAAGATTCCATTTGGTACAGAAAAGGTTAATGTATAAAGTGGAATTTGCAGAGGTGTTCACATATTCAATTATTTCCTGAATCATGGGTATTCGTAGGGAAGACAAAATTTAATAACCCCAAAAAATGATGTACATTAATCTACATTTATTATACCCCTGGCATACGAAGTATGCTATGGGGTATATAGTTATCTTCGTCCTGCTGTCCGTCCGTGTGTCTGGCCATTAACGTTTTGGTTAATGTTTAGCATCAAAGTTTCTAAGAGATTTGGTTCTAAGACAAATTCAGTTGATACTGCATGAATGTTCATACCAGTCCAAACATTTTGTGACGTATGTCCCTTCCCCCCACTGACAGTGACCTTGACCTCAAGGTCATGGACATTTACATTTGGTTAAAGTTTCATGACAAAATTTATAGA
The DNA here is from genome assembly GCA_963580285.1 of Lucinisca nassula. Taxonomy (NCBI): domain Eukaryota; kingdom Metazoa; phylum Mollusca; class Bivalvia; order Lucinida; family Lucinidae; genus Lucinisca; species Lucinisca nassula. The sequence continues at coordinate 87,751,745 of OY757011.1, read as the reverse complement.
TGCCTGCATGTTCTAAACTCTAAGACAAATTCAATTGATACTTGCATTGATGTTGCATCCAGTCCAAAGATGTCATTGATGCATACCCCACCCTGCTGTTTCAGTAACATTGGTGCCCCCATCCCTCCAGTAACATTGATGCCCCGCCCCTTCAGTACCTTTGATGCCCTCACTCCCTTGGTACATTTAGAAATTTTATGTTTGGTTTTGCTTTTATAGGCACAGTTATAGATTCTTATAGCTTCTTGACATCTTCATTCATTTCACGTTACGCATATTACCATGTTATGTATTATTTGCTTTAGTCTATTACCCACCATCAGAAAAATTGACAGTCTGGACTGAGTACCGTTCTTACCGTGCTCCTTAACGCTGATAGTGCTAATAGTCACGTATAGCCCGGATGCACGCATGCGCAAATGATTCATAATTTTTCTGATGGTGTACCACAGACATCACTGAAGAAGATTCGATTTTAAAATCTGGAATCATCCTTCATTATCGAAGTCGTAATCGTATTTTTTCGTACATCCATATTCGTTACCCACCTTCTATTTCATATTTATTCATTTATTTCGGAAATTTGTGCTTTATTTTCCTATTTCCATGATCGATTTGTCTTTGTTTGTAAACAAAGATCTTCGGCAAAGATTTCCTTTTTCTTTGTTTTCTTTTCGATCATATCTTTCGTTCGGAAATAATTTCCTCATTACTATTTTGTCAATTTTCGCCATATTCTTCTCTCGCTACATGCCTCAAATCAAAGGCTTATGCGGTCATTTTAAAGCTCACTGGGACACACATCCTACATGTATTTCCTGTGCTTTATGTTCCAGGTTCAATAACTGCAAATTCTGTGTCGATTGGTCTCTCGATCGCTGGAATTTAGTTGATTCTCGCAGAACCTACAAGGAGAAGATGGCGAAAAGAAAAGTCTCCTCTTCTGGTAAAATGTCGGGCTTCTCTAGAAGATCCAGCCAAACGACTCAAGCTACCGACTCAGAAGAAATCTATGATTCTTACGGCGAGTTCTCTGGTAAAGACGATCAACAGGGTCCATGTGATCAGCTCAGATCCTCCACTTCACGTTCGGCGGCTATAGGCCCACAACTGAATGGTTTGGATCTGTCATCTGGGCAGAGTAACAGCCACCATTCGGGTGCTACACTCTCGCTCAATAGACCGGAGCGTGGACCATCCAAGAAGGCCTAGTCTAAGACCCCTTCCGGACAAAATGTCTCGGGACATTCCCAACAGGACACCGGACTTTTACTGGATACCGGACGTCCGGACAGGTCCACTACTGAGATATTTTCCGGTACCGACCGAAACACCGGACATTCATCACAGGGCACCGGACATAAGGATAAGACCCCGAATAGATCATTTCTCGGCACCGGACAAACGGACAAGACCCCACGCAAACAATCGGCCAACTCCGGACGACCGGACAGTCCCGGACATTCGACCAAAACGGACAGCCGGACAGATCTGGACACCATAGAAATAGTCAGAACAGATCCAGACATAGCAGAGGTTTCACGGAAAATCGTTCCTCCACACCACATAACACCAGTAGCAACAGTGTTCTTATTAATGAACCGGAAAATCATTCAAATAATGATCGGTCATTAATAAATAATTCCCGTCATAGAGCCACGACCTCTAGGGACTCTCAAAGGGGTAGAAAACATACTCCTCCACTAGTTCGTTCCTTATTTGTCTCTACCTCACGTTCGAGGTCGAGATCTCATTCAAATTCTGTTCAGAACAGGAGATCTCGTTCTCATACAAAGAAATCACGGAGACACAAACATTACCATCATAGGAGGAAACGTCTACATCGATTAAGATCGCCACAATCTTACAAAAGATCTCACAAAAGACATAGATCTTCATCTAGTTCATACTCTCGTAGTCCCAAGGGTCATAAATCGAGAGTTGTTTCTCAAAAAAGGAAATCTGTGGCTATGATTCAATCCACTGGATCTCCCTTTTGCACCATAAACGTCAACATTCTTCTCCTGCCCTACATGATACATCTCGAGAATTATCTATTAGGGTTAGGAATAACGATTTTGATGTGGAGAATGATACTCACAACACAATTAGAGCCTCTCGTTCTCCATCTTCTGGTGAGGAAAACGAAACTTCTTTTGGAATAAAATTTCCTCAAGTCATTGAAGAAATCTATAAATTACTCCCGGAAGAAAAGTTCCCTAGAAAAGAACACTCTTCCTCATCTTCGATTCCCAAACCAAAATCCAGTATCGAGGAAGACATTGCAAAGGAAGAATCGCCTTCAGTCTCTCTTCCTCAGTCTCAATTATTGGTAAACACTATGAATTTCATACAAGATCAGATTAAGAAAGGTCATACTCCTGAAGATTGGGTGGTTCAGAGAAACCATTCTGTTTCTCTTGCCTCATATCTTACTGTTGAAATTCAAGAGGCAAGAAGAGAAGCAGCTATTCGTTCAGCTCCTAAGTCTTTGTCGGATCTCGCAAAAATTCGACTTAGGTCTGCTCCTATTATCTCTGAATCTCTGTTTGCTGGCAAGATCCATGAGATATATAAAGAAAATACTGAGACTTTGACAAGCAATCTCATTTCCAGGACTGTCACTTCTCAAAACAGAAATCAACAGTCATCTGGCTCTTCTGTCAATTCACAGAACAGAAGATCTGATTTCAAAAAAACCCATTCTAAACCTCAAACGTCCAGACCAAGAAGGGACCAACAGAAAAATCAGCCCAGCAGATCCTCTGGTCCTTCCAGGGGCGGTACTGGTTATTCTAGGGGTTTTGGCATGTCTGTTAGAGGTGTCCCCTCCCGTAGAGGGGCCTCTAACAGTTCAAGACAACGAAGTTCCATCTCCACTGCTCCATCCTCAAACCATGATTCCGGTTGGAGGAAGGTTGGCCGATTTTGCCCATTATTGGCAAAACATAACATCAAACCAATGGGTCCTTTCTATCATAAAAAGAGGTTACAAAATTCCATTCAAAGAACTTCCACCTCTTTCAAACCATCCTATCTTCTTTCACCAGTCTCGAAGACCAGAACTGGCAGAAGAGGTCAACAATCTCCTCCAAAAGAAGGCAGTGGAGGAAATATTTCCGGAATCACCAGGATTTTATTCGAGGATATTTCTGGTTCCAAAAAAGAATGGAAAGCTCAGATTGATAATAGACCTGTCAACTGTGAATCATTCTATCCTGACACAAGGCTTCAAAATGGAGACTCAAAGAAAAGTCAGAAACTCCATTCAACCCAAAGATTGGGCATTTTTGTTAGATCTGACGGATGCTTATTTGCATGTCCTGATACATCCAGCATCTTGCAAATATCTTCGTTTCACTACAACAAGATATTTCAATTCAGAGCTCTCCCATTCGGGCTGTCAACCAGTCCTTTTGTTTTCACTCAGCTCATGACGACAATAGCTTCCCACCTTCACATGAAAGCTATTTCCCTCTTTCCATATCTAGACGATTGGCCATCACGGAATCAAAATCGTCAGATTCTGTTGCAACACAGACAATTCATCATTCCCCTGATCACGGCTCTAGGCCTGATAATAAATCTCGACAAATCGGATCTAATTCCATCACAAGACTTTGTGTTCATAGGGATGGAATTTCACACTCTACAAAACTTAGTGAGAGTTCCAAAGGACAGAATTCCACCACTACTTCAGTTAATAAATCTGTTCCTTCAACTAAAGACAGTTTCTGCCAGACAGTTTCTGTATCTTCTGGGAAAGCTCAATGCAGCAGCAGACTTTGTAGAACTAGGCAGACTTCATCTTCGCCCTCTGCAAATGTCACTGTTAGCTCAATGGAGACCTCACAAACTTCCTCTTTGTCATCCAATCAAGATCACACACAATATTCGTCATCATCTTGCTTGGTGGAACAGTCATCATATTTACAACCAAGGAGTTCCAATCAGGATCTCCTCTCATTCTCACCAGTTGTTCACAGATGCCAGTCTGTCGGGTTGGGGAGCTCATCTGGAACCAGAAGGAATATTATTTCATGGAGTATGGACTCAAAAACAATCTCAACTCCATATCAATCTTCTAGAAATGATGGCAATTTCACTTGCTCTGAAGGAATCAATTCATCACATTTCACAATCAACTGTGCTAGTGTCCTCAGACAACACCACTGTAATTTCTTACCTTTCTCGACAGGGAGGAACTCATTCCCCATATCTCTGTCTAGAAGTTTGGAATCTACTCAATTGGTGTCTTCAAAACAAGATCAGACTCACAATCAGACACATTCCCGGGAAATTCAACATTCTGGCAGATTAATTATCAAGAATAAACAAACCGATCTCCACAGAATGGTCTCTCAATCAAAACATTGCCAATGCAATTTTTCACATGACCAGATTTCCCAACATAGATCTTTTTGCAACAAGTCTCAATCACAGACTTCCTCTATACGTGTCACCGATACCAGACGAAAAAGCCCTAGCAATAGATGCTCTAACGATGAACTGGAATCACATTCACACTTATGCTTTTCCTCCATTTCATCTGATTCCGAGTGTGTTGAACAAAAAACGTCAGTCTCAATGCAGAATTGTTCTAATAGCACCTCTGTGGCCAAACAGATCTTGGTTCCCAGAACTGCTAAATCTGTTAGTATCCCAACCAATAATTCTTCCTTACACTCCAGATCTTCTGGAACAGCTGCAAGGAAAATTTCTACATCATAACACTCAACTTCTTGCCCTTCACGCATGGGAATTATCAAACGATCCATTAGAAATAAGAAGTTTTCAAGAGAAGTTGCAGACCATGTCTCTAAGGCAAGACGAGCTTCCACGAGACAAGTCTATAATTCAAGATGGCAAATTTTTGCCAGTTGGGCAGATAAGAAGAAAATCAATCCTAGCAAGGCCACTCCAGATATAATTGCTGATTTTCTCATATATCTTTTTAAGGATAAAAATTGTCCAGTCAGCACTACCAAAGGTTACAGATCTATGATATCTAATACCTTAAAATTCAGTTCTTACTTTGACATAAGAAATGATCCTGTCCTTTCAGAACTGATCAAGTCATTTCAAATGCAAAGACCAGTAAACAGACCTCTGGCCCCTAAATGTGACCTTGCTTTTGTTCTTACGTTCCTTTGTAAAGAACCTTATGAACCATTAAATGCAGCATCTTTGATTCATTTATCAATGAAAACAGCATTTCTTCTCACCATGGCCACAGCCAGACGTGTGAGTGAAGTACATGCATTTGCTATGGACAAAGAACATCTCAGATTCAGTTCAGTTGATGGTTCTCTAACTGTTAGAACTCAAGTAGGCTTTTTAGCGAAGAATCAGCTTCCTTCTATAGCCCCAGATTCTATCCATATTCTAGCCCCAGATTCTATCCATATTCCAAGACTTTCTAACAGTTGTAGGAACAATGTTTTTAAGAGGCTATTATGTCCTGTCAGAGCAGTCAAATTATATCTCAAAAGGACTAAGTCTATCAGAGGTACTAGAACTAGACTCTTCATACCCACTAAAGGAAACCATGACATCAATAAGTCTACTATTTCCTCTTGGGTCAAGTTCACTATCAAAAAGGCTTACAAATCCATTTCCAATAGAAACATGCCTTTATTGAAACCCAGAGCACATGAGAGCTGTTTCAGCTTCTTGGGCTTATTTTAACTTCATTCCCCTTGATGAAGTCATTAAGGCAGCTGTTTGGTCAAGTTCTTCAACCTTTGCTAAGTTCTACCTAAGGGACTTTCGTGTACAACAAGCAAACCTAAGAGATCTGGGCTCATTAGTGGTAGCCCAAAAAATGGTGGGGGGACCGAAGTTCCGGTTCCTGCCCGTGAAGAACTATAAATCCACAAGAATGCTTCTCGTTGCCAATGTCACCAGAACTTAAAGGTAATTGGAGAGTATTGAACAGCCACTTCCAGAAAGAAAGATGGAGGATATTAGAAGTTCCCTTCACATTAATATCCTGCACATCTTAAGATCTTAACCTAAAGATGCTTCACATCATGGTTCTTCTAAGATCTTCTGTATTTGTTCCTGGAAGTATTATTGCCAGTTTGGACTGAGAATTAGGGAAGGAACCTCCCTCCAATATTTTGATTCTAAAGCAAATAATACATAACATGGTAATATGCGTAACGTGAAATAAAATTTTTACATGTAAAATTTGTTTCACTAAGCATACTTACCATGTTATGTAACAGAGGGCCCTACCTCCCTCCCCTCTTCCTTCAAAAATATATCCTATTAATATATATTTATACTTGGGAAGAAAAATTATGAATCATTTGCGCATGCGTGCATCCGGGCTATATGTGACTATTAGCACGATCAGCGTTAAGGAGCACGGTAAGAACGGTACTCAGTCCAGACTGTCAATTTTTCTGATGGTGGGTAATAGACTAAAGCAAATAATACATAACATGGTAAGTATGCTTAGTGAATCAAATTTTACATGTAAAAAATTTATTTTACATACAAGCTCAAAAGATATATCAGATGGTGTCGCTGGCCGGGGGTATACGTGACCCACTGGTCGCTTGCTCTAGTAATTGGTTTGCATTATTGTAACACATGAAAATCCCCACTTTTACCAATATACAATGTGTTTTACACAGGTTTTAATAAGAACAGACAAAACAATCCAGACTGTGTTGAGACACAAAAATGAGTTTGACGGAAGGACAATCTAACAAGTTAACGTTATATTAACCCTTTCCCACATAGATATGTCTTTTTACGTGTCTGAACCCATCCCCACCTTTTGAGTCCCAGAACCAGCAAAAATTTGCATTTCCCAACCCTGGACAGCTATGTTTACCTTAGGATTAGTTGTCCTAAAATGGTCTGTTTTTTGGCATGGCTCCCCATTTAAAATATACACCCCCCACCACCGGACAAAAAATGGGGGTATGGCCCAGCAGGTCGCTGACTGAGGGTGTCTGGGATCAAAAATGCCTCAAAATTGATGCTGGCAAGTCATGCTGCAGACAGTGAAAATGGCCAGTGCCAAACCCCTTGATTGTTGCCTTGACAGCAGTGTGAAGATTAAAATTCGGTCAAAAATACATGTGAAATCAAACTTTTTGCCAAACTGACCAATTACATGTCCCTAATAGGGGTATTATAAACTGAAAGGCTTTATTCCTAATGTGTGAAATTTTGATGTATAAGCAATCTGGACAGTATCTTATCATCAAGCTATTACTGAAGGTGTCAAAAATGAAAGAAACCTAAAGACCCATTTTGGAACTTCTTCACTATTTTGGAAGATAACAAAAAAAAACAGTGCAAGTTGCAAAGACTGCACTATTAAGTTAGTGCTAAGGTCTTAAGACTGATGAGTCATAGACAAAAATGACTAGGGCTAAAAAGCCAGAAAGTATTGCTAAGAGGGCACTTGAAGAAAAACATCTGAACCTGAAACTCTATCAATTGATCAGGCTCCACAAAGAGACCAAATCTTCAAAATATTTTCAGTAGCTTTGCCTTTTCAACACTAAAATTATTCAATTGACCACTCAATATTTCAGTCAACCAGTATTGACCAGTATTGACCACTCTGGGAGGGGAGCCGGACAAAATGTCCCATGCCATTTTTGATCAGGTGGACAAAATGTCCCACATCATTTTGCCAGGGTGGACAAAATGTCCCGCATCATTTTTTCAGGGTGGACAAAACGTCCCACATGATTTTGACAGGGTGGACAAGAGGTCACTTGCTATTTCGATGGGGTGGACAAAACGTCCCATATTCAATAAGAAGTTAGAGTTTAATTCTCTAAAAGGAATCATTATATTTAATAAAAAGGAATTGTCCAATCTATCTAATAAAGAACTTATAATTATTATTGTTGTTTGTTGAAACGATATTGGAAAACACTGAACTGGCAAAAGTCCAACTTAGTATCATTTGCAGCATTTGTGTGTCTATCAATAAATGTTGGCTCTAGGGCAATGACAATGTTTTTCTAAAAATAGCCATGGTGACCTTGACCTTCAGCCCAGGGCCCCAAAGTTGAACTGGCTTATCATTTCCAACATGCGTGTAAAGTTAAAGCAAAATTCATCAATAAATGTAATCGCTAGAGCAATGACATTTTTTCTAAAAATAGCCACAGTGACCTTGACCTCAGGACCCTGAAAGTAGAACTTGCTCGAGATATTATCATACCCATCATTTGTGTGAAGTTATACTAAAATCTCCAATAAATGTAGGCACTAGAGCTTGGCACTAAAGCGGTGACAAAGTTTTTCTAAAAATAGCCAGTGACCGTGATCTTGACCCCAGGAGGCTGAAAGACAAATTCGCTCGAGATATTACACCTGTGGACACAAAAGCGTTCAAACTCCTATGAAATAACTTTCAATGAATCTCTTTGCATCAAGTTAGTTTGACAAGCAAATGTCATTCGTCAAAGAATTCTAAAACTAGATCAAGCAATTGATTGGTCTCATTTTGGACAACACTTTGTGAGTGACATCTGAGATGTATTTTGATTGGACAGTGCAGGAGTCAACAATGAAATGTACACCACCTTGTGTTTTGAATTTATTTCTGTCTGGCAGCTGACTGATAGGATGTTAGGATATATTGAATTATGTTTCAAGTTAGAACGAAATGAAGCTCATCAAAGTTTAAACGCTTTTGTGTCCACAGGTGTATCAAACCCAACATCTGTGTAAAGTTATGACTTTCTAAAAATTGCCACAGTGACCTTGACCTTCAGGCCATGATCTTGAAAGTCAAACTCGGCTGAGATATTATCATTTCCAACATTTGTGTTAAGTTATAGCAAAATATGGTATGTTTTGTCCACCCTGCAAAAGTTGTATAAAGGTATATTAAAACCCAACAAAAAATATAAGCACTAGAGCGATGACATAGTTTTTATTAAAGTAGCAACAGTAACTTTGACCTTGAGACCATGACCTTGAAAGTCGAACTCGCTCAAGATATTATCATTTCCAACATTTGTGTTAAGTTATAGCAAAATATGGTACATTTTGTCCACCCTGTTGAAATAGCATGGGACGTTTTGTCCACCCTGAAAAAAGATGTGGGACATTTTGTCTACCCTGAAAAAATGACATGGGACATTTTGTCCACCTGGGCAAAAATGACATGGGACGTTTTGTCCATGGGACGTTTTGTCCTATATTCCTCTGGGAGAATTGACCGGGGAGGTTTTAACCGGTTAAAACCATAGGTTAAAACAGCCCCTGGTTTTGACCACCAAACCTTGCTTTGACGCCTGACTTATCATGTTTTAACCTTTAACCTGCTGAATATTCAATTAAGCCACACCCATTTCTGACTTTGAACCAATCAGATAACTTGGTGCAATTTATTTTAACAAATTCATAAACTGAATGTCAAACATTGTAGATCCTGATCAGATGGCTTCTTCAGAAGCCATCTAATCTGGATCTACACTGTTTGCAAAGATAGGGCTTGTCGCCTACAGCAGGCTAAAGGTTAAAATCTAATTACATACAAAGTCGTCTGCGCAAAGTGTATTAAATAAACAACAATCGAAATGATAATTACAAATAATCTGTGTTTTGACAAATTGGGCCTTTACAAATCAGCGTGTGAATGTTAAAGTTTTGTCATGTTCACATTAAAGTTAGAATGGGTTATAATGAGTACGGCACCGTCAATGGTAATTTCATTTGGCATAATTATAATGCCTTTGTGAGCTAATATAATACAGATTCATTCATCCAAAACTGCCCCTCGTTCACCTTTCTTTCTCTAGAACCTCATACATTATGACAGCCCCCGCCCATGCGGGCTTGAAAAAATATAAGGGCTGCATGATGCTTCCACGCAGAGCTGAAACCGACCCGCACACGAGTACTGGTAAACAGCTTAGAGAAGCTAAGCCTGCCCAGGAAAAGCGGTGCGAGTTGGCCCGTCCATGCTTATGAGGGTAGGCTGAAAAGTTCTGAGCCTGACCAAGAAGCAGGCATCGAACAGCCATGAAATTTTGTATTCATTAAATCCAAACCTTTATTACTTGATTTGACTCAAATGAGTTCAAGTTTACATGCAATACCGTAAAAATTCTAGACTTTGAAAATTGATACTAGCACGTTTTTGAGAAAATGGACAAAATCTGGCATCGTGGTGTCATCAAGTACCTCCATAAAAAGGGGTTAGCTCCTGAGGACATTCATGCCAATATGGTTGCTACATTAGGGGTTGATGCTCCTTCGTATGCAACCGTGAAAAGGTGGGCAGCAAATTTTAAGATGAGCAAGGACAGCCTTGAAGATGATAACCGGTGTGGACGACCCACAACAGCAACAACTGAGGAAACCATCAGCCAAATGCACAGGGCTGTGATGGATGATAGGCGTTTAACTGTGAATCAGTTAGCTAACACTGTTTGCATCTCCCATGAACGAGTAGAGAACATTCTACACAGTGAATTAGGAATGTCAAAGGTTTCCGCCAGATGGATGCCACGGCTTTTGACGCCTGACCAAAAGTTGATCAGACTGAACCTGTCACAAGCCAACTTGGCTATTTTTGAAGCAGACCAAGATGGTTTTCTTGACCGTTTTGTCACTCAGGATGAGTGTTGGGTTCATCACTTTGAGCCAGAGACCAAAAGACAATCCATGCAATGGAAGCACACTGGCTAACCCCTCCAAAGAAGGCAAAGGTCGTTTCCTCTGCAGGGAAGGTGATGGCATCAGTGTTCTGGGATGCCAAGGGTATAATATTCATAGATTACCTTCAAAAGGGCAGAACAATTAATGGGGAGTATTATGCAGACTGCTAAAACAATTGCGAAAAGCAATTAAGGCTAAACGACCGGGAAAATTGACAAAAGGGGACTTGTTCCATCAGGACAATGCGCCTGCTCATAAATCGGTTGTCGCAATGGCTGCTGTGCATGACTGTGGCTTCACACTTGTCGATCACCCTCCGTATTCACCTGATCTAGCTCCATCAGATTATTTCCTGTTTCTAAACACGGAAAAGCACTTGGCTGGGCAGCATTATCGGTCAGACAAGGAGGTGATAGCTGCTGTGGAGTTTTTCAGTGACCAAGATGGGACCTTCTATACCACTGGGATCCAAGGACTCCAGCATCGCTGGAGGAAGTGTGTGGACAGGAAGGGAGACTATGTTGAAAAATAATAATTTTAAAGGCCCATTCCGGTTATTCCAGGTCCGTTCCGGTTATTGGGTCCATTCTGGTTAGTAAACATACCTAACTTTCCCCAGTGGTGTTAGCCTGTTAGGAGCAGAATTAAGTAAAAAAAAAAAACAAAACAAAACATTACAAATATTCATCCAAATAGCTATTTTTGAACCAGAAAGACTGGCACTCTAATGCATAGACATATTCGGGCATTGGTGTGTGTGTCTTTTATATTGTGGCGTGTACCCGGTTATCCACGAAGTCAAGCAACTTGGTCAACCATCCAGATTCTAACCATGATATCCATTGCTTAACTTTGTGATAATGCGAACCACTCTACCCACATTGCTAAAAGAGCAGGCTCCACAGCAAGCCTGTAGAAGTGGTGTATATCGATAACGTTACAATATAAATATCTCACAAATTTGCGAATCCATTTATTAAACATACTTTCCCTATTTTGAGTCATGTTATTTGTGATTAACGCAAGGCAGGGTCTGAGCGAAGTATGGTGGTGTACTGTTCAGAACTGATTCAAAATCTGAATTTCTTTCTCTTCATTAGAACCGCCTCATCGACACGCTCATACAGTATACGCATAATCTTTAAGTAAAGCTTCTTAAAATTGCTCAAGACAATAAATGACTTTCAAAAATGGTATTTATTTAATGATAATCTCAATTTGCAGGAGACAAAATAAAAAAATGTTTAAAGTGGAAAAAAAAAATCTAGGCAGTTTAAACAAGTTCTAACAATCTATTTTAAAGCAACACAAATTGTTGATGATAGCTAGAATTGCCTCAATTACGCAAAATAAACGGGTGAGATTAAACACCACAAAACACTACAAAACATGTCACAAACTTAATTTTGTTCAAATGATCCGGATCACAGGATCTCGTACATACGTACATTGCCGGCCTCGGTAGCTCAGTCAGATGCATGGGTTCGATACCTGCTGGGGTTGACAACATTTTTTCATGGATATTGATCATGAAATCTTTTCTATGGTCACTGATTCAAGAAGGGCAGTTGTCTATTTCTGGCGAAAGAATGTGCAATGTACTGGTTCACTGCTTACGTATAAGCCTGCACTGGTAAAGTGAGGACAAATAAACTGACTGACTCAAAATCATCTAAAATAGTGTTGACGGGGTCATTAAATTTCAATACATACAAACATACTTACGTACATACAACATACATATGTATTATGTATGTACACACTCACATAAAAGCGGGCATACACATGTACCTGAAACCTATATGCAGGGGCATAAATACAATTGCGATCGGAGTATAACATTAGAGTAGATCTATGTAAAATGAATGTATATGAATGCTAAAGGTCAAGGTCATTCAGAAGCCTGGGTCCAAGATCAGTTGCCTTGCAGGTCTATCAACATTTCAAGGACATAATCTCTAAAACAGACAGGCCAATTTCACTTTTAAATTTTTTCTTCCTCAGCTGTCTTCAGATTTGGTATGTAGCATCAGTTGACTTAGTACAACCAAGTTTGTATGCGCCCCTGACTCAAGTGATCAGGAGGATGCGTATTTGTTTCCTGCCGGGGTCTGCAACATTCTTTCGAGGAAATTGATCATGAAATCTTTTCTACGGTCATTCTCTCCTTTCTGCTGATTCGAGAAGAGCAGTTGTCAGTTTCTGGTGAAAGAATGTGCACTGTACTGGTTAACTGCTTACGGATAAGCTTGCCAAGGCAAAGTGTGGATAGGTAAGCTGACCGGCTCAAAAATGACCTAATTTGTGATGACCCCAATACAAACAAACAACCAAGTTTGTTCAAATGATGATCTTGATATTCATCTTTATTTGATAATCGTCACTCAGATGAGTAAAAATGTTCTGAGAAGCAATTAACCCTTATCCTGCTGAATATTTAAACTAGCCACACCCATTTCAGACTAGCAGCCAATCAGAATATGATTTAATGTGAATGCCAAACTGTGTCCATCCTGTTCAGATGGCTAAAGCCATCTGATCTGGATCTTCACTGTTTGCAAAGGTAGGGGTTATTGTGAAGAGCAGGATATTAAGGATTAAGACCTCATGAACCAATTGTTTGCTATGTCATGGCACTGGAATGCCATCTTTAGGTTTGCAACTCTACCTCTGAATCATTTTTTTTTTATTAAAAAAAATTATATAATAATAATAAATAAAAACAATAGCTTCTTTTTCTTTTATTAATAGGATATCCCTTTAATTAGCATATAATTGAACCAAATCAGCAGACTTTATACACCAGAAGCTCGTTACAACACGGTTCATTATAACACGGTTATGGTTATAACACGGTTTCAAGATGGGTCCCAAAAATGTATAGATTATACAGAAAAATGACCATTTGATCCCAAAAATGTATAGATTATACAGAAAAATGACCATAAATGGTCATTTTTTCTATATAATCTCAACATTTTTGTTTGGATATAACACGGTTGTTTAACTAACACGGTTCCTGATTTGGACCTCATTGATAGTGTTATAAAGAGGTTTTGGTGTATATGATGATAACAGGTATATAATACTAATTACTCCATTGATTTGCAGTGGAGCTAATAATTTATTCAATTATCTTCCGAGCATGCTACACAATACTTAAACAGACATGATCACAGAGCAGAAGCAACAGATTTGTTCATTCCCTTCAAAATCATGAATATGTGTATCATGGTTAAAATATGCATGTATTCTAAATATTCATACTGACTCATGGATTTTATCTTTTCTTGTTTTTCTTTCAATTTTGATATTATTTATTGACCTTATTTGCATTTATCTGCTGGTTCCTAGTCTGAAGGTTATCAGTGTTGGAAAAACAGGTAACCAGACCTCCCTGACCTTTCAAGCGGTCCAGGGCGGTCTGGTTACCTGTTTTTCCAATATTGACAATGTGCAAGCTGGGAGCCAGCAAATAATGCAAATATGGTGAATAACATAAAGACCAAACAATATGTGTGTGTGTCAGGTTTCAGATTGTGCGTGTAGATGGGTGTGTGCTTGCATGCATGTGAATAATGAAAAAATTTGAAGCAATATCTCCAAAATGACCTAAATAATGTTGAAGGGGACATTAAATTACAATTAATCAATCGATTAATTAAATTTAAAATGTATTTATATTGTGTTCACATTAGGAAGCATAACCAGATTCATTTGTAAGTAACAGTCATAGTTACTTGATAATGGCATTTAAGTATAAGCAGGTCCAGGAGGAATGTCTCAAGTGAGCAATGTAGAACATATGGATCTCTTGTCTTTAACCTTGTGCGGCTGAGCCCGGATATGTCTTATCTTTCAAACAATGAAGATCCAGGTCAGATGGCTTCTGAAGAAGCCATCTGATCAGGATCTACATTGTCATTCAGTTTATGAATTTGTCACAATAATTTGCATCAAGTAATCTGACTGGTTGATAATCACTAGTGGGTGTGGCATATTTAAATATTCAGCAGGACAAGGGTTAAAACTAAGATAAAAATTTTAATTGATGGCCTATAATGGTTTGTGATGTGTTTTGTAGTGTTTTGTGGTGTTTTGTAGTGTCCCGTATAAACATGCACTCGCAATCTGTTTTAAAGCAACACAAATTTTGGATACTAACTGTTAAGAGTTAAAATCTTTTTTTTTCCATATGCTCCTTTATGCCCCTGAAAGCAGGCTTAACCTGTGATGTCTGTCGCTAATATCAGATTCTGGTGCTGCCCAGTTCTCAACTGGTAAGAAAGATCACTGTCTCTTTTGATTTTTGAAATACTGTTACATTTACATCCCTTCATGCACTTTTGTCTCAGAATATGTAAAAAACATAACAAACAAACAAAAAAAAATCACAAAGAAAACTGGCTTACAAGAATTGCAAATTGGAATGTCATCAGGACAAAACAAGTTGTTCTGCTGAATATTTAAAATTAATTTTGCTACAGCCCATTTTTGACTAGTGTCCAATCAAATTATTGGAAATCATTTACTTCTATGACTTCACCAGTTGAATTACACACAGTGAAGGTTCAGATCAGAGAAGCCATCTAATCTAGATTTACACTGTTTGCTAGGCTAGAGCATAGGATTAGGGTTAAGCTTCCCCTGTTTCCCTTAATCATTACCATGCTGAATATTTCAATGCATAACACTCCTCCCCGATTTTCAGCCATTAGTGTTGCATGGTTTCAGTTTTAAGCATGGATTCAGAAGCACTGTGAAAAACAGTATAGATCCTGATCAGCTGGCTTCTCAGAAGCCAGCTGATCTGGATCTATACTGTTTTAAAAAAAAGGATATTTCTGGGTTCAGCATGGTAAGGTTTAAGACACAGAGAAAAACTACATTTGAAAATGTCGTCTGCTTGTGTCGTCTGCTGAATTTTTTGGCAAACTATACAAAAATATTTTTGCACACAGGCAAACAGTGTGGGCCCAGATCAGACTGCTCCAATAGGAGCAGTCTGATCTGGGTCCACACTGTTTGCAAAAAAATACTTTTAAGGTAACTGGTAGATGGCAAAGCAGACGACAGTAGTTGTGATTGGTATTTTATGTGTTAATTCATAAATATTTTCTTTTTAACCCTTATCCCTCTGAACATGACAGCCTCTAAATTGCAAACAGTGTAGATCCAGATCAGATGGCTTCTGAAGAAGCTATCTGATCAGGATCTACACTGTTTGTCATGTTGTTTGTGAATTGATCAAATACAGTGTATAGAGTGAATTGACTGGGTGACAGTCAGAAATTGGTGTGGCTAAGTTAGTTTACGAGGACTGTTCAAATATGAATGCAACAAAGCACATAAAAATGATTCCTTGATAGATTTCAATGAAAAATTTATTTTGTCCCTTCAAAGTATTCCCCTTTAACAGATATACAAACTTTCAGTCTTCTGATCCAATCATTGAATGCATTTTGGTAGTCTTTTTGAGGTATACTATGAAGGCACTGGAATATTGCAGAACGAGGTGTTTGCGCTGTACAAATTTTCGACCAGAAAGGTATTTTTTCAGCCGCGGGAACAAATAAAAAAAAATGTCACACGGGGCAAGGTCAGGGGAATACGGGGGGTGAGGGAGTTCAACAGCCTTTTCCTGCTTCAGATAGTCTTGCTCAATGAACGCCTTGTGCGATGACGCATTGTCAAGTAGCAATCTGACATTGGCCAAACCAGTTGCGGGTCTTTGTTCTTTGAAATATTTCTTCAATTTTCGAAGAACTTTATTCTTGTAAAACTTCGCATTTACAGATTTGCCTTTAGGCACAGCAACCTGAATAGCAGGGCCCTGATTTGAAAAGAATATGGCATACATTACCTTCTTGACACTCATGGTCCGCTTTGCAATGCATGCTCTTTTGCAATACTTTGTTGCCCATATTTTGTTCTGAATCTTTCGTTTTAGCTCAAAAAAGTGAACCCATGTTTCGTCACCTGTGATGACATTAGCAAAAGACTGTGCTTTGTAATTTGGAAACTTTTTAAGCAACTTCTTGGCGCACTGAACGCGTGTCTTTTTCTGCTCATCTGTCAACAGATGGGGAAATCTAGCACAGATCTTTCTCATTTTCAAATCCTGTTTCAGAATTGTATGAGCTGCTCCTAATGAGATGCCAACCATACTAGCTATTTGCCTAGTGGTGTATCGTGCATAGGTAGCAACTATTTCTTTCACTCTAGCAACCATCTTGGCAGATGTTGCTCTTTTCGGCCGACGATCATGTGGTGCATCTTCTGTTGAGCCTAGCCCACAGCTGAATTTCTTACACCAACGAAAAACTGTCGGAAAAGACATTTGATTATGCCCATAAACCGAACATATTTCATCAAAAATGTCTTTGCACCGTATACCAAGAATACAATGATTCTTAATATAGGACCGTATTTCAACAGCGTACTCTGACCTACTTCCAACCATGTTTTGTATTAGTATACAAGAGTAGACAGTGTTTATCGAACGTTATACATGGCTAAAGTGGACGGATTTTAACAGGTTTGGTATCAGTGTATAAGTAAAATGTTTTTCTACACTGTGATATTTATTTCCAGGTGATTTTCGCATTAGTGCATGAAAAAACGTTCTACTTGCATTCATATTTGAACAGTCCTCGTATTCGGCAGGATAACGGTTAATTGTAGGAGAAAATAAGGTTTGACATTCTATTTGAATAATCTGCTTAGCAATATATTATTCCTCACATGAAATGTCAAGCCTGTTTTTCTCATAAAACAATAAAACTAGAATGTCATAGACTGTAGTTTTTCTCAGTGCTTTTAAGGGTTGTGATTGTGAACATTGAAGTCTTGGGCACAAAGGGACATCACTGTTTGCCACTCATCCAGCTATTTTTAGACACAACATTGGGGAGTAAATTAACCTATTTTGTACCAGGAAACCCCAAAATGGGAAACCCTGGCAAACAGTGCAGGCCCAGATCAGCTGAAGCAGAACACAGTAATAACTTTACTTACCAGGTACTCTTAAGATGCTATGAAAATGTTGTCTGCTTATGTCGTCTGCTGAATATTCTTGCAATCTTTTTAGAAATATTTTTTCATACAGGCAAACAGTGTGGACCCTTTAGGAGCAGTCTGATCTGGGTCCACACTGTTTGCAAAAATGACCTTTGAAGTAACCAGCAGACGACAAAGCAGACAACAGTTGTCGTGACTGGCATTTTATGGGTTAACTCAGGTGCTGCAGTTTTCATCTACCTCTGTCTAGACTCATATAAGTGATATAAGAATAAGATTGCGACCCACAGCCCCCCCCCCCCCCCCCCCCCCATCCCCCGCCTTCCTTACCCCCTTTAAAGTTATCCCAAATTATGGCCACTTTTGGAACAGATCAAACCTTGGATAAGTTGTACTCAGCAGCAGAAAAAATATATACAGTAAGAAAAGCCAAGAATTTTACAGTATGCAGGAGTGTAGGCTTAGAACAGGGTCTTGAACAGGGTCTTGAACAGGGTCCTAGTCTGTTTTTATGCCCCCTGAATCAAAGATTCGGGGGTGGGGGGGCATATAGTTTTTGGTCTGTCTGTCCATCTGTTTCTCTGTCCGCAAAAACCTTAATATTGGGCATAACTTTTGAATGGTAACTGATAGGGCTTTCATATTTCACATGTGCATTCCTTGTCACAAGACCTTTCAAGAGGTACCATAAATTTTGACCTTGTGACCTTGACATTAACATTTTACATACTTTTGACCTCCTTTTTAAAAACTTTAACCTTGGCGATAACTTTCGATTGGTAAGTGGTTGGGCTTTCATATTTCACATGTGCATTTCTTGTCACAAGACCTTTCTAGTGGTACAATAATTTTTGGCTTCGTAACCTTGTCCTTGACATTTGACCTACTTTTTAAAAACTTTAACATTAGCCATAATTTCAATTGGTGAGTGGTAGGGCTTTCATATTTCACATGTGCATTTCTTGCCTCAAGACCTTTCTAGTGGTACCATAATTTTTTACCTTGTGACCTTGACCTTGACATTTGACCTACTTTTTAAAAACTTTAACATTGGCCATAACTTTCGATTGGTAAGTGGTGTGGCTTTCATATTTCACATGTGCATTCCTTGTCACAAGACCTTTCTATTTGTACCATAATTTTTGACCTTATGACCTTGACATTGACGTTTGACCTACTTTTTATAAACTTTAACATAGTCCATAACTTTCTATTGGTAAGTGATAGGGCTTTCATATTTCACGTGTGCAGTCTTTTTCATAAGACCTTTCTATTGGTACCATAATTTTTAACACCTTGACCTTGACATTTGACCTACTTTTTAAAAACTTTAACATAGTCCATAACTTTTGATTGGTAAGTGATTGGGCTTTCATATTTCACATGCGCATTCTTTGTCACAAGACCTTTCCAACGATGCCATAATTTTTGACCTTGTGACCTTGACCTACTTTTTTAAGACTTGAACATTGGCCATACCTTTCGATTGCTTAGTGATACTTTCATATTTAAGATGCGCTATCCGGGGGCATCAGTGTTTCACAAACACATCTTGCATTCTCTTGCATTCTTTTGTTTCTTTTAAGCAAACACTGTAGACTCTGATCAGAAGCCATGTTCTGTGCCATCTGATCTCGGTCTAAACGTACTGTTTTCCAGTATAATAATAATAGACTTTATTTTACAAGGGCAACACATTTAGTACAACAACTTATCTCCCTTGTGACCCTCAATATTTACAAATTATACCACAAATGGAAACATATTAACCCTCATCTTGTTGAATATTCATTTAAGACACACCCATTTCTGTCTATCAACCACTCAAATTACTTGATGTAATTTATTGCTACAAATTCATAAACTAAATGCCAAACAGTGTAGATCCTGATCAGATGGCCATCTGATCTGGATCCAGACTGTTTGCAAAGATAGGGGTTGTCGTGAACAGCAAGATAAGGGTTAAATGTGAGAATTTAAGACAATGATCACTCTCGCTGGCACTCACAATGCACACACTCACACTCTTGTGCTAATCGATTAGGAAGCATAACCAGATTTATTTGTAAGTAACAGTCATAGTTACTTGATAATGGCATTTAAGTATAAGCAGGTCCAGGAGGAATGTCTCAAGTGAGCAATGTAGAACATATGGATCTCTTGTCTTTAACCTTGTGCGGCTGAGCCCGGATATGTCTTATCTTTCAAACAATGAAGATCCAGGTCAGATGGCTTCTGAAGAAGCCATCTGATCAGGATCTACATTGTTTGTCATTCAGTTTATGAATTTGTCACAATAATTTGCATCAAGTAATCTGACTGGTTGATAATCACTAGTGGGTGTGGCATATTTAAATATTCAGCAGGACAAGGGTTAAAACTAAGATAAAAATTTTAATTGATGGCCTATAATGGTTTGTGATGTGTTTTGTAGTGTTTTGTGGTGTTTTGTAGTGTCCCGTATAAACATGCACTCGCAATCTGTTTTAAAGCAACACAAATTTTGGATACTAACTGTTAAGAGTTAAAATCTTTTTTTTTCCATATGCTCCTTTAGGCTTAACCTGTGATGTCTGTCGCTAATATCAGATTCTGGTGGTGCTCAGTTCTCAACCGGTAAGAAAGATCACTGTCTCTTTTGATTTTTGAAATACTGTTACATTTACATCCCTTCATGCACTTTTGTCTCAGAATATGTAAAAAACATAACAAACAAACAAAAAAAATCACAAAGAAAACTGGCTTACAAGAATTGCAAATTGGAATGTCATCAGGACAAAACAAGTTGTTCTGCTGAATATTTAAAATTAATTTTGCTACAGCCTATTTTTGACTAGTATCCAATCAAATTATTGGAAATCATTTACTTCTATGACTTCACCAGTTGAATTACACACAGTGAAGGTTCAGATCAGAGAAGCCATCTAATCTAGATTTACACTGTTTGCTAGGCTAGCGCATAGGATCATTCATTTAAGACACACCCATTTCTGTCTATCAACCACTCAAATTACTTGATGTAATTTATTGCTACAAATTCATAAACTAAATGCCAAACAGTGTAGATCCTGATCAGATGGCCATCTGATCTGGATCCAGACTGTTTGCAAAGATAGGGGTTGTCGTGAACAGCAAGATAAGGGTTAAATGTGAGAATTTAAGACAATGATCACTCTCGCTGGCACTCACAATGCACACACTCACACTCTTGTGCTAATCGATTGAATAGACAAATTAACCCATTTTGTGAATCAACCAATCATTATAACCCCGCTTTGAAAAAGGGAGTTAATTAGGGCTGGCTAATCGGAGCTGAAAAGATAATCGATTATCAGTCCTGTCATTGCGATCGATAATCAATTAGTAAACGCTTAATTATATAAGGTTTTTGTCATAATTTTACCTGTCTGGCTTTCTGTCTGAGCATGACTCTTACCATATGTTGCCCATTACCATATGTATATTTGAACAGACAGGCCTGAGCAAACAGTGTAGACCCAGATGAGACGCCGCAGAATGCGGCTTCTCATCAGGGTCTGCACTGTTTGCCTCTCATCCCTCTATTTTAGGTATAACTTTGGGTAGTAAATTGTACCTATGAAGTAATTGATTAAAAGCAAATCAGAAATGATAATCATTTTTGTGGAATTTATCGACTGATTAATCGATTATACGATTAATCGTGTCAGCCTTAGGCTTAACTGGTTTGCCTTGTCCTTCTGTCATTCGGTCCTTGCTTCATTCTGTCTGGCCTGATCAGATCAAATTTTTGTTACACTATAACACAGAGTTACATCCCTTGATAGTTTTTAGAATTTTCCATTATTGAAAAAATTTATGTTACAGATTTCTCAGGAACTATGAAAACTGTAACATTGAAACTTGGTACACACATCTGCAGTGGGCTGATGTATTGTGTATACCGGATTCAGGGCCAGAACTCTACATGTTACATCCCTTGATAGGTTTTACAATTTACCATTAATAAAAGATTTTCTCAGATAAAATATTTGATTGTCACATTTTTCCCAACAACTGTTAGGGACGTCGTTACACAGCTGACATGGGCAGTGGGTTGATATATTGTTTATACCGAAATCAGGGACAAGGAACTATAACTCTCAGGGTTACATCCCTTGATAGTTTTTTACAGTTTACCATTAATGAATGGCCTCTACCCATCGGGGCTTGTAGAAATAGATTGGGCTGCATGGTGCTTCCACGCGGAGCTGTAACTAACCACACACGTGTACTGGTAAACCGCTTAGAAGATCTAAGCCTGCCCAGGCAAAGCCAAGTGAGTCAGACCGTCCATGGCATATACAGTCCAACCTGTATTAAGCAAGCACCTCTGGGATATTCAAAAAGTGCTTGCTTAAGGCAGGTGCTTGCTTAACACAGGTGAATTTCAATGCATTTTCCTTTTTCGGGACTGAATGCCTGCTTGCTTAAGACAGGTTGCTTGCTTAATAGAGGTGGCAACTAAGACAGGTTTGAGTGTAAGTAAACCTTTTGGCTTCATTGGGCGTTAGGGCTTGAGATGTCATTTCATCTCTATGTTGGGTATAAGTCCCACAAAATTGGACACAACATCTCCAAAATGACCTAGATAGTGTTGATGGGGATGTTAAACCTCAATTCAAACAAAACAAAACCATTAATGAAAAAAAATTTTTGTCACAGATTTCTCAGGAACTATAAAAACTGTAAAATTGAAACTTGTTACACACATGGACAGTGAGCTGATGAAACAATCATGTATACTGGAATCAGGGCCATTAGCCCATATCTTGTAGAGTTGAATCCCTTGATAGGTTTTACAGTTTACCATTATTGAAACATTTTGTTAAGGTTTCTCAAGTACAGTCGAACTTCAATGGCTCAAACACCATTGGAACCTCGAAAATCTGTTCGAGACAGGGGTAGTTCGAGCCACTGAGGTTACTGCCAGTAGGCATAACGTGATACTTTTCAACATCATTTTAGTGTTCTATAATGAAAATGTATGCTGTGTATACTCATTAGAATCGCCTCACTGAGGCGATTCTAATGTGTACACACAGCATACATTAGCGCCTCACTGAGGTGATTCTAATGAGTACACACAGCATACATTAGCAAGATAAAAGACTAAAATCTTCTTAATAATCCTCCACTATTTCTTATGTAGAAGATTTCGCTAGGGGCTCAAGAATGGGTTCAACACACCCATGGTAAACGAGCCATCGGTGTTCGAGCCATCAAATTTAAAGTTTTACTGTACTATGAAAGCTATAAAGTTGAAACTTGGTATACACATGGACAGTGAGCTGATGTATCATCATCATCATCATCATCATCATCATCATCATCATCATCATTATCATCATCATCAATGTGCCCCCTTCACGATAGCTGGCTTTCTGTATGCATGGCAGATCTCTCACCAGATCTCCAGGTTTGTTTATCTTGAGGGTCGATAGTAGAGAGCTTCCACTCTCTGCGATCTCTCTGTCAGCTGCTTCCAGGTAATCTTGGGTCTCACAGGCAGTCTTGTCTGCACCGTTGGAGCATTCCACATGTCCATACCAGCGGAGCCGTCTCTCTTTCAGGATGAGGTCCAGGTCCTCATTGCCAAGCCGTGCAAGTAGCTCATTGGACCTGATAGTGACAGTGTCCTGTTGCTTAACATTGCAGATCTGTCTGATCATTGCCCTGTCATTCCACTGCAGATGCTGGAAGTTTGGCTTTGTCTCAATTACCAAGTCTCACTGGCATGAAGCATTGTGCTCTGCACACAAGAGCTGTACACATGGCCGCATGTCTTGAATAAGAGGTGGCGGTAAGACAGAACTGGTAGCAGCTCCTTGAATTTCTTCCAGGCTGTTTTCACATGTGATGTGATCGAAAGATCACAGACACCTGCTGCTGAGAGCATGTCACCTAAGAAGCAAAAGGAAGCTACCACTTCCAGCTTGTCAGGTCCGACTTGGACTTCCTTCTGTGGTCTGCCATCTAAGGGGTGTGCAGTTCCTTGGCACCATGTACACCTGTAATCAAGGTTCTCTGTCAAGTATCGTGTGTATCAGAATGAGGACCAAGGGCCTATAGCTCTTGGAGTTACATCCCATGAGTGTGCGGTTTTACAATTTGCCAATAATGAAAATTTTTGTCACCCTCTTCTCAACAACTATTAAGGTTACAACATTGAAATTTGTTTCACACATGGACAGTGGGTTGATGTAGCATGTGTACCAGAATTAGGGCCAAGGTCCCATAACCCTTGGAGTTACATCCCTTTATATAAGTTTTACAACTTTTTATTGATTGTTTGTTTGTTTGATTTGAGGTTTAACATCCCCGTCAACACTGTGTAGATCATAAAATTTTCTCAGGTAAAATTTTCGTCACACTTTTCTCAACAGTTCAGTTCAGTGTTTGAGTTTCGTGTCTCACCAACAGCTACGGTCATATGGAGGCGGGATCTCAGTTTAAAGACTCATCCGAAAGTCTGGAGAAGCCCGAGATCGATCCTGCGATCACTGGTTTACAAGGCGAGTAGCATAACCAGTACACCACGGAGGCTTCTACTTTTCTCAGCAACTGTTAGGGTTACAAAATCGAAACTTGGTGCACACATATGCAGTGGGTTGATACTCTGACAAGAATGGAGTTGCTAATTTAAACATGGGGTTCAATGATGGTCCCATGGACTTTGCTTGTATATTACGTGTATATATATATAATTTTGGGTGGATTGATAAATAATTGACCCAAAAATTAACCCTTATCTTGCTGAATATTCATTTAAGCCACACCCATTTCTGTCTATCAACCAATCAAATTATTTGATGTAATTTATTGCTACAAATTCATAAACTGAATGCCAAACAGTGTAGATCCTGATCAGATGGCTTCTTCAGAAGTCATCTGATCTGGATCTACACTGTTTGCAAAGATAGGAGTTGTCGTGAACAGCAAGATAAGGGTTAATGGTCACTTGATATGGATATAGTCATGATCAGCTTTTGTAAAAGTGGCTGATAGGCTTTCATCTCATGTAAAGAAGGTGCAAACAGACAAACATAGGCCAGCTATCCTGAGACCCTGCCCTTATTTTCTGTATGAAGCAGAAAATTCAAATTTTAAGTGCATTAACCCGTTTAAGATGGGAAATTCCAAAACGAGATGGACAGAATGTAAATGTGGCATCTGATCAGGGCCTTCACTGTGTGCAGAAGTTTTGGCCTCTTTGTAAATACATTTCCAAACATAACTCTAGCACCCCTGAATTTTGAAATGGACCCTACCATAATGTAGCAAGGAAGATTCTATGTAGTTAAAAATGGGTTAACCATGTGACATGCTAGTAGCATCATCATAGTTAAGGCCTGACAATAAAATTGATGGGAGACTGGATTCCAGATATTGATCGTCATTCAAGTTCTCTCTGAAACATGACATTGATTTTCTCTTAACTCTGTTCTCTGAATGTACCATGTACCATAAAAACCATACATATTTGTGTTCCAAACTTCAGTAATACCCAGTGGCAAAATAGTCTGTGGCATGCAAATCATGGTAACCCACATACTGTCGGCTCCTGTCCATCGGGGCTTGAAGAAATAAATGGGCTGCATGATGCTTCTATGCAGAGCTGAATCCGACCGCACACCAGTACTGGTAAACTGCTTAGAGGATCTAAGCCTTCCCAGGTAAAGCGGTGTGAGTCGGACCGTCTATGCTTATAAACCCTATTGGTTTCATTGGGCGACAGGGCTTGCAATGTCATTTCATCTCAATGTCGGGTTTAAGTCCCACAAAATTGGAAGCAACTTCTCCAAAATGACCTATATAGTGTTGACGGGGACATTAAACATCAAATCAACCCACATACTGTCTTGAAAAGTATCACTTAAGGAAAATGAGTACACCTTCAGGTGAGGTAACTCCTGCAAAAGTATTTTTCTCTCCCATGTCAATAAGGGTCAACTCTTAAAGGAATGAATTTGTTCTTGAGGAGCAAATTCTTTCCTTTAAGAGTAGACCCCTTTTTCAGTGGGACCAATTCGTAGAAAAGTGAACAGGAAGTCTTGAAAGTTGTATCCCTTTGAATAGTGGTGGAAAAATCTGCCAGGTATTCCCATTTCCTTTAAAGGAAAATGGATACTTCCTTCAAGGGAGGCAACTATTTTTTTAAAAAAAAAATTGTTTCCCTTATCGATAGAGGTCTACTTATAAAGGAAGGATTTTCTTTTTTAATCCTTCACCTGATGAACCAGATTATGACCTACCTTTGCAAACAGTGTAGATACAGATCAGATGGCTTCTGAAGAAGCCATCTGATCGGTATCTACACTGTTTGACATTCACAAGTGGTGAATTTATGGGAATAAAATTGATATCAAGTAATATGATTGGTTGAAAGTCTGAAATGGGTGCGGCTAAACCAGTTTATTCAGTAGGACAAGGGTTAAGAGTACAACCATTTTCAGATAGCACTCAGTTTATATGAAAGGAAAATTCCTGGAAATCTAAAAGCTGGAATTATATCACAGGTGTATCCATTCCTCTTCAATTTAACCTTTCTCTTGCTGAATATTCAATTTAGCCACACCCATTTCAGACTTTGAACCAATCAGGTTACTTGATGTAATTTATTCCTACAAATTCATAAACTGAATGTCAAACAGTGTAGATACTGATCAGATGGCTTCTTCAGAAGCCATCTGATCTGGATCTACACTGTTTGCAAAGATAGGGGTTGTCATGAACAGCAAGATAATTAGGGCCCCGCTCTGAAAGTGTGGGTGCCCTATAGTAATCACTCTGTCCGTCCGTCCGTCTGTCTGTCTGTCTGTCCTTCTGTCCGTCTGTCCGTCCACAAATTTTTTTATCCTCCATTACTTTCTTATTCCTGGATGGATTTAAATATTACTTGTCAGAAATGTTAACCATAATGTGATGGAGTGTTGCGCGCAAGACTCAGGTCCGTACCTCAAAGGTCAAGGTCATACTTAGAGGTTAAAGGTCTGTCTGTCCGTCTGTCCGTCCACAATTTTTTTTATCCTCCATAACTTTCTTATTCCTGGATGGATTTAAATATTACTTGTCAGAAATGTTAACCATAATGTGATGGAGTGTTGCGCGCAAGACTCAGGTCCGTACCTCAAAGGTCAAGGTCATACTAAGAGGTTAAAGGTCAAAAAAGGGTCTTTCCTGTGTCCAATTAATAACTTTGTTACTATCATTCCTGGATGGCAGAAGTGTTAACCATAATGTGATGGAGTGTTGCGCGCAAGACTCAGGTCCGTACCTCAAAGGTCAAGGTCATACTTAGAGGTTAAAGGTCAAAAAAGGGTCTTTCCTGTGTCCAATTAATAACTTTGTTATTATTCCTGGATGGATTTAAATATTACTTGGCAGAAATGTTAACCATAATGTGGCCCCGCACTGAAAGTGTGGGTGCCCTATAGTAATCACTCTGTCTGTCCGTCTGTCTGTCTGTCTGTCCGTCCACAAATTTTTTTATCCTCCATAACTTTCTTATTCCTGGATGGATTTAAATATTACTTGGCAGAAATGTTAACCATAATGTGATGGAGTGTTGCGCGCAAGACTCAGGTCCGTACCTCAAAGGTCAAGGTCATACTTAGAGGTTAAAGGTCAAAAAAGGGTCTTTCCTGTGTCCAATTAATAACTTTGTTATTATTAGGGCCCCGCACTGAAAGTGTGGGTGCCCTATAGTAATCACTCTGTCCGTCCATCTGTCTGTCTGTCCGTCTGTCCATCCACAAATTTTCCTACTCCTCTGATAGCGCTGCCGGGGCCCTAGTCAGTTTCACTGACAGCTCTAGTTGTTAATGGACTGGCCTAGTGGATAAGATTGCTGACTGCAGAATGCGGCATCTGATCAGGGCCTGCACTGTTTACTAATCAAAATTTTCCATCATAAATAGAATAAAAGCAAAAAAAAAATAGGCCTGACACCCCTTATATGACAAATGGACTTGTCCAACATATAGCAATGGAAGAGTCCACTGGTATACAATGGGTAAAATCAAAGAATTTGCTCCTTAGAAGGTTGATAAGGGTGACAATTATAACATTGTTCTGAAAGGGTTGCTTCCCCTGAAAGTATACCCATTTCTTAAAGAAAGGTGACACATTAATCCTTGCTTTTACCTGAATATGTAGGGAAAGTATGGTACTTTGCTTCTGTTGTGGTTTTGTTCATATTGACATGATTGCTCTGTAATCTTGCCTTTAGGTTCAATACTAATGTTTTATGTAGATTTCTGTGGAATTTCTGAAAATGTAGGGAAGAATAGGAATAGTGCCGCGACATTGTGAAATTATGCTTCTGTTGGTTTCTAGGATTAAAACTTGTTTTAACCTTTTATGGGCTAAGGAAATTATTGAAGCAAATGACAGTCTGCACTCCATTTTTTTCCTTCTTATTACTTTCTACAGAAAAGGCTTGACATTATATGTGAATCATATGATTCACACATGCGTGAATCATATGATTCACATATAATGTCTAGACTTCATTTTCTGGAAAATTACAAAAAAAAAAAAGTAAATTCTGTCAACTACTAGTTATTGGGCTTTAAAGGCTAAATTTCCTTGAAAATGAAGGATCAGGCTTAATTGGCTGTTCTTTACTTAAAAAAAAATCATTTCACTCTGTCAGAAAAGGGAAATTTGTTGTGAGCTAGGGTAGGGGGTGTATATACATGTATTGTTTACTGAAAAGAGAAATTTGATGTGAGCTAGAGGATGGGGTGTGTTGTTTACTCTTAGCCTGTCAATCATTTGAATGTGCCATTTACTAATGTTTTCTTATTTGTATGCTATTTCTTGGACCAGAATCAGTTTCAAGACAGACTTGCAAAGCTAGATGCTATGAGTTGAATAGGTTAAAGTGACCTTGACCGGATAATTTTAGATGAAGCATCTTAGGATATAGAGTGGCAAAATATGCAAATTTATGTTTGTTTATGTCACAGCTGTAGATAAGGAGAAATGAGGATACATTTGGAATAATATGTCAAAACAATGTCGTGGGTACTTGTAAGAATTGCCTTCTAACAAGTCCCCACAACATATGTTCCAACACAAGACATAAAGACAAATTTCCTGTAATTATTCTTATCTCGATCCTCCTCTGCAACTGTGGTTTATATGAACTAATAAGATTGTGGAGGTGTGAATTGATGTAAAACTTATTGGCTAGGGTTAAGGAGCGATTGCACGACCCGCAGAAAAAGCGACCGACTGAAGTCGGTTGATTTTCTAAGTGCCCTAAAATCACCATGTCATTCTGTCAGTCTGTCAGTCTGTCATTCTGTCAGTCTGTCTGTCCGTCTGTAACCCGTTTGTGAAAATTGGTGATAGTGACTTAACCGCTTGGAATATTTAAACAATTTTTGGCATACTGATAGATATCAATGAGATCCAACCAATGAACTTTCGAAATATTACATTCCATTTAGTATAGCCTCGCCGAGGCGAAAAATGTGAAAATTTTCGAACTGCTTCTCCTCGGAAACCGTTGGGCTGATTGAAGTAAAATTTCATATGGAGCCTCTATGGGATGAGGGAAACCAAACTTTGCTAATGGGGTCCAGGTCACATGACCAAAATGGCCGCCAAGCCATATATGGTCTGTATGTCTGTCCGTCCGTAACCCGTTTGTGAAAATTGGTGATAGTGACTTAACCGCTTGGAATATTTAAACAATTTTTGGCATACTGATAGATATTAATGAGATCTAACCAATGAACTTGAGAAATATTACATTCCATTTAGTATAGCCTCGCCGAGGCGAAAAATGTGAAAATTTTCGAACTGCTTCTCCTCGGAAACCGTTGGGCCGATTGAAGTCAAATTTTATATGGAGCCTCTATGGGATGGGTGAAACCAAAATTTGCTGATGGGGTTCAGGTCACATGACCAAAATGGCCGCCAAGCCATATATGGTCTGTATGTCTGTCTGTCCGTAACCCGTTTGTGAAAATTGGTGATAGTGACTTAACCGCTTGGAATATTTAAACAATTTTTGGCATACTGATAGATATCAATGAGATCTAACCAATGAACTTGCGAAATATTACATTCCATTTAGTATAGCCTCGCCGAGGCGAAAAATGTGAAAAATTTCGAACTGCTTCTCCTCGGAAACCGTTGGGCCGATTGAAGTCAAATTTCATATGGAGCCTTTATGGGATGGGGGAAACCAAAATTTGCTCATGGGGTCCAGGTCACATGACCAAAATGGCCGCCAAGCCATATATTGTAAAAACCCTTCAAAAATAGTCTTCTCAAGAACCACTGGGCCGATTTCCACGAAACTTGATAAATAGCATCTGGGACATAGGCCCATCATAAATTGCTAAAATGGTGACCCTGGGTTGACCTTGACCTTCTTTGTGCCTAGGTCAAACTTTGACACATATGCTTTTGTATTGGAATAGTGAGAATGCATTTTATCCTGCAAACGATTCAGAATACAGTACTAAAGTATAGGATATATTTTTGCTCCTCACGATAAGGCGCATTTATTGGGGGAACCATTTTAGGTCCAGGTCACATGACCAAAATGGCCGCCATACCGATATATGGTAACACTCATAAAGCTAAAAGCATCTAACGGGTCGTGCACTTCAGCTGAAGCACTGGTTACTGTCAGTGTTTGGTGACATATTTACATATAAAACTGGCCTAACGGCCTAGTGGATAAGATAGTAGCTGACTCTTATAATCAGTAGGCTTCTCACCGCTGTGGGTTCGAGCCTGACTCGGGTCACATGTGAGATGCCAAGTTCTGCAATGGAAGGTCAGGTGGTTTTTCTCTGGGTACTCCAGTTTTCGCCCACCTGATTAATGATCTGCTTGAGATGAGTGAAATAATCTTGAAAGGGCCGTAAAACCAAAAATAAATAAATGATAATAATCAATAAATAAACGTAAATTGATAATGCTGTAGATTTATTCAAAATAAGGTCAAATTCTAGCCCCCAACCATCAGGGCTTGAAGAAATAAATGGGCTGCATGATGCTTTCCACGCAGAGCTGAAACCGACCACACACGAGTACTGGTAATT
Source organism: Lucinisca nassula (assembly GCA_963580285.1). Taxonomy (NCBI): domain Eukaryota; kingdom Metazoa; phylum Mollusca; class Bivalvia; order Lucinida; family Lucinidae; genus Lucinisca; species Lucinisca nassula. The sequence goes on along the minus strand of OY757011.1, from coordinate 87,720,987 downwards.
AAACTGCTTTGAGGCTCTAAGCCTGCCCAGGCAAAGGGGTGCAAGTTGGACCATCATGATGATACATATAAACCCTATTGGTTTCATTGGGCATCAGGTGGAGAGATTGCAGCACAGGATGATATGAGTCTTGGCTGTAGACGCATTTTCCTTGACATCAGTTTAACACTTTTTGTACCAAATGGAATCTTCCTCCTTATATATAGCAGGAGTCCATTTCTAAATTTAGAGATGTCAGGTTGTGGTATCTTCAAAATTGATTTGGAAAATGGCTGAACTTCCTGCAAAAAGTGAAGGCCTTGATGAGACGCCGCATTCTGCGGCGTCTCATCTGGGCCTGCACTGTTTGCCAAGTACCCCTTTAGGGGTTTCCGGTACTAAATGGGTTAACAAGTCCATGTGATAAACCCCAGAGAAAAGTTTGAGGTTTACAGGGGTTTATGTTATTTTCCTTATTATTTGTCAAAGACATAGCTTATGGGCACTCATCCTTTTGTTCGTTTGAATTGAGGTTTTACGTCCCTGTGAACACTATTTTATCTTTTGGCATTGAGGCATCCTTTTAATGTTGGCTTACAGTTGGAATAGGCCATACTTAGTCAATATTTATTCTTAGAGTTTAATGGCTTGCATGCATTTGGCTCATCTGCACAATAAGACGTTTAGTCAATATTTTTTAATAATGCAAGCCATTCTCAAGAGCTAAACTATTGATTGCTTTTAGGCTTCCAGTATGAAAAGAAAAAGACATTGTAAAGCTTTGAAGTCTTTCACCGAATGTGATGGATCATGTAATAGGTTCCATTCAGACCATGCAGCACACAGTTGCATGTGCAGCTGCCGGGGTCGGCAACTTTCTTTCATGGAGATTGATCATGAAATCTCTTCTAAGGTCATTCTCTGCCTTCCGCTGATCCAACAAGTGCAGTTGTCAGTTTCTGGCAAAAGAATGCGCACTGTACTGGTTAACCGAGAAGCCTCCGTGGTGCAGTGGTTACGCTACTCGCCTTGTAAACCAGGGATCGCAGGATCGATCCCGGGCTTCACCAGACTTTCGGATGAGTCTTTAAACCGAGGTCCCGTCTCCGTATGACCTTTGCTGTTGGTGGGACGTAAAACTAAAACTCACTCACTCACTCACTCACTGGTTAACCGCTTACGTATAAGCCTGCCCAGGAAAAGTGTGGATACCGATAGGTAAACTGACCAGCTCAAAATGACCTAAATAGTGTTTGTTGACTGGGCCATTAAACTCCAATACAAACAAACTGCATGTGCAGGTAGCAAAATTTCAGATCAACCTTGGCATCTGCACAGCTTGATGGGAGCTTTTGCTGTCAGTGATCTAGTTACTTTACATTCACTGAACAGCAAAGACTCTTATCAGAATGCATGAAGTAACCAACTTGATGACACAGGACACACAGCTGGTTTCATTCAAAATTCTAAACCTTAGTTTAGAAATTGGTAGTTCCATCTAAGCATATATTAATGATCCTAAGTATTGGGACAGATAGGCAAATGCAAAAATGCAGACCCAGATCAGACTTCTCCTGAAGGAGAAGTCTGATCAGGGTCTACACTGTTTGCCATTCCGTCTGCACCTTTTGGACTCCTTGCTGGATCGTGAAACAAATTTGTTAAAATTTTTGGAGAATTACAGCAAGTCCTCAATTTGTCATTTTTACAGTACATTGGGTAGAGCAAGTAGCTCTAATGTGCTCTTGGTAGAGTGATTTTAGAGAGTTCTTTGAAATATGACAAATACCGTATTCCTCCCATTTAGCGCCCCTGCTCCTATAAGCGCCCACTCAATGTTCTTCCAAGAACAAAATAATAAGCGCCCCTTCTGCAGTCAGAGGAAAAAGTATTTTGGCTTACCTAAAGCATAGATTTCAGCCTATCAATCATCGCCGTATCTGCTGTAAATCGTGTCATGCAATCTGTGCTGACCACTTGGTACTTTACATGTCATGATTCCACCATATTCTAATTAAAAACTACTGCATGTAATTGGTTTTAAACTCTCTGCTCTGCTAAGCTTTTTGTCTCTAATTAGCGCCACCTCTTTTTCTAATTTTTTAAGCGCCCGGGGCACTAAATAGGGGGAATACGGTAGCATATTTTGGCTGATACTTACAGCATTTTCAAAGTATTTTTTTCCTATTTTAGAGGATTTACATGTAATGTGATTAGAGTTGGTAAGAACAAAAAGTGCTTTGAAAATGCTGGCTGCTGGTGAACCCTTATCCTGCTGAATAAATTACATCAGCCACACCCATTGCTGACTATCAACCAATCAAATTACTTGATAATTTTTATACTGTATGCATTCAGTTCACAAACTGCATGACAAACAGTATAGATCTGATCAGGATCTATACTGTTTGCAAAGGTGGGGAATGTCGTGAACAGCAGGATAAGGATTAGTGGACAGTTTCCAAGTTTGCTAACTCTTGTTTACTCTTACTTCACGTAACCACTGCTGCTCAGAAGGGGAAGAACTTGAGCAGAGAAGTTGGACTTCTTTCTCTTAACCATTTTTGTACCAAATGAAATCTTCCTCCTTATATATTATGGCAGGAGTCCATTTTCAAATTTAGGGGTGACAGGTTGTGTTGTTTTTAAAAAAAATTTGGAAAAAAGCTGAACTTTTTGCAAATACTGTGTAGGCCCTGATCAGACGCTGCATTCTGCGGCATCTGATCAGGGCCTACACTGTTTGTCAGGGTACCCATTTTGGGTTTTCTGGTACAAAATGGGTTAACTATTGGTGTTCTGTAGTGTGATATTGCTGAACATTTCCAAACATCCAACAGAAACATAGACAGCTTTTGATATAAGCATAATGTAACATAAAGTTGAACTGCAAAGATGGCCGAGGAAACCATATATTTGTGTAAATTCCGAGTGTCGGTGGACGGAGACTGGTTGTGCTTGAAAGAACTTAGTGATGTTCAGTTCGAAGTTCCACCATCTTTGACTAGTTCCATGGTTTCTGATGATGGTAAGAAAAATTGAAAATCAAGATTTTAAATCTTTTTTTACTCAGTTTAACTGAGCATGGAATTTTTCCTGTTCATGGGTATTCAACGGGTACACCACAATCTCTTTATAACACTATTAATGGCGACCAAAGCAGAAACCGTGTTAGTTAAACAACCATTCACCTTATTTGCATTATCTGATGGTTCCTTGACTGAATGTTATCAGTGTTGGAAAAACAGGTAACTAGACCCCCCTGACCTTGAAAGGTCAGGGGGGTCTGGTTACCTGTTTTTTCCAATATTGACAATGTGCAAACTGGGAGCCAGCAAATAATGCAAATATGGTGGATGTAATATCCAAACTTTGGGTCAGGTCCGCATCCTGGTCAGTAGCATACATTGTTTTTTTTTTTCAAAAAGAATTTCCATATTTTGATATCATTGGAATGCTTTTCATCATCATAAAACATGGACAAAGATTTGAAAACATCTTTTTAGCTCACCAGAGCCGAAGGCTCCGGGGGAGCTTATAGTATAGGCATTGTCCCTCGTCCGTCGTCGTCGTCTGCGTCGTCAACATTTTCAAACAACATCTCCTCTGAAACTACTTGGCCAATTGAAACCAAATTACATGTGGAGCCTCTATGGGAAGGGGGAACGAAAGTTTGTTCGGGAGGACTGGGTCACATGACCAATATGGCCGCCATGCCCATATATGGTAAAAACCTTTAAAAATCTTCTTCTCAAGAACCGAATAGCCGATGATCTTGAAACTTGGTATGCAGCATGGGGGAATCGGGCTCTACCAAGTTTGTTCAAATGATGACCTTCGGTTGACCTTGACCTATTTTACGTCAAGGTCAAATTTGGTCACTTAGACATTTGTATGGAAAAATGGCAAAACAGTGGATTTTTCTGACTGTGTGTTAGCTAGTGGCATCAGAAATGGTATTTGCAATCAGCTGAATGGAAGTTTATCATGTTCAAACGTCAAAGTCATTTACCGACCTTTGGCCAGGACGCCTTAGATTCAGTATTTTTATCTTCCTCTTCACTTAAACTACTGGGCCAATTGAAACCAAATTACATGTGGAGCCTCTATGGAATGAGGGAATGAAAATTTGTTCGGGAGGACTGGGTCAGATGACCAATATGGCCGCCATGCCCTTATATGGTAAAAACCTTTAAAAATCTTCTTCTCAAGAACCGAATGGCCGATGATCTTGAAACTTGGTATACAGCATCAGGGACTCTGGCCCTACCAAGTTTGTTCAAATGATGACCTTAAGTTGACCTTGACCTGTTTTACATCAAGGTCAAATTTGGTCACCTAGACATTTGTATGGAAAAATGGCAAAAACAGTGGATTTTTCTGATTATAGATTAGTTAGTGGTATCAGGAATGGTATTTACAATCAGCTGAATGGAAGTTTATCAGTTCCAAAGGTCAAGGTCATTTACCGACCTTTGTCCAGGACGCCTTAGATTCAGTATTTTTATCTTCCTCTTCACTTAAACTACTGGGCCAATTGAAACCAAATTACATGTGGAGCCTCTATGGAATGAGGGAACGAAAATTTGTTCGTGAAGACTGGGTCAGATGACCAATATGGCCGCCATGCCCATATATCGTAAAAACCTTTAAAATCTTCTTCTCAAGAACCGAATGGCCAATGATCTTGAAACTTGGTATGCAGCATGGGGGAATCGGGCTCTACCAAGTTTGTTCAAATGATGACCTTAGGTTGACCTTGACCTATTTTACGTCAAGGTCAAATTTGGTCACTTAGACATATTTGTATGGAAAAATGGCAAAAACAGTGAATTTTTCTGACTGTGTGTTAGCTAGTGGCATCATAAATGGTATTTGCAATCAGCTGAATGGAAGTTTATCAGTTTCAAACGTCAAGGTCATTTACCGACCTTTGGCCAGGAGGCCTTAGATTCAGTATTTTTATCTTCCTCTTCACTTAAACTACTGGGCCAATTGAAACCAAATTACATGTGGAGCCTCTATGGAATGAGGGAATGAAAATTTGTTCGTGAGGACTGGGTCAGGTGACCAATATGGCCGCCATGCCCTTATATGGTAAAAACCTTTAAAAATCTTCTTCTCAAGAACCGAATGGCCTATGATCTTGAAACTTGGTATACAGCATCAGGGACTCTGGCCCTACCAAGTTTGTTCAAATGATGACCTTAGGTTGACCTTGACCTGTTTTACATCAAGGTCAAATTTGGTCACTTAGACATTTGTATGGAAAAATGGCAAAAACAGTGGATTTTTCTGATTGTAGATTAGTTAGTGGTATAAGGAATGGTATTTACAATCAGCTGAATGGAAGTTTATCAGTTCCAAAGGTCAAGGTCATTTACCGACCTTTGTCCAGGGCGCCTTAGATTCAGTATTTTTATCTTCCTCTTCACTTAAACTACTGGGCCAATTGAAACCAAATTACATATGGAGCCTCTATGGAATGAGGGAACAAAAATTTGTTCGTGAGGACTGGGTCAGATGACCAATATGGCCGCCATGACCAATATGGCCGCCATGCCCATATATGGTAAAAACCTTTAAAAAATCTTCTTCTCCAGAACCGAATGGCCGATGATCTTGAAACTTGGTATACAGCATCAGGGACTCTGGCCCTACCAAGTTTGTTCAAATGATGACCTTAGGTTGACCTTGACCTGTTTTACGTCAAGGTCAAATTTGGTCACTTAGACATGTGTATGGATAAATGGCAAAAACAGTGGATTTTTCTGATTGTAGATTAGTTAGTGGTATCAGGAATGGTATTTACAATCAGCTGAATGGAAGTTTATCAGTTCCAAAGGTCAAGGTCATTTACCGACCTTTGTCCAGGACGCCTCAGATTCAGTATTTTTATCTTCTTCACTTAAACTCCTTGGCCAATTGAAACCAAATTACATGTGGTGCCTCTATGGAATGAGGGAAAGTTTGTTCCTGAGGACTGGGTCACATGACCAATATGGCCGCCATGCCCATATATGGTAAAAACGTTTAAAAATCTTCTTCTCAAGAATCAAATTGCCGATGATCTTGAAACTTGGTATACAGCATCAGGGACTCTGGCTATACCAAGTTTGTTCAAATGATGACCTTAGGTTGACCTTGACCTGTTTTACGTCAAGGTCAAATTTGGTCACTTAGACATTTGTGTGGAAAAATGGCAAAACAGTGGATTTTTCTGATTGTATATTAGCTAGTGGCATCAGAAATGGTATTTACCTTCAGCTGAATGAAAGTTTATCAGTTCCAAAGGTCAAGGTCATTTTTATCTTCTTCTTCACTTAAACTACTTGGCCAGTTGAAACCAAATAACATGTGGAGCCTCTATGGAATGAGGGAAAGAAAATTTGTTCGTGAGGACTGGCTCACATGACCAATATGGGCCGCCTTGCACATATATGGTAAAAACCTTTAAAAATATTCTTCTCAAGAACCGAATGGCCGATGATCTTGAAACTTGGTATGCAGCATCAGGGACTCTGGCCCTACCATATTTGTTCAAATGATGACCTTTGGTTGACCTTGACCTGTTTATATCAAGGTCAAATTTGGTCATTTGTATGGAAAAATGGCAAAGTAGTGGATATTTCTGATTGCCTGGTAGGCTGTGACATCGAAAATGATATTTGCAGTTAGCTGAATGGAACTTTATCAATTCCAAAGGTCAAGGTCATTACTGATCTTTGTCTTGGATGGCTCTGATTCAGTATTTTTATCTTCTTCTCCAGTAAAAGAGCTGTGCTGATTGAAACCAAATTACATGAAAAGCCTCTATGAGGGTGAGGCAATTAAACATTATTCGTGGTATTGTCACATGACCAAGATGGGCACCTTGCCTATATGGTATAAACCACATGACCTCTGGTGAGCGTAGTGGCCCATGGGCCTCTTGTTTTACACTGTCAAGGCTCAAATTTTTAGCTCACCTGGGCCGAAGGCTCCAGGGGAGCTTATAGTATAGTGGGTCCTCCGTTGTCCGTCGTCCGTCCGTCGTCCGTCCACACTTTTGAGCAGCTATATCTCTGTATCCTGCAGGCTGATCTCAATCATTTCTCATCTGTAGCATGCCTCTGGTGGGGCATTGATGACATAAACTTTTTTTTCGAAATCACTCTAAAACTTTGGTTCCTATGGTAACCACAAGGTCCCATAGACTTACTATGGGAAAATGCTTGTCATCACCGTAGCGCCTTCAGTTTTGATCGGATCTTTCTGAAACTTATATGTAAGGTGACTGGGGATAAAAACTCGGATGAGTTTGAAAACCGGCCAAGTCGGCCCAATTATCATAGAGTTACGTCCCTTTGATTGCTGAAAATACCAATTTTCGACCTTGTCATCACCGTAGCCCCTTCAGTTTTGATCGGATCTTTTTGAAACTTATATGTAATGTGGCTGGGGATAAAACCTCAGATGAGTTCGAAAACCGGCCAAGTCCGCCGATTAATCATAGAGTTACGTCCCTTTGATTTCTGAAAATGCCGATTTTCGACCTTGTCATCACCGTAGCCCCTTCAGTTTTGATCGGATCTTTCTGAAACTTATATGTAAGGTGGCTGGGGATAAAATCTCGGATGAGTTCGAAAACTGAACAAATCGGCCCATTTATCATAGAGTAACGTCCCTTTGATTGCTGAAAATGCTGATTTTTGACCTTGTCATCACTGTAGCCCTTTCAGTTTTGATCGAATCTTTCTGAAACTTATATGTAAAGTGGCTTAGGATAAAATCTCGGATGAGTTCGAAAACCAGCAAAGTTGGTCCACTTATCACAGAGTAACGTCCCTTTGATTGCTGAAAATGCCGATTTTTGACCTTGTCATCACCGTAGCCCTTTCAGTTTGGATCGATCTTTCTGAAACTTATATGCAAGGTGGCTGGGGATAAAACCTCGGATGAGTTCGCATACCAGCAAAGGTAGCCTATTTATCATAGAGTAAGGTCCCTTTGATTGCTGAAAATGTTGATTTTTGACCTTGTCATCACCGTAGCCCCTTCAGTTTTGATCGGATCTTTTTGAAACTTATATTTAATGTGGCTGGGGATAAAACCTCGGATGAGTTCGAAAACCGGCCAAGTCCGCCGGTTAATCATAGAGTTACGTTCCTTTGATTGCTGAAAATGCCGATTTTCGACCTTTTCATCACCGTAGCCCCTTCAGTTTTGATCGGATCTTTCTGAAACTTATATGTAAGGTGGCTGGGGATAAAATCTCGGATGAGTTCAAAAGCTGAACAAATCGGCCCATTTATCGTAGAGTAACGTCCCTTTGATTGCTGAAAATGCTGATTTTTTACCTTGTCATCACTGTAGCCCTTTCAGTTTTGATCAAATCTTTCTTAAACTTATATGTAAAGTGGCTGAGGATAAAATCTCGGATGAGTTCGAAAACCAGCAAAGTTGGTCCACTTATCACAGAGTAACGTCCCTTTGATTGCTGAAAATGCCGATTTTTGACCTTGTCATCACCGTAGCCCTTTCAGTTTGGATCGGATCTTTCTGAAACTTATATGCAAGGTGGCTTGGGATAAAACCTCGGATGAGTTCGCATACCAGCAAAGGTAGCCTATTTATCATAGAGTAAGGTCCCTTTGATTGCTGAAAATGTTGATTTTTGACCTTGTCATCACCGTAGCCCCTTCAGTTTTGATCGGATCTTTTTGAAACTTATATGTAATGTGGCTGGGGATAAAACCTCGGATGAGTTGGAAAACCAGCCAAGTCCGCCGATTAATCATAGAGTTACGTCCCTTTGATTGCTGAAAATGCCGATTTTCGACCTTGTCATCACCGTAGCCCTTTCAGTTTTGATCGAATCTCCGAAACTTATATGTAAAGTGGCTGAGGATAAAATCTCGGATGAGTTCGAAAACCAGCAAAGTTGGTCCACTTATCACAGAGTAACGTCCCTTTGATTGCTGAAAATGCCGATTTTTAGCTCACCTGAGCCGAAGGCTCATGTGAGGTATTAGTATACCACGAGCCGGCGTCCCTCGTCCGTCGTCGCCGTCGTCCGTCGTCGTTGTCCGTCGTCGTCATCCGTCGTCCACACTTTCAAAGAAGTATATCTCCGGAACCAGTGGGCCAATCTTGATCAAATTTCATGTGAAGCATTATCAGGTAGGGGGAAAGGCTGCATACTGTTTTCGGGCAGATCGGATTGGAACTCTGGTTGCCATGGCAACAAATAGCTCCCATAGACTTAACATAGGAAAAAGCTTGTCATCACTCTAGCTCCGTCAATTTTTTTCTGATCGACTTCATTCTTGCAGATAACAAGGACAGGCATGAAATCTCGATCAAGTTCGATTTCGGGCTGAATCGGATTATTCACTCAGGAGTTACGTGCCCTTGAGCGTTCTTAACATAGGAAAAAGCTTGTCATCACTCTAGCTCTGTCAATTTTTTTCTGATCGGCTTCATTCTTGCATATAACGAGGACAGGCATGAAATCTCGATCAAGTTCGATTTTGGGGTGAATCGGATTATTCACTCAGGAGTTACGTGCCCTTGAGCGTTGAAAAAATTGCCTATTGACTTAACATGGGGAGAATGTTGTCATCACCGTAGCTGCTTCAATTATTTTCAGATTGGCTTTATTCTTGCAGATAACCAGCACAGCCATGAAAGCTTGGTCAAGTTCGATAACTGGCAGAATCGGATCATTCACTTAGGAGTTACCTGCTCTTGTGTGTTTTTGCATGAGGGTTAATGGGAATTTCAAAAATGTATATCTTAAAGACTACTTGGCCAACTTTGAGCAATTTTCATGTGTCGCATTATTGGGCAAGTGGAAAGGCTTCATTAGGTTTTCAGGCAGATCTGAGTGGAACTCTGGTTGCCATGGCAACATCTAGCTCCCATAGACTTCACATAGGAAAAAGCTTGTCATCACTCTAGCTCCGTCAATTTTTTTCTGATGCACTTCATTCTTGCAGATAACCAGTACAGGCATAAAATCTCGGTCAGGTTCGATTTTGGGCCGAATCAGATAATTCACTCAAGAGTTACGTCCCCTTGAGCGCCCGAAAAATTGCCTATCGACTTAACATGGGGAAAATGTTGTCATCACTGTAGCTGCTTCAATTTTGTTCGGATTGGCTTCATTCTTACAGATAACCAGCACAGCCATGAAATCTCGGTCAAGTTCGATAATTGGCAGAATCGGATCATACACTTAGGAGTTACCTGCCCTTGTGCATTTTTGCATAAGGGTTAATGTGAATTTCAAAAATGTATATCTTGAAGACAACTTGGCCGACTTTGATCAAATTTCATGTGTAACATTATTGGGCAAGTGAAAAGACTGCATAAGGTTTTCATGCAGATCTGAGTGGAACTCTGGTTACCATGGCAACATATAGCTCCCATAGACTTAACATAGAAAAAAGCTTGTCATCACTCTAGCTCCGTCAATTTTTTTCTGATCGACTTCATTCTTGCAGATAATAAGGACAGGCATAAAATCTCGGTTAAGTTCGATTTTGGGCAGAATCGGAATATTGACCTCGGAGCTACGTGACCTTGAGCGACAAAAAATTTGCCCATAGACTTAACATAGGGAAAATGTTGTGACTACGATAGCGACTTGAATTTTTTTCAGATCAGCTTCAAACTTGCAGGTAACGAGGACAGACATAAAATCACGGTTAAGTTCGATTTTGGGCCGAATCGGATTATTTGCCTTGGAGTTACCTGCCCTTGAGCATGAAAAAATACGTTGTGACCACGATAGCAACTTTATTTTTAGCTCACCTGAGCCGAAGGCTCATGTGAGGTATTAGTATACCACGAGCCGGCGTCCGGCGTCGTCCGTCGTCCGTCGTCGTCCACACTTTCAAAGAAGTATATCTCCGGAACCAGTGGGCCAATCTTGATCAAATTTCATGTGAAGCATTATCAGGTAGGGGGAAAGGCTGCATACTGTTTTCGGGCAGATCGGATTGGAACTCTGGTTGCCATGGCAACAAATAGCTCCCATAGACTTAACATAGGAAAAAGTTTGTCATCACTCTAGCTCCGTCAATTTTTTTCTGATTGGCTTCATTCTTGCAGATAACGAGGAAAGGCATGAAATCTCGATCAAGTTCGATTTTGGGCTGAATCGGATTATTCACTCAGGAGTTACGTGCCCTTGAGCGTTAGGAAAAAGCTTGTCATCACTCTAGCTCCGTCAATTTTTTTCTGATCGACTTCATTCTTGCAGATAACGAGGACAGGCATGAAATCTCGATCAAGTTCGATTTTGGGCTGAATCGGATTATTCACTCAGGAGTTACGTGCCCTTGAGCGTTGAAAAAATTGCCTATTGACTTAACATGGGGAGAATGTTGTCATCACCGTAGCTGCTTCAATTATTTTCAGATTGGCTTTATTCTTGCAGATAACCAGCACAGCCATGAAATCTCGGTCAAGTTCGATAACTGGCAGAATCGGATCATTCACTTAGGAGTTACCTGCCCTTGTGTGTTTTTGCATTAGGGTTAATGGGAATTTCAAAAATGTATATCTTAAAGACTACTTGGCCAACTTTGATCAAATTTCATGTGTCGCATTATTGGGCAAGTGGAAAGGCTTCATTAGGTTTTCAGGCAGATCTGAGTGGAACTCTGGTTGCCATGGCAACATCTAGCTCCCATAGACTTCACATAGGAAAAAGCTTGTCATCATTCTAGCTCCGTCAATTTTTTTCTGATCGACTTCATTCTTGCAGATAACCAGTACAGGCATAAAATCTCGGTCAAGTTCGATTTTGGGCCGAATCAGATAATTCACTCAAGAGTTACGTCCCCTTGAGCGCCCGAAAAATTGCCTATAGACTTAACATGGGGAAAATGTTGTCATCGTTGTAGCTAGTAACGAGGACAGGCATAAAATCTCGGTTAAGTTCGATTTTGGGCAGAATCTGAATATTGACCTCGGAGTTACGTGACCTTGAGCGACAAAAAATTTGCCCATAGACTTAACATAGGGAAAATGTTGTGACTACGATAGCGACCTGAATTTTTCAGATCAGCTTCAAACTTGCAGGTAACGAGGACAGACATAAAATCACGGTTAAGTTCGATTTTGGGCCGAATCGGATTATTTGCCTTGGAGTTACCTGCCCTTGAGCATAAAAAAATACGTTGTGACCACGATAGCAACTTTATTTTTATTCAGATCAGCTTCAAACTTGCAGGTTACGAGGACAGGCATAAAATCCCGGTTAAGTTTGATTTTGGGCCGAATCGGAATATTGACCTCGGAGTTACGTGACCTTGAGCGACAAAAAATTTGCCCATAGACTTATCATAGGGAAAATGTTGTGACTACGATAGCGACTTGAATTTTTTTCAGATCAGCTTCAAACTTGCAGGTAACAAGGACAGACATAAAATCTCGGTTAAGTTAGATTTTGGGCCGAATCGGATTATTTGCCTTGGAGTTACCTGCCCTTGAGCATAAAAAAATACGTAGTGACCACGATAGCAACTTTATTTTTATTCAGATCAGCTTCAAACTTGCAGGTAACGTGGACAGGCATAAAATCTCAGTTAAGTTTGAATCGGAATATTGACCTCGGAGTTACATGACCTTGAGCGACAAAAAATTTGCCCATAGACTTTACATAGGGAAAATGTTGTGACTACGATAGCGACTTGAATTTTTTTCAGATCAGCTTCAAACTTGCAGGTACGAGGACAGGCATAAAATCTCGGTTAAGTTCGATTTTGGGCCGAATCGGAATATTGACCTCGGAGTTACGTGACCTTGAGAGACAAAAAAATTTGCCCATAGACTTAACGTAGGGAAAATGTTGTGACAGAAATAGCGACTTGAATTTTTAGCTCACCTGAGCCAAAGGCTCCAGTGAGCCGATAGTATACCAAGGCTCCGGAGTCCGTCGTCTGTCGTCCGTCCATCCGTCGTCCACACTTTCAATGAAGCATATCTCAGAAGGCAGTCGACCAATCTTGTTTAAATTTTATGTGTAGCACCATTGGGCAAAGGGAAAGGCTGCATTAGGTTTTGGAGCTAGTCTGGTTCATTTGTTCCTTCATTCTTCTTTCTCTCCATATAGAGATAATAGACCAATGTTAAATTTTTAATCAAAGATTTCTCAGGAACTATAAAAGCTAGAAGCATCAAATTTGGTATTCAATAGAATAATGATGACTTATTTTGTGTAAGAGACATTGGGCTTTCTCAGCTTATTTGTTCATCTGTTCTTTCATTCTTCTTTCTCTCCATTTTGACCAATGTTAAATTTTCGTCAAAGATTTCTCAGGAACTATAGAAGCTAGAAGTCTCAAACTTGGAATGCAATGCAATAATCATGACTTATATCCTGTAAGGGTCAATGGGCTGGATTCTATTAGCAGATTTAGTAGTCAAGTCTGTGAATTGTTAAAACTTAAGTTCCTCAGGTGAGCGGTTTAGGCTCATTGAGCCTCTTGTTGACCTTGTCATCACCGTAGCCCTTTCAGTTTGGATCGGATCTTTCTGAAACTTATATGCAAGGTGGCTGGGGATAAAGCCCATCACCGTAGTTTTGATCAGATCTTTCTGAAACTTATATGTAAGGTGGCTTGGGATAAAATCAAGGATGAGTTCGAAAACTGAACAAATCGGCCAATTTATCGTAGAGTAACATCCCTTTGATTGCTGAAAATACTGATTTTTGACCTTGTCATCACTGTAGCCCTTTCAGTTTGGATCGGATCTTTCTGAAACTTATATGCAAGGTGGCTGGGGATAAAGCCTCGGATGAGTTCGCATACCAGCAAAGGTAGCCTATTTATCATAGAGTAAGGTCCCTTTGATTGCTGAAAATGTTGATTTTTGACCTTGTCATCACAGTAGCCCCTTCAGTTTTGATCAGATCTTTCTGAAACTTATATGTAAGGTGGCTGGGGATAAAACCTCGGATGAGTTCGAAAACCGGCCAAGTTGCCCCATTTACTACAGTCGACTCTCGTTATCTCGAACCTCACTGGACCGGATAAAAAAGTTCGAGTTATCCGTAGTACGAGATAACCAAAGTGTGACGTCACATGTATGTCAGAACACATTGTTTGCCGTGATATGCTTGGTATTCTTGGTAATTCTTACATGAACGGTTTCCTGAGTTTTTAAAACTTGTTTATGAAAGTACTGGAGCTTGTCAGAGTATAGCGCTTATGAACAAATCAATAAATAAATAAAACTGATAGATTTCTCACGTATATTGTTGTCTTTTAAATTCCTACCAATCTGTGTTTCCAAATACGCTAAATATAGATAGATACTAAACAGACTAGTTCCCGCTTGTGAATGCAACGATTATATTACTTCGGAGAGCAGTACATGCTGTATAAGCCATACAGTAGTTTGACTCATCTCCCCTCTAACTGATTAACCGTCACTGTGGCAAACAGTTTAGGTCCTGCCGCGAAAGCTCGTTATGAGCCATCCCTTTTGGATCTACACTGTTTGTACATGGATTTGCATGGGTTAAGAAACAGACGGGTTAACAACGATGCACGTGAATTGTTCCGAACAATTGCGTTTTTAACACGCCGAGATTATCACAACGTTTGTCACTTTCTTGGACATTTCTGCAAGAAAGACAACGCCGCCTTTTATCATGGAAATCTTGCAAATCATTGACATGAGACGGTGTAAGATTAAAGGTTGAGCACCGCGTGTCAGTCTTTATTACACGCACATGATTTTCTTAGTAGCCGAAAAGGTATTGTGTGTGCTAATTTTAATTGCAAACGCACCTGGACAAATTGGATAATTAACAACATTGTGAGTATTGATGAATTGTTTTCTAAAGGCCTATTACAAAATTGAAGGACCGGACGCATGTTTTTTTTTTTTTTTTCGTTAGGTCAAGAATCCTGGTTCGAGATACGCAGTAGTAAAAACAGTAAAAAATACATTCAGGGACTGAAAATGATGGGCGAGATAGCCGAAGTGTCGACTTAAAAGTAGTTCGACACATGCGAAGTTGAAATACAATAAATATATAGGGGAAATGTACGGGACTTAGAAATCGGTTCGACATAAGCGATAGGGTCGAGATAAGCGGGGTCGAGATAACGAGAGTCAACTGTATATAGTTATGTCCCTTTGATGGCTGAAAATGTCGATTTTTTACCTTGTCATCACCGTAGCCCCTGCAGTTTTGATCTAATCTTTCTGAAACCTATATGTAAGGTGAATGGAGATTAAACCTAGGATGAGTTGGAATACCGGCCAAGTTGGCCCATTTATCATAGAGTTACGTCCCTTTGATTGCTGAAAATGCCGATTTTTTACCTTGTCATCACGGTAGCCCCTTCAGTTTTGATCGGATCTTTCTGAAACTTATATGTAAGGTGGCTGGTGATAAAATCTTGGATGAGTTCGAAAACAGGCTAAGTCAGCCCATTTATTGTAGAGTTATGTCCCTTTGATGGCTGAAAATGTTGATTTTTGACCTTGTCATTACCGTAGCCCCTTCAGTTTTGATCAGATTTTGCTGAATCTTATATGTAAGGTGGCCGGGGATGAAACCTCGGATGAGTTCGAAAACTGGCCAGGTCGGCTCATTTATTTTAGAGTTACATCCCTTTGATTGCTAAAAATGCCAAATTTTGACCTTGTCATCACCGTAGCCCCTTCAGTTTTGATCGGATTTTTCTGAAACTTATATGTGAGGTGGCTGGGAATAAAATCTTGGATGAGTTTGAATACTGGCCAAGTCTGATAGGATCTTTCTGAAACTTACATGTAAGGTGGCTGGGAATAAAACCTCAGGTGAGTTCAAATACCGGCCAAATCGGCACATTTATCATAGAGTGACATGCCTTTGATTGCTGAAAATGCCTATTTTCGACATAATCATCACTGCTGCCCCTTCAGTTTTGAACGGATCTTGATGAAACTTACAAACAAGGAAGTCAGGCAGAAAGCTTGGAGGAGTTTGAAAACTTGTTTTTGAACTTGTCATCACCATAGCCACTTCAGTTTAAATCGGATCTTCTTAGCAAGTCAGGAATAAAAGCTTGAATGAGTTTGAAAACCGGTGAGGTCAGCCTGTTTATCATAGAGTTACATTCTACTTGATTTTCAGAAAATGCTTACCCTGTCATCACCATGTCCTCCTATAAAGCCTTCAGTAAAGGTTGGCACTTCCTTAAACTTTGAATCTGCTTGGTCCTCTTGTTATGAAAATTGATGTTCCAGTTATATCAAAATGCAAAAAGTCTTTTGGAGAAATACAAGGGACTAGAATGCTGACCTGACCCCATGAATCTGTGAATCTCTGGAGATGGATTTGTTTGTCATTTGAACACTATTTAGGTCATAGCAAGCTAGTCATTTTACATAACCAATCTTTTTTTGGACAGGCTTATCCATTAGGGTTTAACCAGCACAGTGTATGTTCTTTCACCAGAAACTGTAGTCTGCCCTTCTGGAATCAGCAGAAAGGGGAGAATGACAGTAGAGAAGATTTTGTGATCAATCTCCATGAAAGAATGTTGCCATTCTCGGTAGGTATCGAACCTACAACTCCTGATCACATGCAGTCAGATGGTTATCCGAATGAGTTACCAAGGCCAAGGAGCAGTCTGATCAGGGCCTTCACTGTTTGTCATTCTGTCTGCATGTGTCTTTGGACTTGTTGCTGGTCCAGATTATGAAACAAATTTGTTAAAATTTCTTGAGAATTGTAGCAAGTCCCCAAAATGTCTGGATTTTTTATGATGGTTAAGACTGTCTGAGTATGTGAACTTTTAACCCTTAAGATGCTGAGAAAAAATACACCTGAAAATGTTGTCTGCTTATGTCATCTATTGAATATCTTTATGCAAACTTTTGAAAAATATTTTTGCAAGCAGGCAAACAGTGTGGACCCAGATCAGACTGAGCAGTCTGATCTTGGTCCACACTGTTTGCAAAACTGACTTTTTAAAGCAACCGGCAGACGACAAAGCAGACGACAATTGCTGTGATTGGCATCTTATGAGTTAAAAGTTCATTTAATTTAGTGTCTTATGCTAACAGGCAATGCATGTCTGGTGAAACAGTTTCCATAAGCTTCTTACCTATAGTGTACATTTTTGCAGTACTTGGCAGAAGTTATTAAACGGCAATGAAAATCTATAGATCATCATCTAAACTGTCTGCTAGCACATCTGAAAACTTTTACTTTTTGATTCTCTTCCAGATTTTGCATTTGATAGTCTACAATTAGTATTTTTTTGGTGTTTATAAAGTGATTAGCTTGTTCCAAGATATAGATCAGCTGAGCCCTAGTTACAAAATCACAAGCTGTAAGATCTTGTCCCACAGTCCCACACTGTCTGCAATGTGCCACTGTGTCATACAGTTTTACTACATAAAAGTAGGGTTCAATGGGGTCAGAACTATATAGGCTTGGTTTCGTGATGACTAAATCTTTTGTTGTTTTATCAGTTTGATAGCATGGCAATGGCAAAGGCGACCCATGTGGATCCTGATCAGAGCAGTCTGGTCATGGTCCACACTCGCCAACATACCTGTCTCAGTATTTAGGGTTAGTATTGTAAACAATTTTCTGTCCACCTATATGTTTGTTTGTTTGATTTGAGGTTTAATGTCCCCGTCAACACTGTAAAGGTCATTTTGAAGATGTTGCTTCCAATTTTGTGGGACTTTTACCCGACATTGAGATGAAATGACATCTCAAGCCCTGTCGCCCAATGAAACCAAGAGGGTTTATAAGCATGGATGGTCCCACTGGGCAGGCTTAGATCCCCTAAGCGATTTACCAGTACTCTTGTGCGGGTCAGATTCAGCTCTGCGTGGAAGCATCATTTAGCCCATATATGTCTTCAAGCCCGATGGGCGGGGGCCCCAGCTGTATGTACAAAGGCTAGTTTACAAACAGATGTGGTTTTTTTTTCAGGTCGGGACCCACGTGCAATAGAGAGAGCGAACTTACTGAATGTGTCAAAACTAATCATAAAAGAACTGATTGACTCTTCCATGGCACATGGTCGTATGCTGGATGATGACCATGAACCTCTACAACAGTTTTTTATTGTTCTTGAACATGTTTTACGACATGGTCTTAGACGTAAGTTAACCAATGAGATGCCAATCACGACAACTGCCGTCTGCTTTGTCGTCTGCTGGTAAATTCAAAATCATTTTTGCAAACAGTGTGAACCCAGATCAGACTGCTCCTCTAGGAGCAGTCTGATCTGGGTCCACACTGTTTGCCTGTATGCAAAAATATGCTTGAAATGTCTGCAAGAAGATTCAGCAGACGACAAATCAGACGACATTTTTTATTGTTCTTGAACATGTTTTACGACATGGTCTTAGACGTAAGTTAACCCATAAGATGCCAATCACGACAACTGTCGTCTGCTTTGTCATCTGCTGGTAAATTTAAAATCATTTATGCAAACAGTGTGGAGCCAGATCAGACTGCTCCTCCAGGAGCAGTCTGATCAGGGTCAACACTGTTTGGGTGTATGAAAAAATATGCTTGAAAAGTTTGCAAGAAGATTCAGCAGACGACAAATCCGATGACATTTTTTATTGTTCTTGAACATGTTTTACGACATGGGCTTAGACGTAAGTTGACCCATAAGATGCCAATCACGACAACTGCCGTCTGCTTTGTCGTCTGCTGGTAAATTTAAAAATCATTTTTGCAAATAGTGTGGACCCAGATCAGACTGCTCCTCTAGGAGCAGTCTGATCAGGGTCCACACTGTTTGCCTGCATGAAAAGTTTGCAAGAAGATTCAGCAGACGACAAATCAGACGACATTTTAGGATGCAGTTTTATCGGCAGCTTAAGGGTTAAATGCATTTTTTTAATCATTGTCCTGCTGAACCAGAATGCCAGTATGCACTAGTTAAGCTACTCGTCTCATCATCACGTTGACAAGTCCGTGAAATAAACACCCCTGTTAACCCTACTTGAGAGAAAAGTGGGGAAGAAGGGAGTAAACATGATTTTTAGCTCAACTGGACGAAGTCCAGGAAGAGCCATTGTCAGCATTGGCATTGGCATTGGCGTTGGAATCTGCATCATCGTCCGCATTTATGTTAAAGTTTTTTATAAGCTGGATCATATTTTCCAAACCATACAGATTTTGTTCATGTTTGGTATGATGATAGATATATGTCTAAAGTTTTATTCGCAATACCCCTGCCCATGCCTATGGCTCCAAGGTCAAGATCTTGGGCTTAGAATGTTTATGTTAAAGGTTTTTCAAAATTTTTATGTTAAAATTTTTTAATTGCACATATATTCCAAACCATACAATGAATTTGGTTCATATGTGGTATGATGATAGATATAGGTGCATAGTTTCATTCAGCAATATCCCCCGCCCATGCCCATGACCTCAATGTCAGGGTCACAGATTTCAAAATTTTTAATGATGGATTTGGTTCATGTTTGATATGATGATTGATATTGGGCCAAAGTTTTATTCAGCTATACCCAAGCCCATGACCTCGTCGTTATTGTCATTCTGTCTCCTCCTCCGATTCAAGAAGGGAAGTTGTCAGTTGTTCTTTTCTTTTTGTGAAGAGTTATTCACAGAATTTGTTAACCACTTCTAAATAAGCCTGTTAGTTAAACTGACAGGCTTGATATGACATAAATCAATGACTGAGCTGTTAAACTCCATCAAACCTGCCTGTACAGTTCAACCATTTTATACAGGGAACCCCAAAGCAGGTCATTGGCAAACAGTGCAGGCCCAGATCAGTCACCTTCACCGTTTTGCAGAAAGCTCAAACAACTTCTTCAGCCCAGCCCATTGGAGCTTGGAGAAATAGATTGTGCTGCAAGATGCTTCCACACAGAGCTTAAACTGACCACACATGAATACTGGTAAACTGCTTAGAAGGACTATGCCTGTTCAGGGAAAGTGGAGTCAGTCAGACCGTCCAACACATATAAGCCTTTTGTTTTCATTGGTGGCAGGGCTTGAGATGTCATTTCATCTTAATGTCAGGAAAAAATCTCACAAAAATGGAAGCAGCGTCTCCAAAATGACCTAAATAGTGTTGACAGGGGTGTTAAACCTCAATTCAAACAAATCAACCATCTTCTAAATTAATTTCTAAAAATAATTGAACCTGACACGACTAAATTTCTAAATTCCATTAAGTGGAAAATGGGTTAGTGATGAGAAGTAATTGTTTGACTTTTATCTTTTCAGCAAAAAAGAGTATTTTACGAGACCGTCGAGATTTCTGGTGTGTTCTAGAGGTTGTAGAGAAATTGGTTCCTGAGGCTTCAGAGATTACAACCAGTGTTAGAGAAATTCCACATCTTAAGTAAGAAAAGTAGTCAACCTTTGTACACTGCTTCCTATTACAATAAAAAGTTACTTTTTATGTTTGCTTATGCCTTACAAAAGTATCATTCATTAATTGTTAACTCTTCCGGTGCTAAACATTACCAGCACATGACATTTTCAAAACATATTCATTATTTATCATATGACGTCGTGTCTGAGAGTTTAATAATGCCATGTATCATTTTCGATAATCCACTAGTGGATTAAATATGCAAATTAGCTAGATGTGTCCCGTAATGTTACATGTACGACGTCCTTAACTAACGACGTCGTGCTTACTAACGGCGGAATATTGACAGTTTTGAAAACAGTTGTGACTAAAATGCGTTTTAAATGTCATATGATAAATAGAATCTTGCATTCGTGGTCATGTATTATTGAATTTATTAAACTCAATGATGAAAAGGGATAAAATGCTCGGCAAAGCCTCCCTTTTTATCCCTTTTCCTCAATTCGTTTAGTAAATTCAATAATACATGAACACTCATGTAAGATCCTCTATTTAATAGAGAAATAGGTTTGATATTTCATGTGAATTGTCTCCTTAGCAGACAGTTTACATGAAATCTCGAGCCATTTTCTTGAAAAATATATATATAGCCCGTGTTATGTTTTCTCGCGTTACTTAAGACAGAAAAAAATAAATTAAATAATATAGAAACATAAGCTCAATCAACAATGCTTAATTCTCTTAGCTTGCTATCTAATTTAGTTTTCCAGCAAACAATATTTCCAGTCTGTTCATGTTTAGAAGAAAGCAGCACTGCGATAGACAGTTACTGCTTCTCCGCCATTTTGAAAGGAGAGTCATATGATCTCGCGTTAATTATAATATTTTGTCAGGTGGAAGCGCTCATTGGATAGTCATGGTCTTGAAACAAATCTAACCATTGACCTCATTATGCACATGACCTAGGCCAATCTTCATCATGTGATTGTATTTATTTTGGGCTGAATATGGGGTTTCTGAAGGAGATGGGTATACAGGCTAGTAATACTGATGATGTTCGTATTGTGTATAAAATGCTGTCACATTGAAAACTTACCTTCAATATATTTAAATAATACATTTCTCAAATCTAAGTGTGTCAACGGAAGCGTGACCCTCTGTGACAGGCATTATCCAATGAAAACATTCGCTAGGCGGTGCAGCAGTTTGTTATGACCAAAAAATACAATCAACGCAAGAATACATAAACCGTGAGAATACATTAAGCCACTATACAGGAAAAAATTAGTTTGTCATCTGCTCTAGAATTTTCCATAGTGCTTGAAGGTTGAGTTGCTATATTAATTCATATACAGTAAAATTCCTATATTAAGACCACCTTTTGGACTGTTCAAAAACTGGTCTTTAAGACCACTTTTTGAACAGTCCAAAAGGTGGTCTCTTACTGGAGGACACTGGGCGTAGAAAACATGAAGAAGGAATACCTGAAACCCCTAAAATATAGAAAAATTCCTATATTAAGACCACCTTTGGGACTGTTTAAGTAGTGATATTTAAGACCACTTTTGAACAGTTCCGAAGGTGGTCTCTGGGCCTAGAAAACATGAAGAAAAAATACCTTAAACTCCTAAAATACAGTAAAATTCCTATCTTAAGACCACCTTTGGGACTGTTCAAAAATGATTATACAAGAGTTCATTGTGTGTGGTAAGCACAATGAAAGAATTACAGAAACCTTCAATGTATGCTTTTAAAAGCAGAATTTGGCTGAATTTTGTCTGGTCTTAATAGCAGAATTTAATGTAATTCTGTTTGTTAGTAATTTTTCAGCACTTCATGATACCGACTTTCTGCATCACCCTTCATTAGTGTGATTGTGATTCTGCATCACTGCATCACTGATAATTCTTCACCCTTCATTAGGGTGGCTGTGATTCTGCATCACTGATGATTCTTCACCCTTCATAAGCATGATTGTGATTCTGCATCACTGCATCACTGATGATTCTTCACCCTTCATTAGGGTGGCTGTGATTCTGCATCACTGATGATTCTTCACCCTTCATTAGCGTGATTATTATTTGGCATCACTGTGACAGTGATTCTTAGTTATTGAGAAAATAATTCTGCACTTTAATGATAACGTTTTATCATTAAATTGATTATGATTCTTAATTGCTGTGTCAGCTATACAGACTGCATTCCCAATGTAAAAATTGTCCTCTAGTTCCCAATTTAGAGATATGTGTATTTTTTCCACTCATGTGGATTTATTGGGATTTATTGCCAAACACCAGGCAAAGGTGTTTTCTAAAAAAAAAGGTGATTAAATCACTGGCATTCTGTATGTCTGACAACCTTTGGGATACCCCATGTGTAATACTCTGAGCTTAGAATAGTGTTGACTGGGCCTTAAACTTCCAAATAGAAGTGAAGGCAATGATCAGGAATCGATACAATTAACCCACAGCTCCCATCAGAGACACCAAAGGGAAAGAAACACAAACGTGAAACAACTAGACACTAAAACGGAAAGGCAAAAGGATAGTTACTTTCCCACAAAATGGCCAATTGGCTATCCAAAACAAACTAATATAAGTGATACACACACTCAAAGACAATCCACAACAAAAATAAACCGCGACAGAAGAACCAACCCATGAGCCAAAAAGTGGTCTTTTCTTTCCGGGAAGAATTTGTTCCTATGGGGTCTTTTCTTTCAGGAAAGAATTTGCTCCTATGGAGCAAATTCTTTCTTGTAAGAATAGGCGCCTAGCAAAAATATTTAGGGGGCATATTTTTGACAGCAATCACTTTACCCTGAAAGTGCATTTATTCTTCTAAAGATTTGTTATTTCGTTTCAGAACTCCACTTGGTAAAGCCAGGGCATGGCTGAGATTAGCTGCCATGCAGAAAACACTAGCAGACTATTTTAAAGCATTAATGGAAAAAAGGGATACAGTTTTAAGGTACCTTCTAATCTCTTTGTTGACTGATGCTTAGTCTCATATTCATATATACCTCTTTGCTCCCTCTTTAATAGTAGCTGAATACGAGGCCCCTGCCCATCCGGGCTTGAAGAAATAGATGGGCTGCATGATGCTTCCACGCAGAGCTGAAATCCGACCGCACACAAGTACTGGTAAACCGCTTAGAGGTTCTAAGCATCTCCAGGTAAAGCGGTGTGAGTCAGACCGTCCCTGCTTATAAACCCTATTGGTTTCATTGGGCGACAGGGCTTGAGATGTCATTTCATCTCACTGTCGGGTAAAAGCCCCACAAAATTGGTAGCAACGTCTCCAAAAAGACATATACAGTGTTGACGGGGATGCTAAACCTCAAATCCATCAATCTGTCGAAAGCTGAATATGAGATGCCTATGTCAAGCCAAAAGTAAAACTGATTTTCTGTAAGATTGAAAAAGAGAGACAGATAACAAAAAAATGGAAAAATTATGAGCCAGGTACTGTATTGAGGGAGGATGAAGGCTTTGTTATAGCAAGTTTTCTGTCTTAGACTTTAACATACAGTAAAATTCCACTATTAAGACCACCTAAAATTAACCCTTCTCTTGCTGAATATCCATTTATGCCACACCCATGTCTGTCTATCAACCAATCAAATTACTTGATGTATTTTGTTGCTACAAATTCATAAACTGAATGCTAAACAGTGAAGATCCTGATCAGATGGCTTCTGAAGAAGCTATCTGATCTGGATCTACACTGTTTGCAAAGATAGGGGTTGTCGTGAAGAGCAAGATAAGGGTTAAGACAAAATATGCCCTCAAAAGCATATTTAGAAGGTTCCAGATACAACTTCTCTGTGTTTACAACACCCAGTGTGCTCTAGTTGGGAGACCACTTTTGAACAGTCCCAAAGGTGGTCTAAATATAGGAATTTTACTGTATATGGTTTATATTTCAGTAAGTTGTATGAGCCAGATGTTATGATTTTGGAGGATGTAGGTTTTTGTGATAGCTTGTATACTGTTTGAGACTATAAACATTCAGTTAATATTTCAGTGAGTTTTATGAGCCAGGTGCTATGTTGATGGAGGATGAAGGTATTGTGATAGCTGGTCTACTGGTGGGCTTAAATGTGATAGATTGTAATCTCGGTATTAAAGATGAAGATCTTGACCAACCGGTAAAATGCATTATAATCAAAGCTGAACAAAAATTTAAATGAAAAATGAAAAAAAAAAAAACCTTAAAGAATGATGAATGAATACTAGTTTCAGCTAACAAAGCCTTATCAATAACTCATTGTTCGATGGCATTGAAAAATTTGGGCCCAGTTATTCAAAACTACCAAAAAAAATCCTAAAAATTCGGACATCGTGAGGACTTGCTGTAATCCTCCTAAAAATTTTTAACAAATTTGTTTTGTGATCCAGCAGGGAGTCCAAAAGATGCAGATGGAAAGGCAAACAGTGTAGATCCAGATCAGACTGCTCCTCATAGCTTAGGCTATTCTGTCCCAATAAAGTAGGACAATTATCATAATAATGCCATTAGTTATTGTATCATTATAACTTTGATCATTTTATATGACAAATACAATATTTTCTTTTTTCTGAAAAAGAAATTGTGGCAAAAAGCTACCCACATTTTATTCAGTAGAAATACCTCTATATTAAGGGGAATGGGAACACCTCCAATGGGAGGCAACTCCTGCAAAAGTATTTTTTCCCATGTCAATAGGGGTTGATTCTTAAAGGAAAGAATTTGCTCCTCTGTGGGACTGGGCTTATAGAGAAGCAAACAGGAAGTCTCCAGAGTTGTCTCCCTTTGAAAAATGGTGGAAAAACCTACCAGGTGTTCCCATTTCCCTTAAATAGTAAACTTGCTAGAAATGTTAATGCTTTGGCCACTAATGAGTTTGTCAAGCTGATGATGCTTTGAACAAATGGGCCCAGAAGAAAACTAAGCTATTTTTAGTAACTTTATAAAAAGACCAATATTCCAGTTCATGTCCAAAATAGGTCAGAAGATTTTAAAAAAAAAATGCTATTCAGTTAAGTCTGCTTACATTAATGGGATGACTTTGTTCATGCAGCTAGTAAATATGATATTCAGAAAATGGACCCAGAAATGCTTGTATAGCGAGCCTGTTTATATTTAGTGGCATAAAGCAAACAAATCCTTGTTGCGTGTTTTTATCAATTGTTTCGGCCTCGGTAGCTCTCTTAGATGCACGTCTGACAGGTGTTTAGGAGGTTGTGGTTTGTGATAATTGAAGGATATTTTTTGTCAATTTTCCATAAAAGCCTATGTTGTGGGTAGTCATAGAATGGCCTTGCCGAGGTTTTGGAATAGAAATAAGAAAAATAATGTGTACCCCTGTAAACCCCAGTTTTCTCTATGTAATATAAAGTGGGATTTAAAGGTGTGTTCATTACATGGACTTGTTGACATGGTGGTAATGCAGAAGTCAAAACTAATATTGCTCTGATGTGCTGTGGATGAGCTGATACAAGAAGACCGAGGGCAATAGTGCATAAGGCTGACATGATTTATCGTATAATCGATTAATCGATCGATAAATTCCACAAAAATGATTATCATTTCTGATTTGCTTTTAATCGATTACTTGATAGGTACAATTTACTACCCAAAGTCATGCATAAAATAGCTGAATGTGTGGCAAGCAGTGCAGACCCTGAAGAGACGCTGCATTATGCGGCGTCTCATTATGCGGCATCTCATCTGGGTCTACACTGTTTGCTCAGGCCTGTCCCTTCAAATATACATATGGTAAAGTGCAAAATATGGTAAGAGTCATGCTCAGACAGAAAGTCAGACAGGTAAAATCATGACAAAAACCATAGCGATTACTAATCAATTGTCGATCGCAATGACAGGACTGATAATCAATTATCTTTTCAGCTCCGATTAGCCAGCCCTAGCATCAGATGACCTGATTCAGGTCATCCACAGTAATGAGGGGCAGTAGTTTTGACTATAGCCAAGCTGCCATGAAAGAACTCTTTTATTACTCAATCCATCGAATACACTGTATAGGAGATCAATGAAAAGAGATGATACTTTCAGATCGAGGAAAAACACCTCTTTCAATCATTATGACTTAAACCCATTGCATGCGGGAAACCCCTAAAGGGGTACTTTGGCAAACAGTGCAGGCCCAGATCAGAAGCCACAGAAAGTGGCATCTGATCAGGGCCTGCACTATTTGCTAATAGAATTTTCTGTCAGAAATAGAATAAAAAAGAAACGAATAGGCCTGCCACCCCTTAAATGTCAAATGGACTTGTCTAACAAATGTCAAATGGACTTTCTATAGTAGATTGGGTAATAAATAAGACTTATGTCATCAGTGAAGACTCTGATCAGACTGTCATATGTAGGCTGATCTGAGTCTTTGCTGGTCACACAACTCTTATAGGTTTTGTCCTGCACTGGCTCATTAAACATTTTGAATGGCAAAAGACTGTCTGCATACCGTAAAAATACTGAAAATTTGGGCACCTTGAAAACTTGCTGTAATTCTCCAAAAATTTTAACATATTTCTTTTACAATCCAGCAAGGAGTCCAAAAGGTGCAGACAGGATGGCAAACAATGTAGATCCTGATCAGACTGCTCCTGAAGGAGCAGCAGACAGTGTAGATCCTGATCAGACTGCTCCTGAAGGAGCAGTCTGATCAGGATCTACACTGTTTTCTCAAGCCTATTTGTCCCAATACTTATAGAAGGATCATTGCAATAATAATTAATGATGTTTATTGTTGTTTGTTTGATGTGAGGTTTAACGTTCCCATCAACACTTTATAGGTAATTTTGGAGATGTTGCTTCCAATTTTGTGGGATTTTTACCCGACATTGAGATCAAATGATATCTCAAGCTCTGTCGCCCAATGAAACCAATAGGATTTATAAGCATGGAGGGTCCGACCCGCACGCCCCAGGCTTAGATCCTCTAAGCGGTTTACCAGTACTCTTATGCGGTCGGTTTCAGCCCTGCGTGGAAGCATCAAGCAGCCCATCTATTTCTTCAAGCTCCGATGGGTGGGGGCAGATTAATAATGTTTTATTTATTCTAGATGGGCGTGATAGATTTTAGTTTATATTTAAAAGATACAAGATTTAATGATGAGGATTCACCTGACTCTGAAAGGTAAGAAAGATAATCAGTGCCCAGTTGTTCAAAGCATCATTTACTTAACGAGCTCATTAACCCATTGTATCCTAGTGGACTCTTCCATTGCTATATGTTGGACAAGTCCATTTGTCATAAAAGGGGTGTCAGGCATATATTATTGTTGTTATTCTATGTTTGATGGAAAATTCTGTTAGCAAATAGTGCAGGCCCTGATCAGACGCTGCATTCTGCAGCGTCTGATCTGGGCCTGCACTATTTGCCAAGGTACCCATTTTGGGTTTTCCCGCAAACAATAGGTTAAAGATCAAAATGTTACTTGTTCTAGCAAGTACAATATGTATTCCACTGGTATTTTTAGCTGAAAAAAATATGAGAAGCTTTTGCATTTTCAAAACCTACTCACTTTTTTTCAGCAAAAAATATTGGTGTATACACCATATTTAATGATCAAAGTTGTAACTACGTGTTAACTAATAGCCCTGTTAGTATTGAACAACTGGACCCAATTGTTTTGCTTTATTATTTTCTGCCAAAAATCAGTTTATGAGTACAGAAACTCCTGGATTGATTCTTTTTGAATCCATTATTGATGAACAAATGAATGGTTAAGTGCAGTGTTCAGTCATTCTTACTTGTAATGCACCTGCATATTTAACCAAACACCTGATTGGATAATGCCATTTTTGAGACAGTATAGGTGATTTTGTTTGTTTGATTTTAGATTGTACATTCCCGTCAATACTATTAAGGTCATTTTGGAGATGTTGCTTCCAATTTTGTGGGACTTTTACCCAACATTGAGATTAAATGACATTTCAATCCCTGCGGCCCAATGAAACTAATAGGGTTTATTAGGGTTTATATGCATGAATGGTCCTACTCACACCACTTTGCATGGGCAGGCTTACACCTTCAAAGCGTTTTACTAGTACTCATGTGCAGCCGGCTTCAGGTCTGCTTGGAAGCATCATGCAGCTCAGTCTATTTCTCCAAGCCCGGATGGGCGATGCCCATCAGTATATAAGATATATTTTCTAACAAGAAATAAGGGAGATTACCCCTTAATTGGTTACACCGCCTTCTTTTGAGGTATAAGTTCTCATTTAAATAAGACATCGAGAAAAACTACATCTGAAAATGTCGTCTGCTTATGTCGCCTGCTGAATCTTCTTGTAAACTTTTTAGAAATGGTTATTTTCATAAAGGCAAACAGTGTTGACCCAGATCAGACTGCTCCTCTAGGAGCAGTCTGATCTGGGTCCACACTGTTTGAGACTGCTCCTAGAGGAGCAGTCTGATCTGGGCCCACACTGTTTGCAAAAATGACTTTTAAAGTAACCGGCAGACGGCAAAGCAGATGACAGTTGTCGTGATTGGCATTTTATTGGTTAAATCATGCCTTGATCAGTAAATTGATCAGTTTATATTGATTATCCAGTAGAAAGAAGCAGTAGCTGAGATTCTAAGATTTCTCCTTGATTATGTTATTGAATTTGGATTTTGTTCTGTGTCACACAGGAGACTGGTAGACACCAAGAATATAAGCCTGGTCCTAGACTGGACTATTAATATTTTCTAATTGTTGCTCTGTGTTGAAGAGGAGACTGTCAGAAAGGAAATGTCAGCTGATTGGCTGGCATTCTCTTGAGGGATGTTGAACAGGCAAAATAATCAGTATTCAATTTTGCCTGGACACATAACTTGAAAAGGGAATACAGAAAAGGAAAGAGATTTATTTGATCAAATTACTGCTATACCTTGCCTTCAGAATCATACTTTTGGCCAGACATTGCGAAAACATTCCTTTGTATATACATTGTAAACTTTACTGAAAAAAAAGAACATTTAAGGATGAAAAATTGTGATATTTTTCTTATTTCTGCTCAAAATATAGATTGTGGATACTCGTTAGAACCGCCTCATTGAGGCGGTTCTAATGAGTACCCACAGTCTATATTCCCTGTAAACCCCAGTTTTACTATATATAGTATAGGCCTGTTTTCATGATGGATTGACAAAACCAACAAAGAGACATGTGCCACAAGTAAAGACTCAGATCAGACTTTGCATCAACCCATTCTGGCCAGAGTATTTATTTGGTGTTCTGTTGATAGCCCAGGAGCTATAGCTGGCTCACAGGGACAGTGAAGACTTTGATCAGACTCTGCTGAAGTTTTCATATATGTTGTAATGCGCCGACCTCTGACTTGTGATCAGGATGACATGGGTTCAATACGTACCGGGATCGGCAACATTCTTTCGTAGAGATAGATTATGAAATCTTTTCTACAGTCATTCTCTCCCTTCCCCTGATTCAAGAAGGGCAGTTGTCAGTTTCTGGCGAAAGAATGTGCACTGTACTGGTTAACCACTTACTTATAAGCCTGCCTAGGAAAAGTGTGGATAGGTCAACTGACCGGCTAAAATGACCTAAAATAGTGTTGACTGGGCCATTAAACTCCAATACAAACAAACAAATCTTCTGAATCTATAAGGCCCTGAGATTAGATATTTAGTATTGTTGCAACATCAATTGGTCATCAACATAAATCCTGCCAGCCATGCCTGTGGTGTCCAAATTAGCCACACCCCTTGGCTCATTATCTTCCACTGATTTATAATTGGAAGAACTTCAAAAAAATCTTCTGCTCTGAAACCATGAGACAAATAGCTTTCTAAAATGTTCCTCAGGTGAGCGGTTAGGCTCATTGAGCCTCTTACTCACTTGTTGCTCTGTAGATAACACAGAAGCTATAGCTGGCTCACAGGGACAGTGAAGACTTTGATCAGACTCTGCTGAAGTTTTCATTTATATGTTGTAATGCACTGTCAATGTTGATATTAATTTGACCAAATTACTCCTATAATATAAATACATCACAGCATTATTATAACACTGTTCATTTTAATTGTTTTTGAATACAACATGGTTTAAGATGGATCTCAAAAATGCATAGATTAAATAGAAAAATGACCATAAATGGTCATTTTTCTATTTAATCTATACATTTTCATTTGGATATAACACTTGTTTATCTAACACGGTTTCAACTTCAGACCCAAACAATAGTGTCATAAAGAGGTTGGAGTGTATGGCCTTCAATGCCGTAATTTTTAGCCACGTTATGAGAATATAAGAATCTGATATGGGGTTCTGTTGTAGATGAGCGTTTCCAACCCAAGGGATGACCGTGCTGAGCGGAACAGATGCTATGCCGAGGTTCCGTTCAGCATGGTCATCCCGAAGGATGACCATATTGGATTCTTTTTCTTGCACAACACCTCTGTTTAGTTTAGACAGCTCGCACATGTATATTGTTTACAAAATAAAAGTAGTGCAGAAGTAGTTCCGGCAGTTGAATAGAATTGAAGCGCATTTATGTTTGTTGCCTGGGTCAGAACACCAGGGTCAAAACATAAATTTCTATCCCAGGGTAAAATCACGGATTTCCTGGTCTGGTGTGCAAGAAAACACGTTCTTGCACACCAGACAAGGAAATCCGTGATTTTACCCTGGGATAGAAATTTATGTTCTGACCCTGGTGTTCCGACCCAAAATCGAATATAATCGCGTGTTTGATGATTGCACTGGTTGATTACAACCTCATGCGCGGCGTCATCATGCGTGATGTCATCACAAAATGGCGAACGTCGGTAAACGAAGTGACAGCAGCATTTAAAATTTGCTATAGAAATGGAAGGTATGCAAGAAAAAGAATCCTATATGGGTGTGAGGGGTGGATAGAAAAATCTGTCCCTCGGGATCACTGTCTGGCATCACTCGGCAAGCCTCGTGATGCCGGACAGTGACCCCCGGGACGGATTTTTCCATATATTCTTATATTCTTGCCGTCTGCAAACAGCAAAGATACGGATTTGCCTGCATATCCATGCAGTCTTAGTAGTATCTTTGTGCTTGCTTGAATAATATAATATCTATAGTTGCTAGAAGCCTCCATAGTGTAGTGGTTGACCCTTTCTGTACCAAATGGAATCTTCCTCCTTATATATAGCAGGAGTTCATTTCAAAATTTAGGGATGTCAGGTTGTGTTTTCGTCAAAATTTATTTGGAAAATGACTGAGCTTTTAGGAAAACAGTGGAGGCCATGATCAGACGCCGCATTTTAGGGGTTTCTGGTACTAAATGGGTTAAGCTAAAAGCCCAAAAAATTGGGACACACTGAGGACTTGCTATAAATCTCCTAAAATTTAAACAAATTGGATTCACGCCCCAGCAAATAGTCCAAGAAGTGCAGACTGAATTGCAAACAGTGAAGACCCTGATCAGAGCTGCTCCTGAAGTTCAGACTGCTCCTTCAGGAGCAGTCTGATCTGGGTCTACACTGTTTTCTTAGGCCTGTCTGTCCCAATATTTTGGATAATTATGGTACTTACCTCATAAACTAGGGGTCATCAGTTCAATTCCAGGCTTCTCACAAGAGTCTTTAAACGAAGGTCCTGTCTCAGTATGACCTTAGTTGTTAGTGGAATGTAAAACTCAAACACACACACACACACCTATAGTTGCTATATCTAAACTGTATTTCAAGGCTCCAGCTTTTCTATGTAGCTTTGCAGGCTGGGGCCAGTTGGTCAAAACTAACAATGTGATTAGTTAACATATTGTTAAAACTTTGATCATTTAATAATGCAAATATACTAATATTTTTGCTGAAAAAATGTGAGTAGCTTTTGCAAATACAAAAGCTGCCCATTTTTTCAGCAAAAACACCAAAATTTTAGATATTGAACTTGCTAAAACAGTTAACAATATGACTGCTAACGAGCTCGTTAAGCTAATGGGGCTTTGAACAACTGGCTTCTGGTTGGCAACTTGTCTGGTCACAAACCCAAAATAAAAGTTTTTTTTCATGACAGGGATCATTGCATAATGTATTCATCAAATGGCCTTAAGGGGAATGGATACACATTCAGAGGAGACAACTCCTGCAAAAGTATTTTTTGTCTCCCATGTCAATAGAGGTCAACTCTTAAAGGAAAGAATTTGCTCCTGAGGAGCAAATTCTTTCCTTTAAGAGTAGACCCCTTTTGCCTTAGGACAGTTTATAGAAAAGTGAACAGGAAGTCCCGAAAGTTGTCCCTCTTTGAAAAATGGCGGAAAAAATCTACCAGGTGCATCCATTCCCCTTAAATATTTGAGCAGCCTGATTAGACAGCTTTTACACTAAGATGCTCAAATATTATGTTATTGGTAAACACATATTTTTCAGTGCTGAAGGGAAAGCCAAAATGGCCACCATATTAGACCAAAAGAATTATTTAGAAGAATTAAATAGGCATTTAAAGTAAGTTCACATTAGCCTGTTTACTACATTGTTTATGATAACACTGTTTGGAAATATATAATAGGCTTTGAAGGAGGATCCTTAAAATGTATAGATTAAAAATGACCATAAATAGCTTTGTGTCTGAATAATCTATACATTTCTTAATATAACATGGTTGTTGAACTGCATGCTTCCTGCTTCAGACCCCTACAACATCACGTGAATTAGTCTGTGAAATGAACACCCCACTAAACCCTACTTTATATAGAGACAAGTGGGGTTTATGGGATATGCAATATATTTGTTATTTTTACACCAAGACATAGGTTGTGGATACTCGTTAGAACCACCTCAATGAGGTTATAATGAGCACCCACAGCCTATGTTAGCAGTATAAATAAGACAAATATCACAGATTTTCATCAGAAAATTAGCCATTTTGGAGATGTGAGAAAATGCACTATATCGCACGGAAGTGTTATCGTAATGGAATTGTTATGAAGGGGTTGTGGCAGATCTTCAAATTATCAAGTCCATGTACATGTATTTCACATCTCCTGCAAACCACATTTTGCATAGAGGAAGGTAGGTAAAATACAATTCCACTATTAGAACCAGACTATAAGAATCCATAATGACTGTTTATTAGCTCACCGTCACGTAGTGACGAGTTGAGCTTTTGGGATCACTTTGTCCGTCGTGCGTCCGTCCGTGCATGCGTCCGTAAACAATTTCTTTAAACGAAATCTCCTCCTAAACCACTGATCGGATTTTGACCAAACTTCACAGGAATGATCCTTAGGTGGTCCCCTTTCAAAATTGTTCAAATGGTTCCGGTCCGTTGCACATCTAGGTCACAGGAGCCAAAAATAGATTTTTTTTCACCAAAAACTTAAAAAATCTTCTTCTCTGAAACCACAAGGCCCAGGGCTTTGATATTTGGTATGAAGCTTCTTCTAAAGGACCCCTACCAAGATGATTCAAATTATAGTGCTGGGGCCAAAAGTGCCCCCGCACCGGGGCTCTTTGGTTTTACAAAGACTTATATAGGGAAATCTTTAAAAATCTTCTCTGAAACTGCAAGGCCAAGGCCTTTGATATTTAGTTTGGAGCTTTATCTAGTGGACCTCTACCAAGATTGTTCAAATTATAGCCCTTGGGCCACAAATGCGCCCCCTCCACCAAGGCCTTTGATATTTAGTTTGGAGCTTTATCTAGTGGACCTCTACCAAGATTTTTTCAAATTATAGCCCTGGGGCCACAAATGACCCCCTCCCTCCAGCCCCCCCCCCCATTTGGTTTTGCATAGGCTTATGTAGGGAATATCTTTAAAAAAAAAATCTTCTTCTCTGAAACTGCAAGGCCCAGGTCTTTGATATTTGATGTGTAGCTTCATCTAGTGGACCTTTGCCAAGATTGTTCTAATTATAGCCTTTGTTGATGTTTTGTATGAAGCTTCACCTTTAAGACCTCCCTCAACATTATGCACATTAAAGCCCTTGGGCCAATAATGGCCCTCCCCGGGGCCCACTTGTTACTCTGTAGATCAGGTGAGCGATCCAGGGCCATCATGGCCCTCTTGTGTAGGATAGGGAAGTCTCACCCAAGTGATCTGAATTTCAACCAGCAATGAGGTTTTGCCGAGTCTCTGGTTGAAATTTAGACCCTGGGGGGTAGATTTCCCTATCCTACATGAACATACTCATGATGGATTATTTTTCTCCCACTTTTTAGGTCAAAATGTGTGTACCGTGGAGACAGCAACTGAAGGGAAAAATAAGTTTTTTTATATAATGTACCAAAAAAGTCATCGCCGTACCTCATGCACAACTGAATGGTTTTATTTAGTTCTAAAAATAAGCTTACATTAGCGGTATAGGAGAAACTGATGTGTAAACAAATAAGTAAACAGACAAATAAGCAACAGATGAATAATGCATCGTCTTAAAATAGGCCTACTCCAGAAAATGCAAGATTTGTAACCTTTACAAATTTGGCTTTCAGTCTGTAATCACTTTTTTTAGAAAATCCTGAAAATTTAAATAATATCTACACGAATTATAGAGATATAACCGTTTAAATTTGAATATTTCCAAATATGGTCATTTGAGAGAAAACTGTCAATAATTATCCCCACGCTTTTAAAGAAAGCGTTGGAGATATTGTGAATGCCTCTGTCCATCTGTCCGTTGGTCTGTCCGTCATGCTATCTCCTCCTTAACCGCTATTCAGAATGAAACCCAATTAGGTACATTGCCTCCTTACATGATGAGAGCATGCGTGAGCAACATTAAAATTGGCTCTGCCCACACAGAGAGAAACTGGGGGATTTGCGATGGCTAACCATCGACTGCTCGCTCTAGTTTAGAATTGGAACACCTTCAGCGGAGGCAACTCCTGCAAAAGTATTTTTGTCTCCGGTGTCAGTAGGGGTCAACTCTTAAAGGAAAGAATTTGCTCCTGAGGAGCAAATTCTTTCCTTTAACAGTAGACCCTTTTTCAGTGGGACAGGGCTTATAGAAAAGCAAACAGGAAGTCCCAAAAGTTGTCTCCCTTTGAAAAAGGCAGAAAAATCTGCCAGGTGTTCCCATTCTCCTTAAGTGACATAGCTCAACTTTACCCACAGTGCTACAGTTACCAATTTACAACAGAAGTTTGAACAGGCCATGACGACCAATGCTTTGATGAAAGAAGACCTTGCGATATCTAAAAACACAATCATACAGCTTGAAGAAGAGAAGAAAGTGGCAGAGTCACAGCGAGACACGATACTCCATGCCCACAAACACACGATTGAGGTCTGTTCACACTGCGGTCATCCAATACAAAATAACAATAATATTAATGATACTTGAAATTTTTGTCTTAATTCTAGGTGCAGTTGTTCAAAGTTAACAAATTCTCTCGTTAACATGTTGTTAAAACTTATGTTATGTGACAAAGGAATTAACAGTGGTGTTTTTGGTGTAAATACATGTCTACCAAAACCTCTAATAACACCATTCATTATGGGCTCCATGGCCTAGTGGATAAGAGTGCTGACACTTAATCATTAGGTCTCTCACCGCTGTGGTTAGCGCCTCGCCGGGGCCACATGTGAGATGCCAAGTTCTGCAATGGAAGGTCAGATGGTTTTTCTCGGGGTACTCCAGTTTTTGCCTGTAAAAAGTAGTCATACACTTGGCATATTTCTGCCATGTTTATACAAGGGAAATATGTTTTTCATCTGTTAAACTGTGCCCCTTCCTAATAAGGAAAGAATTAGCTCATTATGAGCATTTTTTTTCTCGCTATTACTCCCTAATGTTAAAAGGAATATTTTTGAAATAGTTATCTCCCCTGAGACTTCTCTATTCCTTTTAAGCATGTAATACTTTGAACAGCTGCACCCTGGTTGTGATTTTATTTTTCTTTCCCTATCTGTGAAATGGTGAGCTTAACTATTTTATTGCAGGCATTATTATAGCTTTCTGTAGAATGCCTCTCCGTAACCAGTTGGTGCACATATGCTCAACATTGTTAATAGTTGTGGTTATTTCATCTGCCTTGTGACATTAAAATGCCAATCACGACTATTGTCATATGGTTTGCCGTCTGCCGGTTACCTTAAAAGTAACTGTTAGCAAACAGTATCGACCCAGATCAGACTGCTCTGATCTGGGCCCCACACTGTTTGCCTGAATGCAAAAATATTTTTAAAAATTCAGCAGAAGACATAAGCAGACAACATTTTCAGATGTAGTTTTTCTGGGCATCTTAAGGGTTAAATTATTTTGATTCTTGGCGGGGGAACATGGGATCACACTCCCCGCCTGACAGCGACATTTGCCCAAGCCGTCAGGCAAGGGTAAATATAGCTTTCTGGCAGGGAACGTAATCCCGTGTTCCCCATCAAGAATCAAAATAATGAATTTGTTGTACTGGAAAGCTTTTGACGACATTTTGTACAATGTTGCAATGTTTCCAAAGGATTTTTTGTAGCGGACATCATCATATTTACATGAGACGTCATCAAACGCGCCTTTCTGCATGCACTACGTTGATCACGGTGCTCCGTTGGAAAATGTTTACGTCATGTTAGAATGAGATTTTATACCTGAAAACAATGAAATAAAGTAGTGAACGAATGAAAAACAATTTATTATCCCCTCGCAACAACGTTGCGAATGGGGATATAGCATCGGTGCCGTGCGTCCGTGTGTCCGTGTGTCTGTGTGTCTGTGTTTCTGTGTGTGTGTCTGTCCGGAACCTTGTGAGCAGGATAGAAGACACAGTATTCATCGTAGAAGCATCAAACCTTCCACAAATGTTCACCATGTACAGAGGATGAACCCTATTGAATTTCAAGGTCAGGGGTCAAAGGTCAAGGTCACAATGGACTTGACCTTGAAAACCTTGTGAGCAGGATAGAAGACACAGTATTCATCGTAGAAGCATCAAACCTTCCACAAATGTTCACCATGTACAGAGGATGAACCCTATTGAATTTCAAGGTCAGGGGTCAAAGGTCAAGGTCACAATGGACTTGACCTTGAAAACCTGGTGAGCAGGATAGACGACACAGTATTCATCGTAGAAGCATCAAACCTTCCACAAATGTTCACCATGTACAGAGGATGAACCCTATTGAATTTCAAGGTCAGGGATCAAAGGTCAAGGTCACAATGGACTTGACCTTGAAAACCTTGTGAGCAGGATAGAAGACACAGTATTCATCGTAGAAGCATCAAACCTTCCACAAATGTTCACCATGTACAGAGGATGAACCCTATTGAATTTCAAGGTCAGGGGTCAAAGGTCAAGGTCACAATGGACTTGACCTTGAAAACCTTGTGAGCAGGATAGACGACACAGTATTCATCGTAGAAGCATCAAACCTTCCACAAATGTTCACCATGTACAGAGGATGAACCCTATTGAATTTCAAGGTCAGGGGTCAAAGGTCAAGGTCACAATGGACTTGACCTTGAAAACCTTGTGAGCAGGATAGAAGACACAGTATTCATCGTAGAAGCATCAAACCTTCCACAAATGTTCACCATGTACAGAGGATGAACCCTATTGAATTTCAAGGTCAGGGGTCAAAGGTCAAGGTCATAATGGACTTGACCTTGAAAACCTTGTGAGCAGGATAGAAGACACAGTATTCATCGTAGAAGCATCAAACCTTCCACAAATGTTCACCATGTACAGAGGATGAACCCTATTGAATTTCAACGTCAGGGGTCAAAGGTCATGGTCACAATGGTCTAACATATTCAGATTGGATTTTCATGTTAATGAATGGTATGCAGTTGCGAGGGGATGCTACGCTTGCGTTGCCTTGTTTGTTTATTGGCTGGAAATTATTGTGTTGCATGAAATTATTTTGGTTATATTTCTTATCATAGGCAGTAAATCCAAGATAGCAGACATCGCAATTCAACAAAGGCAAGCGCGAGAGGGGTATATATTTTTGCTCACAGGGTATATGAAAAATAATTGCCCTGTCCAATCAAAAGCCTGGAAATTTCTTTGCAGTATAACAATACCCATTCATTCAACTCTGTCATACCCTTTTCACTCCTGACTTCCTAAAGTGGACTTTCCATCTTTGAATTTGGTCACATCTATTGTGTTTAGTAGGGTATTTAGCCTTTGGAACTCTCTAGGCTAATTCAGCAGACGACAAATTTTTGATATTTTTCTCATTTTTCCCAGAAAACAGGATCAAATCATGTTTTCTGAATTTTGAAAGTATTTCAAAATGTCATCTGCTAGTGAAAAAAAAAATACCCAAAATGCAGAGCGTGAGTCAATAATCATATACAGGATGACAAACAGCCTATTTCCTGATGCAATGTTTCATTATGAGCCATCTAATCTTGATCTACACTGGCTGCATAGAATATCTTTAACAGTGTACAGGCTTGAAAGGGTTAGGCAGAAAGGAGCTGTGTAACTGGCTTAATGTTGAGCTGTGCTAACAAAGTTGTTCCACCCCTTGACTCTATCTTAACCAAGAATAACTGACTATTTGCTCTAGTCAGAGAGCTTTATATGGGGCTTTAAATGTTTTTAAGGTATTGTTACATCAGTAATATATGCTGTTTCATAGTATCACAAGTCCCAGCACTTTTGTAAGAAGCTTTTTAATTTTTGTTTGTTTGATTTGAGGTTTAAAGTCCCCGTCAACACTGTAAAGGTCATTTTGGAGACATTGCTTCCAATTTTGTGGGACTATTACCCGACATTGTCTTCTTCTTCTTCCCATAAAGTACAGGGCCCACTCTGGAGCATCGTCGTACTTGAGCTATGTACAAGATCGTGGTGAGGCGCTAACAAGTGACGGTAAAACAGTGCTGGTTAAAAACGGTTAAAAACAGTCTGTACATAGCTTAGTGAAGACTGGCCAGACCCCTCTTGAAGTCCTCAAGGGTCTCTGACATGACCACGCTCTCAGGTAGCTGGTTCCAGAGTCTGATGCCCGAGGGGAAGAAGGAGTACAGGAAGACGTCTGTTCTGCAGAATGGTACCATGTACCTCAGGGGATGGCCTCTTGTGCATGAAGATGTCGGGTGGAAGAACCTGGAGGCTGGGATATCCACAAGGCCGTGGGTGATGCGGTACACCATCACAAGTTTAGCATCTTGTCGTCGCTGCTGAAGGGATGGCCAGCCAAGGTTCTGGATCATCTTGGAGGTGCTGCTCTTTGTATGGTAGTCACCATTGACGAACCTGGCTGCTCGCCGCTGTACCGCCTCCAGCTGCTGAATGCATGTCGTGGTGTGTGGGTCCCATGCTGACGCGGCGTAGTCTGTGATTGGTCTAACCAGGGTCTTGTAGCACTGTGCTTTGACTTCTTGGGGGCACCTGCTTAGATTCCTGCGGAGAAAGGCCAAGCTGTTGTTTGCCTTCTTTATGGTGGCGTCCACGTGGGGTTTCCATGACATATCTTCTGAAATGAGGACTCCCAGGTACTTCCCTGTCTTGGCGACTGTCAGGTCCTGGCCATGTATCTGGTAGGTGGCTTCAACTGGGTTCTTTCGTTTGGTTACCCTGACTACCTCGCATTTGCTCGGGTTGAACGACATCTGCCAGTCTGATTCCCATTGCTGAAGCCTGTCTAGATCCAGCTGGAGAGCAGCGGTGTCTTCTGTGCTTGAGATCTTCAGGTACATGAGACTGTCATCAGCAAAGAGACGGGCTGTGGAGCTGACTTTCTGTGGCAGGTCGTTTATGTAGAGGAGGAACAACAGAGGTCCAAGGACTGTTCCTTGAGGGACACCGGATACGACTGGGGCAGTTGTGGAAGACTGGCCTTCGACGAGAACTTGTTGTTTTCTGTCTGTCAGGAAGCTCTGGATCCACTGTAGCAGACTGCCTCGTATTCCGTAGTGCTTTAGCTTGATAGCAAGGCGTTCGTGAGGAACTTTGTCGAACGCCTTGCTGAAGTCCAGGAGGATGGCGTCGATCTGTTGTCCTTCATCCATTCCTGCAGCGAGGTCTTGAAGGGTCAGGATGAGCTGGCTTTCACAGGATCGCCTCTTTCGAAACCCATGCTGCTGGTCTGACAAGATGCCATGTGCCTCGAGGTGTTTCATCACTTGACTATGCAGGATGTGTTCCATGACCTTGCTGCAAACAGATGTCAGGGAGATGGGTCTGTAATTGGCTGGACTGCTACGATCACCTTTTTTGAAGATCGGAGTCACATAGGCTTGTCTCCAGTCTTGGGGGACTTCACCTTGGTGCAACGAGGCCCGGAAAATAAGAGTCAGGGCTGGTGTGATTTCATCTGCGAAGTCTTTCAGAAACCTGGATGGTATGCTGTCAGGTCCGGTGAAATGACATCTCAAGTCTTGTTGCCCAATGAAACCAAAAGGGTTTATTAGCATGGACGGTCCGCCTCGCACCACGGTTCCTGGACAGGCTTAGATCCTCTAAGCGGTTTACCAGTACTAGTGTGCGGGCCGGATTCAGCTCTGCGTGGAAGCATCATGCAGCCCATATATTTCTTCAATCCCCTATGGGCGGGGGCCAAGAAGCTTTTTAATAGTATCCTTGATGAATGAGTGCTTTGTGAGTATTTTAGTTGACTTAAAAATCACTCACAAGGCAAAATTTACCCAAGACAGCACTGTGTTTATGAACTTAACCAAAACTACACTAGAAATAAAACATTTACTTATTTGTAGTTCTATCCTGACAAAAGGAATTTTCAGTCTGGCAATGCTGACAGTATGGCAAATAGTGTATACATGATCAGACTGTTCCTTCAGGAGCAGTCTGATCTGTGTCTTCACTGTTGATTAGAAAGCACTGTCCCAGTTTTTAAAAGTATAATCCACAATGCAACGTTTGCCAGATGATTCTCTTGTTTATTTATATGCTCTTGAAATGGGAAAGGTCAAAGTTTACTGGTCAGTTTAACCCATTGTATGCTGGTGAACTCGTCCATTGCTATATGTTTGACGAGTCTATTTGTCAGGCTTTTTTTTTCGTTTTTATTCTATTTTTGATGGAAAATTCTGTTAGCAAATAGTCCAGGCCCTGATCAGACGCCGCATTCTGCAGCCTCTGATCTGGGCCGCCAATGTTTGCCAAGGTCCCCCTTTAGGGGTTTCCCGCATACAGTGGGTTAATTTACTTTATATAAATATCATATTATTCTGCTCATACTATAGTGTGGTGAAGGGGATGTTGAGTATAGTGACTTTTTTGTGGAGAGAGGTAACATTGTGGATACAAAGATGCAGATGGACAAAGTTTATACACAGGTAGCCCTGCCTTCCCAAGTTGCCTTACATTATTTTTAATGTTACACTCACAGAAGGCTCTGTATTCCCATATTGTACTTAGACAGGAAGCTGTGACCCCCATGATGCACTTAAGGAAAGGAAGCTACGACCTCCACTAATGCACATAGGCAGAAAGCTCTGTCTTCCCCAAGAAGCTCTTAGGTAGTTGACCCAACAGTACATTACAATTATACTCTGACAAGTAGTCCCTACCTCCCTTATTGCACTTAGCATTTATAGCTAGACCTCAGAAGCAGCATCTAACTTTGAAAAAATACTCTAATGGGGAACAGGAACACCTGGCAGATTTTTCCGCCATTTTTCCAAGGGAGATAACTTTTGAGGCTTCCTGTTTGCTTTTCTATAAGCCCTGTCCTGCTGAAAAAAAGGGGTCTACTATTAAAGGAAAGAATTTTCTCCTCAGAAGCAAATTATTTCCTTTAAGAGTTGGCCCCTATTGACATGGGAGACAAAAATAATTTTGTAGGAGTTGCCTCCCCTGAAAGTGTTCCCATTCCCCATAAAATAATCGGGATGATAAGTAGGTTGTTGCATAGAATCAAAGAGTGAATATTATAAAATGGTTTATTGGGCTCAAAGCTTCATGCCCTCTGAAAATGGAGGTAAAAATGTCACCTCTTTGAAAATGGAAATAAAGTGATGAGGTGAATATGGATAATTTGAAATGGAAGAAAAATAAGTGGATTACAAAAGATATTTGTATCCAGTGAATTATGGATCACTTCTTTAACCCATTTTGTACCAGAAATCCAAAAATGGGTAATTGGCAAACAGCACAGGCCCAGACCAGAATGGGGCATCTGATCAGGGCCTACACTGTTTGCGAAAAGTTAAGCCTTTTTCCAAGTAAATTTTGAAGAAAACACAAACTAACATCCCTTACTTTTGAAATGGATTCCTGGTGTATATAAGGAGGAAAATTCCATTTGGTACAAAAGGGTTAACTCTTTTTCACAAATGAACTCTTCCACTTTATATGTTGATCCATTTTCTGTTTTATGGTATCAATTTGAATTATTTATAAAAATAATTATTTAGGAAATGGCTAACATTTTAGCAAACATTGAAGGATCTGATCAA
Organism: Lucinisca nassula; assembly: GCA_963580285.1. NCBI lineage: Eukaryota > Metazoa > Mollusca > Bivalvia > Lucinida > Lucinidae > Lucinisca > Lucinisca nassula. The sequence continues at coordinate 87,678,395 of OY757011.1, read as the reverse complement.
ACACTGCAGAATATGGTCTTATCTAAGCCTGTACCACTTGCAAATAACTCATTTTGGTGTTTCCCAACTAAATAGTATTAAATGCAAAAAAAAAATGGTATTAAGGGGAATAGGAACACCTGGCAGATTTTTCAGCCATTTTTCAAAGGGAGACAACTTTTGGGACTTCCTGTTCGCTTTTCTACAAGCCCCGTCCCCCTGAAAAAAGGGGTCTACTCTTAAAGGAAAGAATTTGCTCCTCAGGAGCAAATTCTTTCCTTTAAGAGAAGACCCCTATTGACATGGGAGACAAAAATACTTTTGCAGGAGTTGCCTCCCCTGAAGGTGTACCCATTCCCCTTAAAGGAAATATTTATATATAGCCGTCCTCCAGATTTAATTCTAGATAAACTGGACCTTGATAAACTTCAAATACTGTATTAAACCCATTTCATGCAGTGCGCTGAGTTTGTATCAAGAAAGCCGAGTTTTTATTACTCATTTTTATTGCACCAAGAACGCTGTGTAAGAATTTGATCTATATAATTGCACAGTTCAGAAGAAACATCTTGACCTCAGAAATCATGAATCTTGGACAAACAAAGTACTGAAAACATTGTATTCACCCACATCCACACACTTCACACCCTTCATCCACACACCCATTGAAACACATATAAAAAAACGTATAAAACATGGTAGTTAAACAAAGTTTGCCAGCTATATTGACCTCTGAAATGCAGAAAGCTCCATGTACCATTGTTAAACTTTTCTGGCAGTGCCCCTCATGTTTACTTACAGGAGCATGTGTGGGTAGTAGGTTGAATACAGTGTATACGATCTCTTGCAAACTTAACAATTTTGTGTGTGCAGATTACTTAATACAGTTAAATGTTATGAATAGTTTTGTAGCATTCATAGCTTTGAATGAGGGCTGGATGAGTTTTTTTTTTCCAGTAAAATATGAATGGATGTTCTGATGAAAAAATCTAGGCTCATTTATTGGTAATATTCTTTGTACACTAATGTTTGTAAAACATCTTAAAATAAGTGTTTGTGAATGTTGCTATTTAAATGTTATATGAATAAAACTGTATGAAATACAAGCATCAAATTTTGTCCTTAACTCGTTTCCTCCTCTTATCTGAACCCATGACATGTCAATCACATCAATTGTCGTCTGCATTGCTGTCTGTCTGTTACCTTTAAAGTAATTTTTTTGCAAACTGTGTGGGCCAAGATCAGACTGCTCCTATAGGAGCAGTCTGATCTGGGTCCACACTGCTTCCTTGTGTCCAAAAATATTTTTTAAGAAGTTAGCAAAAAAATTCAGCAGACGACTTAAGCAGACGACATTTTCAGATGTAGTTTTTCTTGTCGTCTTAAGGGTTAATAAATACACTAGCACCCTCTTTATAAAGACAACCTTTGTTGCCCTAAAAGCTTGACGATAAATGGTATTTTCTGTTATTACGGGTCTCCGTGGGGAAGAGTGCTGCCTGAATGATTAGGTCTCTCACTGCTGTGGTTCGAGCCTCACTCAGGTCACCTGTGAGACGCCAAGTTTGGAAGCGGAAGGTCAGGTGTTTTTTCTCCGGGTACTGTGGTTTTCGTGGACCTCTGATTAACGATTGGTTCAAAATAAGTGAAATGATCTTGAAAGGACCATAAAACCAAAACAAAAGCAAACAAAAAAAATCCTGTTATAAATAGTGTTAATTTATAACAGAGGAGCAGTTTTGTGTGAAGCAAATTAATATTATAAAGAGTTTTGCTGTTAAAAAGAGGGCTGACTATGTATAAGAATGTTGATATACCATATTTATCTTTGATATTCAGACAGACAGGGCTGAGCAAACAGTGTAGACCCAGATAAGATGCCACAGGATGTGGCATCTTATCAGGGTCTACATTGTTTGCCACTACATTTATTTTTAGTGCTCAACATCGGGTATTTGATTGTACCTGTACTTGTTTACATTTAGGAGCAAGTATGGTAAGTGAGTGTTTGAGTTTAATGTCTCACCAACAGCTAAGGTCATAGGGAGATGGGACCTCGGTTTAAAGACTCATCCGAAAGTTTGGAGAAGCCCAGGATCGATCCTGCTACCCCTGGTTTACAAGGCGAGTAGCATAACCACTACACCACGGAGGTTTCTAGAGCAAGTATGGTAAGGAGTAAGGTTACTGAATATGGTAATCAGTTCCACATGATGTTTGTTTGTTTTGGAGTTTAATGGCCTAGTCAACACTATTTAGGTCATTTTTGAGCCAGTCAGTTTACCTATCCACACTTTTCCTTGGCAGGCTTATACGTAAGTGGTTAAACAGTACAGTGCACATTCTTTTGCCATAAACTGCCCTTCTTGAATCAGCAGAAGGGAGAGAATGACCGTAGAAAAAATTTCATGGTCGATCTCTACGAAAGAAAATTTGCTGACCACGGCAGGTATCGAACGGGCTTCCTCCTGATCACCAGTCAGACGCTCATCCGACTGAGCTACCAAGGGCGGCTCAGTTCCACATGAAAATTCTGTACAAACCTCAATTATAGGTCATACAATACATGCAAAAAAACTGGGGCCAGTTGTTCAAAACTAACAATATCATTAGTTAATATATCGTTAAAACTTTGATCATTTAATATGGCAAATATGCTAATCATTGGCTGAAAAAAAATATGAGCAGAAGCTTCTCACATTTTGTCAGCAAAAATGCCAAAATTTTAGATATTTTACTTGCTAGAACAGTTAACAGTATGACCACAAATGAGCTCGTTAAACCAACGAGGCTTTGAACAACTGCTTACACAAACATCACTGTTTACATCGTACATAAGTTAACAAGCTGTATGCTTGAAAAGGATCAAACTTTGTGGGTGCATAGGCTGATTCTGGACTTTACTGGCCAATGAATATGTGATAGATTTAACCAGAACCCAACTCATACAACAAAATAACCAGTTTTAATCTGTGTATCCAGTTCCATACTTTCACAATCCAGTACTATCACATGAACAAGTCTGTGAAATTAAGACCCCCCCCCCAAAAAACCCACATTATATAGAGACTACCAGGGTTTATGGGGGTATACATCATTTTTCTTATTTCTGCTCCAGTACATAGGTTGTGGGTACTCGTTAGAACCGGCTCAATGAGGTGGTTCTAATGAGCACCCGCAACCTATGTTTGAAGGATAAATAAGAAAAATATCACATTTTTTCATCAGAAAAGTAGCCTTTTTGGAGATGTGAAGCAATGCAGTATGTCGCATGGGTGTGTTATTGTAATGCACAGCACAATTCAAAGGCACATTGATTCGCCATTTTTGAAAATTCATTTAGCACAAACTACATAATGGCAAATACGCCCACGCCCATTTGGGCTTGGAGAAATAAATTCTGCTGCATTGTACCTTCACGCAGAGCTGAAACCGACTGAGCTTGTGAGTACTGGTAAATGGCTTGTGAGTACTGGTAAAAGGTCTAAGCCTGCCCAGGCTTATGATGTGGCTCAGCCAGTGTTGGGACGTTGCAAGCAATAGTATTTGATGTTTGGTCTCAGAAAAATTAAGAAAAGAGCAAAAATTTGAAAGAGTTTGATCAGTCTTATAGTTCATTGAAAAAAAAAACATTGTTTTTAGTGGGAATTTATAGCCATTTCAAGAAAATTTTACATGTACGAGGTGGAAAAAAACATTAGTACATGTGTACTCAGAGAAAAACATCTCATTGGTGACTCGAGTCAGGCTTGAACCAACACCATAGAAGTCAACTGGTTTCAGTGCTGTTTTCGGTTCTTTGTGGCAATCAATGGCAAAAAATTGAGATCCTGCAACACAAATGGCTGAAAATTGGGGAGGGGTGTATTTAATTATTCACTGTTTTGAAGGTTAAATATTGCACTTGCTAGAATATTTAAGGTTTTGGCCACTAACGAACGAGATCATTAAGTTTACAATGCTTTGAACAGCTATGCCCAAAGAAGACTCAGTGCTGTTGCCTATTCAGCAACATATTCTCTGTCACCATTTTTTTTGGCTGCTGCACAGAAAATAAATGTCAACACAAACACACATTTTTATCAACATACACACATGTATATCTAGCATTAATCTTGCTTATTGAAAATGAAGTGAGAGCTTCCATTATACTGTTTTGTTAATTTTTTTTGTCCCGATGAAAGCTTTTGTACTTTTGTTTAAGCTCTCTAGAGTTCTTTCCCTTGTGTTTTGTATGTTTCATTATTTTTGTTGATGTAAGGGAGAGAAATCATTTGCTTCTCTAGAGTTTCATGGAAGTATTACACATCTTGAAATATGTCAGATGGAAAGTATTAAGTGTTCTAAGATTTAATGCTAGTGTGCAAGGTGAATAGATCTATCTTCAAGGGGAAACAAATCTTAAAATCTTTAGGGAAGCTAACTCTTTCAAAATCTTATCCATACCCTTTGAGAATACCATGCCAACCTTATTCAGTTGCCAAGTCTTAATGAGAAAGTGAGAAATTTCAATGTATGTTTCCTAGTTCAAGTAGGAAAATATGGTTTGTTTTGTTTGATTTGATGTTTAACGTCCCATCAACACTATAAAGGCCCTTTTGGAGACGTTGCTTCCAATTTTGTGGGACTTTTACCCGACATTGAGATGAAATGACATCTCAAGCCCTTTTGCCCAATGAAACCAATAGGGTTTATAAGCATGGATGGTCCGACTCGCACTGCTTTGCCTGGGCAGGCTTAGATCCTCTAAGTGGTTTACCAGTAATCCTGTGCGGTCAGATTCAGCTCTGCATGGAAGCATCACGCAGCCCATTTATTTCTTCAAGCCCCGATGAGGGTGGGTGGGGGGGGGGGGGGGGGGGTGCGGATGAAATATGGTAAGGTTTGAGATCATAGAAAATGTAGGATATTTTCTATTATCTTGCAAATGTATCCTGTGTGTTCTCATTAGTCGCCTCAATGAGGGGATTCTAATGACATCTCAAGCCCTACTGCACCAAAAAACTGATAGGGTATAAAGGATGGACTTACTCAAAGCACTTTTCCCTATATCATAGGACACTGAAAAGAAGTCCCAAATTCATCCCCATTTTAACTCCTGGAAATAGCCCTCAGGAGCTCGAACTACTTCTGCCTGAAGCAGATTTTCATAGTTCCAAAGATGTTCAAGCCATTGAATTTCGACTTGTAGTTGTTTGTAACTTGCATTTGGCTGTTTATTAGTCCTTGGATGATTAACCCTATTAATGCCAACCACAATAGTTATCATCTGCATTGTTATCTGCCAGCCTCTTTAAAAGTCATTGTTGTAAACAATATGGACCAAGATCAGACTGCTCTGGATCCTAACTGTTTGCCTATTTGCAAAAAAATGTTTGCAAAATGACATAAACAGACAACATTTTTACATGTACTTCTTCTTGACATTTTAAGCATTAAAATTGTATTTTAGCAGTTCTGCTCATTTGAAAATGTGTGTGGGTATTTAAGTTAGGCTGTCATATAAAATAAATAGATGTACAATTATTGGCTTAAGAATGCATTATTCATATGTTTTAACAGTTCTCAGTTGCCTTTTATAACAACCTTATGATATTAAACAGATACAGTGAAATTCCGCTATTAAGACCACCGAAAATTAACACTTATTCTGCTTTAAGTAGCTTAATTAGTAGGCTGCAGTTATTCTTTCTTTCTTTGTTTCTGCATACAGTGTCCTCTTGTCAAAGACCACCTTTGGAACTGTTCAAAAGTGGTCTTGAGACCACTTTTGAACAGTCCCAAAGGTGGTCTTAATAGAGGAATTTTACTGTATATAGACCATAACTTTATGTTCTATTAACCCTTAAGGTGCAATAAAAAAGCATCTGAATATGTCGTCTGTTGCATCTTCTTGCAAACTTTTAAAACATCTTTTGCATACAGGCAAATAGTGTGGACTCTGATCAGGAAAAGTCTGACCTAGGTCCATACTGTTTGCTAAATTGACTTTTAAAATTACCAGCAGACAACAAAGCAGACAACAATTGTTGTGATCAGCTTCTTATGGGTTAACTTTAGGTCGTGTTTTTATCAGGTAGTGTGAAATTTATCCAATCAGCTGAGACTGTCTAAATTGTTGCATATTCTTTTAGCCTTTGGCATGCTGAGCAGTATTCAATACTCAGTTTTGGAGGGGTACCCTTATTTTGGTCGCAATGATTTCCTTAAACCTGAACTGATTCTGCTCATACTTTGACATATCGTAGGCAAGACATATTCCACCATTTCTACTGAAAGTATTATGGGTCATGTGACTTCTAAATATGGTGGTCACATTATCTGACCAGGAACCATTTTAGACGCTTAAAAAAACCAAACACACACACACAAAAAAAACTACAAGACAGTAGCGCTCAGTGTGTGAAATGTAGGATAAAAATGATAGCTTGTGTGGCTACCTATATTATGGCTACATATTTATCATCAGTAGTTATTTAGATGGATTGAATCTTGTATGCACAAAATTGTGATAAAACAGATAAAAGGGACCGGTTGAAGACTGGTATCTGAAATATTGTCAAGTTTTAATGATATTTTCAGGTGTAAAATCAAACTGCCGGTGTAACAGTTTATCTTTACCCCCTGGGTAGTTTTACCCCCGGGGGTAAAGATATCCCGGGATATCTTTACCCCCACCCTGGATATCTTCACCCCCGGGGGTAAAGATATCCCGGCTGGGATATCTTTACCCCCGGGGGTAAAGCTAAACTGGCTAGGATATCTTTACCCCCACCCCAACTTTTGGGTATAAACTATTTTCTTAATGCCCACTTTCTTCTTATATGTAAGTGAAGCAAGATAGTGGACTTGATGTTTCACGTTAACATTTTTTCGTTTTAATCATGACTCGGACTAATAGGACTACCCTTAGTAAGAAATATGACCATATTATAGAGGCAAATGATTATTTAATAACTTCTTTTTGTATATTTTCTTATTCGAAATGTCCCTTATGACAATCTTTCATAATCTTGCATTATCCCTGTCAGTCTTGAAATGGGTGGTGGTGGTGAGTGGAAAGGCGGGGGTAAAGGTTATCCCGGCTGGGATATCTTTACCCCCGGGGGTAAAGCTAAACTGGCCAGGATATCTTTACCCCCACCCCAATTTTTGGGTATAAACTATTTTCTAAATGCCCAATTTCTTCTTATATGTAACAGAAGCAAGATAGTGGACTCACTTTAACATTTTTTGTTTCAGTTGTGACTCGGACTTATAGAACTACCCTTATTAAGAAATATGACCATGTTATAGAGGCAAATGATTATTTAAGAACTTCTTTTTTGTATATTTTCTTATTCAAAATGTCCCTTATGACAATCTTTCATAATCTTGCAGTATCCCCGTCAGTTGTGAAATGGGTGGTGGTGGTGAGTGGAAAGGCGGGGGTAAAGATATCCCGGCTGGGATATCTTTACCCCCGGGGGTAAAACTAAACTGGCCAGGATATCTTTACCCCCACCCCAACTTTTGGGTATAAACTATTTTCTAAATGCCCAATTTCTTCTTATATGTAAGTGAAGCAAGATAGTGGACTCGATGTTTCACTTGAACATTTTTTGTTTCAATCATGACTCGGACTTATAGAACTACCCTTGGTAAGAAATAATAAGTGCAAAGGCGGGGTAAAGATATCCCGGCTGGGATATCTTTACCCCCGGGGGTAAAGCTAAACTGGCCAAGATATCTTACTTTTGGGTATAAACTATTTTCTTAAAGCCCAATTTCATCTTTTATGTAAGAGAAGCAAGAAAGTGGACTCGATGTTTCACTTGAACATTTTTCATTTCAATCATGACTTGGACAAATAGAACTACCCTTAGTAAGAAATATGACCATATTATAGAGGCAAATGATTATTTAATAACTTCTTTTTTTATATTTGCTTATTCAAAATGTCCCTTATGACAATCTTTCATAATCTTGCATTTTCCCTGTCAGTTGTGATATGGGTGGTGGTGGTGGTGAGTGGAAAGGCGGGGGTAAAGATATCCCGGCTGGGATATCTTTACCCCCGGGGGTAAAGCTAAACTGGCCAGGATATCTTTACCCCAACCCCAACTTGGGTATAAACTTTTTTCTTAATGCCCAATTTCTTCTTATATGTAAGAGAAGCAAGATAGTGAACTCGATGTTTCACTTTAACATTTTTTGTTTCAATCATGACTCGGACTAATGGAACTACCCTTGGTAAGAAATAATAAGTGCAAAGGCGGGGTAAAGATATCCTGGCTGGGATATCTTTACCCCCGGGGGTAAAGCTAAACTGGCCAAGATATCTTACTTTTGGGTATAAACTATTTTCTTAAAGCCCAATTTCATCTTTTATGTAAGAGAAGCAAGAAAGTGGACTCGATGTTTCACTTGAACATTTTTCATTTCAATCATGACTTGGACAAATAGAACTACCCTTAGTAAGAAATATGACCATATTATAGAGGCAAATGATTATTTAATAACTTCTTTTTTTATATTTGCTTATTCAAAATGTCCCTTATGACAATCTTTCATAATCTTGCATTATCCCTGTCAGTTGTGATATGGGTGGTGGGGGTGGTGAGTGGAAAGGCGGGGGTAAAGATATCCCGGCTGGGATATCTTTACCCCCGGGGGTAAAGCTAAACTGGCCAGGATATCTTTACCCCAACCCCAACTTGGGTATAAACTTTTTTCTTAATGCCCAATTTCTTCTTATATGTAAGAGAAGCAAGATAGTGAACTCGATGTTTCACTTTAACATTTTTCGTTCCAATCATGACTCGGACTAATAGAACTACCCTTATTAAGAAATATGACCATATTATAGAGGCAAATGATTATTTAAGAACTTCTTTTTTGTATATTTTCTTATTCAAAATGTTGCTTATGACAATCTTTCAAAATCTTGCATTACGAGAAGCCAGATAGTGGAATCAATGTTTCACTTCAACATTTTTCTTTATTCAAAATGTCCCTTATGACAATCTTTCATAATCTTGCATTATCCCTGTCAGTGGTGGTGGTGAGTGCAAAGGCGGGGGTAAAGATATCCTGGCTGGGATATCTTTACCCCCGAGGGTAAAGCTAAACTGGCCAGGATATCTTTACCCCCACCCCAACTTTTGGGTATAAACTATTTTCTAAATGCCCAATTTCTTCTTATATGTAAGAGACCCGGGGGTAAAGCCAAACTGGCCAGGATATCTTTACCCCCACCCCAACTTTTCGGTATAAACTATTTTCTAAATGCCCAATTTCTTCTTATATGTAAGAGAAGCAAGATAGTCGACTCGATGTTTCACTTGAACATTTTTGTTTCAATCATGACTCGGAATAAAAGAACTACCCTTGGTAAGAAATACGACCATATTATAGAGGCAAATGATTATTTAATAATTCTTCTTTTTGTATAGTTTTTTATTCAAAATGTCCCTTATGACAATCTTTCATAAACTTGCATTATCCCTGTCAGTTGTGAAATGGGTTGTGGTGGTGAGTGCAAAGGCGGGGGTAAAGATATGACAAATTTGGCATTGAGAAAATAGTTAATACCAAAAGTGGGGATGGGGGTAAAGATATCCTGGCTAGTGTAGCTTTACCCCCGGAGAGCAAGATATCCCAGCCAGGATATCTTCACCCCCGCCTTGCCACACACCACCACAACCACCATCACTCACAACTGACAGGGTTAATGCAAGATTAAGAAAGATTGCCATAAGCAAGGTGTTGACTTACAAAATGAAGTTATTAAACAGTCAAATGCCTCTATAATATGGTCATATTTCTTACTTAGGGTAGTTCTATCAGTGTCATGACTGAAACAAAAAATGTTAAAGTGAAACATCGAGTCCACTATCTTGCTTCAGTTACATATAAGAAGAAATTGGTCATTGACAAATAGTTTATATCCAAAAGTGGGGATGGGGGTAAAGATATCCTGGCCAGTATAGCTTTACCCCCGGGGGTAAAGATATCCCAGCCAGGATATCTTTACCCCCGCCTTTCCACTCACCACCACCAATTTCAGAACTGACAGGGATAATGCAAGATTATGAAAGATTGTCATAAGGGACATGTTGAATAAGAAACTATACAAAAAGAAGTTATTAAATAATCATTTGCCTCTATAATATGGTCATATTTCTTACTAAGGGTAGTTCTATTAGTCCGTGTCACCATTGAAACAAAAAATGTTAAAGTGAAATATGGAGTCCACTATCTTGCTTCTCTTACATATAAGAAGAAATTGGGCATTTAGAAAATAGTTTATACCCAAAAGTTGGGGTGGGGGTAAAGATATCCTGGCCAGTTTAGCTTTACCCCCAGGGTTAAAGATATCCCAGCTGGGATATCTTTACCCCTGCCTTTCAGCGTACATCCACCACCCATTTCACGACTGACAGGGATAATGCAAGATTATGAAAGATTGTCATAAGCAACATTTTGAATAAGAAAATATACAAAAAAGAAGTTCTTAAATAATCATTTGCCTCTATAATATGGTCATATTTCTTACTAAGGGTAGTTCTATTAGTCCGAGTCATGATTGAAATGAAAAATGTTAAAGTGAAACATCGATTCCACTATCTTGCTTCTCTTACATTTAAGAAGAAAGTGGGCATTAAGAAAATGGTTTATACCCAAAACTTTGGGTGGGGGTAAAGATATCCTGGCCAGTTTAGCTTTACCCCCGGGGGTAAAGATATCCCAGCCGGGATATCTTTACCCCCACATTTCCACTCACCACCACCACCCATTTCAGGACTGATGGGGGTAATGCAAGATTATGAAAGATTGTCATAAGGGACATTTTGAATAAGAAAATATACAAAAGAAGTTATTAAATAATCATTTGCCTCTATAATGTGGTCATATTTAGGTCACGTGTGAGACGCCAAGTTCTGCAACGGAAGGTCAGGTGGTTTTTCTCCGGGTACTCCGGTTTTCGCCCACCTATGATTAACGATCGGCTCGATATGAGTGAAATAATCTTGAAAGGGCCGTAAAACCCAAACCAAAAAAAAAAAAAAAAAAAAAAAAATGTGGTCATATTTCTTACTAAGGGTAGTTCTATTAGTCTGAGTCATGATTGAAACGAAAAATGTTAAAGTGAAACATCGAGTCCACTATCTTGCTTCTTTTACATATAAGAAGAAATTGGGCATTTAGAAAATAGTTTATACCCAAAAGTTGGGGTGGGGGTAAAGATATCCTGGCCAGTTTAGCTTTACCCCCGGGGGTAAAGATATCCCAGCCGGGATATCCTTACCCCCGCCTTTGGACTCACCACCACCACCCATTTCACAACTGACGGGGATAATGCAAGATTTTGAAAGATTGTCATAAGGGACATTTTGAATAAGAAAATATACAAAAAGAAGTTATTAAATAATCATTTGCCTCTATAATGTGGTCATATTTCTTACTAAGGGGAGTTCTATTAGTCCGAGTCATGATTGAAACGAAAAATGTTAAAGTGAAACATCGAGTCCACTATCTTGCTTCTCTTACATATAAGAAGAAATTGGGTATTAAGAAAATAGTTTATACCCAAAAGTTGGGGTGGGGGTAAAGATATCCTGGCCAGTTTAGCTTTACCCCCAGGGGTAAAGATATCCTGGCCAGTTTAGCTTTACCCCCGGGGGTGAAGATATCCAGGGTGGGGGTAAAGATATCCCGGGATATCCTTACCCACGGGGGTAAAGCTACCCCTGAGTAGCTTAACCCCCGGGGGTAAAGCTACCCAGGGTCAAGATAAACTGGGACACCGGTAATGTGGGTAAAATCTTGCCCTTGAAAGAAAGAATGATCCCTCCTGTATAGGAGAACCTCATCCGAGGGAGTGTACTTGCTTTCTTATGAGCGTGATAAGTTGCTCGAGTTGAACCACCCCCTTGGTCGACTCAAGTCGCCTACAGCATGCTGAAGGTTAAACTACAACAAAAATCTTTGTCAAAACCATACATAGAGGATCTTTCATGAGTGCTCATGTATTATTGAATTTATTAAACAAGTTGGGGTAAAGGGATAAAATGCGAGGCTTTGCCGAGCATTTTATCCCTTTTCCTCAACGAGTTTAATAAATTCAATAATTCATGAGCAGGAATGTAGGATTCTATTTATCATATGACATTTAAAATGCATTTTATTCACATTTATTTTACAAAAATGTCAATATTCCGTCATTAGTAAACGCGACGTCGTTAATTACGTTACTGGACGTATCTAACTAATTTGCATATTTAATCCACTAGTGGATTATCGAATTTATTACATGGCGTTATTACACTCGCAGACGCGACGTCATATGATAAAATGTTTTTAGTGCATTCTAAGCTAGTGCTAACTGATACAGTTAATGAGGCATTGGTTTATTAACTCACCTGAGCCAAAGGCTCCAGCGGAGCTATTGTGATCGGTCACCGTCCATCTTCGTCCGTCCGGATGTCCGTTTCACAATTCCTTTAAACGACATCTCCTAAACCACTGAACAGATTTTGACCAAACTTAGCAGAAATGATCTTTGGGTGGTCCTCTACCAAAGTTGTTCAAAGATTTCCATTCCATGCAGAACTCTGGTTGCCATGGCAACAAAAAGGGGAAAATAAAAAAAAAAAAACTTTAAAAATCTACTTCTCTGAAACCAGAAGGCCTTGGTCTTTGATATTTGGTATGAAGCTTCACCTAGTGGACCTCTACCAAGATTATTCAAATTATAGCCCTTGGGCCAAAAACGGCCCCTGCGCTGGGGCCCAAAGGTTTTACATAGGCTTTATATAGGGAAAAACCTTTAAAAATCTTCTTGTCTGAAACCAGAAGGCCCAGGTCTTTGATATTTGGTATGAAGCTTCATCTAGTGACCTTTACCAAGATTGTTCAAATTATAGCCCTGTGAAAAACTGCTGGGGCCCACTGGTTTTTTATAGGCTTATATAGCGAAAATATATAAAAATCTTCTTGTCTGAAACCAGAAGACCCAGGTCTTTGATATTTGGTATGAAGCTTCATCTAGTGGACCTCTACCAAGATTGCTCAAATTATAGCCCTGGGGCCAAAAATGCCCCCACGCCGGGGCCCAAAGGTTTTACATAGGCTTATATAGGGAAAAACCTTAAAAAATCTTCTTGTCTGAAACCAGAAGACCCAGGTCTTTGATATTTGGTATGAAGCTTCATCTATTGGACCTCTACCAAGATTGTTCAAACTATAGCCCTGGGGCCAAAAACGGCCCCGCCCCAGGGCCCACTGGTTTTATATAGACTTATATAGGGAAAACATATAAAAATCTTCTTGTCTGAAACCAGAAGGCCCAGGTCTTTGATATTTGATATGAGGTTTAATATAGTGAACCTCTACCCAGATTGTTATAGCCCCGCTTGAAAAGTGGGGCTATATTGGATTTGCCCTGTCATTCCGTAATTCTGTAATTCCGTAATTCTGTAATTCTGTAATTCCGTAATTCCGTTATTCCGTTATTTTTTCGTCACAGTTTTCCCCGAAACTAAGAGAGCTAGAAAACTAAAACTTTGTATACACGTGGACAATGGGTGCCTCCACGGACCTTACCGAAATTATGACCAAGGGCCCATAACTCTTGGAGTTATCTCCCCTGATAGGTTTTTTTAAATGAAAATGTTTGGTCACAGTTTTCTCAGGAACGAAAGAAGCTAGAAAGCTCAAACTTTGCATAAATGTGGACAATGGGTGGATATAGGGAGCTTACCAAAATAATGGCCAAGGGCCCATAACTGTTGGAGTTATCTCTCCTGATAGGTTTTTTAAATAAATGAAAATATAGGTTTTTTTAGCTCACCTGAGCACGAAGTGCTCAAGGTGAGCTTTTGGGATCAGTCTTTGTCCGTCGTCCGTCGTCCGTCGTCCGTCGTCCGTGCGTGCGTGCGTGCGTCCGTCCGTCGTCAACTTTTGCTTTAAACAACTTCTCCTCCAAACCTGCTGAACAGATTTTGATCTAATTTCACAGGAATGCTCCTTGGGTGATCCTCTACCAAAATTGCTCAAACTGTTCAGCTCGGGTGAACAAGATGGCCGCCAGAGCTAAAAATAGAAAATTCTTTAAACGACTTCTCCTACTTAACAAGTGGATGGATTTTGAAATTATTTCACAGGAATGTTCCTTGGATGACCCTCTACCAAAATTGCTCAAACCGTTCAGCTCTGGTGAACAAAATGGCTGCCAGAGCTAAAAATAGAAAAACCTTTAAACAACTTCTTCTCCTTAACCAGTGGATGGATTTTTAAATTATTGCACAGGAAGGTTTCTTGGGTGCCCCTCTACTAAAATTGCTCAAACCATTCCGCTCGGCTGAACAAAATGGCCACCAGAGCTAAAAATAGAAAAACCTTTAAAGGACTTCTTCTCCTTAACCAGTGGATGGATTTCGAAATTACTTGACAGGAATGTTCCTTGGGTGACCCTCTACCAAAATTGCTCAAACCGTTCCGCTCGGGTGAACAAAATGGCCGCCAGAGCTAAAAATAGAAAAAGCTTTAAACGACTTTTTCTCCTTTACTAGTGGATGGATTTTGAAATTACTTCACAGGAATGTTCCTTCGGTGACCCTCTACCAAAATTGCCCAAACCGTTCCACTCGGGTGAACAAAATGGTCGCCAGAGCTAAAAATAGAAAAAGCTTTAAACGACTTTTTCTCCTTAACCAGTGGATGGATTTTAAAATTATTTCACTGGAAGGTTCCTTGGGGGATCCTCTACCAAAATTGCTCTAACCGTTCCGCTCAGGTCAACAAAATGGCCACCAGAGCTAAAAATAGAAAAACCTTTAAACACCTTCTACTCCTTAAACAGTGGATGGATTTTGAAATTATTTCACAGGAATGTTCCTTTGTTAAACCTCTACAAAAATTGCTCATACTGTTCCACTCGGGTGAACAAAATGGCCGCCAGAGCTAAAAATAGAAAAACCTTCAAACAACTTCTTCTCCATAACCAATGGATGGATTTTGAAATTATTTCACAGGAATGATTGTTTGGTGACCCTCTACCAAAATTGCTCATACTGTTCCGCTCGGGTGAACAAAATGGCCACTAGAGCTTAAAATAGAAAAACCTTTAAACGACTTCTTCTTCTTTACCAGCGGATGGATTTTGAAATCACTCAATAGGAATGTTCCTTGGGTGGCCCTCCACCAAAATTGCTCAAACTGTTCAGCTCGGATTAACAAAATGGCCACCAGAGCTAAAAATAGAATAACCTTTAAACACACTTTTCTCCTTAACCAGTGGATGGATTTTGAAATTATTTCACCAGAATGTTCCTTGGGTGACCCTTTACCAAAATTGCTCAAACTGTTCCGCTCAGGTCTACAAAATGGCCGCCAAACAAAACCTTTAAACAACTTCTTCTCCTTAACCAGTGGATTGATTATGAAATTATTTGACAGGAATGAGGTTTGAGGTTTTTAGCAGTGGTGGCCATCATGCTCAGTGAAGCAAAATATTTTTAGCAATTTTGTTAGAGGGTCACTCATGGAACATTCCTATAAAATTGCTTCCTTTTAGAGACAGATGTCTTTTGAAAGTTTTGGCCCCCACCCACCTTGGCTGCAAGGTGCTTCTACAGGAGTATTGGTAAACCACTTTGAAGGTTTTAACTTGTCTAGGCAAAGTGGTGCAAGTGGAACCATCAATACATTTAAACCCCATTGGTTTCATTGGGCGGCAGGGCTTGAGATGTCATTTCATCAAAAATGACTTCTACTTCTCAAAATGACTTCTACTCCTAAACAGGCAGACTGATTTTGAATTAATTTCACAGAAATGGTCTTTGGGTCCAACCAAAATTGCTCAAACCCTCCACTCCACCATATATTACCCACTATTCCGTTTGTACAATAGGATCAGGTGAGCGATCCAGGGCCATCATGGCCCTCTTGTTTAAATGAAAATGTTTGGTCACAGTTTTCTCAGGAACTAAAGAAGCTAGAAACCTCAAACTTTGCATAAATGTGGACAATGGGTGGATATAGGGAGCTAACCAAAATAATGGCCGAGGGCCCATTACTTTTGGAGTTATCTCCCCTGATAGTATAGTTTTTTTTAATAAATGAAAAGGTTTGGTGACAGTTTTCTCAGGAACTAAGAAAGCTAGAATACTGAAACTTTGTATGAACATGAAAAGTGGGTGGATGTATGGCCCTTACCAAAATAATGGCCAAAGGCCCATAACTCTTGGAGTTATCTCCCCTGATAGGATATTTTCTGCAAGTAAAAAAATCATTTCACTTTTCTAACCATCAAACCATGAAAAATATTTTCGATACAGTTTTCTCAGGTACTAAGAAAGCTAGAAAGCTGAAACTTTGTATAAACATGAACATTAGGTGGATGTAAGTAAATAATGGCCAACAACATTACTCTTGGGGTTATCTCCCCAGCAAAGAAAAAAAAAAATATTAAAGTTTTCTCTGGAACTAAGAAAGCTCCCCTGATAGGTTAAAAGCTTTTAGAGTCAATGTGTCTTACTCCTCTGATAGCGCTATAGCGGGGCTATAGTCAGATCCTCTGACAGCTCTAGTTCAAATTATAGCCCTGGGGCCAAAAACGACCCCGCCGTGGGGCCCACTGGTTTTACATAGGCTTATATAGGGAAAACCTTTAAAAATCTTCTTGTCTGAAACCAAAAGGTCCAGGTCTTTGATATTTGGTATGAAGCTTCATCTAGTGGACCTCTACCCAGATTGTTCAAATTATAGCCCTGGGGCCAAAAACGACACCACCCCAGGGCCAACTGGTTTTACATAGCCTTACATATGGAAAATCATTAAAAAATCTTCTTCTCTGAAACCAGAAGGCCCAGGTCTTTGATATTTGGTATGAAGCTTCATCTAATGGACCTATACCAAGATTGTTCAAATCATAGCCCTGGCGCCAATAATGCCTCCGCGCCGGGGCCCACCGGCTTTACATAGGCTATTATAGGGAACTTCTTGTCTGAAACCAGAAGGCCCAGGTCTTTGATATTCGGTATGACGCTTCATCTAGTGGACCTCTACCAAGATTGTTCAAATTATAGCCCTGGGGCCAAAAACGTCCCCGTGCAGGGGCCCACTGGTTTTACATAGACTTATATAGTTAAACGTTTAGAAATCTTCTTGTCTGAAACCAGAAGCCCCAGGTCTTTGATATTTGGTATGAAGCTTCTTCTAGTGGACCTCTACCTAGATTGTTCAAATTATAGCCCTGGGGCCAAAAAGGACCCCACACCAGGGCCCCCTGGTTTTACAAAGGCATTATAGGGAAACCTTTAAAAAACTTCTTGTCTGAAACCAGAAGGCCCAGGTCTTTGATATTTGGCATGAAGCTTGACCTAGTGGACCTCTACCATGATTGTTCAAATTATAGCCCTTAGGCCAAAAATTGCCAAGCCTGGGACCCACTGGCTTTACATAGACTTTCATAGAGAAAACATTTGAAATTCTTCATGTCTGAATCCAAAAGGCCCAGGTCTTAGATATTTGGTTTGAAGCTTCATCTGGTGGACCTCTACCATGATTGTGCAAATCATATCCCGAAGGGGGGGGGGGCAAAATTCACCCCACCACAGGGCCCACTGGTCTTACATAGACTTATATAATTAAACTTTTAGAAATCTTCTTGTCTAAAACCAGAAGCTGAGGACTTTGATATTTGTTATTAAGCTTCAAAAATGACCCTGCTCAGGCACCCGTATATAAATCTCTTAGCTCAGGTGAGCGATATAGGACCATCATTGTCCTTTTGTTGTAAAAGTAAAGTGTATGAACACCACAACCTCTTTATAGCACTATTGATAAGGTCAAACCCAGAAATCATGTCAGTTAAACAACTATGTAATATGCTGTAATGATCCTAAGTATTGGGACAGATAGGCCTAAGCAAACATGCAGACCCAGATCAGACTGCTCCTGAAGGAGCAGTCTGATCAGGGTCTACACTGTTTGCCATTCTGTATGCACCTTTTGAACTCCTTGCTGGGTCGTGAATCAAATTTTTAAAAATTTTAGGAGAATTACAGCAAGTCCTGAAGATGTCCGATTTTGTTGGATTTTTACGGCATAGCCTAAAAATGTATAGATGATACAAAAAATGACCATTTAAACTCGATTTTTTATACAATGTATAGTTTTTGTATATCTTTTGATATAAGCTTAAAAGTTTATCCTGCTGAATAAATTAGTTTAGCCACACCCATTTCTGATTATCCACCAATCAAATTACTTGATACAGGATATTCATACATTTCACAAACTGCATGACGAAGAGATTTGTTTGTTTGAACTGCGGTTTAACATCCCCATCAACACTATTTAGGTCATTTTGGAGATGCTGCTTCCAATTTTGTGGGACTTTTACCCTACACTGAGATGAAATGACATCTCAAGCCCTGCCGCCCAATGAATTTGTATGTTTGTTTGATTTGAAGTTTAACATCCCTGTCAACACTAAAGGTCATTTTGGAGACATTGCTTCCAATTTTGTGGGACTTTTACCCGACATTGAGATGAAATGACATCTTAAGCCCTGCTGCCCAATGAAACCAACAGGGTTTATAAGTATGGATGGGCCAACTCGCACCGCATTTCCTGGGCAGGCTTAGATCCTCTATGCAGTTTACCAGTACTCGTGTGCGGGTCGGTTTCAGCTCAGCGTGGAAGCATCATGCAGCCCATCTATTTCTTCAGGCCCCAATGGGTGGGGGCCAACCCCAATGAAACCAAAAGGCTTATATGCATTGGACGATCTGACTCGCACCACTTTGCCTGGGCAGGCTTAGTCCTTCTCAGCGGTTTACCAGTAATTGTGTGGTCAGTTCCAGCTCTGCGTGGAAGCAATATGCAGCCTAATCTATTTCTTCAAGCCCCGACAGGCTGGAGCGATATTGACAAAGAGAGTAGAACCTGATCAGATGGCTTGATCTGGATCTATAATGTTTGCAAAAGTAGGCGTTGTCATTATCAGCAGGATAAGGTTAGACTGTGTTACAATGAATGGTGTTATATAGATGTTGTATAGTAGATCCTGATCAGATGGCTTGATCTGGATCTATAATGTTTGCAAAGGTAGACGTTGTCATTATCAGCAGGATAAGGTTAGACTGTGTTACAATGAATGGTGTTATATAGATGTTTAATTGTAATTGTAGCCAAAGTATGTGGGCTTAGGACTGGAGTGTGTCAAATTCCTGTTAATTATTTAGTGACAAGTTCTGCAACGGAAGGTCAGGTGGTTTTTGTCCGGGTATTCCGTTTTTTGCCCACCTCTGATTAACGATCAGTTTGAAATAAGTGAAATAATCTTGAAAGGGCCCTAAACCCTCCCCCTCCACCCCCCCTCCCCCCCCCCCCCACACACACACACACAATTAGTGAACAGTTTTGTTTGGAGCGGTTTGAGCCTGCAGACAATGCCATCATGACATCACTAAGAACTGGCACTTTGGGAGATGGAAACAAACATTTTGCTGTATCCTCAGTTTCACCATTATTCAACAGAATGGAATCTTCCTTTCTATGTATTGCAAAAGTCCGGATGTGCAACATTATTCATTTGTTGCCCTTGTGTGAGGGGAATATGACGATTTGTTCACCGTTGACAGGTCAATATTACCGTATTCGGGCGTGTACTACCCGCAGTTTTTTTCCCTCAAATTACAGGCCCAAGTTCAGGGTGCGGGTAATCCGTCCGAATTATTTTTGGACCGTTTTTTTTTACTTTTGTCAGCTGAAAATACGATGCATCTCAATGTTATGCTCTATCCCTTTACGATTCCCGACATTAATAACGTTAATTATTGTCAACTCAGTTTTACTTACACATGAGTAATAAACAATATCCATTACAAGCAAGCCCGATTTTGTGCTTATTATTCCTAAAACTCTGATTTTAAACGAAATAAACAAGCAAGTTCAATGCGAACATCAAAGTTTTCCGGCATCAAAATCGCCGCCCACAAATTACCGCTACAATTTTTCTGCACGCGATCGGTGAATGACGTCATCGGACCCCAGCAACCACACACGTGTCTATTGTTTTATTTTAATGCGGTGTATCTCCTTCATTAAAAAAATGTTTGGAAACTGTAAAAAAAAAAAATCGATAGCTCGGAAGCTCCGTGACAATAACCGACAACAGCATACAGATGTGTTTACATAAATTAAAGCGTTCGGCTTTTGGCGCCAAAACATAATCATTCACGAGATATTAGAATAGTCTGTTTGTATATTCTACCGTAAGATTTAGCAACTCGTCTTAGGAGCAATTAAATCATTTTCACATTGATTGTGGATTAAATTATTGATTGGGGAATAAACGCAAATTAGAGACATAACTTGACCATATTTTCACACCTTATTGACATGCACCGCAGGGTGGCAATTATACAACCGGGATTAACAATAGTGTCATAATTGAACCGTTATAAATCATCAAACAGTGCAAATCCAAATTGGACATCTGCGGTTTCATTCTGCGGTGTCTGATCTGGGACTGCACTGTTTGCCGATGCCCCCCCCCCCAAAGGGCCGCTGGGTATATATTGGTTAATAAATAAATAACAAGGGTGAACAGGTAAAGTTTTTTCAACGTTTTAATGCAAAATACAAGCATTCTGGTGATACTCGCACGCACGTGCATTTTCCCGCCTTTTGAAGACGATCGCGCGTTCCGTTTTGTGTTACAAAAACTGCCCAAATTCTTACTTTTTCACACTTACGCACCCACCAAAATTTCAGCAAATATTTCATGCGGGTAATACAACAGAATAACAGTTTTTCCCGAGATTTTGGCTAAAAAAGGGGGGTGCGGGTAGTACGCAAATGCGGGTAGTACACACCCGAATACGGTACCTGTTGAGGGTGAACAAGTCGTAATATATTCCTCTCACACAAGGGCAACATTTGCCCTCGGGCAATTTTACCCATTGAGGGTGAACCAATCCTCATAATTCCCCTCACACAAGGGCAACAAATGATTTATTATATGAAATTATGACTTCTAGAGATTCTTTCAGTGAATGTACTTGTACTTTTAAGCATTGACGTCAGACAGGAATATTGCAGGGGAATAGGATAGTTTATGGCCCTGCACATGACTTCTAGAGACTCTTTCAGTGAATGCACTTGTATTTTTGAGCAGTGACATCAGTGGAATATTGCAGGGGAATATTTATGACCCTGAGCATGATTTCTAGAGATTCTTACAAGGAATGCACTTGTACTTTTGAGCAGTGACATCAGAGGGGAATATTACAGGGGAATATGATAATTTATGGCCCTGGGCATGGCATGCTTGCAACCAATCAGAATTCTAGAATAGCTTATGAATGTTAATTAGGTAAAATAGGAAAGTTTTACTGATTATAGATGGATCCAATATTTTGAAACGTGACTTTGTTTACATTTCATTGTGCATGTGCCAATTACCTCTCCTGTTGAGTACCTCTTTGATCTGGTTGGCAAAACAAGCAGGTTTCCGTATAGTGTCAATGAGATTTTTTAATATTCATCGTATAATTAAACTCATTTCTTCCTAACAAAATTAATTAATCGTTGACAATTTGTGCTTTTGAAGTATTAAATGATGCAGAACCAGTCTCTTCTGGCATTTTATTGCATATTTTGTTCTCTAAAAAGCATTATAAAACTACCTACCGTTGTGTCGAAACGTAGTTGATGCGCCTTATTTGATGAACGGAAATAAAGTAAAAGCATATATATTTTCGGTCTAAATTTATATGAAAAAGAAGCAGTTTAATGACCAAAATGATTCATGGCAAACAATTTTGATTGGATGATTATTCACCCTTATCTTGCTGAATATTCATTTAAGCCACACCCATTTCTGTCTATCAACCAATCAAATTACTTGATGTAATTTATTGCTACAAATTCATAAACTAAATGCCAAACAGTGTAGATCCTGATCAGATGGCTTCTTCAAGCCATCTGATCTGGATCTACACTGTTTGCAAAGATAGGGGTTGTCGTGAACAGCAAGATAAGGGTTAAACGTAGTTACTATAGAAAATCATTTGTTCTATATCAACGGTAGAGTACGGAACCGGAAGTGTTTTGCCCAACAGAGAAAACGGGGGCTAATGACCTTTTACCTTGTGTGACGTAGACTTTGGACGTGTCTATATTACAGGAAACTAAACAAGACATAGAGGTTGAGAGACAAACATATTTACAGTCAAGAGCGGGTCTAGATAACATGTATGCTGAGACAAAGAAGAGACTCGATGAAGAAATACAGCTTAGACTGGTAAGTGGTGCTTAACCCTAAAGATGCCGAGAAAAACTACATCTTTCGGGTAGTATTATCATGGACTGTTCATGTGACTAACCCATTTAGTGCCGGAAACCCCAAAATGGGTACCAGGGCAAACAGTGGAGGCCCAGATCAGACGCCGCAGAACGCGGCGTCTGATCAGGGCCTCCACTGTTTGCTGAAAGTTCAGTCATTTTCCAAATAAATTTTGATGAAAACACAACCTGATACCCCTAAATTTTGGAATGGACTCCTCTTATATATGAGGAGGAAGATTACATTTGGTACTAAAAGGGTTAATATATGAATTAGCGACTAAAATATGTTTTATCATCACACCTTAAATATTCTTAGTATGTAATATGTTGAACATCACTTAGCTATGGTACCTCCTGGCCTAATGGGTAAGAGCACTGTTTCGTAATTATTAGGTCTCTTACAGCTGTGGGTTCGAGCCTTGCTCCAGTAAAATGTCGGATGCCAAGTTCTGCAACAGAAGGTTAGGTGGTTTTCTCCAGGTCTGATTAATATTGGCTCAGAATAAGTGAGCTGGTCTCAATAGATCAGTCAGATGTGTGTCTGACTGTTGATCAGGCGGTCGTGGGTTCGATACATGCCAGGTCGGCACCATTCATGCATGGAGATTAATAAAACTTTGTGAACATGGGGTGTTTCGCTACCTACAGCTCTTGCTTTTTTATGCCAATATATGTGCATTAACCCATAAAATGCCAATCACGACAATTGTCATCTGCTTTGTCGTCTGCCAGTTACCTTAAAAGTCCTTGTTGCAAACAGTGTGGACCCAGATCACTGCTCCTGTAGGAGCAGTCTGATCTGGATCCATACCATTTGCCTGTGTGCTAAAATATTTTCAAAACACTTGCAAGAAGCTTCAGCAGACGACATAAACAGACAACATTTTCAGATTCAGATTCGGCATGTTAAGGGTTAAAATAGGGATTACTGTATTGAAATTATCAATAGGGGAGATAAAGCATTAGTTTTGTGATGGTAGTTGTTATACGGTGACAGATCGTGGCTTTCACATAATTTTAGAATGAAAATTAATCATTGTATATGATAACCAGTGTTTCACCCCCCCCCCCAAAAAAAAAATGACAAATTGCCCTCTGGTTTATTGTTGGCATTGACATGACTTTACTCATTATGAAAACACACCTATACAAACAATGACAAACACACTGTAATCTTTACCGCCAAAAAATGAAATTTATAAGATGAAAAATTGTTGTATTTTTCTTATTTCTGCTCAAAATATAGATTGTGGGTACTCGTTAGAAATGCCTTATTGAGGCAGTTCTAACAAGTACAAACAATCTATTTTAAGAGCACAAATAAGAAAAATAAGGTCTACCCCTGTAAATTCCAGTTTTTCTTTATAAAAGTGAAGTTCAAGGGGATCAAAATTATTTTGGGCTGTTTTCGTGATGTGTGAAACATGCACTTCATTATTTTATGAAGGTGTGAAAGGAAATATAAACCCAGGGTCATTTGAAATGAATGTTATGAAATTGACATTATCTTATTTTATGATGGTGTAAAAGGAATCTTAACTCCAGGTCCATTTCTCATTAAAGTTATGAAATTAACATAAAATTTACTCAGTGAAGCAAATGTAACACTCACAATATAGTTTTGTTAGGATAACACACCCATGGAACAAAATGGCTACTTTTCTGATAGTGTCTGAACATGTAGTTAATTCCTGGTACTGTATTGGATGTAACAAGCACAAGGTGCATGTAGACATTTCATTCTATTACAGAGGACCCTCTTTATAACGACAGTATTTTTAGCTCACATGTCATGTAGTGACGAGGTGAGCTTTTGGGATCACTTTTCGTCCGTCTGGCATGTGTCCCTGCGTGTCCGTATGTAAAAAATTTCTTCAAACCACATCTCATCCTAAACCACTGATCGGATTTTGTCCAAACTTCACAGGAATGACCCTTAGGTGGTCCCCTTTCAAGGTTGTTCAAATGGCTCCGCTCTGTTGCACATCTAGGTCACTCAAGCTAAAAATAGATTTTTTTACTGAAAATTTAAAAAATCTTCTCTGAAACTGCATGGCCCAGAACTTTGATATTTGGTATGAAGCTTCATCTAGTGGACCACTACCAAGATTGTTCAAATTATAGCCCTGGGGCCAAAAATGGCCCTGCCCCGGGGACCTTTGGTTTTACATAGGCTTATATAGGGAAAATCTTCTCTGAAACCGCAAGGCCCAGGTCTTTGATATTTGGTGTGAAGCTTCATCTGGCGGACCTATATCAAGATTGTTCAAATTGTAGACTTAGGGCCAAAAATGCCCCCGCTCCAGGGCCCTTTGTTTTTTCATAGGCTTATATTTGGAAAATATTTAAAAATCTTCTTCTCTGAAACCACAAGGCACAGGTCTTTGATATTTGGTATGAAGCTTCATCTACTGGATCTCTAACAAGATTGTTCAAATTATAGCCCTGGGACCAAAAATGCCCCTGCCCTGGGGGCCTATGGTTTTACATTGGCTTATATAGGGAAAATCTTAAAAAAATCTTCTTCTCTGAAACCGCAAGGCCCAGGTCTTTGATAATTGGTGTGAAGCTTCATCTAGTGGACTTCTATCAAGATTGTTCAAATTATAGCCGTAGGGCCAAAAATGACCCGTCCCGGGGCCCTTTGGTTTTTCATAGGCTTATATAGGGAAAATATTTAAAAATCTTCTTCTCTGAAATCAGAAGGCCCAGGTCTTTGATATTTGGTATGAAGCTTCATCTAGTAGACCTATACCAAGATTGTTCAAATTATAGCCCTAGGGCCAAAAATGCCCCCGCCCAGGTCCCTTTGGTTTAACATAGACTTATATAGGGAAAATCTTTAAAAATCTTCTCTGAAACGGCAAGGCCCAGTTCTTTGATATTTTGTGTGAAGCTTCATCTAGTGGACTTCTCTCAAGATTGTTCAAATTATAGGCCTAGGGCGAAAAATGCCCCCACCTGCGGGCCCTTTGGTTTTACACTGGCTTATACAGGGAAAATCTTTAAAAATCTTCTTCTCCAAAACAGCATGGCCCAGTTCTTTGAAATTTGGTGTGTAGCTTCATCTAGTGGACTTCTACCAAGACTGTTCAAATCATAGCCCTTGGGTCATAAATGTCCCCGCCCTGGGGGCCTTTGTTTTTACATTGACATATAAAGGGAAATTTAAAAAAATCTTCTACTCTGAAACCACAAGGCCCAGGTCTTTGATATTTGGTGTGAAGCTTCATCTAAATTGTTCAAATTATAGCCCTAGGAAATAGAATTGAAGGCGATGAAAACATTTGAAAATCTTCTTGTCTGAAAGCAGAAGGCCAAGGTCTTTGATATTTGGTATGAAGCTTCGTCTTGTGGATTTCTATTAAGATTGTTCAAATTATAGCCCTGGGGCCAAAAATGGCCTGCCCCGGGTACCCCAAGGTTTATATAGACTTATATAAGGAAAACCTTTCAAAATCTTCTTGTCAGAAACGAGAAGGCTCGGGTCTTTGATATTTGGTATGAAGCTTCACCTTTTATACCACTACCAAGATAATTCATATTATAGCCCGGGGCCATTAATGGCACTCCCAGGGGCCCACTTGATACCCTATGGATCAGGTGAGCGATCCAGGGCCATCATGGCCCTCTTGTTACCCAATATGGTGCCTTGGTAAGGATTTAGCCATTATAAAGAATCCCAAGAACTTCCTTGCTTAATTACAACAAGCAACAAATATTGTGGATATTTGTTAGAATCGCTTCTTAGAGTATTAAATAATTACAATATTCTTGAATATTACCATTAATCCGTATCACATTTAGCTGAGGATTCGTTGCATTGAAATTGTGGTTATAACGAGCTTTGTGGTTATATCGATTGTCGGTATAAAGATGGTTGACTGTAATAAAAAGCCCTAGAACATCCTTTTATTAATCTCATTGCCAGATGTAACCGTGTGTTCCTTATGCCAACTTTGGACATGTTTGGTTGAACCAAACATATCCAAGTTGGCATAAGTAGCATGTATATTAAATCACAATAAGATTTAAATACATTAACCCTTAAACTCTTTACTGGCAGGATGTTGAGAAGGAGCTAGAGCTGCAGATTAGTATGAAACAGGAGATAGAAATGGCCTTGAGGTTGTTGGAGAAGGATATCCATGAGAAACAAGACAGTCTTATAGCAGTGAGGGGGCAGCTAGAGGAAGTAAAAACTATCAACCTGCAGATGTATAATAAACTAGAAGTAAGATACTAGGCAGTCTTATAGCAGTGAGGGGGGGAGTGAAAAGTATCAACATGCAGGTGTAACATAAACTAGAGGTAAGGTACAAGACTGTCTTATAGCATTGAGGAGGGCAGCTAGAGAAAATGAAAACTATCAACCTGCACATGTATGATAAAAGAGAGGTAAGATACAAGACAGTCTTTTAGCAGTGAGGGGGCAGCTAGAGGAAGTGAAAACTATCAACCTCCAGATGTATAATAAACTAGAGGTAAGATACAAGGCAGTCTTATAGCAGTGAGGGGGCAGCTAGAGGAAGTGAAAACTATCAACCTGCAGATGTATGATAAACTAGAGGAAAGATACAAGACAGTCTTATAGCATTGAGGAGGGCAGCTAGAGGAAGTGAAAACTATCAACCTGCAGATGTATAATATCTAGAGGTAAGATACCAGACAGTCTTATAGCAGTGAGGGGCCAGCTAGAGGAAGTGAAAACTATCAACCTGCAGATATATAATAAACTAAAGGTAAGATACAAGACAGTCTTAAGGCAGTGATGGGGCAGCTAGATGAAGTGAAAAGTATCAACCTGAAGATGTTTGTTTGTTTGTTTGTTTTGGAGTTTAACGGCCCAGGCAACACTATTTTAGGTAATTTGTGAGCCGGTCACACTTTTCCTTGGCAGGCTTATACCTAAGCGGTTAACCAGTACAGTGCACATTCTTTTGCCAGAAACTGACAACTGCCCTTCTTGAATCAGCGAAAGGGAGAGAATGACCGTAGAAAAGATTTCATAATCAATCTCCACTAAAGACTGTTGCCGACCCCGGCAGGCATCGAACCCGTGTCCTCCTGATCATCAGTCAGACACGCATCTGACTGAGCTACCAACAACCTGCAGATGTATAATAAACTAAAGGTAAGATACAAGACAGTCTTATAGCAGTGAGGGTGGGGGGCAGCTAGAAGAAGTGAATACTATCAACTGGCAGATGTATAATAAACAAGAGGTAAAATACTAGACAGTTTTAAAGCAGTGAGGGGACAGTTAGAGGAAGTGAAAACTATCAACCTGCAGATGTATAATAAACTAGAGGTAAGATACTAGACTTTCTTATAGCAGTGAGGGGATAGCTTGAGGAAGTGAAAAGTATCAACCTGCAGATATATAATAAACTAGAGGTAAGATACTAGACAGTCTTCTAGCTGCTGAATGATTGGGCAGCAAGAGGAAGTGAAAAGTATCAACCTGCAGATGTATAATAAACTAGAGGGAAGATACTAGACTTTCTTATAGCAATGAAGGGACATCTAGAGGAAGTGAAAATTATTAACCTGCAGATGTATAAAAACAACAATTTAGAGGTAAGGTACCAGAGTACTAGACAGTCCTATAGTAGAGAAGAGGGGTGGGGGCAGCTAGAGGAAGTGAAAATTATCAACCTGCAGATGTATAAAACAACAATTTAGAGGTAAGGTACCAGAGTACTATACAGTCCTATAGCAGTGAAGAGAGTGGTGGAGGGGGGGGGGGCAGCTAGAGGAAGTGAAAACCATCAGCCTGCTTAAGTAAAATAAACTAGAAGATAGAAGATACTAGACTTATAGCAGTGAGAGGGCAGCTAGAGGAAGTGAAGACTATCAGCATAGGCAAACAGTGAGATCCTAATGACATGGCTCATAATAAGACATCTCATCTGGGTTATCACTGTTTCCATTCCTATTAATGATTTTTGTTTAACTCCCCTTCTTACAAGAATGGACATTTCCAAATTCAAAAATGGAAGAATGTACTTCAGAAACTTGAGCAGTAAAAGGATTAAAGAAGAGATTGGCAAGATAATGCAGTAAATTTTTGATTTATAATTGAAATCTACTGACCTGCAGTAGATGAAGAGGACCTGAAACAAGTGGTCATTTCAGATGGAATTTATGAAATGGGACTTCAAGTCTTTTCAGTAAGTTTCATAGGTTTCATTTGAAGGAAATGACCACAAGAGTGAGAGTCTGTTTATGTTATCAGGTTATTCATTATCTATTCTGCAAGGAAAACTGACAGTGTCAATAAAATTCAATATATTGTTATCACAATGTTAAATGCTATTTTAAAGTGTGGTTATACTATTTGATGACATGTTTCGCCACTGAAAAACAGTGATATCATTTGATAAAGCAGGGTCTGTAAAATGATTGACCAGTGGAGAATTGCGTGTCAGACTTATCCTTTACCACTCTCTAGGCTAATTCAGCAGATGACAAATTGTCGATATTTTTCTCATTTTTCCCAGAAGCCAGGACTTGACATCTCATGCAAATTGTCTCCAGGGGAGACAATTTGCATGAGATGTCAAATCCTGTTTTCTAGGAAAATTAGAAAAACATTAATTTTTAAACTGTCGTCTGCTTAGAAAAAATACCCAGCATGCAGTGTTAAAATATCATATTGGCCTCATCAATAGCTTCAGATATCATTTGAGGCTTGCCAAGCAAAAATTTAAATATGGTCATGTGTTCACAGTGGACTCAGAACAGCCTGCACATCTGTGTAGTCTGATCAGGGCCTTTGCTGTACATAATTGGGATCACCTTTTGTTTCATCACAAAAATGCATCTCTATAATTTCTACCCATTTAAACCCCACTTTTATACAGTAAAACTAGGGTTTACAGGGCTGTATATTATTTTTCTTATTTCTGCTCAAAAACATGGATTGTTAGTATTCTTTAGAACTGCCTCACTGAGGCGGTTCTAACAAGTACCAACAGTCTATGTTTTGAGCAGATTTATGAAAAATATCAGGATTTTTTTTTTTGTCTGAAAATTTTCAGTTTTTGGTGGTAAAATTTTCCATATACACTGCAACCTCATTATAACATGGTTCGTTATAACGTGGTTTTGAATATAACACCGTTTCAAGATGGATCCCAAAAATGTATTGATAAATGGTCATTTTTCTATATAATCTGTACATTTTTGTTTGGATATAACACGGTTGTTTAACTAACACGGTTTCTGCTTTGAACCCCAACAATAGTGTTATAAAGAGGTTGGGGTGTATTTGAATAGGTGGGTTTTTGTAATGTAAAGCTTCTTTATGCTGATAGGCC
The DNA here is from genome assembly GCA_963580285.1 of Lucinisca nassula. NCBI lineage: Eukaryota > Metazoa > Mollusca > Bivalvia > Lucinida > Lucinidae > Lucinisca > Lucinisca nassula. The sequence goes on along the minus strand of OY757011.1, from coordinate 87,648,750 downwards.
AGGCTATTCACCTTATTTGCATTATCTGCTGGTTCCTAGTCTGAAGGTTATCAGTGTTGGAAAAACAGGTAACCAGACCCCCCTGACCTTGAAAGGTCAGGGGGGGTCTGGTTACCTGTTTTTCCAATATTGACAATGTGCAAGCTGGCAGCCAGCAAATAATGCAAATATGGTGAATATTGTGAGAGAAAGGATAACGGGGGATGATGTAAATCCTTGCTGCTTTCAAGAGTGCAAATTGCATTTTCTCTAGAAGCTACTCATTTGCACTCTCCTCTCTAGCCATGTTGTGTAGGCTAATTCTGTGCATCTGCCAAGTCTACTCATTGGGTTTTAGAAGTTTCCACTTTCCATTAACCCATATCCTGCTGTTCACCACAACCCCTACCTTTGCAAATAGTGTAGATCCAGATCAGATGGCTTCTGAAGAAGCCATCTGATCAGGATCTACACTGTTTGACATTCAGTTTGTGAATTTGTTGGAATAAATTACATCAAGTAATCTGATTGGTTCAAATCTCAGAGATGGGTTTGGCTAAATTAAATATTCAGCAGGATAAGGGTTAAAAGACACTTAACAAAGCTTCAGATACAGTTGACTCTTGTTATCTCAATCACTGATATCTCAAATTACTGTTTAACTCAAACTAAATTCTGGCCACTGTTGGTTAGGTTTTGCTATATGTCCATTAGATTCCATCTCCCTTTTATCTAAAGCTACTGTCGCCCATCGAGGCTTGAAGAAATAGATGGGCTGCATGATGCTTCCATGCAGAGCTGAAACTGACTGCACACGAGTACTGGTAAACTGCTTAGAGGTGAGTCGGACCATCCATGCTTATAAACCCTATTGGTTTCATTGGGTGACATGGCTTGAGACGTAATTTCGTCTCAGTGTGGGGTAAAAGTCCCACAAAATTGGAAGCAATGTCTCCAAAATGACCTATACAGTATTGATGTGGACGTTTAACCTCAAATTAATTAATCAATCAATCAAACTACTGTTATCTCAAACCTAAATTCCCAGTCTCTTGGGAGTTTGAGATAACAAGAGTTGACTGTATTATCTTGGATGATAGGTGGTCTGAAAACCTCAATTTTCATTTTTGCCTTAGTCAACACCTCAAGCCTTTATTTCAGCCCCCACCCATCGGGGCTTGAAGAAATAGATGGGCTGCATGATGCTCCCATGCAGAGCTGAAACTCTTAGAGGATCTTAGCCTGCCCCGGGAAAGCGGGGCAAATCGGACCGTCCATGCTTATAAACACTAATGGTTTCATTGGGCGACAGGACTTGAGATGTCATTTCATCTCAAATGTCGGGTAAAAGTCCCACAAAATTGGAAGTCAATGTCTCCAAAATACCTATACGGTATTGATGGGGATGTTTAACCTAAAATTAATCTATCAATCAAACTACTGTTATCTCAAACCAAAATCCCAGTCTCTTGGAGTTTGAGATAACAAGAGTTGACTGTATTATCTTGGATGAGAGGTGGTCCAAAAACCTCAATTTTTATTTTTGCCTTAGTCAACACCTCAAGCCTTTATTTCAGCCCCCGCCATCAGGGCTTGAAGAAATAGATGGGCTGCATGATGCTTCCACACAGAGCTGAAACTGATCACACACGAGTACTGGTAAATAAGCCTGCCTAATCAAAGCGGTGTGAGTCGGACCATCCATGCTTATAAACCCTATTGGTTTCATTGGGTGACATGGCTTGAGACGTCATTTGTTTCAATGTCGGGTAAAAGTCCCACAAAATTGGAAGCAATGTCTCCAAAATGACCTATACAGTATTGATGGGGACGTTTAACTTCAAATTAATTAATCAATCATACTACTGTTATCTCAAACCAAAATTCCCAGTCTCTTGGAGTTTGAGATAACAAGAGTTGCCTATATTATTTTGGATGAGAGGTGATCTGAAAACCACAATTTTTATTTTTGCCCTAGTCAGCACCTCAAGCCTTTATTTTGGGGCTTGAAGAAATAGATGGGCTGCATGATGCTCCCAAGCAGAGCTGAAACCGAGCTGATCTAAGCCTGCACAGGGAAAGGGGGGCAAGTCAGACCGTCCATGATTATAAACATTGATGATTTCATTGGGCGACAGGGCTTGAGATGTCATTTCATCTCAATGTCAGGTAAATGTCAAACAAAATTGGAAGCAACATTTCCAAAATGACCTATACAGTGTTTATGGGGATATTAAACTTCAAATTATAGCCCCCGCCCATAGGGGCTTGAAAAAATATATGGGCTGCATGATGCTTCCACCCAGAGCTGAATCCGGCCCGCACACAAGTACTGGTAAACCGCTTAGAGGATCTAAGCCTGTCCAGGAACCGAGGTGCGAGGCAGACCGTCAATGCTAATAAACCCTATTGGTTTCATTGGGCGACAGGGCTTGAGATGTCATTTCATCTCAGTGTCGGGTAAAAGTCCCACAAAATTGGAAGCAAAGTCTCCAAAATGACCTTTACAGTGTTGACGGGGACGTTAAACCTCAAATCAAACAAACAAAAACTTCAAATTAATCAATCAATCATACTACTGTTATCTCAAACCTAAATTCCAGGTCTCTAGGAGTTTGAGATAACAAGAGTTGCCCATATTATTTTGGATGAAAGGTGATCTGAAAACCTCAATTTTTATTTTTGCCTTAGTCAACACCTCAAGCCTTTATTTTATTTTTAAGAAATATGTTGATAACAGTTATCTACTTCAACCAATTGGACCATTGTAGTTTGATCAACACCTGATCCACAAGAAAACTGACAAGACTCCAATATTGTTATTATTAAGATCTCATATCTTTGACCTAATGCAATCGTTCAGGGGCCAGTTGTTTAAAGCATCGTTAGCTTAATGAGCTTGTTAGTGGTCATATTGTTAAGTGTTCTAGCAAGTACAATATCTAAAATTTTGGTGTTTTTGCTGAAAAAATGTGAGCAGCCTTTGCATATGCAAAAGCTGCTCACATTTTTTTCAGCAAAAATATGAGCATATTTGCCATAATAAATGATCAAAGTTTTAACGATACATTAACTAATGACATCGTTAGTTTTGAACAATTGGCCCCTGGTTCACAGAATTAGCAAACAAAATTGATGGAAATAAAACATTTTGATGGTTCTTTTTATAATAAAGAAAGGCCACAAAATAATTACAACTTAGGTATTTAATGGTTGTTCTTGCTTTTTGACAAGATAAGGCAACTTTATAACTTACTTCTAAGCTACTGATGCTTTGAACAACTTGTCCTAAAGCTAGTGATGCTTTGAACAACTTTCCGAAAGCTACTGATGCTTTGAACAACTTGTCCAAAAGCTAGTGATGCTTTGAAAAACTTGTTCAAAAGCTACTGATGCTTTGAACAACTTGTCCGAAAGCTAGTGATGCTTTGAACGACTTGTCCCTGGTCTTCAGGAGGCATCTGATCTAGTTTGACACTGATCATGGTATGAATACAAGCACCAGTACTTGAGACATTTTTAGACACATACTGTGGTTTCATTTTTATTAGCTCACCTGTCATGTAGTGATGAGGTGAGCTTTTGTGATCACATTTTAGCCGTCGTCCCTCGTCCGTGCGTGCGTGCGTCCGTAAACAATTTCAAATAAGTATATCTCTAATACCCCATGGCCAATCTTGATCAAATTTCATGAGAAGCATCATCAGGTAGGGGGAAAGGCTGCATAAGGTTTTTGGGCTGATCAGATTGGAATTCTGGTTGCCATGGAAACAAAAAGGTTCCATAGACTTATAATGGGGGAAAACAACGTCTCCACTTTTTCTCGGCCATTTCTGATCCCATCTTCATCAAACTTGCAGATAACCAGGAGGGGCTTACAGTCTACGTAGAGTTCGAATTTGGGCTGCTCGGGACAAACAAGTTTGGAGTAACCTGCCCTTGAGCATAAATATAAGTGAAAAATGGTGTCTCCAGCTTTTCTCAGCCATTTATGATCTGATCTTTTTGACTCTTTTCATAAAGGAGGACAAGCATAAAATCTCGGACGAGTTTGAATTTGGTTTGAATCTGACCAGCGGTTTTCCAGTTACATCCCCTTGAGCATGAAAAATTTTCCCATAGACTTATAATGGGGAAAACGACGTCATTACTTTTTCTCAGCCATTTCTGACTTGATCTTCATCAAACTTGCAGATAACCAGGAGGGGCTTACAGTCTACGTTGAGTTTGAATTTGGGCTGCACGGGACACAAAGGTTTGGAGTTACCTGCCCTTGAGCATAAATATAAGTGAAAAATGGTGTCTCCAGCTTTTCTCAGCCGTTTATGATCTGATCTTTTTGTCACTTTTCATAAACGAGGACAAGCATAAAATCTCGGAGTTCCAATTTGGTTAGAATCTGACCAGCGGGTTTTCCAGTTACATCCCCTTGAGCGTGAAAAATTTTCCCATAGACTTATAATGGGGAAAACAACATCTCCACTTTTTTTCAGCCATTTCTGATCCGATCTTCATCAAACTTGCAGATAATCAGGAGGGCCTTACAGTCTGCGTCGAGTTCGAATTTGGGCTGCACAGAACAAACAGCTTTGGAGTTACCTGCCCTTGAGCATAAATATAAGTGGAAAATGGTGTCTCCAGCTTTTCTCAGCTGTTTATGATCTGATCTTTTTAGCTTACCTGAGCCGAAGGCTCACAGGTGAGCTTATAGTATAGGTAGGTATCCGGCGTCCATCCAGCGTCCGTCCGTCTGTTATCCACACCTTTGAACTTGAATATCTAAGTGACAAGCTGGCCAATCCCAATCAAATTTTATGTGCAGCATCACTGAGTTGGGGGATTGACTGCATTAGGTTTTGGACCAGTTTTGATCATAACTGTGGTTGCCATGAAAACAAAAATGTTCCATAGACTTATAATGGGGAAAACGACATCTCCACTTTTTTCGGCCATTTCTGATCCGATCTTCATAAAACTTGCAGATAATCAGAAGGGGCTTACAGTCTATGTCGAGTTCGAATTTGGGCTGCACGGGACAAACAGGTTTGGAGTTACCTGCCCTTGAGCATAAAATAAGTGAAAAATGATGTCTCCAGCTTTTCTCAGCCGTTTATAATCTGATCTTTTTGTTACTTTTCATAAACGAGGACAAGCATAAAATCTCGGACGAGTTCTAATTTAGTTTGAATCTGACCAGCGGTTTTCCAGTTTCATCCCCTTGAGTGTGAAAATTTTTCCCCTAGACTTATAATGGGGAAAACGACGTCTCCTCTTTTTCTCAGCCATTTCTGATCCCATCTTCATCAAACTTGCAGATAACCAGGAGGGGCTTACAGTCTACGTCGAGTTTGAATTTGGGCTGCACGGGACAAACAGGTTTGGAGTTACCTGCCCTTGAGCATAAATATATATGTGAAAAATGGAGTCTACAGCTTTTCTCAGCTGTTTATGATCTGATCTTTTCAGCTCTCCTGAGCCCAAGGCTCACAAGGGTAGCTTATAGTATAGTTAGGCATCCGGCATCCGTCCGTCGTCCACACCTTTGAACTTGAATATCTAAGTGACTAGCTGGGCAATCCCAATCAAATTTTATATGCAGCATCATTGGGCTGGGGGATTAACTGCATTAGGTTTTGCACCAGTTTTGATCAGAACTGTGGTTGCCATGGAAACAAAAAGGTTCCATAGACTTATAATGGGGAAAACGAAGTCTCCACTTTTTCTCGGCCATTTCTGATCCGATCTTAATCAAACTTGCAGATAACCAGGAGGGCTTACAGTCTACGTCGAGTTCCAATTTGGGCTGCACGGGACAAACAGGTTTGAAGTTACGTGCCCTTGAGCATAAATATAGGTGAAAAATGGTGTCTCCAGCTTTTCTCAGCCATTTATGATCTGATCTTTTTGTAACTTTACACAAACGAGGACAAAAGTAAAATCTGGGACGAGTTCGAATTTGGTTTGAATCTGACGAGCGGTTTTACATCAGTTACATCCCCTTGAGTGTGAAAAATTTTTCCATTAGACTTATAATGGGGAAAACGATGTCTCCACTTTTTCTCCGCCATTTCTGACCCGATCTTCATCAAACTTGCAGGTAACCAGGAGGGGCTTACAGTCTACGTTGAGTTCAAATTTGGGCTGCATGGGACAAACAGCTTCTGAGTTACATGCCTTGAGCATAAATATAAGTGAAAAATGATGTCTCCAGCTATGTCTATGTTGAGTTTGAATTTGGGCCAAGCAGGTCAAATGACTTCTGAGTTACCTGCCCTTGAGCATAAATATTAGCGAAAAATGGTTTATCCAGCTTTCTGCAACTGTTTTTGATCTGATCTTTTTGTTACTTTTGGTAAAAGAGGATAAGCATAAAATCTCTAATGAGTTCGATTTTGGCTTGAATCTGACCACCGGATTTCAAGTTACATCCCCTTGAGGGTGAAAAATTTTCCCATAGACTCACAATGGGAAAATAATGACTCCAACTTTGCTTGCCTATTTCTAACCTTACCTTCATCAAACTTCTAGATAACCAGAAGGAGCTGACAGTCAATGTTTAGTTCGAATTTGGGCCTCATGAGACAAAAAGCTATCAAATTACCTGCCCTTGAGCATAAATACTAGTAAAAAATAGTGTCTCCACCTTTTCTAAGCTGTTTCTAATCTGATCTTTTTGAAACTTTCAGTAAACAAGAACAAGCATAAAACCTCCGTCCGTCGTCCACACCTTTGAACTTGAATATCTAAGTGACTAGCTGGCCAATCCCAATCAAATTTTATATGCAGCATCACTGGGTTGGGGGATTGACTGCATCAGGTTTTGGACCAGTTTTGATCAGAACTGTGGTTGCCATGGAAACAAAAAGGTTCCATAGACTTATAATGGGGAAAACAACGTCTCCAGTTTTTCTCCACCATTTCTGATCTGATCTTCATCAAACTTGCAGATAACCAGTAGGGACATACAGTCTACATAGAGTTCAAATTTCAGCTACATGAGATAAACAACTTTGGAGTTACCTGCCCTTGTTTATTGATTTGAGGTTTAACATCCCTGTCAACACTGTGTAGGTCATTTTGGAGACATTGCTTCTAGTTTTGTGGGACTTTGGCCCGACATCGAGATGAAATTATATCTTAAGCCCTTTCCACCCAATGAAACCAATAGGGTAATTATGCATGGATGGTCCAATTGGCACCACTTTTCCTGGGTAGGCTTAGAACCTGTACTCATGTGTGGTTGGTTCCAGCTCTGCATAGAAGCACCATGTAGCCCAGTCTATTTCTTCAAGCCCCGATGGGCATTCTTAAAACATCATTAATGATTTTCTGGTACACAGGTGAGCGATATAGGGCCATTGGGCCCTCTTGTTGTAATCATAAGCAAACAAAGCCAGTTTTGCTCATTTATTTTTTTTTGTTGCTTAATAATAAAGCATTGTATGCATACACATTTTGAGTTGTTGAGTGGGTTGGGTTCATATTTGTGCATAAATTTTCAGAATAGATACAGATTTATTGAGAGAAGAATACTAGCAACCCATATCCTGCTGAATAACACCCATTTCTGACCATCAACCAATCAAGTCACTTGATAGATTTACAAAGGGCATGCAAGTGTAGATCCTGATCAGATAACCATCTGATCTGGATCTACGCTGTTTGCAAAGGTAGGGTTGTCATGTTCATCAGGATAATGGTTAACCCTTATCTTGCTGTTCATGACAACCCTGCCTTTGAAACAGTGTAGATCCAGATCAGATGGCTTCTGAAGAAGCCATCTGATCAGGATCTACACTGTTTGCAGTTTGTGAATTTGAAGGAAAATAGTTAGGAATGGGTGTGGCAAATTTAAATTTTCATCAGGATAAGGGTTATTATACTATTTGACTATTTCCATTCCAGTTAGCAAATGTTTGATATGAATAGGCTTCTCTGATAGTCAAACTTTCTCTGATAGTCAAACTTTGATGGCTCAAAATCTTTTGGTAACACAAAAATTTGTTTGAGATTGCGGTAGTTTGTGCCATTCAGGGTAAATTGTAGCTAAATATCAGGAGGCATAAATGTGGATAATTGACCCTTTTTATGGCCCCCGCCATCTGCATGATGCTGGGGGCATATAGTTTTTTGGTTTTCCATACATGCATTCAGTATGTGGATGTGTCTGATCTGGGCCTGCACTGTTTGCCAGGGTACCCCTTTTGGGGTTTCTGGTACCAAATGGGTCAATCCCTGTCAATGCCACTGACCTCTAGGTCAAGGCCGCAGACTTAGAAAGTTTATATTTAATTTTTTTTTAAAAGCTCATATTTCCCAAACCATGTGACAGATTTTGTAACAATTTGGTATGATGATAGATATGTGTCCAAAGCTTTAACCAGCATTACCCCTACCTATATCCATGACCTCAAGGATTTTTTTGCAGGTGAGCCATGCTGTCTGATGACAGCTCTTATTGCAAAATGCTGATTTCTTGGTGTGGATGGTCCCTGAGCGGGGGCATCCGTGTCATATTGACACATTTCTAGTTATATTGGAAACCTGAAAGGGTGTCAGTGTCAAACAGTGCAGGCCAAGATCAGACATTGTGAATGAGTGAGTGTTTCAGTTTTACATCCCACCAACAGCTAAGGTCATACGGAGATGGGGCCTCGGATTAAAGACTCATCCGAAAGTCTGGAGAAGCTTGGAATTGACTCTGCAATCCCTGGTTTATTAGGCGAGTAGCATAACCACTACACCACAGAGGCTTCTTATCAGATATCATACAACACAGTATCTGATGAGGGTCTTCACTGTTTGCAAAGAGTTTGGCAATTCCAAATAAATTTTACAGAAAACACAACCTGACACCCCTAAATTTTGAAATAGACTCCTGCTATGTATAAAGCTGAAGATTCCATTCTGTACAAAATTGGTTAAAGCATATCTTTTCAAGTTTAAGTTTTAACAATTTTAACTAACGATTTTGTTTGCGTTAAGCAACTGGGCCCTGGTGATATGCTTAATAGTGGGGCCGTAAACCCATAAAATGCCATTCACGACAATTGTTGTCTGCTTGTTGTCTACAGGTTAGGTACTTTAAAAAGTCATTTTTGCAAACAGTGTTGACCCAGATCAGACTGTTCCACACTGTTTGCCTGTATGCAAAAATATTTTTAAAAAGTTTGCAAGAAGATTCAGCAGACAACATACCGATAAGCAGATGACATTTTCAGATGTAGCTTTAACTGGCTTCTCACGGGTTAAGACAGGTTTCACTTTAACGCATTTCATGCAGGAAACCTCTAAAGGGGTACCTTGGCAAACAATGCGGCATCTGATCAGGGCCTGCACTATTTGCTAACAGCATTTTCCGTCAAAAATAGAAAAAGACGAAAAAAATAGGCCTGACACCCCTTATATGACAAATGGACTTGTCCCATATATAGCAATGGAAGAGTCCACTAATATACAATGGGTAAGTATGACTGTGCTAGTGGAATAAAAAGTAGTTCAGACTCAGATCAGACTGCTCCTTCAGGACTTGTAGTCCTGAAGGAGCAGTCTGATCTTGGTCTGCACATTTTGCCCAGGGCGTTGCTGTTCAAGTACTCTTGGTGCTGCATGAGATCTAGATTGTAGGTCTTTCTGGACAGTTCAGAATTTTCTGTATAAAAGCAGTCTACCGTTATTTGTCTTTTTATCACAACAGTCCGAAAACACTGTTTTGTTCACTTCTTGTCTAAAGCATATCCGAGGTCTTTCTTAAGCTGAAAGATAAAGAAACGAGTTCACTCTAAAAATTTGAAAATTCAAGGTTTTCTGCAAATTTAGAAACATGGAAGAAATCATTTACACATTTATCTTAAAGACCACTTTTGAACAGCCCCAAAGGTGGTCACTTATTAGGAGACACTGTGTGTAGAAGATGTGTAGAAGACACAAAGAAATAATAACTAAAATCTTCTCAATAAGCTTTTAAAAGCTGATTTAGTCTTAAGTTTAGGTGGTCTTAATAGCAAAATTTTACTGGACGGTATTTAGTCCTTAGCATGCCAATCACAACAATTGTTGTCTGCTTCATCATCTGCTGGTTCCTTTGTCATTGTTGCAAACAGTGTGTACCTAGATCAGACTGCTGCTAGATGAGCAGTCTGATCTGGGTACATTTTGTTTCCCTTCATGCAAAAGTATTCTTAACAGGTTTGCAAAAAGATGCAGATGACATTTTCAGATGCAGTTTTTCTTGGCATCTTAACCCATGGCCTGTATGCAAACATGCTTTTAAAAAGTTTGAAAGAAGATTCAGCAGACAACATACCGATAAGCAGACGACATTTTCAGATGTAGTTTTAATTGGCTTCTCACGGGTTAAGAAAGGTTTCACTTTAACCCATTGCATGCGGTAAACCCCTAAAGGGGTACCTTGGCAAACAGTGCAGGCCCAGATAAGACCCCGCAAAACGTGGCGTCTTATCAGGGCCTGCACTGTTAGCTAACATAATTTTCTGTCAAAAATAGAATAAAATCAAAGAAAGAGACCTGACGCCCCTTATATGACAAATGGACTTGTCCAACATATAGCAATGGAAGAGTCCACTAGTATACAATGGGTTAATGGTTAGTAGAACTCGGTAAAACATCACTTGATACAGTCATTTATGTACATACCAGATTTGCTAAAGTAAGCACACAGTGCACTACGAATTTTCATTCTGAACATAATAATAAAAAAAAACAACAAGCCCATGATAGTCATTCTATTAACTACCCCTAATGCCAACTTTGGACATGTTCCAGGTTGAACCAAACAAGTCTAAAGTCAGAATAAAGAGCATCTATATATATATGAAAACACAATAAGCTCAAAAATATACACATACGAGTCAGAAATGTGTCCCTCTTTATCTCAAAAGCATAACAATTGGTATGTAAAATAGAAGTGAAGGCAATGATCAGGAATCAATACAATTAACCCACACCTCCCATCAGAGACACCAAAGGGAAAGAAACATGAACATTAAATAACTAGACCCTAATGGAAACATCAATAGCGGAAAGCCAAAAGGACAGTTACTTTTCCCAGGGCTTCTCCAGCCTTTCAGATGAGTCTTTATACCTGGGTCCTGTCTCCATATGGCCTTAGCTGTTGGTGAGACTTAAAACTCAAACACTCATTCACTCTCAGTGGATGCATGATAAGGCCCTGAGGGTATAAAACTTTTTACATGCTCCCCTTATTGAGCATGAATTTGTCCAGCTTATTTTAGTTGTTGTTTTCATCTTAGATGTGCATGTATAAGTTGAGCTTGAAATTTGTCCTACTCATAAATTTTTAAATGCCAGTATTGTTTATGAGCAGATCAAATGCTGTATACTGCTAACCTCATCAGATTTATCAGCATTACCATACACATTCCATGCTCTAATGAGTTATGGCTTCAGGACCAGTTTTATAGGTACATGTACCTGTTAAAAAACTGTTTGAGCATCCAATACATGAGCCTAAAGGTAATGAATGCATTATAACTTACATAGTGTTTAAAAGCTCCTGGTCCACCATAGCAGGATGGATCTGTTAACATTCTCATTACTTCATCCTGTAGAGGAGAAAAGAAATAGTGAGAAGCATCCTCAATGTTTCCTTAAAGTGTTAAATTTGCTGCAAAATGTTAGAGAAGTCTCTCTGAACTGGTTGGAACTGTTGTGCTTTGCTAAATCTTGGTTTCAAGTGTGTCATTGTCTGCTAACCTTGCAACAGGAAGGGTAGATGGGTATATGTTTATTTTTTTTTCCATTTCTGTACTTTCATTTGCTATTCCTTCATTTTCTCCTGTCTTTCGCTTTGATCTCCATTACTATCTTTTGTATCTCCTCTATGTGCCAATTATCTAGATAAGGAGGAGTATTAAGGGATAATATTAATCATTTGATGTTAGAAACATGTTGTGGGTACTTGTTAGAATCACCTCCCAGAGGGAGGTGATTCTAACAGGTACCCACAACATGGGTTTTGATGGAGAAGTAAGAAAATTAACTCTTAACCTACTGTATCTCACGACAACTCCTATCTTTGCAAACAGTGTAGAGGATCTACACTGTTTGTCATTAAGTTTTCAAATTCAAATGAATTGAATATATCAAGTAATTTGATTGGTTGAAAGTCAGAAATGATTGTGACAAAATTAATTATTGGCAGATGACACTAAAGTCAAACACAACAGCTTCCCCACCCATTGGAGCTTGGAGAAATAGAGTGGGCTGCATGGTCCTTCCACACGGAACTCAAACCGACTGAACTTGTGAGTACTTGTAATCACTTAGAAGGTCTAAGCCTGCCAAGGAAAAGTGGTGAGAGTCAGACCATCCCTTAAACTCTATAGTGGTTTCTTTTGGTGGGTAGGGCTTGAGATGTAATTTCAAAAAGTCCCACAAAATTGGAAGCAACATCTCCAAAGTGATCTAAATAGTGTTGATGGTGATTTAAAACCTCAACACAAACAAGCTAATCAAACGCAACAACGACACAGACAAATCAAATGCGACATTACCACATGCATGTGCACGGGTGCAGACAACCTGAACATCATTCGGGAAATCACAGCTTTTTGCAAAGAGGTTTCAATCAGGCCCTTGTGTGTACATACATCTGTTTGTACAAGCATACGTAAAGCTGTCCATCACACTTTATAGTACTCATGTCTATGCAGCTTCTCTTACAGTTACATGCCCTTGATTAAACAAAAAGATGCCAATCACAACAATTGTTGTCTGCTTTGTTGTCTGCCAGTTACTAAAAGTCATGTTTGCAAACAGTGTGAACCCAGATCAGACAAAGAGCAGTCTGATCTGGGTCCACACTGGTTGCCTGTTTGCAAAAATATTTTTAAAAATTGTGCAAAAAGATTCAGCAGACGACATAAGCAGATGACATTTTCAGGTGTAGTTTTTCTCAGCATCTTAAGCGTTAACTTTGAAATTTTGGCAGCAGGTTCATTCATTCCCTTAAGGGAATGTCTAGGTTTACATCAAAAGTGGGAGTAGATATCTATTTATATGTAACTCATTAATAGAATTCCTTTAACAGGGATGACCATACTATTGAATTTTACTTTACAGAAATGTGCTAGAGTACACAAATTCCCATGAAATTACAATATAACAAAAACATATTCATTGACAGCCATATAACAAATAGTTTTGACACTTTATTCTTATAGTTATTGACTAATAGTTAACCCTTAAAACACCGAGAAAATCTACATCTGAAAACGTTGTCTGCTTATATCGTCTGCTGAATCTTCTTGCAAACTTTTTAAAAATATTTTTGCATACAGGCAAACAGTGTGATCCCAGATCAGACTGCTCCCAGAGGAGCAGTCTGATCTGGGTTCACACAGTTTGCAAAAATGGGTTTTAAAGTAACTGGCAGACGACAAAGCAGATGACAATTGTTGTGATTGGCATTTTAATGGTTTAACTGTCAGGAGGAGTGTTTCCTACCATTAGTATTCAAACTTTACTCTGCTTTTTGGGTCGATTCCTGTGCAATGGACACAGAGTTACAAAGCACAGAAGCTCCTCAGTGCTGCTGTCCATGTGACTGTCACCAAGTTGTAGGAAATCCAGTTAATGGTTGCTTATAGATAATAGCCACACTAGTCTGTGAGGTCAGTCTCGCATAAGGAAGCTCAGACCCATTAGGGATCAAACTTGCCTCTGGTAAGCATGATCAATGAGTGCAAATTCTTTTGCCAGAAACTACCAACTGCTTAAATCAGCAGAAAGGAGAGAATGACTAGAAAATATGTATGTAAATACATACAGTCAACCCTCTTTATACGGACATTTGATTTAGCTACAATATTGGAAGCAACGTCTCCAAAATGACCTAAATAGTGTTGACGGGGATGTTAAACCTCAAATCAAACAAACCAAATCCACTGATTCAAGTCGGGCAGTTGTCGGTTTCTGGCGAAAGAATGTGCACTGTACTGGTTAACTGCTTACATATAAGCCTGCCCACAAAAGGTGTGTATAGGTAAACTGACCGGCTCGAATATGGCCTAAATAGTGTTGAGTGGGCATTTAAACTTCAATACAAACAAACAAACAAAGCATACAGGCAAACAGTGTTTGCAAAAAATACTTTTAAGGTCACCAGCAGACGGCAAAGCAGACGACAATTATCGTGATTGGCATTTTATGGATTAACGGAGATATTGAAGAATGCTCAATAAACAAATGTTGTGGATATTTGCATTCAATAAACAAAATAATGTTGTGGATATTTGTTAGAATTCCTTTGGCGAAGCCATGCTAACGGATATACGCAAGACAGAAATGTTTTTCCACTTTATACACAACAGGCATCTATTTTGAAAAGAAGGGTTGCCAGGTTCAGCTCTTTAATGAATTTTTTTAAGAAGTAGATGAACTTTCTGCAACCAGTGAAGGCCCAGATCAGATGCCACATTCTGTAGCATCTGATCTTGGCCTGCACTGTTTGCCAGTGACCTGTTTTTGGGTTGCTGGTATAAAAAGGTTACGGTAATTCTTCTAAAATTTCGAACAAAATTAAATAATTATTTTTTCAGCTGTTCAAATTTTTAGAAATTCTAGCTGTCGAAAGTTTCACTGTTTGAAATTTTAAAGTTCCGACCTATCTAGCCAATGTGGTTATATTCTTCGCTTGCAATACAACCTGGTCATAAATTAATTGCCATGAAAATGTCAACACCTTTGAAATAACCACTTTTAGCTCACCTGTCACGTAGTGACGAGGTGAGCTTTTGGGATCACTTTTCGTCTGTCGTGTGTGCGTCCGTCCGTGCGTGCGTAAACTTTTTCTTCAAGCGACATCTCCTCCTAAACCACTGATCGAATTTTGACCAAACTTCACAAAAATGATCCTTACGTGGTCCATTTTCAAAGTTGTTCAAATGGTTCCAGTCTGTTGCACATCTAGGTCACAGGTACCAAAAATAGATTTTTTTTCACCGAAAACTTAAAAAATCTTCTTCTCTGAAACCACAAGGCCCAGATCTTTGATATTTGGTATGAAGCTTCATCTTGTGGAACCCTACCAAGATTGTTCAAGTTATAGTGCTGGGGCCAAAAATGCCCCTGCCCCGGGGCCCTTTGGTTTTACATAGGATTATAAAAGGGAAAACCTTTAAAAATCTTCTTCTCTGAAATTGCAAGGCCTAGGTCTTTGATATTTGGTATGAAGCTTCATCTAGTGGACCCCTACCATGATTGTTCAAATTATAGACCTGGGGCCAAACATGCCCCTGCCCCGGGGCCCTTTGGTTTTACATGTGCTTATATAGGGAAAATCTTTAGAAATCTTCTTCTCTGAAACCGCAAGGCCCAGGTCTTTGATATTTGGTATGAAGCTTCATCTAGTGGACCCCTACCAAGATTGTTCAAATTATAGTGCTGGGGCCAAAAATGCCCCCGCTCAGGGACCCTTTGGTTTTACATAGACTTATAAAGGGAAATCTTTAAAAATCATCTTCTCTGAAACCCCAAGGCCTAGGTCTCTGATATTTGGTGTGAAGCTACATCTAGTGAACCTTACCCAAGATTGTTCAAATTTTAGCCCTGAGACCAAATATGCCCCCGCCTCGGGCCCTTTGGTTTTACATAGACTGATACAGGGAAAATCTTTAAAAATCTTCTTCTCTGAAACCGCAAGGCCCAGGTCTTTGAAATTTGGTATAACGCTTCATCTAGTGGACCCCTACCAAGATTGTTCAGACTATAGTGCTGGGGCCAAAAATGCCCCAGCCCCGGGGCCCTTTGGTTTTACATAGGATTATATAGAGGTCTCTGATATTTGCTGTGAAGCTACATCTAGTGGACCTTTACCAAGATTGTTCAAATTATAGCCCTGAGACCAAATATGCCCCCACCTCGGGCCCTTTGGTTTTACATAGACTTATATAGGGAAAATCTTTAAAAATCTTCTTCTGTAAAACCACAAGGCATAGGTCTTTGATATTTGGTGTGAAATTTCATCTAGTCGACCTCTATCAAGGTTGTTCAAATTAAAGCCCTGGGGCCACAAATGCCCCCGCCCCGAGACCCTTTGGTTTTACACAGACTTATATAGGGAAATCTTTAAAAATCTTCTTCTCTGAAACTGCAAGGCCCATGTCTTGGATATTTGGTATGAAGCTTCATCTAGTGGACCTCTACCAAGGTTGTTCAAATTATAGCCCTCGGGCCACAAACGCCCCCGCCTGGGGGGCCCTTTGGTTTTACATAGACTTAAACCCCTGTCACACCAGGGCTGCGTTCTCACGGCGTCCAAGAAAAATGCAGAACGCCGAGATGCGCGCAGTACGATCGCAAACATCGCCATAGCAACGCAGTGGCATCGCCAGTAGACGCGTTGGGATCGCATAGAACGCCAAGCGACGGCGCGCATTTTGAGCATGCTCAAAACAAACGCCGTCGCTCAGCGTTCTGATCAGAGCGCAGTGAGGTCGCCGTAAGGTTGCCATAGCAGCGCAGTAAGGTCTCCTACAACGCTACAGGAGCTCGGCAGGGGCGCACAGAGGTCTCCTACAACGCCATATAAGCTCCGCTTGTATAATTGATTAACTGATTGATTAATTTGATATTTAACGTCCCAGTCAACACTGTATAGGTCATTTTGGAGACGTTGCTTCCAATTTTGTGGGACTTTTACCCAACTTTGAGATGAAATGACATCTCAAGCCCTGTCGCCCAATGATACCAATAGAGTTTACACGTATAAGCATGTTTACGCCAATAGAGTTTACACGTATCTCGCACCGCTTTGCCCGGGCAGGCTTAGATCCTCTAAGCGGTTTACCAGTACTCGTGTGAGGTCGGTTTCAGCTCTGCGTGGAAGCATCATGCAGCCCATCTATTTCCTCCAGTCCCGATGTGAGGGGGCCGCCCGCTTGTATAAACAGTGGCTATAGTAGAGTTTGATTGTGTTCTGTCCCGAAAAACCTACTTCTGAGGTGACTCATTCCGGGTAAGGTAATGGCGGTGGACTTGCTCCTGTTTGCGGTGATTGCGACGGACTTGCTTCCGACGGCACAGGAGTACTGGTAAACCGCTTAGGGGATATGAGCTTGCCCAGGCAAAGGGGCGCGAGTCGGACCATCCGTGCTTATTAACCCTATTGGTTTCATTGGGTGACAGAGATTGAGATGTCATTTCATCTCAATGTCGGGTAAAAGTCCCACAAAATTAGAAGCAACGTCTCCAAAATGACCCACAATGTGTTGATGGGACGTTAAACCTCAAATCAAGCAAAACTGTTCGACTGATGAAGATGTCTGTTTACACTTTGAGAACGTCTTCAACATGTGAGCGCCGTAAAAGCGCAGTGCACGCATTGAGGGCGCCGTAAAAGCGCAGTGCACGCATTGTGAGCGCCGTAAAAGCGCAGAGGCAGCGCCGTGAGAGCGCATACAATCACCATCAAGAACGCCACAGGATCGCGATTGATCGCCATGTAAGCTCTGTAGCAACGTCTTGGTCGATGTAGGGACGCCATGACAGGTCCATGTTCACAAAAATATCCCATATTTCTTGCGATCTCGCGGCGTTCTGAAAAATTAAACAACGCCGTCCCATCGCAGTGAAAACGCGGCATAGTGTGACAGGGGCTTTATATAGAGATAATCTTTGAAAATCTTCTTCTCTGAAACAGCAAGGCCCAGGTCTTTGATATTTGGCGAAGCTTCATCTAGTGGGCCTCTATCAATAGTGTCTAAATTATAGCCCTGAGGCCAAAAATGTCCCCACTCCGGGGCCATTTGGTTTTACGTAGGCTTATGTAGGGATTATCTTTAAAAAAATCTTCTTCTCTGAAACCACAAGGCCCAGGTCTTTGATATTTAGTGTATAGCTTCATCTAGTGGACCTTTGCCAAGATTGTTCAATTATAGCCTTTGTTGATTTGGTATGAAGCTTCACCTTTTTTAGACCTCCCTTAACATTATGCAAATTATAGCCTTGGGGTGAATAATAGCACACCCTGGGGCCAACTTGTTACTCTGTGGATCAGGTGAGTGATCCAGGGCCATCATGGCCCTCTTGTTAATGTGAATAATTTGTTGCTAATATATTTAATGACCATTAAAAATGAAAAATCTTATTCATCATCTTTTTATGACCATGAAAATAAAGTTAACTAGAGCAGCAGTCGATGGTATACCATCGCAAATACCCGCTTTTCCTATGAACAAGTCTTTTCTTAGAAATTTGACCTTTGACCTCACCCCATGACCCCAGGGGGCAAGATAAAAAATTCGACACCTTCATGCACATCTGCAGTCCCCAAGCAATGTATGTACCAAGTTTGGTCACTGTAGGTAAAGAAATAAAAAAGTAGTTGCATTCACAAGAAACATGACAGACGGAAGGACGGACAGATGTCCGACCTTTGACCTCACCCCATGACCCCAGGGGGTCAGATGAAAATTTCGACACCTTCATGCACATCTGCAGTCCCCAAGCAATGTATGTACCAAGTTTGGTCACTGTAGGTAAAGAAATAAAAAAGTAGTTGCATTCACAAGAAACGTGATAGACGGAAGGACGGACGGACACCCGTGACGAAAATAATATACCCGTTTTTTTCTTAAAAAGCGGGTATAATGACCAGTGATAGACACAGAAAGTTTTAATAGCCATCATTTTCTGTTATGGCCATTAAAGCTGTGAAAACCTGGGCATTAAAACATCACAAAACAAAAAATAATGGGTCATTACTTTTTTAATGGTCATTAAATTTTAGATGGCAATAAAATTAATTGCAATAAAAAGCTTTGAGTTGCATTTTAATGACCATTTCCACTAAATTAATTGCCATTTATAAGGACATTAATGGCTTTAGCTGGAATCCATTATTTTCTGCAAATGAAAAATAATGGATGAGTTTAACAGGAATTTAATTATTAATGAGATTTTAACAGGATTCAAACATATTTTAATGGTTTTTATGTGCAGTAGTGGTAGTTCCTTTAGAAAATACAGTGTTCGTAACTTTCTCCTGGCTGATGACCTTTTTTCGAATTGATAGACTGAATTGACCTTGACACTTACACAGTATCACCCTGGTGATTATAGCTAAAACATTAATGTTCTAAACTGACAAACATTTTGGCTTGTCTTTTACTGGTTGTCAACCATTGCTGATTTGATAGACTATATTGACACTGATACAATATCACCATGGTGATAAGAATACAAACTTAATATTTTTATGCATGGTTTTGAACTGACAAACATCTTGACGTTTTTTAGATTGACAACTTTTGCTGAATTGATTGACAGTACTGACCTTGACCCTGATACTTAAACACCATAGTGATAAGAATACTAACCTCTATTAATTTAAATATTAATGTTTTGATATCTTGTCTGAACTGGCAAACATCTTGGCTTCTTTTCCCTGGTTGCCAACCATTGCTGAAGTGGTAGTTTTGTGCTTGGCATTGGTCAAATAATACTGCTATGATGACCGAAATAATCAACCATCTGGCACAACTTGTTTGCTTCATGTTTCTGTTGTCTGTAAGAATAAACAAAGCACTTACAATACTGTGGGATTGATTTCTTTGAGTAATTACGAAAACACACATGCCTGTACAAATCCATTAAAATTTTACTGACGAAAAATGAAAATTTTAAGATAAAAATATTTATATTTTTCTAATTTCTGCTCAAAATATAGATTGTGGGTACATGGTCCTAACAAGTATCCACAATCTATATTTTAGAGCAGAAATTAGTAAAACATGGTTTAACCCAGTAAAGCCCAATTTTACTATATTAAAGTGGGGTTCAAGGGGGTGAGAATTATATAGGGGTGTTTTTGGTTAAATAATACTGCTATGGTGACCGAAATAATCAACCATCTGGCACAACTTGTTTGCTTCATGTTTCTGTTGTCTGTAAAGAGAATCAAAGCACTGAAAATACTGGTCGATTGATTTTCTATGAGTCATTACGAAAACACACACGCCTGTTCAAATGCATTAAAATTTTACTGCCAAAAAGGAAAATTTCAAGATGAAAATTGTGATAGTTTTCTTATTTTTGCTCTACATATAGATTGTGTGTACATGTAAGAATCGCCTCATCTAGACGGTTCTAAGAAGTATCCACAATCTATATTTTAGAGCAGAAATAAGTAAAACATGGTTTAACCCATTAAACCCCAATTTTACTATATAAAACTGGGGTTCAAGGGGGTGAGAATTATATAGGCCTGTTTTTGGTCAAATAATACTGCTATGGTGACCAAAATAATCAGCCATCTGGCACAACTTGTTTGCTTCATGTTTCTGTTGTCTGTAAGGAGAATCAAAGCACTGAAAATACTGGTCGGTTGATTATCTCTGGAGTCATTACGAAAACATGCCTATACAAATGCATTCAAATTTTACTGCCAAAAAACGAAAATTTTAAGATGAAAAATTGTGATAGTTTTCTAATTTTTGCTCAAAATATAGATTGTGGGTACATGTTAGAACCGCCTCATCGAGTAACCACAATCTATATTTTAGAGCAGAAATAAGAAAAACATGGTTTACCCTGTGAACTCCAGTTTTACTATATAAAAGTGGGGTTCAAGGGGGTTAAAATTATATAGGCGTGTGTTTGTGATAGTAGGCCGTTTCGTTTAACCCTTTATTTTCTGTATATTTGCAGTGTGGATGCTGATCAGATGCAGCAAAATGCTGCGTCTGATCAGTATCTACACTGTTTACCAAACCCTATAGATAACCCTCTTATGCAACACTCCGACCTCACAGTGGGAAGAATATTGCGGCCAGTTTCTATAAATAACTGTTACCTGGATTGCTTGGATAATGCTAAAACCATTACTGCCTCTAAGCTCCTCCCACTAGCTAATATACATGTGTCAGTCTTGTTAGCATCTCATAATGTATGCATGATATTCTGTTGTATGTTCAGTAGTTCTTGTAGACAAATAAAGTTAAGAAACCAGCTTGGTTCTTATCAAACAATGTGTTACAAACACAAAACATGGTGTTAGAAGTCGGATATTTTTTGTTCCAAAGGGAAACAAAATAACATTCCAAAGGGAATATATTAAAATAAATTCAAAGGAATTTATGACATTTCATGAAAAATTAGAAGCAGTCAATGAAACTCAAAAACATTAAAAATGGCATCAAAATTTACCCCGCCGAATGAATTTGACTTTAGCCAGCCCAACATGTGGGAAGACTGGAAGAATAGATTTTTAAGGTTTAGACTTGCGACAAAGCTGAATAAAGAAAATGGTGAAATCCAGGATTCTAGTTTAATTGGTTTAAACATATTTATTTCATTAGTACAAATACAGTAAATTCAATATACAATTTTGTGAACAATAGAAAGGATAAGAACGAAAGCATATGCTTATAGAGTTCCGCTCCTCTAGTTTAATTAATGCCATGGGAATGGATGCAGAAAATATAATGAAATCTTTCTGACTAACAGCCGGGGAGTCAAAAAACTTTGATGGAGTACATGTAGTAAAAAAGTTTGATGAACATTTCATACCCCAAAAAAATGTAATACATGAAAGAGCAAAGTTTAATCAAAGAAAACAACAAAGTGGCGAAAGTGCAGAACAGTTCATAAGAAGCCTTTATGAAATATCAGAAAATTGTGACTTTGGGACCGCCAAAAATGACCAAATTAGGGATGCCATTGTAATCAGAATTCTTGACAAAGAACTGTCAGAGAAAATGGAGCTGAAAGATGACTTAACACTGGAAAGGGCCTCAACAATGGCTTGACACTCTGAACTCGTTAAATCACAAGTTCTCAACCAAACACAAACAACGACAGTCAACGAAGTCAGGGGAACTAAAGCATGTCCGAAACAACCGACGCCAGGACCAACACCTCGGTCACTATCCCAGGGTGGGCTGAGACCAACCCAGAAATCAACAGTGAAGCAACTGAGGCATCTACCCCCAGTGTACAAGATGCAATAGACGTCACGGGAACCAGAGACAATGCACGGCTATGGGACAGGCATGCAAAAAGTGTAATAAACACAATCATTTTGAAGTGTGTTGTAAAACTAAGCAGGTACACGAAATTGCGCAAAATGTTGGAAGCATTCAATACAATTAAATTATTTAACCCTTTTTGTACCAAATTGAATCTTACACCTTATATATAGCAAGATTCCATTTCAAAATTTAGGGGTGTCAGGTTGTGTTTTCTTGAAAATTTATTTGGAAAATGACTAAACTTTTAGCAAACAGTGGAGGCCCTGATCAGACGCCGCGTTCTGCGGCGTGTGATTTGGGCCTGCACGGTTTGCCAGGGTACCCGTTTTGGAGTTTCTGGTACTAAATGGGTTAAATGACAGTGCTTATTTCTTGGAGTCATGTGAAATTGATTGTGATCAGTCAGAAAATATACCATGGATGGTTAACCTTGAACATTGCTTTTAAAATTGATAGTGGTGCAGATATATCAATCATTTCAGAATCATGCGATAAAACGTTGAAGCAGCGTCCGGCATTGCAAAAAGCCTTGTCAATTCAGAAAAGCCCCGGGGGTAATGTAAATTGTCTTGGGTATTTTATTGCAGATACATACAGAAATCGGCAGAAATTCATGTTTAGAATATATGTAGTAGCTGGCAAAGACAAGGCTAATTTACTCAGCCAAGGAGCATCCTCTGCATTAAAGTTTGTAAAGCAATTTGATGAAATCCCGAAAGTTGTGTTCGGTGGAACAGGACTCATAAATTGTGAGTCGGTCAAAATAGAGCTTGACTCCGATGCTCAGCCTTATGGCGTCAGTACAGCTAGGCGTATACCTTTCCCTCTTTTGCCAAAAGTAAAGGAAGAGCTTTAAAACATGGTTCGCGATGGAATTTTGACTGAAATTTCGGAGCCGACGGACTGGTTTTCAACGATGGTACCGGTTTTAAAACCTAACGGCAAAGTACACATTTGCGTTGATAAAAATGAGTTGAATGAGTCGATCGATGAACGACATTATTGTTTATGGCCGAGACATGGCAGAGCATAATGCATTGTTGACCGCTGTACTTCAAAGAACAAGAGGCTCAATGAGCCTAAACCGCTCACCTGAGGAACGTAAGTTTTAACAATTCACAGACTTGACTACTAAATCTGCTAATAGAATCCAGCCCATTGACCCTTACAGGATATAAGTCATGATTATTGCATTGCATTCCAAGTTTGAGACTTCTAGCTTCTATAGTTCCTGAGAAATCTTTGACGAAAATTTAACATTGGTCAAAATGGAGAGAAAGAAGAATGAAAGAACAGATTAACAAATAAGCTGAGAAAGCCCAATGTCTCTTACACAAAATAAGTCATCATTATTCTATTGAATACCAAATTTGATGCTTCTAGCTTTTATAGTTCCTGAGAAATCTTTGATTAAAAATTTAACATTGGTCTATTATCTCTATATGGAGAGAAAGAAGAATGAAGGAACAAATGAACCAGACTAGCTCCAAAACCTAATGCAGCCTTTCCCCTTGCCCAATGGTGCTACACATAAAATTTAAACAAGATTGGTCGACTGCCTTCTGAGATATGCTTCATTGAAAGTGTGGACGACGGATGGACGGACGACAGACAACGGACTCCGGAGCCTTGGTATACTATCGGCTCACTGGAGCCTTTGGCTCAGGTGAGCTAAAAATTCAAGTCGCTATTTCTGTCACAACATTTTTCCTACGTTAAGTCTATGGGCAATTTTTTTTGTCTCTCAAGGTCACGTAACTCCGAGGTCAATATTCCGATTTGGCCCAAAATTGAACTTAACCGAGATTTTATGCCTGTCCTCGTTACCTGCAAGTTTGAAGCTGATATGAATAAAAATAAAGTTGCTATCGTGGTCACAACGTATTTTTTTATGCTCAAGGGCAGGTAACTCCAAGGCAAATATTCCGATTCGGCCCAAAATCGAACTTAACCGAGATTTTATGTCTGTCCTCGTTACCTGCAAGTTTGAAGCTGATCTGAAAAAAATTCATGTCGCTATCGTAGTCGCAACATTTTCCCTAATTAAGTCTATGGGCAAATTTTTTGTCGCTCAAGGTCACGTAACTCCGAGGTCAATATTCCGATTGGCCCAAAATTGAACTTAACCGAGATTTTATGCCTGTCCTCGTTACCTGCAAGTTTGAAGCTGATATGAATAAAAATAAAGTTGCTATCGTGGTCACAACGTATTTTTTTATGCTCAAGGGCAGGTAACTCCAAGGCAAATAATCCGATTCGGCCCAAAATCTAACTTAACCGAGATTTTATGTCTGTCCTCGTTACCTGCAAGTTTGAAGCTGATCTGAAAAAAATTCAAGTCGCTATCGTAGTCACAACATTTTCCCTATGTTAAGTCTATGGGCAAATTTTTTGTCGCTCAAGGTCACGTAACTCCGAGGTCAATATTCCGATTTGGCCCAAAATCAAACTTAACCGGGATTTTATGCCTGTCCTTGTTACCTGCAAGTTTGAAGCTGATCTGAATAAAAATAAAGTTGCTATCGTGGTCACAACGTATTTTTTCATGCTCAACGGCAGGTAACTCCAAGGCAAATAATCCGATTCGGCCCAAAATCGAACTTAACCGTGATTTTATGTCTGTCCTCGTTACCTGCAAGTTTGAAGCAGATCTGAAAAAAATTCAAGTCGCTATCGTAGTCACAACATTTTCCCTATGTTAAGTCTATGGGCAAATTTTTTGTCGCTCAAGGTCACGAAACTCCGAGGTCAATATTCCGATTCTGCCCAAAATCGAACTTAACCGAGATTTTATGCCTGTCCTTATTATCTGCAAGAATGAAGTCGATCAGAAAAAAATTGACGGAGCTAGAGTGATGACAAGCTTTTTCCTATGTTAAGTCTATGGGAGCTATATGTTGCCATGGTAACCAGAGTTCCACTCAGATCTGCATGAAAACCTTATGCAGTCTTTCCACTTGCCCAATAATGTTACACATGAAATTTGATCAAAGTCGGCCAAGTAGTCTTCAAGATATACATTTTTGAAATTCACATTAACCCTTATGCAAAAATGCACAAGGGCAGGTAACTCCTAAGTGTATGATCCGATTCTGCCAACTATCGAACTTGACCGAGATTTCATGGCTGTGCTGGTTATCTGTAAGAATGAAGCCAATCCGAACAAAATTGAAGCAGCTACAGTGATGACAACATTTTCCCCATGTTAAGTCGATAGGCAATTTTTCGGGCGCTCAAGGGGACGTAACTCTTGAGTGAATTATCTGATTCGGCCCAAAATCGAACTTGACCGAGATTTTATGCCTGTACTGGTTATCTGCAAGAATGAAGTCGATCAGAAAAAAATTGACGGAGCTAGAGTGATGACAAGCTTTTTCCTATGTGAAGTCTATGGGAGCTAGATGTTGCCATGGCAACCAGAGTTCCACTCAGATTTGCCTGAAAACCTAATGAAGCCTTTCCACTCGCCCAATAATGCGACACATGAAATTTGATCAAAGTTGGCCAAGTAGTCTTTAAGATATACATTTTTGAAATTCCCATTAACCCTAATGCAAAAACACACAAGGGCAGGTAACTCCTAAGTGAATGATCCTATTCTGCCAGTTATCGAACTTGACCGAGATTTCATGGCTGTGCTGGTTATCTGCAAGAATAAAGCCAATCTGAAAATAATTGAAGCAGCTACGGTGATGACAACATTCTCCCCATGTTAAGTCAATAGGCAATTTTTTCAACGCTCAAGGGCACGTAACTCCTGAGTGAATAATCCGATTCAGCCCAAAATCGAACTTGAACGAGATTTCATGCCTGTCCTCGTTATCTGCAAGAATGAAGTCGATCAGAAAAAAATTGACGGAGCTAGAGTGATGACAAGCTTTTTCCTAACGCTCAAGGGCACGTAACTCCTGAGTGAATAATCCGATTCAGCCCAAAATCGAACTTGAACGAGATTTCATGCCTGTCCTCGTTATCTGCAAGAATGAAGTCGATCAGAAAAAAATTGACGGAGCTAGAGTGATGACAAGCTTTTTCCTAACGCTCAAGGGCACGTAACTCCTCAGTGAATAATCCGATTCAGCCCAGAATCGAACTTGATCGAGATTTCATGCCTGTCCTCGTTATCTGCAAGAATGAAGACAATCAGAAAAAAATTGACGGAGCTAGAGTGATGACAAACTTTTTCCTATGTTAAGTCTATGGGAGCTATTTGTTGCCATGGCAACCAGAGTTCCAATCCGATCTGCCCGAAAACAGTATGCAGCCTTTCCCCCTACCTGATAATGCTTCACATGAAATTTGATCAAGATTGGCCCACTGGTTCCGGAGATATACTTCTTTGAAAGTGTGGACGACGACGGACGACGACGGACGACGGCTCGTGGTATACTAATACCTCACATGAGCCTTCGGCTCAGGTGAGCTAATAAATGAAGCAGGTCTGAAACTTAACAAAGACAAGTGTCTGTTCAGATAAACCCATTTAGAATACTTTGGCCATATTATTAATTAATTGGGTATCTCAACGAACCCAAAGAAGGTAGAAGCAATCAGAAATCTAGACCCCCCTCAAGACAAAACAGAACTCAAAAGGGTTCTTGGCATGATAAAATACTTGGGAAGGTATGTAGAAAATTTTTCTACAATAATTAGCCCAATATCTGACCTGCTTAAAGACGACACAGCCTTTTATAGGGGCCCTGATCACAATAATGCTTTTGAAAAAGTCAAATCTTTGCTCACAGAATTAAAGCCCCTACATTGGCGTTTTATAAACAAAATAGCCCCATTGTAGTTAGTGCAGACAGTTCTCGTGTCGGACTTGAAGCAGCAGTTTACATGCAGGAAGGCAAAGAGCTTAAGCCAATCACTTTCGCATCGCTCACGTTGACGGAATCAGAGAAAAAATGGGCACAAATCGAGCTGGAATGCCTTAGCCTGGTCTATGCATGCGAAAAATTCTCTAGGTATTTAATTGGCCTTGAATCATTCAAGTTAATCATAAGCCTCTTATCCCCTTAATCAATAAAACAGACATTGACAGCTAGGGCACCAATCAGATGCCAGAGGCTGCTTTTACGGTTGCGCATATTTAATTGCATAGCAGAGTTTTCAAAAGGTACTTCAAAAGACATGACAGTATCTGATTGTTTATCCAGATCACCGTTAAAGCAAATTGACAGTAAAATTGAAAATGACATGAATATGTATGTTGATTCAGTAACTGCTTATATGCCAATTAGTGACACGCACTTGAAAATGATCTACGATGCTATGCTAAATGATTCAGAAGTTCAGCAGGTCATCTCGCTCACGAGAAAAGGATGGCCAGAAACTGGAAAAAAATCTGTCAGTATTTCAGCACTCGAAATGAACTTTCTGTTGTTGATGGTCTATTAATGTACAGAAAGAGACTCGTTATTCCAGTAAGTCAGCGCATGGAAGTGTTATACAAACTGCATATGTTGCACCAGGGGCTCACAAAATGCAAAGACTTTGCAGCACAGTTCGTGTGGTGGCCGACAATCAATAAAGACTTAACTAAAAAGGTGCAAAATTGTACAAGGATTCGTACAGTGCACTAAGGACCTATCTTTGTTCACCGACCGTAGCTACCAGCTATAGTCCTTCGGAACTAATGATAGTTAGACAAATCCGGATTCATGTACCGTGTGCTATAGAAAAACTTAGACCTAAGTGGCCAAGTCACGTACTTGTGAAAATACATCATGACAAATTGAAGGGAAATCAAACATTCTTCTTCAATAGGGGACACGCAGTCCATTCACTCCCAAATTTGACTGCCGGAGACAAAGTACGGATTGAACTTGACAGTGAGTAAAGGTGGCAAAATGAAGGGACAGTAGTTGATGGTGACATTGAAAATAGAACATATACGGCAAAAACGAATGACGCAACCTACAGGCGAAACCGTGTTCATCTTCAGAAAATTCCCTCGCAGGATGATCAGGGAAACATGGGAGAAAATAAGGGAAGCATGGGATAAAATAACGACACGGGAAGTTCCCAGGAACTTGATACAGGACAGCATCGAAATCAAACATGATGTGAGAGACAGATTAAACCCCCCCAGAGATATGCTGAGTGGTACTAATGTACATTATCTCTTGGGAACTAGGTGTTAAAATTATACACTGGAACAAACTGAATTACTAGAACACATGAAAGACTTGGATTTCAGTCACGATTTGATTTAATCTAACAAAACTTATAAATATAGACAATTAATGTCTTGATGTTTGACTAGAATTTTTAAGCCAAATAGGATTTACAACCTTTCCGTGTTCACGCATGACTTTGAAATAGTAAAACTGTCAGAGAACTTTATCTATGTTACATTGATGAAAGTCATAAGTTTTCAATAAGGGGAAGATGTTTGGATAATGCTAAAACCAATACTGCCTCTAAGCTCTTCCCACTACCTAATATACATGTGTCAGTCTTGTTAGCATCTCATAATGTACATGTATGCATGATATTCTGTTGAAGTTCAGTTGTTCTTGTAGACAAATAAAGTTAAGGAACCAGCTTGGTTCTTATCTAATAATGTGTTACAAACACAAAACATGTTTTTCCTACAAACAAGTGATAGTCACATGGGCATCAACATGAAAAGCTACTGTACTTAGTAACATTGATTTCATTGACAAACAGTCAATCAAAAAGTATTCACCTTATTTGCATTATCTGCTGGTTCCTAGTCCGAAGGTTATCAGTGTTGGAAAAACAGGTAACCAGACCCCCCTGACCTTGAAAGGTCAGGGGGGTCTGGTTACCTGTTTTTCCAATATTGACAATGTACAAGCTGGGAGCCAGCAAATAATGCAAATATAGTGAATGGGTGACTGGAATAGAACATTGATCCTGAATATGAAACAGTTCTATAAATAGATTAGATCCCAGTCACACTGCTCCTTGAGGAGCAGTGTGCTGTTTGTTACCTGAATAGCAGTGAGTGTTTTAGTTTTACGTCTCACTAACAGCTAAGGTCATATGGAGATGGGACCTCGGTTTAAAGACTCATCCAAAAGTCTGGAGAAGCCCGGGATCGATCCTGTGATCCCTGGTTTACAAGGCGAGTAGCATAACCACTACACCACAGAGGCTTCTAACCTGAATAGCAGTGACACACACTTGAAAAAGACATAATATGCAATTTTGTTTGTTTGTTTTAAATAAAGCAATTTAACCCTTTTTGTACCAAATGGAATCTTTCACCTTATATATAGCAGGAGTCCATTTCAAACTTTAGGTGTGTCAGGTTGTGTTTTCTTCAAAATTTATTAGGAAAATGGCTGAACTTTTAGCAAACAGTGGAGGCCCTGATCAGACGACGCGTTATGCGGCGTCTGATCTGGGCCTGCACTGTTTGCCAAGTACCCCTTTATATAAGCCTGCCTAGGCATAGGTAAAGCAAAGCGATGGGATGTCATTTCATCTCAATGTCGGGTAAAAGTCCCACAAACTTGGAAGCAATGTCTCCAAAATTACCTATACAGTGTTGTTGGGAATGTTAACCCTCAAATGAAAGAAACAAACAAACGGTAGATATTTTTCTTGCTAGATTTTTTTTGTTTTTACCACAACTGAGTTCATTAAGCTAACAATGTTTTGAATAACTGATCCCTAATTAGTTTGAACAAGTGATGGTTGTGGGAGGAGGAGGGGCTTAAATTGAATTTTCTTTTGAAGTACTTTGATGAATCACAGGGGTTTTTTTCAAGAAGGATTTAACCTTTTAACCTTTACCACTCTCGGTGCTAATTCAGCAGATGCCAAATTGATGATATTTTTCCTATGGAACAGGATATATAGGACTTGACATTTCATACAAATTGTCTCTACAGGAGACAATTTGCATGAAATGTCAAATCCTGTTTGTGAGAAAATAAGAAAAAAATATTTCAAAATGTCATCTGCTGTAAAAACTACCCAGCATGCAGAGCATTAAACCAGTCATATGCATTTTAAAATATTTTATGGCTTGTCTTCATTTTTGAATTATCTCCCCTGATCCATATATTTACTTCATTTTCGGTTCCCAAGCATAACTCGGCAACCGTTTGAAATATTTCAGATCACAGAACAGGTCATTGCGGAGTGTCGTGTGCAAGAATGACAGCTCTGCTTGTCTACATTTTCTAATTATCTTCCCTGATCTATATTTATACCCCCGGCATACTATTCGTATGCTATGGGGGTATATAGTTTTCGTCCTGCCGTTCGTCCATCCATCCGTGTGTCCATCTTTCCATCCAAGCATACATTCATCCATCCTTCCATCCGTCCATCCGTCTGTCCGTCTGTTAACATTTTGGTTAAAGTTTTGTGTCAAAGTTTCTAAGAGATTGTATCTTCTGAACCCTTTGATAGATTTAGTTGATACTTCCACTGAAGTTATATACTGGTCCAAAAATTTTGTGATGTATGTCCCTTCCCCCCCGCACCCATGGTGACCTTGACCTCAAGGTCACAGACTTAGAAATTTCACATTTGGTTTTATGACAAAGTTTATAGATGGCTGTATGTTCTAAACTCTACGACAAATTCAATTGGTACTTGCATCAATGTTGCATACCAGTCCAAAGATTTCATTGATGCATACCCCACCCTGATGCTTCAGTAACATTGATGCCCCCAACCCTTCTGTAACTTTGATGCCCTCACTCCCTTGGTTCATTTGGAAATTTTATGTTTGTTTTAGCTTTTACAAGCACATTTATAGATTCTTATAGCTTCTTGACTTCTTCGTTCATGTTACATACAAGCTCGAAAGATATATCAGAGGGTGGCGCTGGCCGGGGGTATACATGACCCACTGGTTGCTTTCTCTAGTTTTCAACATTTCGTTTCTGGAGCATAACTCATATGTTTGCTGAAAAAGTGTGAGTAGCTTTTTAATTGTCATAGTCTCTCTAGAATTTTTTGAAGTTTTATGCCCTTCTCTTGCTGAATATTCAGTTTAGCCACACCCATTTCTGTCTTTGAACCAATCAGATTACCATATTCGACTTATTTACCGCACATGCTCCTATAAGCACACACCCAAGCTTTTTCTGGAAAAAAATACACAAGCGCTCACTTTACAGTAACCTCCAAACAAATTCATATTGAGTTTTGCTGACTCTTTGACCCGGGGAAATCATATGTATATGTGGTGAACCCCTATGCTGAAATTCAACTCTATAAAATAATCATATCGGAAGCTTTTTTTTCGTATTTTTTTCGTATTGAGTGTGCGCTTATTAGGTAGATTTTTCACCACAATATTTTCATACAGTTTTGAAAAAACTAAGCCCACGGTGCGGTAAATAGGTCGAATACGGTACTTGATTTAATTAATTCCTACAAATTCATAAACTGAATGTCAAACAGACTGAGTGTAGATCATGATCAGATGGCTTCTTCAACACTGTTTGCAAAGATAAGGGTTGTCGTGAACAGCAAGATAAGAGTTATGAGGTTTACTCTCTTCTTCACTAAATATTACTGGGGCAATTATAAACTGAATGTCAAACAGTGTAGATCCTGATCAGATGGCTTCTTCAGAAGCCATCTGATCTGGATCTACACTGTTTGCAAAGATAAGGGTTGTCGTGAACAGCAAGATAAGAGTTATGAGGTTTACACTCTTCTTTACTAAATGTTGCTGGGGCAATTATCAAAACTAGCCCATAGCCTGCTGAATAAATGCATTTAAACACACCCATAACTAACTATCAACCAGTCAAATTTCTTCCATTCAATTCACAAACTGCATGTCAAACAGTGTAGATCCTGATCAGATGGCTCCTATCTGATCTTGATCTGATCCTGATCAGATGGCTTCTTTAGTAGCTAGAGCCATCTGATCTGGATCTACACTGTCGTGAACAGCAGGATAAGGGTTTAGTGGTGTCCAGTTGAGTTACTTACAAAATTTTATTTAGAAAATGACTGAAGATTTTGCAAACATTTTGAAGACTGATCAGACATGGAGTGATCTGATGAACATTCATACTTACAATGAATAGTGAAATCTTTAATGGACCATAACTCATTTAAACATAAATTAACCCTTATCTACCCCTATCTTTGCAAACAGTGTAGATCCAGATCAGGGCCCCCGCCCATAGGGGCTTGAAGAAATATATGGGCTGCATGATGCTTCCACGCAGACCTGAATCCGGCCCGCACACTAGTACTGGTAAACCGCTTAGAGGATCTAAACCTGTCCAGGAACCGCAGTGTGAGGCGGACCGTCCATGCTAATAAACCCTATCGGTTTCATTGGGTGACAGGGCTTGAGATGTCATTTCATCTCAGTGTTGGGTAAAAGTCCCACAAAATTGGAAGCAACATCTCCAAAATGACCTTTACAATGTTGATGGGGACGTTAAACCTCAAATCAAACAAAAAAACAAACAATGATCCAAATCAGATGGCTTCTGAATATCAGGATCTACACTGTTTGGCATTCAGTTTATGAATTTGTAGCAATAAATTACATCAAGTAATTTGATTGGTTGATAGACAGAAATGGGTGTGGCTTAAATGAATAATCAGCAAGATAAGGGTTAAACTACTGTAACATACTGGTAATATGTATGGAAACATTTGGAGAAAATGATTGAAGAATTTGCAAACATTTTGAAGACTCTGATCAGATTCAGAGTGATCAGATGCAGCATTCGTACTTACAATGAATTAAGTAATCTTAATGGACCATAACTCATTTAACATAAATAAAACTATGGTTACATAAACCTAACTTGCTGTTCACGACAACCCCTATCTTTGCAAACAGTGTAGATCCAGACCAGATGGCAGAAGCCATCTGATCAGGATCTACACTGCTTGGCATTCAATTTATGAATTTGTAGCAATTAATTACATCAAGTAATTTGATTGGTTGATAGACAGAAATGGGTGTGGCTTAAATGAATATTCAGCAAGATAAGGGAAGCTTTCAGACTCAGGAAAGGCCATGTACATACAACTATGAGATTTCAACCACTGGATTTGCAAAAACACTACCTTTTCTCAAGGGGAATTGGAACAACTGGCATATTTTTCCACCATTTTTCAAAGGAATACAACCTTCAGGACTTCCTGTTCGCTTTTCCATTAGCCCTATAAGCCCCTCAGGAGCAAAGTCTTTCCTTTAAGAGTTGACCCTATTGATGTGGGAGACAAAAATACTTTTACTGGAGTTGTTTCCCCTGAAGGTGAACTCATTCCCCTTAAATGATTGATTGCACAACCAAAACGAAAAATGAGCTGATCATATGAGATGCTTTAGTGTTAATTAATTTTTGATGTTATATTCCTTTAATTATTTTTAGCAGTGTATGATTATTAGGTGAAATTTTGTCAAATTCAACACCATAAAGTTAAAAACAGGTGTCCACATTGATCAGACTTGTTAAATTAAAATAAATAGCCTGTGTGTATATATATATATATATATATATATATATATATATATATATATATATATATATATATAGAGAGAGAGAGAGAGAGAGAGAGAGAGAGAGAGAGAGAGAGAGAGAGAGAGAGAGAGAGAGAGAGAGACAGCCGAAGGCTTCGGCTCCAGGGAGAGCCGAAGGCTTCGGCTCCAGGGGAGCTTATAGGATAGGCAGTTGTCCCTCGTCGTTTATATTGACTTTTTGTCAAACTTTCATAGAGATGTTCCTTAAACAATGTTCTATCTGCCATATAGGCCAGTACATTTAGCCAGAAATGACCCTTGACCCACAACTAATTCCTTGAGAAATGTTATCAGCAGTTTGAGTATCAGGAAGGTGTCCTGATTTATAGAAAAAAAGTCCTCAAAAAAAATCAGAGGGGAAAGGGTATTTTTGTGGGGTGAAAAAAATACGAAAAATGAAGAAAAAATCACAAAAACCAACCGTATGTTAAACAATTAATACTTGACTTCATTAAATCATCCAAAATGAATATTTCTATCTGGGGGAAAAAAAAAAAACTAAAAATTCTGAGGATAAAAGTTTTCTTTTAATTTTTTTTTGTATATTTTTTGTGTGAAATTTCGAAAAACAAGTATTAGCTTTTATAAAAAGCTTGAGTCTATGCTAAGCACCCATTAATTTGTGTAGAACTAAAATGTGCCAGTGACCACAAAGTGTAAAAAAGTCACATATCAAAAGAGGATTTCCAAATCTTATCATCAATGTCACATAAAACAAAACTTTTCGCATTTTTTTTTTTCTCTGTCAATTACAACTAATTGTACTACATGCCTACATTTTACGGTTTCTTCATTTCGCATTCTAGTTTAAACTTTCATTTTACATTCTAGGTTAACGTCATGAAAAAAACAATCTGCCAAGATTGCCGTCTAGAAATGAAAACATTAAGAATTGGATGTGGGAAGAACTAGTTTAGGGCAAATATATGTTAATTTTGCAAGTGTGACAGCAATCGTGCATATCCATGTGATAAACTTTAGGCAGCTTTCAGGTAATTGCTGGGTTTCAATATGCAAGTGGGCGTTCCAGTATGACCAGAGTTGGGGTGTCCTTGGGTAACCAGATGGAAAATCCAAAGCAAACACATCACGAAAACATGCCTATATAATTTTGACCCCACACTAACCCACTTTTATCTATATACTTGAAAAACTTGGGGATTAGGGGTTATATTTATTTTTTTTTCTGCTCAAAAACATAGCTTCTGAGATTGTTGATACTCAATAGAACTGCCTCATCTATGTTTTGAGCAGAAATAAGTGAGTGTGTTTGAGGTTTACATCCTGTCAACAGCAAATGTCATATGCAGTGGTTTCAAAAACATTTCGGCATCTAGATTTCAAGGAAAGATAGGAGTGTGATTTTCAATGTTATCTGAATAAAGCCCTTACAAATTTATCAAGGGTAGCAGGGGAATAATGTCTAAGTAAACGGGAAAATTCCCACATCCTGTCTATTGATGAAACCCCTGCATACGGAGACCGGACCTCAGTTTAAGGACTCATCTGAGAGTCTGACGAAGCCTTTGGATCGAACCCACGACTCCTGGTTTATGAGGCTAGTAGCTTATCCACTACACCATGGAGGCTTCTTTTAGCAGAAATAAGAAAAATAATGTACATGTACACCCCCTAAAACTCCCCACTGCCCCACCCACCAGGTGTAAATGTGTACCAGTGGTGTAAAAGTCAACTGCCTCTCCCTCGTGCGCGTGAAAACATCCGGAATGAGTGTTCGAGAGCGATTAATTAAGCTTGAGGCTTTCATCGCAGTCGAACTTAAATAAATTAGTATAAACTTAAACGCCAGTAGGAGAGGGTTTCTATCGAGTACCCACAATCTATGCTTTTGAGCAGACATTACGAAACACACCTAAACAAAAACATTATCAATTGTTCTGCCAAAAATGGAATTTTAAGATAAAAAAATGATGTTTTTCTAATTTCTGCTCAAAACATAGATTGCGGAGCTCGACAGAACCGCCTGAACTTGGCGGTTCTACCGAGTACCCACAATCTATGTTTTTGAGCTGTTATAAGAAATTTAATATTTATCCCTGTACTATATAAAAGTGGGGTTCGAGGTGTCAAAATTATATAGGCGTGTTTTTTTACCCAACCCATCTGGGCTTGGAGTAATAGATGGGCTGCTAATGCTTCCGCACAGAACTGATACCGACCGCATATGACTGCTAAACAGCAGAGAATATATATCCAGAAAAGTTGCTGCGAGTCAGCCTGTCCATGCATGTTAACCCTTTTGGATTCATTGGGTGGCAGGGATTGAGATGTCATTTCATCTCCATGTCAGGTAAAAGTCCCACAAACTTGGAAGCAACGTCTCTTTTTCGAGATGAAAAAGAAAAACATCAGAATTTTTCTCTGGATTTTTTGGGGGATGATCAAATCTTCCAATAGATTTGAATATGCGTGTTTTCGTTATGTTTTTTATGACCCCAACTTTAAAAAAAGTTGGAGGGGCATATATTGCTTCTGGTTCGTCCATTCGACTTTCCGTTAAGCCTTTGATGCATAGCATAACGCAAGAAACGTGTAGCTAGGGTTTCGAAATTTCATATATCGATTCTTCATGGAAAATTAGCTAACGCGTATTTTTTTCTTATCCGGATTATGCCCCTTTCAAAAGTTGTTGCCCTTTGAATTTTTTTATAAAATCTTGTCAGCAAAATATCTCAAAATCTATTGGAGCTAGAGCCTTGTAAGTTGGTGACGAGTAGATGTCCTGATAAACTTTTGACTAAATTCCGAAAAATACTTTGTGGCTAATGGCCCTTTGTCACGTTGGGTACATTGTAGGCCTATGCTTTGTGATGCATAGCAAAACTTTATATATATATAACCTTGTTTGCCGGGGTTTTGAAATTTCATATATGGATTCCTCATGGCAAATTAGCTGAAAGATATTTTTCTCATCCGGATTTTGCCTCTTTTAAGGTTGTTTGAGTCAACCTTTGTGTTCAGTCAGCTCAAAACAGTTATTGTGCGCAATGTTGGGAGACAAAATTTGTAAATCAATTTCAAGGGGGTACACCCCTATTATTTTTCCTGCCTGTTAAAAAGTCAGCGGCCAATTTCTATTGCCGTAAGTAGATAGGACAGTGGTGCAATTGTTCTGATTGTGATTTTTGAGTGGTTGCTTCCACAAAGTCACACATAGCTATCAAAATCTTACGTGCGCCATGTTACCGGAATACACCGTACACACATATTTATTATATTAATGCATTTGATTCTTATGGCACAAATGTGCTTCCATACATTAAAATTTTGTCATGAGACATTGACAAATGTATCAAGTTTCCGACCAAAAAAAAAATGTTTATTCTTACAACTTGAGCATAGATCTTGTTTATCAATAGCATACAAGGAACATATAAATGGCATGTATTAAAATAAATAGAATGTAGAAAGACTGCGCTTTATCAATTTCTGACGTAAGTTTTGTTTTTGATGACGTCATTTGTTTGCACGTGAGGAGCCTTACAGCTGGTAAAACAGTGTATGGTGCTGTTATTTGGCCATTACTTATTTAATGCTTTTTCCGTGGATTAAATCCTAATTTTCTCAGAACTGGCACAGATATTTTTTGAGGACTTTTTTTTGGTAATTAATATAACATTGCCCTGTGTTTTGGTGTTAAAAGAATTTCTCAAGGAATTAGTTGGACCATAAAAATTAAAGTTCCTCGCCTAATATGATTTTAGGCCTATTGGTTGCCACAGATGGGCAGTTGTCAATTGTGGCTGCTGTCTTGCAACAACACATTCAAGCGACATTAGACCTGAAGTCACTCGGCTGATTGGGTCAAAATTTTATTTGTAGCATTCTTGGGTGCAGGGCTTCCATGGTCTAATAAAACACATGACTGCCAGTGGGCAGTTCCCCGAGCTCTGATGAGCATAGTGGCCCATGGGCCTCTTGTTTTTTTTTGTTTTATCGCCCTTGTAAGATTATTTCACTCATTTCGAGCAGATTGTTAATCAGAGGTGGACGAAAAACGGAGTACCCGGAGAAAAAGTACCTGACCTAGTGTTGCAGAACATGGCGTCTCACATGTGACCGGAGCCAGGCTCGAACCCACAGTGGTGAGAGACCTAATGATTAAGAGCCAGCCCTCATATCCACTAGGCCACAGAGGCCCGTTTTTGTCGCGCCTGGCGCGATATAGGCAACTTAAATGCAAGCATCCATATTTGACCTTGACCACAAAATTGGAAGCAACGTCTGCAAAAGACTCATTCTAAGGTATCCGGTAGATGGCAAAGCAGACAACAAAAGTTGTGATTGGCATTTCACGGTTAATAGGAAAGTTTTACCTTTTAAACCAGAATGATTATTGATATAAAAATGAGTTTTGAGCTTTCATAGGAATCCTCTACAGAAAGATGAAGTGTCAAGCCTGATTTTTCCTAAAAAGTCAAAAAAAAAAAAAATTAAAAAAATAAAACACAGTCTGGCAAACAGATGATTTACAAGAAATTTCAAGCTAAATAAAAAAGAATGCTATCCATCTATACAACTTTGCCTGGCTTTTTATAAGGGTAAATTGGCATCATGTGAACAAGTCTGCGAAATGAGTATCCCACCCCCCCCCCCCCCCCCCAAAAATAAAAAACCCACTTTATATTGAGAAAACTAGGGGTTTTCAGGGTATTCATTAATTTCCTTTTTTCTTTTCTCCAAGACACAGGTTGAGGGTACTGGGTAGAACCGCCTCAATAGGCGGTTCTAACGAGTACTCACAACTTATGTTTGCAGTAAAAATAAGTAAAATATCACAGATTTTCATCAGAAAAGTAGCCATTTTAGGGATTTGAAAAAAAATGTACTATGTCGCATGGGTGTTATCACATTGGAATGTATCTTGGAAAAAAAAAAAGCTGTTTTTCAGATGCAAACATTTACTGTCTTTTTTTGCGGAGAAAATCAGATTTGCAGACAATTCACATAAAATGTCATAAATTGGTAGTCACAACAATTGTCGTCTGCTTTGTCATCTGCCAGTTACTAATACTTTAAAAGTCATTTTTTTGTAAACAGTGTGGACCCAGATCAGACTGCTCCTCAAGGAGCAATCTGATCTGGGTCCACACTTTTTGCCTGTATGCAAAAATATTTTTAAAAACTTTGCAAGAAGATTTAGCAGGCAACATAAGCAGATGACTTTTTAAGAAGTAGTTTGCCTGTATGCAAAAATATTTTTAAAAAGTTTGCAAGAAGATTAAGCAGACGACATAAGCAAGCAACTTTTTCAGAAGTATGCAAAAATATTATTTTTAAAAGTTTGCAAGAAGATTAAGCGGACGACATAAGCAAGCAACTTTTTTAGAAGTTGTTTGCCTGTATGCAAAAATGTTTTTAAAAAGTTTGCAAGAAGATTCAGCAGATGACATAAGCAGACGACTTTTTCAGAAGTAGTTTGCCTGTATGCAAAAATGTTTTTAAAAAGTTTGCAAGAAGATTCAGCAGATGACATAAGCAGACGACTTTTTCAGAAGTAGTTTGCCTGTATGCAAAAACATTTTTAAAAAATTTGGAAGAAGATTCAGCAGACGGCATAAGCAAGCTACTTTTTCAGAAGTAGTTTGCCTGTATGCAAAAATGTTTTTAAAAAGTTTGCAAGAAGATTCAGCAGATGACATAAGCAGACGACTTTTTCAGAAGTAGTTTGCCTGTATGCAAAAACATTTTTAAAAAATTTGGAAGAAGATTCAGCAGACGGCATAAGCAAGCTACTTTTTCAGAAGTAGTTTGCCTGTATGCAAAAATATTTTTAAAAAGTTTGCAAGAAGATTCAGCAGACGAGATAAGCAAGCGACTTTTTCAGAAGTAGTTTGCCGGTATGCAAAAATATTTTTAAAAAGTTTGCAAGAAGATTCAGCAGACGACATTGGCAGACAACGTTTTCAGAAGTAGTTTGACTGTATACAAAAATACTTTTAAAAAGTTGGCAAGAAGATTCAGCAGACGACATGAGCAAGCGGCTTTTTCAGAAGTAGTTTGCCTGTATGCAAAAATATTTTTAAAAAGTTTGCAAGAAGATTCAGCAGACGACGTAAGCAAGGGACTTTTTCAGAAGTAGTTTGCCTGTGTGCAAAAATATTTTTAAAATTCAGCAGACGACATAAGCAGACGACTTTTTAGAAGAAGTTAAGGGTTAAAACAATCTTACTTGTGTATTGTTTAATCTCCTCTGAATAGTCAGTTTCTGATAGGCTAAAGACAATAGCTGTTTATATAGGGATTGATTAGACAGTGCACGGGAAACCAGAAATATCTCCATTGCTTGTAGAAACTAGAAGAGTCATTAAATACCACAACCTCTTTATAACAACACAACCTCTTTATAACACAATTGTCGGGGGTCCCAAGAAAGAAACCATGTTAACACATTTTGTACCCTCACTTTAACCCATTGCATGCTTGAAACGCATTAAGGGGTACTTTGGCAGACAGTGCAGGCCCAGATCAGATGCCGCTGAGCACGGCGTCTGATCAGGGCCTGCACTATTTGCTTACAGAATTTTCTGTCAGAAATAGAATAAAGTCGAAAAAAATAGACCTGACACCCCTTTAATGACAAATGGACTTGTCCAACATATAACAGTGGGGAAGTCCACTAGTATACAATGGGTTTACAAGTCTGTGAAATGAACATCCCTCTAAACCCCACTTTATTTAGAGAAAATTGAGTTTACAAGGGTAAACATTAACCCTTATTCTGCTGAATATTTAATTTAGCCATGCCCATTTCTGATTTTGAGCCAATTAGATTATTTTATGTAATTTATTACTGCAAATTCACA
The DNA here is from genome assembly GCA_963580285.1 of Lucinisca nassula. Lineage (NCBI taxonomy): Eukaryota > Metazoa > Mollusca > Bivalvia > Lucinida > Lucinidae > Lucinisca > Lucinisca nassula. Next base: position 87,608,437 of record OY757011.1, on the reverse strand, counting down.
AAAACTGAATGTCAGACAGTGTACATCTTGATCAGGTGGCTTCTTCAAGATCTACACTGTTTGCATGGGTAGGGGCCGTTGTGAACAGCAGGATAAGGATTAATTGTTTTGTTTGTTTGTTTGATTTGAGGTTTAACGTCCCCATCAACACTGTTGCTTCCAATTTTGTAGGATTTTACCCGACATTGAGATGAAATGACATCTCAAGTCCTGTTGCCTAATGAAACCAATAGGGTTTATAAGCATGGACGGTCCGACTTTGCCTGGGCTGGCTTAGATCCTCTGAGCGGTTTACCAGTACTCTTGTGTGGGTCGGATTCATCATGAGTCCATATATTTCTTCAAGCCCTGATGGGCGGGGGCCTAAGGATTAATTGTCCTTCAGAGGAGAAAACTTCTGCAAAAGTATTTTTTGTCTCCCATGTCAATAGGGGTCAACTCTTAAAGGAAAGAATTTGCTCCTCATGATCATTTATGGGATCAATCTGTTATCTGTGTTAAATCCAAAACTGAGTTCTATACATGAAAATTCCTATATTAAGACCATCTTTGGGACCGTTCAAAAGTGGTCTTTAAGACCACTTTTGAACAGTCCCAAAGGTGGTTTCTGACCAGATGGCACTGTATACAGAAAACACAAAGAAAGAATAACCGAAACTTTCTAAATAAGCTTTATAAAGCAGAATTAGTCTCAATTTTTGGTGGTCTTAATAGCGGAATTTTACTGTATATGATACAGAGGTTTTGGTGTGTTGGACATCTAGCCCCAAGGGACCTTTTCTGTGCGGCCCAGCACAAGTGAAAGTCTCTATGAATGCAAAATTTGGCGATGAAACTATTGAAGTCTATACATGTATTTGGCGCCACAGCAAATAAAATGAATCATTGGATAGCTAGTACAATTATTGAAGCCAATTTTACAATTGAGCAACAGCTTGAGAAACTTGCGAGCTGCAAAGATGAAGATAAGCCTACACATTTGTGCAGTCTGGTCAGCATCTCAGTGTGTTTGCTGCATATTCAGTTTAGCCACACCCATTTCTGACTTTGAACCAATCAGATTACTTGATGTAATTTATTCCTACAACCTCATGAACTGAATGTCAAACAGTGTAGATCCTGATCAGATGGCTTCTTCAGAAGCCATCTGATCTGGATCTACCCTGTTTGCAAAGATAGGGGTTGTCGTGAACAGCAAGATAAGGGTTAGTTGAGGTTTTACATCCCCATCAACACCATTTAGATTACTGCTTTTCGATTTTGTGTGTCTTTTACCCGACGTTAATCCTTTTTGTACCAAATGGAATCTTCCTCCTTATAAACAGCAAGATTCCATTTCAAAATTTAGGATTGTCATGTTGTATTTTCTTCAAAAATAATTTGGAAAATGGCTGTACTTTTTGCAAACAGTGTAGGCCCTGTTCAGATGCTGCATTCTGCGGCATCTAATTTGGGCCTGCGCTGTTTGCAAACTACCCGTTTTGGGGTTTATGGTACAAAAAGGGTTACATGAAATGGCTAAGGTTTAAATGACTGTCCAACTTGCACCATTTTATTTTTCCTTGGCAGGCCTGGACCTTCTAAGCAGTTTACCAGCACTCAAATGTTCGTGTGAGGCCCGATCTATTTCTTCAAGCCCCTATTGGTGGGGCACCTGCTTTATTAGTTTAATAGTACACCACAACCTCTTTATAACACTATTAATGGGATTCAAAGCAGAAACCTTGTTAGCATCCTTGAAGCTTTCATCGCAATCAAACTAAAAAAAATCAGTATAAAATAAATTATAAACTAAACCTTGTTAGTTAAATAACTGTTTTATATCCAAACAAAATGAACAGATTAAATAAAAATGACCATTTATGATCATTTTTCTATATAGTCATTGAATAAATTAAATAAAAAAATGACCATGTATGGTCATTTTTCTATATAATCTTTACATTTTTGGGTAAAAATGACATTTTTTTAGCTCACCTGTCACGTAGTGACAAGGTGAGCTTTTGTGATCACATTTTGTCTGTCGTCTGTCGTCCGTGCATGCGTGCGTCCGTAAACAATTTCTTGTCCGCACGATAGCATCTTCATTTATGATTTGATTTTATCCAGACTTGCACACAACTTGTACCACCATGAGATCTAGGTTCCTTTCTTGAACCAGCCAGATCCCATCATGTGTTACGGAGTTATGGCCCCTGAAAGGGCAAAAATTGCCTATTTTGGTCTTGTCCACACGATAGCATCTTCATTTATGATTTGATTTTAACCAGACTTGCACACAACTTGTACCACCATGAGATCTGGGTCCCTTTATTGAACCAGCCATATCCCATCATGTGTTACAGAATTACGGCCCCTGAAAGGGCAAAAATTGCCTATTTTGGTCTTGTCCGCACGATAGCATCTTCATTATGCCCCCAACTTCGAAGAAGTTGTGGGGGCATATTGGTTTTGCCCTGTTCGTCCGTCCGTCCTTCCGTCCTTACGTCCGTCCCACTTTTTACTGCATAGCATAACTTTAGAACCATGGGTGCTAGGTTTTTGAAATTTCATATATGGATTCCTCATGAAAAAATAATTGACCCGTGTTTTTTTTCTCGTCAGGATTATGCCCCTTTTTTGAGTTATGCCCCTTTGCAAAAAATACTATGAAATCTTGTAAGCAAGATATCTCAAAAACTGTTTGAGCTATTGCCCTGAAACTTTACATGCTGGTTGGGGATGATGAGTAGATGAACTGATTAACTTTTGAAAAAAATCCGAAATTTTTTTCTTGAGTTATGGCCCTTTGAAATTTTTCGCGTTTTAAGTTTGTAAGCAAGATATCTAAAAAAACTATTTGAGGTTTTTCCCCGAAACTTCACAGACTTGTCGGGGATGATGAGTAGATGAACTGATCAACTTTTGAAAAAAATCCGATTTTTTTTTCTTGAGTTATGGCCCTTAGATTTTTTTCGTGTTTTCAGCTTGTAAGCAAGATATCTCAATAATTGTTTGAGCGATTGCCCTGCAACTTTACAAGCTGGTTTGGGATGATGTGTAGATGAACTGATTAACTGTTGAAAAAAAATCCTATATTTTTTTCTTGAGTTATGGCCCTTTGAAATTTTTCGCGTTTTAAGTTTGTAAGCAAGATATCTCAAAAACTATATGAGGTTTTTCCCCAAAACTTCACAGACTGGTTGGGTATGATGAGTAGATGAACTGATTAACTTTTGAAAAAAATCCAATTTTTTTTTCTTGAGTTATGGCCCTTTGATTTTTTTCGTGTTTTCAGCTTGTAAGCAAGATATCTCAAAAATTGTTTGAGCTATTGCCCTGAAACTTTACAGGCTGGTTGGGGATGATGAGTAGATGAACTGATTAACTTTTGAAAAAAATCCGAAATTTTTTTCTTGAGTTATGGCCCTTTGAAATTTTTCGCGTTTTGGCGTCCTTCCGTCCTTCCGTCCTTACGTCCGTCCCACTTTTTACTGCATAGCATAACTTTAGAACCATGGGTGCTAGGTTTTTGAAATTTCATATATGGATTCCTCATGAAAAAATAATTGACCCGTGTTTTTTTTCTCGTCAGGATTATGCCCCTTTTTTGAGTTATGCCCCTTTGCAAAAAATACTATGAAATCTTGTAAGCAAGATATCTCAAAAACTGTTTGAGCTATTGCCCTGAAACTTTACATGCTGGTTGGGGATGATGAGTAGATGAACTGATTAACTTTTGAAAAAAATCCGAAATTTTTTTCTTGAGTTATGGCCCTTTGAAATTTTTCGCGTTTTAAGTTTGTAAGCAAGATATCTAAAAAAACTATTTGAGGTTTTTCCCCGAAACTTCACAGACTTGTCGGGGATGATGAGTAGATGAACTGATCAACTTTTGAAAAAAATCCGATTTTTTTTTCTTGAGTTATGGCCCTTAGATTTTTTTCGTGTTTTCAGCTTGTAAGCAAGATATCTCAATAATTGTTTGAGCGATTGCCCTGCAACTTTACAAGCTGGTTTGGGATGATGTGTAGATGAACTGATTAACTGTTGAAAAAAAAATCCTATATTTTTTTCTTGAGTTATGGCCCTTTGAAATTTTTCGCGTTTTAAGTTTGTAAGCAAGATATCTCAAAAACTATATGAGGTTTTTCCCCAAAACTTCACAGACTGGTTGGGTATGATAAGTAGATGAACTGATTAACTTTTGAAAAAAATCCAATTTTTTTTTCTTGAGTTATGGCCCTTTGATTTTTTTCGTGTTTTCAGCTTGTAAGCAAGATATCTCAAAAATTGTTTGAGCTATTGCCCTGAAACTTTACAGGCTGGTTGGGGATGATGAGTAGATGAACTGATTAACTTTTGAAAAAAATCCGAAATTTTTTTCTTGAGTTATGGCCCTTTGAAATTTTTCGCGTTTTGGCATATTGGTTTTGCCCTGTTCGTCCGTCCGTCCTTCCGTCCTTCCGTCCTTACGTCCGTCCCACTTTTTACTGCATAGCATAACTTTAGAACCATGGGTGCTAGGTTTTTGAAATTTCATATATGGATTCCTCATGAAAAAATAATTGACCCGTGTTTTTTTTCTCGTCAGGATTATGCCCCTTTTTTGAGTTATGCCCCTTTGCAAAAAATACTATGAAATCTTGTAAGCAAGATATCTCAAAAACTGTTTGAGCTATTGCCCTGAAACTTTACATGCTGGTTGGGGATGATGAGTAGATGAACTGATTAACTTTTGAAAAAAATCCGAAATTTTTTTCTTGCGTTATGGCCCTTTGAAATTTTTCGCGTTTTAAGTTTGTAAGCAAGATATCTAAAAAACTATTTGAGGTTTTTCCCCGAAACTTCACAGACTTGTCGGGGATGATGAGTAGATGAACTGATCAACTTTTGAAAAAAATCCGATTTTTTTTCTTGAGTTATGGCCCTTAGATTTTTTTCGTGTTTTCAGCTTGTAAGCAAGATATCTCAATAATTGTTTGAGCGATTGCCCTGCAACTTTACAAGCTGGTTTGGGATGATGTGTAGATGAACTGATTAACTGTTGAAAAAAAATCCTATATTTTTTGTCGCACCTGCTTTAGCAGGAAGACATAGGCGTGCAAGTTTCCGTCCGTCCGTCCGTCCGTCCGTCCGTCCGTCCGTCCGTCCGTCCGTTCGTCCGTCCGTTCGTCCGTCCGTTCGTCCGTCCGTCCGTCAACATTTTACACTGGATGTCTTGTCATCGCAACTCCTCCTACACTTTTAGACCGATCATTTGGAAACTTTGCATGTGCTTTCGCCATGGTATGAGGATGCGCATGTGGTTTGGACTTAATCTTCGAATCAATTTTTGTCACTTTTTCCATATTGTGAACTTAGTCATTTTTAGGTATGCGATACGTACCTCTTGTCATCGCAACTCCTCTTGCAGTTTTATACCAATCATTTTGAAACTTTGCATGTGCTTTCACCATGCTATGAGGATGTGCATGTGGTTTCGACATAATTTTCAGAATATTTTTTTCTGCTTTTTGCACATTATGAACTTAGCCATTTTTAAGCTTCATTTGATATACGATAGGTACCTCTTGTCATCGCAACTCCTCCTACAGTTTCATACCGATTATTTTGAAACTTTGTGTGTGATTTTGCCATGCTATGAGGATGCGCATGTGGTTTGGACTTTATCTTCGGATAAATTTTTGTCACTTTTTCCACATTGTGAACTTAGTCATTTTTAACCTTCGATTGATATATGATAGGTACCTCTTGTCATCGCAACTCCTCTTGCAGTTTTATACCGATCATTTTGAAACTTTGCGTGTGCTTTCGCTATGGTATGAGGATGCGCATGTGGTTTGGACTTTTTCGTCGGATCATTTTTTTTTCACTTTTTCCACATTGTGAACTTAGTCATTTTTAACCTTCAATTGATATATGATAGGTACCTCTTGTCATCGCAACTCTTCTTGCAGTTTTATACCGATCATTTTGAAACTTTGCGTGTGCTTTCGCCATGGTACGAGGTTGTGCATATGATAATTCTCAGAATATTTTTTTTTCACTTTTGCACATTGTGAACTTAGCCAACTTTAAGCTTTAGTTGATATACAGTAGGTACCTCTTGTCATCGCAACTTCTCTTACAGTTTTATATTGATCATTTTAAAACTTTGTGTGTGTTTTTACCTATGGTATGAGGATGTGCATGTGGTTTTCACTTTATCTTGGGATCAATTTTTATCACTTTTTCTACATTGTGAACTTAGTCAGTTTTTTACCTCACATATATAGGCTATGGATTCTTCTCGAAGCCCTATATTCATTTCTTCTGCCTTAAATAAACTTTCATTTTTTTGTGTGGGGCAGGTGGGGAGCAGGTGCGACATCAACTTCACCGAAGTTGAATTTCTGGTTTCTTGAGTAATGGCCCTTTGAAATTTTTCGCGTTTTAAGTTTGTAAGCAAGATATCTCAAAAACTATATGAGGTTTTTCCCCAAAACTTCACAGACTGGTTGGGTATGATGAGTAGATGAACTGATTAACTTTTGAAAAAAATCCAATTTTTTTTTCTTGAGTTATGGCCCTTTGATTTTTTTCGTGTTTTCAGCTTGTAAGCAAGATATCTCAAAAATTGTTTGAGCTATTGCCCTGAAACTTTACAGGCTGGTTGGGGATGATGAGTAGATGAACTGATTAACTTTTGAAAAAAATCCGAAATTTTTTTCTTGAGTTATGGCCCTTTGAAATTTTTCGCGTTTTAAGTTTGTAAGCAAGATATCTAAAAAACTATTTTAGGTTTTTCCCCGAAACTTCACAGACTGGTCAGGGATGATGAGTAGATGATTAACTACAGCTTTTCTTGTGTAATTTCAGCATTACAGCCACATAAAAACAAGATATCTCAATTACTGTTAGGGACAAGCAGTGTTAGGGTCAAGCAGTTGGGGGCATTGTGTTTCATAAACACTGGCTCTAGTTTATGATTTGATTTTAACCAGACTTGCACACAACTTGAACCACCATGGGATCTGGGTTCCTTTCTTTAACCAGCCATATCCCATCATGTGTTACGGAGTTACGGCCCCTGAAAGGGCAAAAATTGCCTATTTTGGTCTTGTCTGCATGATAGCTGTTTCATTTATGATTTGATTTTAACTAAACTTGCACACATTTTGTACCACCACAAAATATCTCGGTCAAGTTCGAATATGGGTCATGTTGGGTCAAAAAGTAGGTCAGTAGGTCAAATCAGAAAAAAAACTGTTAAGACACTAGAGGCCACAGTTTTGGTCCGATCATCATCAAACAAGCCCAGAATGATCATCTTGACAATATCTCAGTCAAGTTGGAATATGGGTGTTGGCGGGTCAAAAAGTAGGTCAGTTGGTCAAATCATAGAAAAACCTTCTGAACACACTAGAGGCCACAATTTATGTCCAATCATCATCAAACTTGCTCAGAATGATCATCTTGATAATATCTTGGTCACCTTTGAATATGGGTCATGTCAGTTTAAAAAGTAGGTCAGTAGGTCAAATCATAGAAAAAACTTGTGAACACACTAGAGGCCACAGTTTTGGTCCAATCATCATCAAACTTGCCTAGAATGATCATCTTGACAATATCTGAGTCAAGTTCGAATATGGGTCATGTCGGTTCAAAAAGTAGGTCAATAGTTCAAATCAGAGAAAAACCTTGTGAACACACTGGAGGCCACAGTTCTGGTCCGATCATCATCAAACTTGCTGAGAATGATCATCCTGATAATACCTTGGTCATGGTCGAATATGGGTCATGGCAGGTCAAAAAGTAGGTCAGTAGGTCAAATCAGAGAAAAACCTTGTGAACACATTAGAGGCCACATTTTTGGTCCAATCATCATCAAACTTGCTCAGAATGATAGTCTTGACAATATCTCGGTCAAGTTCGAATATGGGTCTTTTCAGGTCAAAAAGTAGGTCAGTAGGTCAAATCATAGAAAAACCTTGTGAACACACTAGAGGCCACAGATTAGGACCAATCATCATCAAACATGCCCAGAATGATCATCTCGACAATATCTGAGTCAAGTTCGAATAAGGGTCATGTCAGTCCAAAAAGTAGGTCAGTAGATAAAATCATAGAAAAACCTTCTGAACAACTAGAGGCCACAGTTTTGGTTTGATCATCATCAAACTTGCTAAAAATGATCATTTGACAATATCTCAGTTAATTTCGAATATGGGTCATATCTGACCAGTAAGTAGGTCAGTAGGTCAGATTGTTGAAAAACCTTGTGGACACACTAGAGACCCCAGTTTTGGTCTGATCATCATCAAACTTGCTCAGAATGATCATCTTGACAATATCTGGGTCAAGTTTGAATATGGGTCATGTCGGGTCAAAAAGTAGGTCAGCAGGTCAAATCATAGAAAAGATGTCACAGTTTTAGTCAAATCATCATAAAACTTGCTCAGAATGATCATCTGGACAATATCTCAGTTAAGTTCGAATATGGGTCATGTCAAATCAAAAAGTAGATCAGTAGGTCATTTTGTCATAACTTTTGAACTGTTTGAGATAGAGCCTTCATATTTGGCATGTAGGGTCCTTGTGACAAGGGCTTCCCACTCATATAAAGATTTGACCTGTGACGTTGACCTGTGATCTACTTTATCATAACTTTTGAACTTATGAGATAGAGCCTTTATATTTGGCATGTATTTTCCTTGTGACAAGGTTTTCTCAACCTTTCAAAATTTTCAAAATTCTCAACCTTTCAAAATTTCTTTGTCATAACTTTTGGAGCATTTAAGACACAGCCTTCATATTTGGCAAATAGGTTCCTTCGTAGGAGTGAGTGTTTGAGTTGAATTCTCACCAACAGCTAAGGTCATACAGTGATGGGTGTGTGTGTGTGTGTGTGTGTGTGTGTGTGTGTGAATTCGGGTTTAACGTCGCTTTCAACAATTTTTCAGTCATATCACGACGGTGTCTGGTTGCGACAGGGAGCTCAATGCTCACGTTTATAGTGCTGCCTCACTGAAGTATCATGTCCCAGACACATTACATGATACCACACCCAGTCACATTATCCTGACACTGGATCGACCAGTCCTAGCTCTACCCCGTAAATCTGAGTGCCAATCGAGGAGCAGCTAGTACCATTTTTAACGACTTTGGTATGTCGCGGCCCGGTATCGAACCCGAGACCTCCCGTTCCCCGGAGCGGACACTCTACCAACTGAGCTATCGGGGCTGGTTCATATACAGTGATGGGACCTCTGTTTAAAGACCAATCTGAAAGTCTGGAGATGCCTGGGATCGATCCTGCTACCCCTGGCTTACAAGGCAAGTAGCATGACCACTTCACAATGGAGGCTTCTAAACTTCAATGGAATGTTGTGTAGATGACCCTCTAGGAAAATAGCATAACGATTAACAAATGGTCACAAGAGCTAAAAATAGAAAACCATTGTAAATTTGCTTCAAATGCAAACTCCTTCTAAACCTTTGGGCCAATTGGATTTAAAACTTCACAGGAATGTTGCCTGGGTGACTCCCTACCAAAATAGTTAAAACTCATTCCACTCCAATGAACAAGATGGCTGCCAGAACTAAAAATAAAAAAAAATCTTCAAACGACAATTCCGACTGTACCCTTGGGCCAATTTCATTCAAACTTCGAAGTAATGTTGCTTAGTTGATCTGCTACCAAAAAGGCTAAAACAATCCCATTCTGATGAAAAAATGGCCACCGGAGCTAAAAATAGAAAAATATTGTAAATCTGATTCAAACGTGAACCCCTCCTAAACCCTAAGGCCAATTTGATTCAAACTTCACAGGAATGTTGCCTAGGTTACTCCCTACCAAATAAGCTAAAATCACTCTGCTGATGAACAAGATGGCCACCATAGCTAAAAATAGAATATACATAAGACTGTGACACACAGGTGAGCGAACCAGGGCCCTGTGGGCCCTCTTGTTTATATAATCTACACATTTTGGGGATCCATCTTGAAACCTTGTTATATCCAAAAGTTATAATAACAGTGTTATAACAAGGTTGTGGTGTATATTAATTCTAGTTTCTTGTTCTAAAATTTCAATATTTGCATCTGTATGTGGGAAACCCCTAAACGTGTACCTTGGCAAACAGTACAGGCCCAGATCAGACGCTGCAGAACGCAGCGTCTGATCAGGGTCTGCACTATTTGCTAACAGTCTGTCAAAAATAGAATAAAAAAGAAAATATATGCCTGACATCCCTTATGTGACAAATGGACTGGTCCAGCATATAGCAATGATAAAGTCCACTAGTATACAATGGGTTAATAGTCTATGAAGCTGAGCAAGCTGGTTTGTGTCTTGTCTGGTCATATACCGTAAAGACAGGTTTTCTGGTGGTGGAGCTTATCGTAAAAATCCTAAAAATTCGGACACCTTGAGGACTTGCTGTAATTCACCTAAAGTTTTAACAAATTTGTTTAACAATCCAGCAAGGAGTGCTAAAAGTGCAGAAGGAATGTTAAACAGTGTAGACCTTGATCAGACCCTGACTCTGATATATCTCAGACACCATTCAGATCCCCGCCCCTAAACCTGATATATTCTTGTTTCGTATGATAAGACGCATTCAGTGATACTGACCTGGGGATCCCCCGGGATGTGCCGGGGTCGTGCCCCACCCCGTCATTTCATGAAAGACCCAATATCTCGGAAACCTTTCAGATCCCCACCTCTAAACCATATTATATTGTTGTTCCTTATGATAAGACACATTCATTGACACCAACCTGGAGGCACCAGGGTCAAGTCACCGCCTTGCCCCACCTCGCCACTTCACAAAAGGCCATATATCTCAGGAACTGTTCAGAGCCTCACCCCTAAGCCATACATATACATCTTCCTTATGATAAGATGGATTCAAATAACACTAGCTTGGGAGTCATCCGGGGTGCCCGGGCCGTGTTTTACTGTTTTACTTCATTAAAAGCCATATATCTCAGAAATCATTCAGATCCCCACCCATAAACTATACCCGGTATATTCTTGTTCCTTACGATATGACTCATTCAATCATGCCAACCTGGGGGTCACGTTTTGCTGGGGCAATGTGCCCCGCCCCTTCACTTCAAAAGGCCATATATTTCAGAAACCATTAAAATCCCCACCCCATAATCATATATGTTCTTGTTCCTTATCAATAGCACACCAACTTGGGGGTCCGCAGGGGCCATTCCTCTTCTTTCCACTTCATAGAAGGGCCTCATATATGAGAAACCGTTCAGATTCCCACCCATTATTCATATATATTCTTGGTCCTTATGATAAGACACATTTAGGGACAACAATCTTGGGCTTTCCTGGGATCAACAGGGCATGCCCAACCCCTCCACCGCTTAAGAGGCCTTATATCTCCGGCATACAGATCCCCACTGCTACACCATATATATTCTTGTTCTTTATCGTTATGATAAGACACATTTAGTGATACCAACCAGGGCTCCATTGAGTCCATGCCCTGCACCCTCTACTTCATAAAAGGCCTAATGTTTCATATACTGAGTCCAGATGGGTGCTCATTTGGATATGGGGGTTCACTTGGGAGACTTTATCATTGGTAGATTAAAATGATATCATGTTAAAATACATGGCTACCTGAGCTCTGGTGAGCATAGTGGCCCATGGGCCTCTTGTTTATAATAACCTGACACCCCTAAATTTCAAATTGACTCCTATATAATGCAGAAAATGGTTATTCTGGGGCACTGGCATATGTTTACCAGATATACTGTTGGATGGATAGTGTAAAGATTGCAAGTGTGTGCCGTCATAAAACCGACATCATAATGTAATGATGCTTTTCTTTCCCATGATGTTCTGTTGTTTGCTGTTTTCCGCCCTTGCATTTTTTTGCAAATGTAACACTTTTTAACCCATTTTGGACCGGAAACCCCAAAACGGGTACCCTGGCAAACAGGGCAAGAGTCTGATCAGGACCTCCACTGTTTGCTAAAAGTTTGTTTTTTTTGTGGCCCCCGCCCAAAGGGGCTTGAAGAAATATATGGGCTGCATGATGCTTCCATGCATAGCTGAATCCGGCCCGCACACTAGTACTGGTAAACCGCTTAGAGGATCTAAGCCTGTCCAGGAACAGCGGTTTGAGGCAGACCGTCCATGCATATAAGCCCTATTGGTTTCATTGGGCTACAGGGCTTGAGATGTCATTTCATCTCAATGTCGGGTAAAAGTCCCACAAAATTGGAAGCAACGTCTCCAAAATGACCTTTACAGTGTTGACGGGGGCGTTAAACCTCAAATCAAACAAATAAGTCATTTTTCAAATAAATTTTGATGAAAACACAACCTGACACCCCTAAATTTTGAAATGGACTCCTGGTATACATAAGGAGGAAGATTCCATTTGGTACAAAAAGGGTTTAACAAAGATATGAATAAGTGCATTAGGTAGAGGATAAGTTTATTGCAAATTGTAATTTAGTGAGGTGCATTATGAATTATATGTTCATGGCTCTGCTGACCATAAAACCACCTTTTTTCAGGATTTGTTCAAAAAGTAATTGCCTACGCACAGATTCATTGGAACTTTCAGTTGAACATACGCCCACTCACAATTTTAACCCTTGTCCTGCTGAATCTACAAATTTAGCCACACTTACTAATCAAATTACCGGTGCTTGATATAATGTATTCATTCAAATTCGCAAACTGAATAATTTAGAGTGTAGATCCTGATCAGATATCAGTTTACAAGGTAGGAGTTAACCCTTATCTTGCTGAATATTCATTTAAGCCACACCCATTTCTGTCTATCAACCAATCAAATTACTTGATGTAGTTTATTGCTACAAATTCATCAACTGAATGCCAAACAGTGTAAATCCTGATCAGATGGCTTCTTCAGAAGTCATCTGAACTGGATCTACACTGTTTGCAAAGATATTGGTTGTCGTGAACAGCAAGATAAGGGTTATAATTATTGTGTTCAGAAGCCTCCATGGTGTAGTGGTTATGCTACTTGCCTTGTAAACCAGGGGTCGCAGGATCGATCCTGGGCTTAACCAGACTTTCGGATGAGTTTTTAAACCGAGGTCCCATCTCCTTATGACCTTAGCTTTTAGTGAGACGTAAAACGCAAACACTCACCCAATTATCATGTTCAACATGACAAGGGTTTAAGGGGAATGGATACACCTTCAGGGGAGACAAGTCCTGCAAAAGTATTTTTGTCTCTAATGTCAATAGGGGTCAACTCTTAAAGGAAAGAATTTGCTCCTGCAGAACAAATTCTTTCCTTTAAGAGAAGACCCCTTTTTCAGTGGGACAGGGCATGTAGAAAAGTGAACAGGAAGTTCCGAAAGTTTTCTCCCTTTGAAAAATGGTAGAATAAATCTGCCAGGTGTTCCCATTCCTCTTAAACAGAGGTGTAAAATTTCCCTCAAACTTACTCGCCCTTGTTGTCTAAACTTTTCATTTAGGTGCTAAAAATGAAGAAAAAGTAAGGTCAGTTTTGAAAAATCTTACTCGCCCTGCCTTAAAACTTACTCGCAAATGCGAGCGGGCGAGTGGAATTTTACACCCCTGTTAAATATTTCATTTTTTCTTCAGTTTTATGCAGAAATTTTAGAGAAAATTGAGCTTGACATTGCGCTGATTCACATGAAGTATCAAACCTTATTTAACACTCTCTGCATGCTGGGTATTTTTCTACAGCAGACGACATTTTGAACTATTTTTCTAATTTTCCCAGAAAACAGGATTTGGCATCTTGTGCAAATTGTCTTCTATGGAGACAATTTGCATGAGATGTCAAGTCCTGTTTTCTGAGAAAATAAGAAAAAATTCAACAATTTGTTGGTCTGCAGAATTAGCCTAGAGAGTCACGGTAAAGGTTAAAAAAGAGTTTGACTATTCATTTGAATGGCTTGCTGGCAGATGGTTCATGCATTTTTTTTTTTTCTAAAAAATAGTAATCTTCAGGAAATTTGCTTGGTCCTTTTGAGGATTAACCACTTTTGTACTGAATAGGAGTGGTAGTAGTAGAGTTCTGGTGTTTAACATCTCCATGGTCCCACGGACTTTCTCTGGAATTTCCCCCCTTATATATTGCTGGAGTCCATTTCAAAATTTAGGCATGTCAGGTTGAGCAGTTTGTAGAAATTTATTTAAGAAATTGGTTGAAATTTCTGCAAACAGTGAAGGCTCTGATCAAAAGCTGCATTCTGCAGCATCTGATCTGGGCCTGCATTGTTTGCCAATTACCCCTGTTGGGGCTTTCCTGTATAAAATGGGTTGTAACCATGCACTTCTATTACGGTAATTTCAATTTGGTGTAGATAATTTCCTGTCATAAAATGCATACCATTCCCAGTTGAGATATATTTTATTACATCTGAATACAGACAGAATTAAAGAACAGTGAACCTATTTGGATACTGTTGGCGTGGGCACAGTTGTTCTTCGCCCATAAAATGCCAGTCAGGACAATTGCCATCTGCTTTGTGGCCTAACGGTTACTTTAACCCTTTTTGTACTAAATGGAATCTTCCTCCTTATATATAGCAGGAGTCCATTTCAAAATTTAGGGGTATCAGGTTGTGTATTCATCAAAATTTATTTGGAAAATGACTGAACTTTTAGCAAACAGTGCAAGCCCTCATCAGACGCCGCGTTCTGCGGCCTCTGATCTGGGCCTGCACGGTTTGCCAACTACCCGTCCATGATTATAAACCCTGTTGGTTTCATTGGGCGGCAGGGCTTGAGATGTCATTTCATCTCAATATCAGGTAAAAGGAAGCAACGTCTCCAAAATGACCTTTACAGTGTTGACGGGGACGTTAAACTTCAAATCAAACAAACAAAAACTACCCATTTTGGGGTTTCCGGTTCTGAATGGGTTAAAAGTCATTATTGGTCAAAGATTGTGGACCCAGAAAAGAATGTTCCTCTGGGAGCAATCTGATGTTGGTCCAAACAGGTTGCAAACAGTGTGGACCCAGATCAGACTGCTCCTCTAGAAGCAGTCTGATCTAGGTCCACACTGTTTGCCTGTAAGCAGAAATATTTCTAAAAGGTTTGCAAGAAGATTCAGCAGATGACATAAGCACACGACATATTCAGATGTTTTTGTTTCTCGGCATCTTAAGTTGCTATTTTGCAGGCCTGCGGGCTTTGAAATAAAATTTACTATGAACTACATGTAAAGTGACTGTCCATTGTCTATCATGTGTCATGCATTCACATTGTTCACAGTTGAGCTTAAACATATTAATCTCTGAAACCGTTTGGCCAATTTTGATGTAATTACACATTCCTGCCATTGACCTTATAGACAAGGTCACAGACACAGACACAGACCCTCTCAAGTTTGGGTTTAAAATTTAAATTTTTTTCTTAATTTTTAGCATCTTATATTTCCAAAACACAACTGGGTCTACACTGTTTGATCCAGATACAATACAATACAATACTTTTATTTATCCAAACAAGGGTCATTACTGGCACATGTAACAGCATAATTCAATAAGCATAAAAAACACATTTGCAATGAGTTGAAATAAGCGTGATGAAATGAGCGAGAAACGACGTGAAAATGATTTGAATAAAGGTTTTTTTGTTTGATTTGAGGTTAAACGTCCCCGTCGACACTGTAAATGTCATTTTGGAGATGTTGCTTCCAATTTTGTGGGACTTTTACCGACATTGAGATGAAATGACATCTCAAGCCCTGCCGCCCAATAAAACCAATAGGGTCGGGACGGCCAACTCGCACCACTTTGCCTGGGCAGGCTTAGATCCTCTAAGTGGTTTACCTGCACTCGAGTGCGGGTCAGTTTCAGCTCTGTGTGGAAGCATCATGCAGCCCATCTATTTCTTCAAGCCCGGATGGGCGGGGGCCGGTGAATAAAGGTAGAGAATACAACTCCTAGTATCCGCATAATCATCGGTCTTTGGTGTTATGTTGGCAAGAGATATCTTGTTTGTTTGATTTGAGGTTTAATGTCCCCGTCAACACTGTACATCACGTGAACAAGTCCGTGAAATGAAGACCCCCTAAACCCCACTTCATATAGAGGAAACTGGGGTTTACAGGGGTATACATTATTTTTCTTTTTTCTCCTCCAAGACATAGATTGTGGGTATAGTAGTCGCAGATAAGATTGACTAGGTGGAGCTATCATTCGTACCTGCCTTAGGAATATCCCATTAACAAAAAGGTAAACCAAGTCATCCGATTGTGTGAATTCAACTGTAATGCAAGCACAGCTGTGGCGTATATAACCATTTCGTCCGCTTGTAGAAAGCATGCGAAAGGCACTCTACCCAGTCTTCTGGTGGACTCAGCGAATTTGACATATATTGACAACTCCGCCTAGTTCCGCCTAGTCAATCTTATCTGTGACTACTATACTTGTTAGAACCGCCTGAATGAGCCGGCTCTAACGTGTACCCACAATCTACTAAATTTTGAGCATTTATAAGAAAAATATCACGGATTTTCATCAGAAAAGTAGCCATTTTGGAGATGTGAAAAATGCACTTTGTCACATGGGTAAGTTGTCATAATGATAGCTAGGTCATTTTGGAGACGTTGCTTCCAACTTGTTTTACATATTTCTATGTTGAAAACAGTCAAATATATATACTTTGAAAACAATGTATATTACTACAGTCGAACTTCATAGTTGGCCATCCAAACCACGAAAAAATACTTCTGATGGCAAAATTGAGTAGAGTATTTCATCCATGCTAATAGTTTTCTTCAGTGTGATGCAAAAGTGATAGGGGTGGATGCCACTTCTGAAAATGCCCCTGAGCCTCAGAACTAGGTCAAAGGTCAAGTGAGCGCAAAAATACAATAAAATTTGTATATGCTGGTATTTGTACCCTCTCTGTATCTAAGCCGACGAAAAAAAGTTAATTCAAACAACAGCCATGTACTTAGGACATATTGTTTATGCATCATATGTGAGAAAAGAAGTTGAATCATAGATTTGGCCAGGGTCAAAGGTCATTAAAGAACAAATTTTCTTTAAATATGTATCAATATTTATTGTACAAAGGGTTATCTAGTATGTCAACTGAAACAAAGCCAAATGAGTTGCTATTTCCTTATCTAGGAAACATAACACACACACATTATACAAACAGCATACTGGCCAACCTAATCGGCCTTAGGTCAAAGGTCATTTAAGTACATATTAGGCAAAATATGTTTATTTTGCAAAATACGTTGTTTATTCACATGCCATCCATTATTAAAAGTAACATTCCAAATTGTCTTCTGAGTTCTTACTAAACGTTACAATGATATATCAAGGATATAGTATATGATGAAGATATATCTAATAATAACACAAGTGGGTCATCATCAAAGGTCACGTCCAGCTACTGTAAAACACTTTTATTTGGCGGTCATTTTATTTTGGCGCTATTTGCAGTCAAGAAAAAAAAACGCCAAACTAAAAATCTGCCTATAAAGCTAGAAGAATGCAAGAGAAGAAACTTTATTCTACACATCACAGTTATAATGTGTCAATAGGTCATAGGCATCATCGGTGACAAAAGAAAAAGTGTATTTACTTCTTTAGAAGCCGAAATAAAGAAAGACAATGTTCCAGTCATAAGACAGCTCAAAACGGCTGAATGAAAACAAACACACCTTGAGAGTTATTGTCAAAATTGTGGATGTAATTAGTAATTGATTGCTGGCTTTAACTGTGAGCTCAATATGATGGGTAAACCAATCAGATAAGAGGAAAGTGACATACCTCCAGACAGACATTTGGATTATCAAGGTAGCACATTGGGTTAATCATGCGGTGAACACAAAAATTTAACTAATTACTACAGTTTTTGCATGACGCTGTTGATGACCAACCCGATGATTTTTGTCATCTTACATGGCTTTGTAGATTCGACCGATTCTTTTTTTTTTTCGGAAATCGAAAATCCGCCAAAATATAAATCCGCGAAAAGGTCTACTCATAAAAAGCGCCAAAATTTGCTGCCACTTAATGTAAGTGTTTAACAGTTTTCAAAGTTTGTATTTAACAAAATGCCACTTCATTTTGAGAGCCGGTTAGATCAGTACAATGTAAAGGGTTACGGCTAATATGTATTCGCGATTGCGCCCATATGATTTAATGATTTTACTTCATCAAGTCAAACCAAATAGAGGTTTCTCCGATATCACAGATACAAGCTTTCTTCCGCATAATCTGAAATGATAGACATAGTCATATATAAATAACAAGCCATTTTAACTTCATATCTTGACTTCTAGATATTTGGCTGGTTTATTAGCTCACCGTCACGTAGTGACGAGGTGAGCTTTTGGGATCACTTTTTGTCCGTCGTCCGTGCGTCCGTTCGTCCGTCCGTGCGTAAACAATTTCTTCAAACGACATCTCCTCCTAAACCACTGATCGGCTTTTGACCAAACTTCACAGGAATGATCCTTAGGTGGTCCCCTTTCAAAGTTGTTCAAATGGTTCTGGTCCGTTGCACATATAGGTCACAGGAGCCAAAAAT
This sequence comes from Lucinisca nassula, assembly GCA_963580285.1. NCBI lineage: Eukaryota > Metazoa > Mollusca > Bivalvia > Lucinida > Lucinidae > Lucinisca > Lucinisca nassula. The sequence continues at coordinate 87,589,932 of OY757011.1, read as the reverse complement.
AGATTTTTTTCTCCAAAAACTTAAAAAATCTTCTTCTCTGAAACCGCAAGCCCCAGATCTTTGATATTTGGTATGAAGCTTCGTCTAGTGGACCCCTACCAAGATTGTTCAAATTATAGTGCTGGGGCCCAAAATGCCCCCGCCCTGGGGCCCTTTGGTTTTAAATGGGCTTATATAGGGAAAATCTTTTAAAATCTTCTTCTCTGAAACCCCAAGGCCTAGGTCTTTGATATTTGGTATGAAGCTTCATCTAGTGGACCCCTACCAAGATTGTTCAAATTATATTGCTGGGGCCAAAAATGCCCCCGCCCCAGAGCTCTTTGGTTTTACATGGGCTTATATAGGGAAAATCTTGAAAAATCTTCTTCTCTGAAACCGCAAGGCCCAGGTCTTTGATATTTGGTATGAAGCTTCGTCTAGTGGACCCCTACCAAGATTGTTCAAATTATAGTGCTGGGGCTAAAAATGCCCCCGCCCTGGGGCCCTTTGGTTTTTACATGGGCTTACATAGGGAAAATCTTTAAAAATCTTCTTCTCTGAAACCACAAGGCCCAGGTCTTTGATATTTGGTATGAAGCTTCGTCTAGTGGACCCCTACCAAGATTGTTCACATTATAGTGCTGGGGCCCAAAATGCCCCCGCCCTGGGGCCTTTGGTTTTAAATGGGCTTATATAGGGAAAATCTTTTAAAATCTTCTTCTCTGAAACCGCAAGGCCTAGGTCTTTGATATTTGGTATGAAGCTTCATCTAGTGGACCCCTACCAAGATTAAACAAATTATAGTGCCCTCCCCGGGGCCCTTTGGTTTTACATGGGCTTATATAGGGAAAATCTTGAAAAATCTTCTTCTCTGAAACCGCAAGGCCCAGGTCTTTGATATTTGGTATGAAGCTTCATCTAGTTGACCCCTACCAAAATTGTTCAATTTAAAGTGCTGGGGCCAAAAATGCCCCCGCCCCGGGGCCCTTTGGTTTTACATGGGCTTATATAGGGAAAACCTTCTAAAATCTTCTTCTCTGAAACCCCAAGACCCAGGTATTTGATATTTGGTATGAAGCTTCATCTAGTTGACCCCTACCAAGATTGTTCAAATTATAGGGCTGGGGCCAAAAATGCCCCTGCCCCGGGGCCCTTTGGTTTTACATGGGCTTATACAGGGAAAATCTTTAAAAATCTTCTTCTCTGAAACCGCAAGGCCCAGGTCTTTGCTATTTTGAATGAAGCTTCATCTAGTAGACCCCTCCCAAGATTGTTCAAATTATAGTGCTGGGGCCAAAAATGCCCCCGCCCCTGGACCCTTTGGTTTTACGTAGGCTTATATAGGGAAAATCTTTAAAAATCTTCTTCTCTGAAACCGCACTGCCCAGGTCTTTGATATTTGGTATGAAGCTTCATCTTGTGGACCCCTATCAAGATTGTTCAAATTATAGCACTGGGGCCAAAAAAAATGCCCCCGCTCAGGGGCCCTTTGGTTTTACATAGGCTTATACAGGGGAAATCTTGAAAAATCTTCTTCTCTGAAACCACAAGGCCCAGGTCTTTGATATTTGGTATGAAGCTTCATCTAGTGGACCCCAACCAAGATGTTCAAATTATAGTGCTGGGGCCAAAAATGCCCTCACTACGTGGCCCTTTGGATTTACATGGGCTTATACAGGGGACATCTTGAAAAATCTTCTTCTCTGAAACCACAAGGCCTAGGTCTTTGATATTGGTGTGAAATTTCATCTTGTGGACCTCTATCAAGATTGTTCAAATTATAGCCCTGGGGTCAAAAATGCCCCCGCCCCGAGACCCTTTGGTTTTACATAGACTTATATAGGGAAATCTTCAAAAATCTTCTTCTCTGAAACTGCAAGGCCCATGTCTTTGATATTTGGTATGGAGCTTCATCTAGTGGACCTCTACCAAGATTGTTCAAATTAAAGCCCTCCGGCCACAAATGCCCCCAACCCGGGGCCCTTTGGTTTTTCTTGGACTTATATAGAGATAATCGTTGAAAATCTTCTTCTCTGAAAAAGCAAGGCCCAGGTCTTTGATATTTGGTGTGAAGCTTCATCTAGTGGACCTTTGCCAAGATTCTTCAAATTATAGCATTTGTTGATATTTGGTATGAAGCGTCACCTTTTTAGACCTCCCTCAACATTATGCACATTATAGCCCTGGGGTCAATAATGGCCCTCTCCGGGGCCCACTTGTTACTCCATGGATCAGGTGGGCGATCCAGGGCCATCATGGCCCTCTTGTTAAATATTAACAATACTTATTTCGATGGTTTGATCAGTCAGATTTTCCCCCAGAACTTCAGTTAAATAAAGCAAATTCTTCTGATACCGAGGCCCCGTTTTTAGATGTACATCTGTCAAATGTAGATGGGTTTGTTTCCTGGAAAATTTATGATAAACGCGAAAATTTTGACTTAGAGATTGTAAATTTCCCTTTGTTGGATGGTGATGTTCCTCGTGCGGCATCCTATGGCATTTATATTTCGCAATTAATTCGATTTGCCAGAGTCTCTAGTCATGTAACTGACTTCAACACTCGATATAAATTGTTAACTGCTAAACTTCTTATCGGTATCATAAACTACGCAAAGCCTTTTCAAAATTTTGAAGACGTCATTCCGATTTAATTCCAAAATCCAATGTTGGACTTAAAAGGTCTCTCGGAACCCGAAATTTATGGTGACTTAGTATATAAATTCAGAAAAATATATATATAATTCAATGACTTCAGCACCCAATTTCGTAAAATCATTCTTCGATATAAAAAATTGGGTACTACATAAAGGTTATAAGACAGGCTGCATGCATGGTAGTTAACCCAAGCACAGTTGACAACTTTGCTTCCCTCTTTAATTGCACGCCGCTGGGTCAGGCCTTAGATTTCACGACGGTCCCAGCATGATGGCTTGCTCAGAATTAAAGAGGATTTAGTTTTATGTAATATTGGTTGGTGCCTGATGCTCTGTCTCTAGTAGGGCCCATCGGAGTACAACTTTTGCAAGTTCCCCAAATATATGTTCAAAAAGAGTTATGAGTAGTTTCGTGTTTATTTTGCACTCATTTGACCCTTGACCTTCTTCTTGGCCTCAGATGCATTTCCAGACGTGGCACCTACCCCTATGATTGTTGACACACATCAAGGATTACATTTAGCATGGGTGCCATACTCTAGTCATTTTTTTCATCAAACGTAAACTATCAAGCATTTTTGCACCTGCTTAGTCACGCATAAAGGATGTTTTTATGTGTTGTTAATTGGTTTATCTATTATTGCCAGTTATCCCAGATGCGACAATTTAATTAAGGGGATAAGGTTAAAGTTTGATTTTTAATTGTCTTACACAAAGAAAGTGTTAAAATCCGTCCTACTCATAATAGAGTAACATTTTAGTTGAAAATATTTAATGCTTGTAAAACCATTTTATATCGCATTTTCTGTTTTAGAAATGGCACAGTGTAGTATTCTGTCTATGTTGTGATAAAAACCGGCCTGGCAACCCGGTTCAGTCAGCTGGTGGGTACTGACTAATAAAACCTGTTGTCGGACAGGCTAGCTCAACGGCAGTCGCGATTTGCCTTACGGTAGTTGCGCAAAGGCAATGTTTCAGACCCATAACAGAAACAAAGTCACAAAGAAATAATCCAGTGCTACTTCAATATCGGGGATAATCAATGATTCAAGTCTGTCAACATTTGTATCCCTTTTTATTCCGTTTAACCCATATCCATGTAAACAAGCAGGTTTTCTAATCAAATACACGTTACAAATGTATTTTTTTTAAATATTTTGATAACCAGAGAAAGCGACCAGTGATTCACGTATACCACCAGCCAGCGCCACCCTCTGATTTATCTTTCGAGCTTGTATGAAGAAGTCAAGAAGCTATAATAATTTATAATTGTGTTTGTAAAAGCTAAACCAAACATAAAATTTCTAAATGGACCAAGAGCGTAAGGGCATCAAAATTACTGAAGGGGTGGGGGCATCAATGTTACTGAAGCAGGTGGGGTGTGCATCAATGAAATCTTTGGACTGGTGTACAACATCGATGCAAATATTAATTGAATTTCTCTTAGAGTTTAGAACATACAGGCATCTATAAAGTTAGTCATAAAATTTTAACCAAATGTAAATGTCTAAGTCTGTGACCTTGAGATCAAGGTCACAATGGGTAAGAGAAGGGACATGCATCACAAAATCTTTGGACTGGTATGCAACATTGATGCAAGTATCAACTGAATATGTCTTTGAGTTTAGAACATAAACTCTGTCATAAAACTTTAACCAAAAGTAAAATTTCTAAGTCTGCGACCTTGACCTCAAGGTCACTATGGGTGGTGGGACATGCATCAATGAAATCTTCAGACCAGAATGTAACTTCAGTGTAAGTATCAACTAAATCTATCAAAGGGTTCAGAAGATACAATATCTTAGAAACTTTAACGCAAAACTTTAACCAAAAAGTTAACGGACGGATGGAAGGGCGGACACACGGACAGATGGACGGACGAACGGCAGAACAAAAACTATATTCCCCCATAGCATACTTCGCATGGCGGGGGTATAATAAATACTGGTCAGCAACACATCCTTATGCTAAATATAACAAAATGTGTTCAGAAAACATCCGTTTTTCGCGAGCTTTGCACTTAAATGACCCCTGACCTATAAGACTGACATATTTTGAGGGTACATTTATAATGATTTTCCATTGTTCACTGCACCTGAATAGTGTATGGTGATTTTAAGCGAACATTTTCCCCAAATATGTGTTAAAAGAGAGTTATAAGTAGTTTCATGTTTATTTTGCACTCATTTGACCTTTGACCTACTTCTGAGCCTCAGACGCATTTCCAGACGTGGCATCCACCCCTATGATTGTTGACACACATCAAGGATTACATTTATCATGGGTGCCATACTCTACTCAATTTTGCAATCAAACGTAAAAATATCAATCTTTTTGGGGATCGGATGGCCAACTATCAAAGGCTCGAACACCTTTGGGACCTCGAAAATCTGTTCGAAACAGGGGTAGTTCGAGCCACTGAGGTTACTCTCAGGCGGCATAATGAGATACTTTTAGACATCTTTTCAGTGTTCTATAATGAAAATGTATACTGTGTGAACTCATTAGAATCGCCTCATCGAGGTGATTCTAATGAGTACACACAGCATACATTTGCAAGATAAAAGACTAAAGTCTCCTTATTATTTTTATTATTCCCCACTATTTCTTATGTAGAGGATTTCGCTAGGGGCTCAAGAATGGGTTCGACACATCCATGGTAAAAGAGCCATCGTTGTTCGAGCCATCAAAGTTCTACTGTACTTCCACAGATTCGTTAATCATTAACCAGAAGAACTGAGAGTCTTGTGATAAGGTCGAAAAGTTTGTGCATAAGTCAGAGTTCATAGCGAAAAATTCTTTTTCTCATTGAACTGTTTTACTGTTTGCTTAACCCTTATCTTGCTGAATATTCATTTAAGCCACACCCATTTCTGTCTATCAACCAATCAAATTACTTGATGTAATTTATTGCTACAAATTCATAAACTGAATGCCAAACAGTGTAGATCCTGATCAGATGGCTTCTTCAGAAGCCATCTGATCTGGATCTACACTGTTTGCAAAGATAGGGGTTGTCGTGAACAGCAGGATAAGGGTTAACAACTCCAGGTGGCCCTCACCCATCAGGGCTTGAAGTAATAGATGGGCTGCATGATGCTTCCACGCAGAGCTGAAACCTCCCCGCACACGAGTACTGGTAAACAGCTTAGAGGATCTAAGCCTGCCCAGGCAAAGCGGTGTGAGTCGGACCATCCATACTTATAAACCCTATTGGTTTCATTGGGCGACAGGGCTTGAGATGTCATTTCATCTCAGTGTCGGGTAAAAGTCCCACAAAATTGGAAGCAACGTCTCCAAAATGACCTGTACAGTGTTGACGGGGACGTTAAACCTCAAATCAAACAAACAACTCCTGGGGCCAGTTGTTCAAAACTAACGACGTCGTTAGTTAAAGTATTGTTAAAACTTTGATCATTTATTATGGCAAATATACTAATATTTTTGCTGAAAAAATGAGAGCAGCTTTTGCAAATGCAAAAGCTGCTCACATTTTTCCAACAAAGATACCAAAATTTTAAATATTGTTCTTGCTAGAACACTTAACAATATGACCACTAACGAGCTCATTAAGCTAACGATGCTTTGAACAACTGGCCCCAGGTCATTACAGTTTCACCTAAAAACATGTTTTTTAACCCTTCAAGGGATATAAATCACAACCAGTGGGTGCGATTTTGAAAATATTTTTCTTCACAAGGCAAAGCATAACATGTGAATTGTCTGCTTGCTGAAATGTCAGGCCAGTTTTTTCTCTTAAAAAAAAGACAGGAAAAAAATTCATATGCTCAAGCATTTTCTTTGGTGCTTGAAGAGTTCATTTTGTCCATGGAATGGGTATGATTATTCATTAGCTGAGCAGTATGAAACCTGGCCTTATTATCTCCTTGGATGTGAAGAGTTGACATTTTCCCCACTTTCGGTATGGTTCTAATGAAACTCTGGCTCATGAATTAATCATTATGTCATTGAATAGGACTTCCTTGCAAAGAATAACGTGTCATCATAAGAAATGCCAGGAGCAAAGGGTTCTTACCATACAGTCGAACTTCGATGGCTCGAAACACCTTTGGGACCACGAAATTCTGTTCAAGACAGGGGTAGTTCGAGCAACTGAGGGTTACTGCCAGGAGGCATAAAGGGGATAGTTTGGGCCTTCTGTTCGGTGTTCTATAACATAAATGTATGCTGCATGTACTCATTAGAATCGCCTCGTTGAGGCGATTCTAATGAGTACATACAGCATACATTTGCAAGATTAGGAACGAAAATAGTCTAAATTTTCCCCTTACTATTTCTTACTGTAGCGAAATTCCCTAGGGACTCAAAAAAGGGTTCGACTCAGCCATGGTAAATGAGCCAGCGGTGTTCGAGCCATCGAAGTTCTACTGTATCTGTCTCTGGCTTGTCTTTGTTGTGTTTAAAATGCACCCTCCCTGCCCCACCACACACACACACACACATGCATACCAGGGTTTATAGGGAGTGTTTGTGCAAGGGGGATCATGTATCTTATGTCACTGGGGCATCCAGCTGCTACCGGCTTTCATTTGGGCAAAGCCTGATTTCCTTGTAGCAGGTAAGGATATAGGGTGGGTGTTTTTATTGTCCCTCGCCTTTTCGAAGAAAAGCAAGGGGACATAGTATTCAGCTTTTCATGATGTGTGGTGCTTGGCATGTGGTGCGTGGTTCCGAGTTTGTAGTAGGTACCTTGTGAGCGCAACTCCTCCTACAGTTTTAAACAGATCCTATTGAAATTTTACAGCTAGGTGTCTTTATCATGGTCTGAAGATGTGCATGTGCTTTTTCAGAAACCGTAAATTATTATTATTTTTTTTTTCAATTTTTTTTTTGTGCATGGTTCCAAATTCGTAGTAGGTACCTTGTGAGCGCAACTCCTCCTACAGTTTTAAACAGATACTTTTGAAATTTTACAGGTGTCTTTATCATGGTCTGAAGATGTGCATGTGCTTTTTCAGAATCCTCAAATTAATTTTTTTTTCACATTTTTAACTTAGACTTTTTTGCATGGTCCGGATTTGTAGCAGGTACCTTGTGAGCGCATGGTCTGGATTCGTAGTAGATACCGTGTGAGCGCAAATTAACTCCTCTTACAGTTTCATACCGATACTTCAAAAACTTCACAGTTGTTTTATTCGCCCCCGCCCATTGGGACTTGGAGAAATAGATTGGGCTGCAAGATGCTTCCACGCACAGCTGAAACTGACCACACATGAGTACTGGTAAACTGCTTAGAAGGACAAAGCCTGCCCAGGCATAATGGTGTCATTAGGTGGCAGTTTTGGTTTCACTGGGCAGCTGGGCTTGAGATGTCATTTCATCTCAATGTCAGGTAAAAAGTCCCACAAAATTTGAAGCAGCGTCTTTAAAATGACCTAAATTGTAGTGTTGACCGGAACATGAAACCTCATTTCAAACAAACAAACAAAACAGTTGTTTTATTCATGGTCTGAAGATATGCATGTGCTTCTTACAGAATCCTGAAATATCTTTATTTTCACTTTTTTCACATTTTTAACTATGATGCATGAAAAAGGTCTACTATGAAAGAGTATATGCTGTAGGTACCTTGTGAGCCCAAATCCTTCTACAGTTTAATTAAACTTTGGTCAAATATTCTTCTCAGTGAGCTGATGTGCAGAACCCATGTCCGTCCGTCCGTCCGTCTGTCAGTCTGTCCGTACATGCCCCAGATACATAATGGGGTTTATGTTCTGTACTTTTCATACTTAATGAGGTTTATTCGTAAATTTTCAACCCCACAACACCAAACATGCCTGTTTGTGGGGTTAGTGGCTGTACAATGCTACATTATGGGGTTAAAGTTTCCACAGAGTTAACATTGGGAACCCCAGAATGTACGTCTTGTAAGAAAGTCTGTCTGTCCATCTGTCTGTCCATAACACTTTCTTGTCCGCTCCATATCCCCTGAACCCTTTGATAGATTTTCATTAAACTTTGGTCAATTATTCGTCTCAGTGAGCTGGTGTGCAGAACCTATAAATGAACCATGCCAACTCAAGGTCAAGGTCACGGTTGAAGGTCACGAGTTTGAAACTTGGAAGGATTTTCATTAAACTTTGGTCAAATATTATTTGTCCGTTCCATATCTCCTTTACCCCTCAAAGGATTTTCATTAAACTTTGGTCAGTTATTCCCCTCAGTGAGCTCATGTGCAGAGTCCATAAATGAATCATGTCAACACCAGGTCAAGGTCACATTGGAAGGTCACGAGTTTGAAACTTTGAATTTTTTTGTCCGTTCCATATCCCCTTTACCCTTCAAAGGATTTTCATTAAACATTGGTCAAATGACCCCATCAGTGAGTGATGTGCATAACACATAAATAAACCATGCCGACTCAAGGTCAAGGTCACAGTTGAAGGTCACGAGTTTGAAACTTAGAATTTTGTGTCCGTTCCATATCTCTGTTACCCCTGGAAGGATTTTCATTAAACTTTTGTGAAATATACCCCACAGTGAGCTGATGTGCGGAACCATAAATAAATCATACCAACTCAAGGTCAAGGTCACAGGTGAAGGTCACAAGGTTGAGCCTTGATACAAAGTGCGGTGGGGGATTTGGCTGTCCTTCAGACTGCTTTCTTGTAAAATTTAGGGGTGACAGGTTGTGTTTTCCTCAAAATTTATTTGGAAAATGAGTGAACTTTGAGCAAACAATGGAGGCCCGGATCAGATGCTGTGGTCTTCGGCGTCTGATCTGGGCCTGCCCTGTTTGTCCAGGTTTTTTAAATTTACCCTACATAAGTCAATGTAAAACCAAAGGGCCCCAGGGCAGGGGGCATTTTTGGCTATAATTATGAACAATCTTGATAGAGGTCCACAAGTTGACGCTTCATACCAAATATCAAACATCTGAGCCTTCTGGTTTCAGACAAGAAGATTTTTGAAGAGGTCCCTAGGGTTGGGGCATTTTTGGTCCCATTTGAACAATCTTGATAGGGGTCCACTAGACACAGCTTCATACCAAATATCAAACACCTTTATGGGTTTCTGGTACTGAATGGGTTAATAGCCAAAAAATGGTTTTAGACCTCAGAGAGTTTCTAATTAATCTCAGTGAGCTGGTGTGCAGAACCCATAAATGAACCATGCCAACTCAAGGTCAAGGTTATGAGTTTGAAACTTGGAATTTTGTGTCTGTTCCATATCTCCTTTACCCTTGGATGGATTTTCATTAAACTTTGGTCAAATATTCTTATCAGTGAGCTGATGTGCAGTACCCATGTCTGTCCATCCGTCTGTCTGTCAGTCAGTCCATCCATCCGTCCGTCTGTCTGTTCGTAACACTTTCTTGTCCGCTCCATATCGCCTGAACCCTTTGATAGATTTTCATTAAAGTTTGGTCAGTTATTCGTCTCAGTGAGCTGGTGTGCAGAACCTATAAATGAACCATGCTGACTCAAGGTCAAGGTCACGGTTGAAGGTCACGAGTTTGAAACTTGGAATTTTGTGTCCTTTCCATATCTCCTTTACCCTTGGAAGGATTTTCATTAAACTTTGGTCAAATATTCTTCTCAGTGAGCTGATGTGCAGAACCCATAAATAAATCATACTGACTCAAGGTCAAGGTCACATTTGAAGGTCACGAGTTTAAAACTTTGAATTTTGTGTCCGTTCCATATTTCCTTTACCCCTTGAAGGATTTTCAGTAAACTTTTGTGATATATACCCCACAGTGAGCTGATGTGCAGAACCATAAATAAACCATGCCAACTCAAGGTCGAGGTCACAGGTGAAGGTCACAAGGTTGAGCCTTGATACAAAGTACGGCGGGGGATTTGGCTGTCCTTCAGACTGCTTTCTTGTATTTAGAAAATGAGTGAACTTCTGCTAACAGTAAAGAGCGTGATTGGATGCCACAGTGGCTTCTGATCTGGGCCTGCACTGTTTGCTGATGTCCCTTGTAAGGGGTTTCCTAAATGAGTTGAGTTGTTTTTGCTCAATCTCTTGAGCAAGAAACAGTTGATTTTGCTATATCCTTGTCACATTTTTGCAAACAGTTTCTGAAGAAGGCATCTGATCTGCACGGTTAGGGATTCAGTTTGCGAATTTGGATGATTTGTTTGATTTGAGGTTTAAAATACCCATCAACACTATTTAGGTTATTTTGGAGACATTGCTTCCAGTTTTGCGGAACTTTTGAAAGTTTTACCCAACATTGATATGAAATGATATCTCAAGCCTTGTGACCCAATAGAACCAATAGGATTTATATGCATGGACGGTCCGACTTGCACCACTTTGCCTGGGCAGGATTAGACCTTCTAAGCAGTTTACCAGCACTCATGTGTTGTTCAAAGTTTCAGCTCTGCATGGAAGCACCACAATTTCTTCAAGCCCCAATAGGTGGTGTCCATGAATTTGAATGAATACATTATATCAAGTAATTTGAATGGTGCAAAGTCAGGAATGGTTGTGGCAAAATTAATTGATTCAGTAGGACAAGGGTTAACTCTGACAGAGGAATATATATTAATATAGCTTGGAATTGTTAGTCTGGGTAATTTTTTGCTTCCCTGGCCTAGTATGCAAGAGCACTAATGAACACGGACTGTTTAAGGGGAATGGGAACACCTGACAGATTTTTCCGCCATTTTTCAAAGGGAGACATTTTCGGGACTTCCTGTTCACTTTTCTATAAGCCCTGTCCCACTGAAAAAGGGGTCTACTCTTAAAGGAAAGAATTTGCTCTGCAGGAGCAAATTCTTTCCTTTAAGAGTTGACCTCTATTGACATGGGAGACAAAAATACTTTTGCAAGAGTTGCCTTCCCTGAAGGTGTACCCATTCCCCTAAATCACTAGGTCCTTCACCACTGTGGTTTGAGCCTCGCTTGGGTCACATGAGAGCTGCTAAGTTCTGCAATGGAAGATCAGGTGGTTTTCTCCAGTGACTCCAGTTTTCACCCACCTTTGCTTAAAGATGGGCACGAAATGAGTGAAATAATCTTGAAAGGGCCATAAAACCAAAACAAGAAAAATAGACAGCCTTTCCAGTCAATTTACAACACACTTATAGCACTTGTTTGATGTCAGAAAATGCTTTCCATTCAATTTTGTTTGTTTGATACGAGGTTTAAAATCCCTGTCAATACTATCTGGGTCATTTTGGATAGGTTGCATCCAATTTTGTGGGACTTTTACCCGACATTGAGGTGAAATGACATCTCAATCTCTGCCTCCCAATGAAACAATATGCATGGGTGGTCCGACTCGCACCACTTTGCCTTGGCAGGCTTAGACCTTCTGAGTGGCTTACCAGTAGTGAGTACTCATGTGGGGTCAATTTTAGCTCTGCATGGAAGCATCATGCAGCCCAGTCTATTTCTCCTAACCCCGATGGGCAGGAGCCTTTTCCATTCAGTACAATTGAAGTTCAATTGCTTGAACACTAAGGGCTTGTATGTCGTGCCTGATTCAAACTGTCACCCACTTCTGACTCCATCTTTCAGCCACAGTGGAATTAGCAGATGAGTGGCAAACGAATTCTCTCATCATAATAACAAGTCTGTGTAATGAACGCTCCTCTAAACCCCATTCTAATTGAAGTGGTTCTAATGCGCACCCAAAACCTATGTTTGCATGGTGTATAAATATTTAAATTATGACAAAATTTCATCAGAAAAATGACCATTTTTGGGGTATGAAAGAATGCACTATGCCACACAGATGTGTTATTGTAATTCGTAATGGCTAGATCCATTCATTCATTTTGGGCAATTATAAGGCTTGGAACACCTGCTGTTTTGGGACTGTAATGTCAGTAGACTGGAAATAACTAGAATGTATTCTGTCTGTGAACAGCCCCTAGGCTTGTCTATGGTTAGGAATAACAGGTCTTTGCATAACGAATGACTAAAAGTGTGTAGAACATAATTATATGGGCCCCGTCAAGCAATTTTGGTACTTATCGCCTATGCGAGCAGCGAAGGTTCAGGCGAGCCTGCGCATCCGCGCAGTCTCGCCAGAACCTTCGCTGCTCGCTCATACAAGCAGTGAATCAAGAGGAACCTTCAGACAGAAAGCCATATCCCTGGCCCCTCTGAATGGGTGGGCATGCGCAGTTAAAACTTGTCATGACGGAATGCTCGAAGACACAAATTCGCTTGGCACGGATCATATATCATAAAGAACTGGCTGAGGTTAATTCCTTTTGTTGGTTGATTGTTTGCCTATCCAAAGTGATTAAGCACAGAAGCTGTTTGTTTCTGATGTCCATGTGACTTTCAATGATTTGAACAAAAACCCTGGTACATGTTATGTATAGAGGAACTCATCTTATCATTATGACCGCCCCCACCCATCGGGGCTTGGAGAAATAGATTGGGGTTCCATGCAGAGCTGATACCGACTGTACATGAGTACTGGTAATCCGCTTTGAATGTCTAAGCCTGCCCAGGAAAATTTCTGCGAATCGGCCCGTCCATGCTTATAAACCCTATTGGTTTCATTTGGCGGCAGGGATTGAGATGTTATTTCATCTCAATGTCGGGTAAAAGACCCACAAAATTGGAATCAATGTCTCCAAAATGACCTACATAGTATTGACGGGGACGTTAAACCTCAAATCAAACAAACAAAAACTCATCATTATGATGTCAGAGTGTTGTTTTACCCGTATTGTACCGGAAACCCCAAAACGGGTAGTTAGCAAACAGTGCAGGCCCTGATCAGATGCCGCACAATGCGGCATCTGATCAGGGCCTACACTGTTTGCAAAATTTTACGCCAACTTTCAAATAGTTTTTGAAGAAAACACAATCTGAGACCCTTAAATTTTGAAATGGACTCCTGCTATATATAAAGTGGAAGATTCCATTTGGTACAAAAAGGGTTATTTAGAAGCCTCCTTGGTGTAGTGGTTATGCTACTTGCCTTGTAAACCAGGGCTCGCAGATCGATCCCGGGTTTCTCAAGACTTGAGTCTTTAAACCGAGGTCCTGTCTCCGTATGACCTTAGCTGTTGGTGAGACGTAAACTCAAACACTCACAAAAAGGGGTTAAAGAGAATAACCTATAAAATTGGTCTGGACTGGACTCATGTGTTGGGTTTGGCAAACATTGCCACAACAAGCAGAGACTGTTAAGGGTCTTTTCCTTTTGCTTTAAGTACAGGAATTTAACCCTTATCTTGCAGAAAATTCATTTAAGCCGCACCAAGAGCACATTATGATGAGCTACTTGGCCGCACCCATTTCTGTCTATCAACCAATCAAATTACTTGATTTAATTTATTCCTACAAATTCATAAATTGAATGTCAAACAGTGTAGATCCTGATCAGATGGCTTCTTCAGAAGCCATCTGATCTGAATCTGCACTGTTTCCAAAGATAGGGGATGTCTTGAACAGCAAGATAAGGGTTAAGGGTTAAATGAAAAAGGTTAAGTCTTTTTCAGGAAAATTAATTTTTCCAGACTGGAGTCAGGGTCAAAATTCGCCATCGCCCATCAGGGCTTGAAGAAATAGAATAGGTTGCATGATGCTTCTGCCCAGAGCAGAAACCGACCAAACATGAGTACTGGTAAACTGCTTAGGGGATCTAAGCCTGCCCAGGCAAAGTGTTGCGAGTCAGATCTCCTCTACATATTAACCCTTTTGGTTTGTTTGGATGGCAGGGCTAGAGAAGTCATTTCATCTTAATGTCTGGTAAAAGTTCCACAAAATTGGAAGCAATGTCTCCAAAATGACCTAAATAGTGTTGATGTGGACGTAAAACCCCAATTCAAACAAACAAAATTTAATCAGGGACAAAAAAAAAATCCGCTTTAACCCATTTTAGACAGAATCAATAAAATGGGACACTGGCAAATAGTGCAGATCAAGATTAGACAAAGAACATGGCAGTGTGTGATCAGGGCCGTCATTGTTTGCAAAGATGAAAGAACTTCTAGAAATAAAACTTAACTGGACACCCTTTTACTTCTGCTAGATTCTGTTCAGGAAGTAATGGGTTATGGATAAACTTTGTTTCCAAAGTTACTGTAACCCATAAAATGACAATCATGACAATTGTCGTCTGCTTTGCCATCTGCCGGTTACCTTAACCTTGTCCTGCTGAATATTCATATATGCCACACCCACTACCGATTATCAACCAATCAGATTACTTGATGCAAATTATTGCAACAAATTCACAATCTGAATGGCAAACAATGTAGATCCTGATCAGATGGCTTCGTCAGAAGCCATCTGATCTGAATCTTCATTGTTTGGAAAATAAGGCATATCCGGGCTCAGCAGGACAAGGGTTAAAAGTCCTTTTTGCAAACAGTGTATACCCAGACCAGGAGCAATCTCATCTGGGCCCATACTGTTTGCCTGTATGCAAAATATGTTTTAAAAATGTTTGCCAGAAGATTCAGCAGACGGCATTTTCAGTTGTTGTTTTTCTCGGCAGCTTAAGGGTTAATAGCATAACCCTCATATAAAACATTGATTATAGAATGTCCATAATGAATTCAAAAATCTTCTGGTCATTTCTTTTGGCCTGATAGTGTATATTTATCCTGACAGAATAGTTGCCGTTTGGTCCCTAAATTGGATCAGATTTTTTACCCTGAAAATGTTTGTTTGTCTGAGCAATATGTCACATGGTAACGAACTCGGCTATTTGTGGATACTTCACACTAAGTCATCAAACAGCATTTGACCCTGCCAAGGAAAACTCCATCTAAAAATGTTGCCTGTTCTCGTTGTCTGCTGCATGTTTTTGCAAACTTTTTACATATAGGCAAACAGTGTGGACCCTGATCAGACTGCTCCTCTAGGAGCAGTCTGATCTGGGTCTACACTGTTTGCAACAATGACTTCTAATAAGCAGTCTGATCAGGGACAACATCGTTTGCCTGTATGCCCATGGTTGAAAAGTTTCCAAGAAGAGCAGCAGACAGCATAAACAGACAACATATTTAGATGATCTTGAGGACTAAAAGTACCACATTTAGCCATTGAAAGCATCTTATTAGACTATTTCATGGGAGCAAACTGATCTGGATCTATTTTGTGTAGTATTGGGTCAATTATTTGTCAACTGAAGAAAAATTACTAAGCACAGTAGCTTTATGTTTCTGATATCCATGTGACTGTCACTGATTTGTACGAAATCCAGATAACCCATTGTATGCAGGGAAACCCATTTGTACTGGAAACTCCAAAATGCATAATTGGCAAATGGTGCAGATGCTATAGAAGCCGGGTCTGATCAGGGCCTATACTGTTTGCAAAAAGTTCAGCCATTTTCAAAATACAGATGTAAATTGTGAAGAAAGCACAACCTGACACCCCTAAATTTTGAAATGGGCTTGTGCTATATATAAGGCGAAAGATTCCATTCAGTACAAAATGGGTTAAAATTCATGGCATTGAGTGGGAGCTGTGAGAGTTACGCGGTGTGACAGGCAATTACTTCCACCACTCCAGATATGGAACAGCATAATTTTGGTCATCCTATTTTTGTCTTTTTGACTTTAAGACTGCTAAATAATGGAAATGAGCCCCGAGTTTGAATAGATCAGATATTCTTGAGTTTTATCTTTCGCTATGAAATGGTATGTAGTATTATGTATTTACACTTAGCCCATTGCATGTGGGAAACCCATAAAGGGGTACCTTGGCAAACAGTGCAAGACCAGATCAGACGCCGCAGAATGCAGCGTCTGATCAGGGCCTGTACTATTTGCTAACAGAATTTTCTGTCAAACATAGAGACATCCCTCAGAGCTTAGATATTAAGTGTGAAGCAATGTCAAGTGGTCATCTACATAAATCCCTGGGTCCAAATTGGTCATGGCCTGGGGATTATTAGCTCCCATACAGACTTCATCAAAGTGCAAATTATATTTTCTTGTCCTTTGGGATCTGAGTCATATTTTGAATTTTATTTTGTCTACTTATTATAAAGTTTTTCAAAGTTTGAACCATTCAAGAACTAGAACAATTCTAGAACCAGAGTTTTCAGAGTTTCCATGCAGTCACTGTCATTATTAACTCCAGTTGTTGAAGTTTGAACATTTAAATTTTTTAAATAAATACAACAGTTCTGGAACCCACAAGTCAGTTCAAGAACTGCAGTAGTTCTAGAATTTTTATTCTTTCACTTTTATGTGTTTTTGTGACAATTGTTCAAGAACCATTTGAATGTTGGCCAGCAGTTCTTGAACTTGCAAATCAGTTCAAGAACTGGTTTAGCTTTAGAATAAATGTTCTTCAGATCTCATAGTTTCAAAACCAGTGTCAAAGAATGATTCAGGTTCCAGAAACAGTTCAAGAACAGTTCTAAAGGTTCAACATAAGTTTTTGAATGTTCAAGAACTTTATGCTTGTTCCAGAACAAATTTCGCAGGAGTCAAGAACAGGTTTGACTCAGCCATGATAAACGAGCTACCGGTGTTTGAGCCATTGAAGTTCTGCTGTATTTACCAGTCTAGAAGGTTGAAAGTGATAACTAACCCAATTCTGTTTTGGACCCCAAAAAATATAGTGTTATAATGAGGTTGTGATGGAATCAGTTTTCTGTTTACCATATTTATTTTAAGTGTTCGGACACCCTCACCTCCTTACCATACATGTTATAAAATTTGAACGTACAGTTGTTTTGATGTTGTGTCTAAAAACTGTTGGATTAGTGGCAAACAGTGTAGACCCAGAGGAGATGCCGCATTCGGTGGTAACTCATCTCGGTCTGTACTGTTTGCTAAGGCCTGTCTGCCTAATATACAGTAAAATTCCTATATTAAGACCACCTTTGGGACTGTTCAAAAGTGGTCTTTAAGACCACTTTTGAACAGTTTCAAAGATGGTCTCTTATTAGGAGACACTGGGTGTGGAAAACACATAGAAAGAATCGCGAAACCTTCTCAATAAGCTTTTAAAAGCATATTTATTCTTAATTTTAGGTGGTCTTAACCCTTTTCGTACCAAACGGAATCTTCCTCCTTCTATATATATAGCAGCTGTCCATTTCAAAATTTAGGGGTGTCAGGTTGTGTTTTCTTCATAATTGATTTGGAAAATGACTGAACTTTTAGCAAACAGTGGCGGCCCTGATCAGACATCGCGTCCTGCGGCATCTGATCTGGGCCTGCACTGTTTACCCAGGTACCCGTTTTGGGGTTTCCGGTACAAAATGGGTTAATAGCGGAATTTTACTCTATATGGTAAATGTGGTACACAGTGAAACCAGAACCCTTTGTTTGTGGTTCAAAATCCAATTAGCCAAAAATAATATCTAATTATACTGTACTAGATGGCAGGTGTTGAAAGTCGTGTTTCTGTCCCCAGGTCTTGATCTGAACACAAATGGATATATTAGATATACAGGACACTGTTAACCCTTAAAATGCCAATCATGACAGTTGTCGTCTGCTTTGTCTCTCGGTGACTTTAAAAGTTATTTTTGCAAACAGCGTGTTAGATGTACTGGACACTGTCAACCCATAAAATGCCAATCACAACAATTGTCGTCTGCTTTATCATCTGCTGGTTACTTTGAAAGCAAACAGTATGGACCCAGAACAGAATGCTCCTCAAGGATCAGTCTGACCTACGAAGGGAGTTCAATAAGTTCACAGAACTTGGTATTTTTTTGTACAATTAAAGATTTTTTTTTTCATTTTTGTGCAGTGTAAACCTTTGTCAATTGAATGATAACAGCCGTTTAGTCAACATGTACATTTTTTGCTCTTACTTTTTGTTTGAAAACCTATACCCACAGGCAAAAATGGAAAGTCAGAATATTGAGTTCAGAGAAGTCATTAACCCATTTAGTACCGGAAATCCCAAAATGGGTACCCTGGCAAACAGTGCAGGCCCAGATCAGACCCCACAGAACGCGGCGTCTGATCAGGGCCTCCACTGTTTGCTAAAGGTTCAGTCATTTTCCAAATAAATTTTGATGAAAACACAACCTGACACCCCTAAATTTTGAAATGAACTCCTGCTATATATAAGGAGGAAGATTCCATTTGGTACAAAAAGAGTTAAGCTAAAAGGAAGGGTGACCAATAGCTCAGTTGGTAGAGTGTCCGCTCCGGGGAACGGGAGGTCACGGGTTCGATCCCGGGCCGCAACATACCAAAGTCGTTAAAAATGGTACTAGCTGCTCCTCGCTTGGCACTCAGATTTACAGGGTAGAGCTAGGACTGGTCGACCCAGTGTCAGGATAATGTGACTGGGTGTGGTATATTTAATGTGTCTGGGGCATGATACTTCAGTGAGGCAGCACTATAAAAGTGAGCATTGAGCTCCCTGTCGCAACCAGACACCGCCGTGATATGACTGAAAAATTGTTGAAAGCGACGTTAAACCCGAATTCACACACACACACTAAAAGGAAGGGTGAGTCCATCGGCGCATGGCTGATGTTTAGGGTGAAAATAGCCCAAAGTATTCCACAGTGGCAAAGTAGTCAGCAGAATTTAACCCTTATCGTGCTGAATATTCATTTAAGCCACACCCATTTCTGTCTATCAACAATCAAATTACTTGATGTAATTTATTGCTACAAATTCATAAACTGTTCAGAGGCCATCTGATCTGGATCTACACTGTTTGCAAAGATAGGGGTTGTCGTGAACAGCAAGATAAGGGTTAAATGTGGGCGAGACTCCTTAGACATGCATGATCGTCAGCAAATGGTGGAGTCAAGTCAAGAACTTCGGGAAGTGTACAAGGTCTATCCAGAAGACTTTTACACTCCTCTTATAATAGAAGAAACTTGGCTTCATGCACCACTGTGACCCAGATACTAAAAATGAGTTCATGCAATGGAAGCGCCCTGGCTCACCCCCACCTAAGAAATTTCTTACCAAACCATCAGCCGGCAAGGCCACGGTGTTTTGGGATGCCAAAGGGATGATATTGATAGATTACAAAGCTGCACGTTCTTCAATTACAGGAGAATACTATGCCAATGTCATTAAACAATAAAGGGTTGCCATTAAGAAAAACAAAGGGGAAAGCTAGCTGCTGGTGTCCTTCTTTTGCATGATAATTAATTAATGCCCCTATGTACATGTGCAGAGTTGGACAAGCGGCTGTTCGTGAGTGCAAGTTCGAGCAGTTAAATCACCTGCCATATAGTCCAGACCTCCCCACAAGTGATTATTATCTGATCTAAATTTGAAGTCCCACTTGCGTGAACGAGATTTTGCGACCATGATGAGCTCAAGGCTGCTACAGAGGCTTGGTTTGAGGACCAAATAAACAACTTTCATTTTAAAGGCATAGCCTACTTAAAAAAAGTGGGCCAAATGCATTGAAGTAAAAGGGTATTATATTAAAAAATAATGTTGAAACCATCTTCCAATCTGTGAGTTAACCCTTATCTTGCTGTTCACGACAACCCCTATCTTTGCAAACAGTATAGATCCAGATCAGATGGCTTCTGAAGAAGCCATCTGATCAGGATCTACACTGTTTGACATTCAATTTATGAATTTGTAGGAATAAATTACATCAAGTAATCTGATTGGTTCAAAGTCAGAAATGGGTGTGGCTGATATGAATATTCAGCAAGAGAAGGGTTAAACCCCAAGTTCTATGAACATATTGAACTCCCCTCGTATGTCCACACTGCCTGTGTGCAAAAATATTTTTAAAGAGTTTGCAAAAAGTTTCAGCAGATGACGTAAGCAGAGGACATTTTCAGATGCAATTTTGAGCTCACCTGAGCATCAAGTGCTCATGGTGATCAGCTATTGTGATAGGTCAATGTCTGTTGTCTGTCGTGCTGACGTGCGTCATCAACAGTTTGCTTTAAAAAGGAATTCCTAAACCCTTAGGCCAATTTGATTCAATCTTCACAGGAATGTTGCCTGGATGGCTTCCTACCAAAATAGCTAAAATCATTCCGCTCTGATGAACAAGATGGCCAACAGAGCTAAAAAACAGAAAAAATTTTAAACGACAACAGTTACTCTTCCTGTACCCTTGGGCCAATTTCATTCAAACTTCATAGGAATGTTGCATAGGTGACCCTCTACCAGAATGGCTAAAATGATTCTGCTCCATTGAGCGAAATTGCCCCCAGAGTTAAAAATAGAAAAACATTGTAAATTTGCTTCAAACGCGAACTCCTAAACCCTTTGGCCAGTTTGATTGAAACTGCACAGGAATATTGCCTAGTTAACTCCCTACCAAAACAGCATCTGCTCTGATGAAAAAGATGGCCACTGGAGCTAAAATAGAAAAAACCTTTGAACGACAGCTTCTCCTGTACCCTTGGACCAATTTCATTCAAACTTCATAGGAATGTTGCTTAGGTGACCTTCTACCAAAAAATGTCTCTGCTCCGAGCCGTTTCTAACGAGGCGTTTCTAACGAGTGCCTACAATCTATGTTTTGAGCAGAAATAAGAAAAATATTGGATTTTTATATCCGAAAATTCTCATTTTTTGGTGGTAAAATTTCCAGTATATTAGAAAAGGCGTCCGACTAGCAACCAATCAAACACTTTGAAATAATATTCGTTCAATTCATAGATTGCACCACAAACAGTGTAGATCCTGATCAGATGGCTTTAAGAAGCCATGGTCAGATGTCTTTAAGAAGCCATCATCAGATGGCTTTAAGAAGCCATCTGATCTGGATCTACACTGCTTGCAAAAGTAGGGACTGTTGGGTTCTTAAGGAAAAGGGTAGGCAGGCGAGTGAGTGTAGCAAAAGTGGAGGAAAATACTGACTTCTGCTTAAAAAATACTTGCCTCCATGGTGTAATGTTAAAGCCACTCACCTCATAAACCAAGGTTCATGGATTTGATACTGGCCTTCTCCAGACTTTAAACCAAGTTCCCATCTCCGTATCACTTAAGTTGTTGGTGGGGCTTAAAACACACACACACACATGCACGCACGCACGCACACTTGTCTAGCCTACCTCATGAGATACATATAACAAGGTAGTTGGTGTGTGGTGTGTGTCCGTCTGTGTGTTATATGTACATGTAAAAACATAAAGAGGTATTTCTCAAATGCACACACAGTACAACATTGCCCTACTGAGGTGTACTACCTCGTTAGGTAATACAAGCCATACAACACTATCAGGAGTTATTTTCATAAACCACTCATATACCACCTTTACATATGGAGGTAGTGCATACCGAGGTAACGGAAAAAAGTACCTCGGTATGTTTTTGTACCTCGATATGTCGGTCTGCTGCGCATGCACACACGCACACATGCATGCGTGCACACACTTCGATAACCATTGTAAAGTCAATATAACTGCAACACGTAAACACAACTAGTTTAAGAAGGTTAGGATGAAGGATACAACCTGGTAAGGGTCTTTCACGGACACAGATTTCTATGGTCGATCATTGTTATTGCACAATTTGGGTTGTTACCCATGGATATGAAAGACATATATTGTTTCAATCTTGTGTGCTTTTTTGACAGTGACTGGCACAGTTAACATGCTCTAAATGCGAAGCCTGTTCAGTTGTACCTTTCTAAGCATATTAACTAAAATAATGGTGTTATTTGACTGGCTGAACTAGGATGTGCTCTGCCTTTGTAAACAGTGAAGATCCAGATCAGATGGCTTCTCCAAAGCCGTCTGATCTGGATCTTCACTGTTTGTCACATAGTTGGTGAATATGTACATTATGAAAACTCACCTATTCAAATGCATTTTAAACTATGCCGACAAAAAAACAAAAAAAAAATTGTGATATTTTTCTTATTTCTGCTCAAAATATAGATTATGGGTACTTTTTAGAACCACCTTGATGATGCGGTTCTAACGAGTACTAACAAGCTGTATTTTAGAGCAGAAATAAGAAAAATAAGGTTTACCCCTGTAAAACCCAGTTTGACCATATAAAAGTGGGGTTCAAGGGTGCCAAAACTGTAAAGGTGTGTTTTCGTGAAGGAGTAGATTATATCAAGGAATTTGATTGGCTGATAGAGTCAGAAATGGGTGTAGCACAATGAATTTATTCAGCAGAACAAGGGTTAAAAACATTGTCTTTTTCAGACTTGTGACACATCCCTGAAACATAAAACAGAAATGGTAGGAAAATTAGAGGAGAAGACTAACCAACTGGTAACAGTGTTGAAAGATATGGAGAAAAAGTAAGTGACATTTCACCTATTTTAAAGAATGGAATCCCGGCCCTAAAAGAAATAGATGGGCTGCATGATGCTTCCACACAGAGGTGAAACGATCACACACCAGTACTGGTAAACCGCTAAGAGGATCTAAGCCTGCCCAGGCAAAGCCGTGCAAGTCGGACCATCCATGCTTATAAACCTATTGGTTCCATTGGGCGACAGGGCTTGAGATGTCCTATTCAGAATGACCTATTCAGTGTTGACGGGGACGTTAAACCTCAAATCAAAAAACAAAAGGATGGAATTGTTCTCACTACACGTATATAGCAGGATTCTAAGTATTGGGACAGATAGGCCTAAGCAAACAGTGAAGACCCAGATCAGACATCTCCTGAAGGAGCAGTCTGATCAGGGTCTGCACTGTTTGCCATTCTGTCAGCGGGATGGTAAAACAAATTTGTCAAAATTTTAGGTGAATTACAGCAAGTCCTGAAGATGTCCAAATTTTTAGGATTTTTACGCTAAGTAGTTTTGCAAACAGCATAACTGCTTATGAAATGTCATTATTTACATTCTCAGTGCTCGGAGGATAAGTAGACAGTGACGTAAAAGAGTATACCACCACAGATAGGTTTGACAGGTTGCACCGTTATCATTATCATAGCCATCATTGAATGGCAAGACAGACTGTACCATTATAATTATCATTACCAAGCGTCATTACCTTTTGACAATTGTGGACAATGCTTAATAACAAAAACATTCGCTGACGTCACTTTTAGCTTATCTTCGGACAACAGTAGAAGAAGGTATTATGAACTCAAAAAAACACTATTAGTACTGGTGGGTCAATTGTCTCGGAGTGCAGCCTAAAGAAATGGTCCTGGACTGTGACTTTAAACTTTTGTTTAACTGTTAAATTCCAGTTTTTAAGCAAAAAATGTAGACCCTGATCAGATGCTGCATTTGCTTTGACTGACCCTTCAATTTCTTCTGTACTGTTAGCAAACAGTGTAGACCTGATCAGATGCCACATTCTGTTTGCCAAACTCAATACATGATCCTGGTCCTGGCATCTTTTATTCAACATTCTGACCTCACATTGATAATAGCCGGACTATTTTCGATAAATAACTCTTATCCTGCTGTTCACGACAACCCCTTTATATGTTTGACAAACAGATTATGAATTTGTTGGAATAAATTACATCAAGTAATCTGCTTGGTTCAAATTCAGAAATGGGTGTGGCTAAACTGAATATTCAGCAAGAGAAGGGTTAACCATTCCTGGACTTCCTACATATCAGTGATACCCATGTGGACTGCAACACTGAGTAGGATTTTGTAGTTAGTAACTTTGGGTGGATTGATAAACAATCAACCCAAAAACTTCAATGGCTCGAACACCTTTGGGACCTCAAAAATCTGTTCGAGACAGGGGTAGTTCGAGCCACTGAGGTTACTGTCAGGAGGCATAATGAGGTACTTTTAGACATCTTTTCGGTGTTCTATAATGTAAATGTATGCTCTGTGTACTCATTAGAATCGCCTCATCGAGGTGATTCTAATGAGTACACACAGCATACATTTGCAAGATAAAAGACTAAAATCTCCTTAATTATCCACCACTATTTCTTATGTAGAAGATTTCGCTAGGGGCTCAAGAATGGGTTCGACTCACCCATGGTAAACGAGCCATCGGTGTTCGAGTCATCGAAGTTCTACTGTAATTAAGTATTGGGAAAAAATATTTTTCGCACGTCAGTGAATACATGGACTCCTTGATGTCACATGTCATTAAGTGATGCCAGAAAACTTCTCTACAACATGATTGAGTGAGGTCACTGTGACAGTTCTGCTGTTAATAGGAAAACCTTGCAATTATTTTTTTGTTTCAATTTTGGTCCACAAACCAGATAATGGATGGAAAATAATGTCAATATAAATAATGAAGGTTTTGTTTTGTTTGTTTGATTTCAGGTTCAGTGTCCCCGTCAGCTCTATTTAGGTCATTTTGGAGATGTTGCTTCCAATTTTGTGGGACTTTTACCCGACATTGGGATGCTACCCTGTGAAACCAATAGGGTTTATATGCATGGACGGGCAGACTCGCAGCACTTTGCTTGGGCAGGCTTAGACCTTCTAAGTGGTTTAAGTTTTAGTACTGGTTCTTACCCAGGAAAAGAGGGCCACATGGAAGATTAGTACTAGTACTAAATGTGTTACCCTCTATAAATAAGGTTGATTATTATTACCGTATTCGACCTATTTACCGCACATGCTCCTATAAGCGCACACACAAGCTTTTTCTGGAAAAAACTATACATGCGCACACTTTACAGTAACCTCCCAACAAATTCATATTGAGTTTTGCTGCATCTTTGACTCAGTCCATCATATGTATATGTGGTGAATCCCTATGCTGAAATTCAACTCTGAAAAGTAATCCTATCGGAAGCTTTTTTTCGTATTTTTTTTTTGTATTGAGTGTGCGCTTATTAGGTAGATTTTTCATCACAGTATTTTCATACAATTTTGAAAAAACTAAGCGCACGGTGCGGTAAATAGGTCGAATACGGTATTATTATTATTACCAGTACTTGTGTATGGTTGGTTACAACTCTGCCTGGAAGCATCATGCAGCCCAATCTATTTCTCAACATTGGGTCACGAGCGAAGTTAAACTGAACCCCTTCATTGCCTTGTTCATGCTCAGTAAACATAAAAAAAAATATTCATTTTGCAGTGTGAATTGATAACTCTCAGTCATTCATTTGCCGTGTTTAACCCTTAAGGAGCCAATCACAACAGCTGTTGTCTGCTTTCTCAGATTGAGGTCCAAACTGTTTTCCTGCATTCAAAAATTTGTTTGAAACATTTACAAGAAGCTTCAGCAGAGGACATACATAAACAGACAGTTTCAGATCCAGTTTCAGTACCTGTAAACTGTGAAGCAATGTGAATTTTCAAAGGAGCACAGAAATTAAATATTTTGTGTAATATAAGAATCTTATATGGGTGTGAGGGGTGGATGGAAAAATCTGTCCCGAGGGTCACTGTCTGGCATCACGAGGCTTGCCGAGTGATGCTGGACAGTGATCCCGAGGGACGGATTTTTCTATCCACCCCTCACACCCATATAGGATTCTTTTTCTTGCATACCTTCCATTTCTTAGTGCGGATTTTAATGCTGCAGTCACTTCGGTTACCGACGTCCGCCATATTGTGATGACACTGCAGAGTAGAAGTAAAACAAAGATCAGGAATCGATACAATTAACTTACTCCACCCATCAAAGACACCAAAGGGAAAGAAACACAAACATGAAGCGACCAGACCATAGTGGAAACCTAAACAAAGGATGGCCATAAGGACAGTTACTTTCCCACAAAATGGCCATATGGCCATCCAAAATAAAAAGACACAAGTGATACACACAGTAAGTGGTAACAAACAACAACATAAATAAATAGCCACAGAAGAACCGCCTTGGAACGGTCAGTGGAAAGAATTCCACTGGGGGGCTTGAATCGTTTTTACATGGGAAGGTATAATTTGAGGACTTTTACTGGAGGACCAGAGGACTGAGGACCAAGTCCTCTAGAGGACCAGGGGTATAATTTGAGGACCAAATACAGGAGGACCAGTGCTTTAATAAGCCATATAATGGCTATGATAATTGAAGATAATTACTGTTTATTGAAAATGACACCTGCTGGTATGGTGTATCACCTCATGGGCATTTATACAGAAAAAAGGAAAAAAAAGTAAAATAAAATAAATAAAAGGAAAAACATGTTATTATGCTCAGAAATTTTTCACCATAGCATTTTTTGAAATATTTTTTGGCATCTTGTTACTCTAAAAAATGTTAAGTTGAAATTAGAATTATAATTGATATAATCAATCTGTTATTTTTTTTAATTCACAAACTGCATGATGAACAGTGGAGATCCTGATCACATGGCACAGTGTTACTCTTTTAAAAATGTTTACTTGGAATTAGAATTTCTCTACAGTAAGTACTTTCTATATACTTGATATAAGCTACCTGTTAAATTCACAAACTTCATGTTGAACAGCGAAGATCCTGATCAGATGGCTTCTTGTTACTCTTTTAAAACTGTTCACTTAAAGTTAGAATTTCTTTACTTTCGATATACATGTACTTAATATAAGCTATCCGTTAAATTCACAAACTGCATGATGAACAGTGAAGATCCTGATCAGATGGCATCTTTTTACTCTTTTAAAAATTATCTGTTAAATTCACGAACTGCATGATGAACAGTGAAAATCCTGATCAGATGGCTTATCTGGAGCTAAACTGTTGTTTTGCTCAGAAATTTTTCACCACAGAATTATATGAAAAATTATTAAGATAACATTTCCATATGACATAGAGCATTCTTACATGTTACCATAATGGTATATTTCCCTGATGAAAACTTGTGATATTTTTCTTATTAATACTCCAAATATAGGTTGCGGCCTGTGCTTGTTAGAACCACCGTAATGAGGCGGTTCAAACGACTATACTCACAACCTATGTTTTGGAGCAGAAATAAGAAAAATAATGTATACCCCTGTAAACCTCAATTTTCGCTATATAAAGTGGGGTTAAGAGGGGTGTTCATTACACGGACTTGTAAACATGATGACTCTTGGCATCTTGGTACTCTTTTAAAATGTTTCGTTGAAATTAGAATTTCTCCAATTTCTACATGTATATGCTTGATATAATCTACTTTTAAATTCACAAACTGCAAAATGAACAGTGAAGATCCTAATCAGATGGCTTATCTGGAGCTACAATGTTTTATGCTCAGCAATTTTTCAGCATAGAATTATATCATCATGCTTACAAGTACGAGAAATGAACATCCCCTTACTCCCCACTTTATATAGAGAAAACTGGGGTTTAGGGGGTATACATTATTTTCCTTATTTCTGCTCATAGACATAGGTTGTAGGTACTCGTTAGAACCACTACAATGAGGCGGTTCTAACGAGCACCCACAATCTATGTGATGAGTATAAATAAGAATAATATCACAATTTTTTAAAAGAAAATTAACCGTTTTGGAGATGTAAAAAAAAATGCATTATGACGCACAGGTGTGTTATTGTAATGGAAATAAATTTTTGGCATCTTGTTACTCTTCTTAAAAATGTTTAGCTGAAATTAGAATTTCTCTATTTTCTACATACTTAATGATATAATCTATCTGTTAAATTCACACACTGCAAGATGAACTTTCTGCTACATAAACTGTGTATTATCATTAGGACCACTTCACTGAGTCATAATATGGCTTATTTTTGATAAAAACCCGCTGGTACTTCACTGAAGTGAGTTTAAATAATAAAACTTTCAATTGCATGGACATGGTACCACATTGATGCTGATTATCTTACACAAAATTCAACAAAACTAAAAGGTTTGGTGGGGGGGGGGGGCGGTGGGGGTGGTTATGGCCCTTTCAATATTATTTCACTCATATCGAGCTGACCGTTAATCATGTGTACAGAGGTGTACTAAAGACTTTAGAGAAGTTTTGTTGCAAAAATATGGTTGTATCAATTAATTTAATTATCATGATTGTTGTTAAGCAACACTGGTTTTTAAGTTCTATATTCTAATGTTTTATCAAGTGCTAAGTTTTATAAAGTTATCATACTATAATGACTTGCCACACATTGTTGAGGAATGATTGTGCACATTAACCAATTTTTGTATCAGAAAATGCAAAACTGGTTATTAGCAAACAGTGCAGGCCCAGATCAGATACCACGTTCTGCAGTGTCTGAGAGCCTACACTGTTTGCAAAAAGTTCAGCCGTTTTCCAAACAAATTTGAAGAACCCCTAAATTTTGAAATGGACTCCTGTTATATATATAAAGTGGAAGATTTCATTCAGTTCAAAATGGGTTAAAACATGAATATATTGAAGACAATAGCTGTCCAGTTTGTTACCCTTTTACCTACAAGTTTCTTAAGTGGATGTAATGAACACCCTTATAAACCCCACTTATTCCATGATTTGGGTACTTCTGAGATACACTTGTTGGAACCACCTTGGTCTAATGAGCACACACATTCTATGCTTGCAGACAAAATGAGAAGAATGTCACCAATAAAATGGAAAATGTCAGTTTTAAGTTTGTGGAAGAAACATTACAATAACACACACATGCGACATAGTGCATTTTTTTACATCTCCAAAATTGCTACTTTTTGGTGAAAATCTTTGATATAAGCTAACATAGGTTGCTGCCTCATTGAGGTGGTTCTAACTAGTACCCATGACCTACTTCTTGGAGCAGTAATAAGAAAGATAATGTATGCTCCTGTAAACCCTAGTTTTCTCTGTAAGGTATTTTTTAGGGGTGGTGTGTGTGTGGGGGGGGGGGGGGAGTGTTCATTTTATGGACATGTTCACCTGAAGACACCTTGACACTTTGGTGACTAAGATCTTTTTCCCCAAGGTTCATTTTTCCTTGATTATTACTTCTAATAAATAAATAAAAGAAATAAACGATAAAATAAAATAAATAATAACAAAAACATTATTAAATAATTAAATAAATGCTTATTTATGGGTCCTGTGTGAGTACTGCAATGGAAGGTCACGTTTTTTTCACTTCTCAGCTCAACTTAAAAAAAAAATAATAATAAATTAGGCCGTAATTAACAATCAAAATAATTAGAAAAAAAAATGCTTCTGAAAGATCTAACAACACATTTCAAAAATGAAGCCTTTCAATTATTTGCAACATTTCAAACTATGAATCATAGGCTTACAGGCATTGGTTATAATATATAACTTTTCCCCACCTACAATAGGATAAGCCCCACCTACAAATAACCGTTAAATTGCCAATCACAACCATTGCAATTTCAAGCCTTTTTCTTTACTTCTAAAAGAAACTTTTGTTAAGCATGTTTCATATATGAGTCCTATGGAAATGTTGTTCTCTGAAAACAAACAAAAGAAAAAAATTTGAATGCCATCTGCTACGAGGTAATGCTTGGTGCTTAAGATATAAGATTAAAAGTTTTTTTTTTCATACATACGTCTTAAAAATTGAAAACAAAAACAAAAAAAAAAAAAAAAAAAAACAATGCCATTTCCAGTAAGTAATAAAATGACTGGTAGAATAGGAATAGATAAAACCACTAGGAAAAAATAATTTGGCCAAACTGCCCAACAAAAAAAAAAAAAATAAAATAAAAAATAAAATAAAATAAATAAAAATAAATAAATAAAATAACTGTTTTTTTTTTTGTTTCTTAGTAGAGAAATTTCCATTAGAACTGAACATACTTTTTTTTAAAGAGTAACACATTGCCTAAAATATATGAAATTTATTTATATGGTGAAGAATTTCTTTATCATATGTTTTCCTTCAATTTATTTTTTTTTTCACTTATCCCGCTGAACAAGACAATACCTACATTTGCAAACAGTTTAGCTCCAGATAAGCCATCTGATCAGGATCTTCACTGTTCATCATGCAGTTTGTGAATTTAACAGATAGCTTTTAAGTGGACATTTTTAAAAGATTAACAATATGCCATCTGATCAGGATCTTCACTGTTCACCATGCAGTTTGCGAATTTAACAGATAGCTTTTATTAAGTACATGAATATTGAAAGTGGAGAAATTCTAACTTTAAGTGAACATTTTTAAAAGAGTAACAAGATGCCATCTGATCAGGATCTTCACTGTTCATCATGCAGTTTGTGAATTTAACAGACAGCTTTTAAGTGAACATTTTTAAAAGAGTAACAAGATGCCATCTGATCAGGATCTTCACTGTTCATCATGCAGTTTGTGAATTTAACAGATAGCTTTTAAGTGAACATTTTTAAAAGAGTAACAAGATGCCATCTGATCAGGATCTTCACTGTTCATCATGCAGTTTGTGAATTTAACAGATAGCTTATATTAAGTACACGTGTATTGAAAGTAGAGAAATTCTTACTTTAAGTGAACATTTTTAAAAGAGTAACAAGATGCCATCTGATCAGGATCTTCACTGTTCATCATGCAGTTTGTGAATTTAACAGATAGCTTTTAAGTGAACATTTTTAAAAGAGTAACAAGATGCCATCTGATCAGGATCTTCACTGTTCATCATGCAGGTTGTGAATTTGACAGCTTTTAAGTGAATATTTTTGAAAGAGTAACAAGATGCCATCTGATCAGGATCTTCACTGTTCATCATGCAGTTTGTGAATTTAACAGATAGCTTTTAACTTCACTGTTCATCATGCAGTTTGTGAATTTAACAGATAGCTTATATTCAGTACATGTATATTGAAAGAAGAGAAATTCTAACCATTACGAAAACACGCCTATACAAATACATTGTAAACTTTACCGCCGAAAAAACGAAAACAAATTTTAAGATGAAAAAAATGTGATAGTTTTCTTATTTCTGCTCAAAATATAGAGGTGGTTCTAACGAGTATCCACAATCTATATATTTTAGAGCAGAAATAAGAAAAATAAGGTTTACCCCTGTAAACCCCAGTTTTACTATATAAAAGTGGGGTTCAAGGGGGTCAAAATTTTATAGGCATGTTTTCGTGATGTTTAATTGAACATTTTAAAAGAGTAACAAGATGCCACCTGATCAGGATCTTCACTGTTCATCATGTAGTTTGTGAATTTAACAGGTAGCTTATATTAAGTATATAGAAAGGACTTACTGTAGAGAAATTATAATTTCAAGTGAAAATTTTTAAAAGAGTAGCAAGATGCCATCTGATCAGGATCTTCACTGTTCATCATGCAGTTTGTGAATTAAAAAAATAACAGATTGATTAAATCAAGTATATAGAAAGTAGAGAGAAATTCTAATTTCAACTAAACATTTTTTATCAGAGTAACAAGTTGCCAAAAATATATTTCATAAAATTTTATGGTGAAAAATTTCCTGAGCATAATAACATGTTTTTCAATTTATTTATTCTATTTAATTTTCTTTTTTTTTTTTTTTTCTTTTTTTTTTATACATATGCCCATAAGGTGATATACCATACCAGTAGGTGTCAGTTTTCAATAAACAGTAATTTATCTTCAATTATCATAGCCATTATATGGCTTATTAAAGCACCGGTCCTCCTGTATTTGGTCCTCAAATTATACCCCTGGTCCTCTAGAGGACTTGGTCCTCAGTCCTCTGGTCCTCCAATAAAAGTCCTCAAATTATACCTTCCCTTTTTACATGGCCATAATCCTCACCCTTACCTCTGTCACGGTATACACTAATTTTGTGTAGTCCGCATGAAGGCTTCCTAACTCATCAGTGTAACATCTCCAAGAACATACAAATAAAAAAAATACAGAGATGAAACAAGGTTGAGGACTTGACAGCATACAACAACAGAATTGCTGGAGCAAAAAGAAAACCAACAGTTAGACTCCGAGGGGCCCGACCAAAGACGGAGCATCAGGCCCCAACAAACATAAGAATACTAAAATAAATTTCCATTTATGTTTTTACGCTGGAACCGGAATGTTTAGTGATGTCACGTAACGTGCTGTGACGTCAACCTTAACGACAGCGCATACGAGGTCGTAATGAACCAGTGCCTTTAATCAAACATGCGATTATATTCGATTTAGGTTCAGAACAC
The DNA here is from genome assembly GCA_963580285.1 of Lucinisca nassula. Classification (NCBI taxonomy): domain Eukaryota; kingdom Metazoa; phylum Mollusca; class Bivalvia; order Lucinida; family Lucinidae; genus Lucinisca; species Lucinisca nassula. Next base: position 87,557,547 of record OY757011.1, on the reverse strand, counting down.
CAGGGTCAGAACATAAATTTCTATCCCAGGGTAAAATCACGGATTTCCTTGTCTGGTGTGCAAGTAAAATAAATCTTTTCAAAATGGAATACAACTGAGTATAGTGGAATACAGTGGGGTGATACAGAGTGTAAAAGAACAGAGTGGAATGGAACAGAGTATAATGGAATGAAGTGGAATAATACAGAGTGGAATAGAACAGTGTAAGATGGAATTGAGTGGAATAGCATAGAGTATAATGGAATGGAATAGAGTGGAACAGATTAGAGTAGAATGGAATAGAGTGGAAAAGAACAAAGTGAAATCGAAAAGAATGGAATAGAACAAAATGGAATGAAACAGAGTGGAATAGGATAGAGTATAATGGAGTGGATTTTGTTTGTTTGTTTGTTTGTTTGAGTTGAAGTTTAACATCCCCGTCAACACTGTAAAGGTCATTTTGGAGACGGTGCATGCTTCCAATTTTGTGGGACTTTTACCTGATATTGAGATGAAATGACATCTCAAGCCCTGTCGCCCAATGAAACCAATAGGGTTTATTAGCATGGTCGGTCCGCCTCGCACCGGGGTTCCTGGACAGGCTTAGATCCTCTAAGCGGTTTACCAGTACTAGTGTGAGAGCCGGATTCAGCTCTGCGTGGAAGCATCATGCAGCCCATATATTTCTTCAAGCCCCTATGGGCGGGGGCTGAATGGAGTGGAGTAAAATTGAACATGAGTACTTTAGACTTTAACAGTGGAATACAGTGGAGTAGAATGGAATAGTGTAGAAAAGAACAAAGTGGGATTTGGTTGTTTGAATTGAGGTTTAACGTCCCCATCAACACTATTTAGGTCATTTTGGAGACTTTGCTTTCAATTTTGTGGGACTTCTTCCCGACATTGAGATGAAATGAGATGAAATGACAGCTCAAGCCCTGCCACCCTATGTTTTCTTTTAGGAACATTGTCCCTTGGAAGCCAGCTCTTTGCTTCCAAATATTGCTCCTTGAAATGGGGGACAATATTTTCTTTGTTTCATGTCAATTCAATTCCATTTATTTTTAATGCCATTCCTTTTGTGTTCTGTGCCATTCTGTAAATAAGTGGGCCCTTTCAGGAAGCTGGCTTGATCTCACAGCAGAACTCCAAGTTTGTCTGTCATGAGGGTTGATAGCCAAGAGCTTTTACTATCGACTCTCATGATAGACAGCTGAATAAATTAATTTTTCCACACCCATTTCTATTACCCAATCAAATTCTTTGATACGATGTATTATTCAAATTCACAAACAGTATAGATCCTGGTCAGATGGTTTCTTCAGCAAAGCCATCTGAACTGGATCTACAGTGTGTAAAGGTAGTGGTTATTATGAGCAGCAGGACAAGGTTGAACTGTGCCATCTTTGACCAAATATATATCTTTCAGGTACAAACAATGTGAGAGTGATAAAAATGCCGCAGAAGAAACAGCTAGAAAACTAGGTCAAGTTGTTGCAGACAAAGACTCCAAAAAGTAAGTCATTAGTGAGCAGCAGCATGAGGAAAACTAATCTGAACAGTAAAGAAAGAGACCAGCCTTTGTGTTGTTTGGTATGATAGGAGACATAATGTTTTCTTTGTGGAAAGCTAAAGACAAGTAGATACTTCTAGGGGAAAGCAAAGGCTCTTTGATAAGACTGTGCATCACGAAAATACGCCTATATAATTTTGACCCCTTGAACCCCACTTTTATACAGTAAAACTGGGGTTTACAGGGGTAAACCTTATTTTTCTTATTTCTGCTCTAAAATATATATTGTGGGTACTCTAATGAGTACCCACAATCTATATTTTGAACAGAAATAAGAAAACTATCACAATTTTTCTTCCTGAAAGTTTTGTTTTGTCGGCGGTAAACATCACGAAAACACGCCTATATAATTTTGACCCCCTTGAACCCCGATTTTATACAGTAAAACTGGGGTTTACAGGGGTAAACCTTATTTTTCTTATTTCTGCTCTAAAATATAGATTGTGGGCACTCGTTAGAACCGCCTTAATGAGGCGGTTCTATTGAGAACCCACAATCTATATTTTGAGCAGAAATAAGAAAAATATCACAATTTTTCTTCCTAAAAGTTTTGTTTTATCGGCGGTAAAATTAAGAATGTTTTTGTATAGGCGTGTTTTCGTAATGGGATGGCTTGGCTGATCTGAGGCTTCACTGGTGGCATGTAGTGAATCATTTCCTTTCATGCACCTCATTTGCATTGATTTTTATTTTGGTTTTATGACCTTTCAAAGATTATTTCACTTACATAAGCTTATCATTAATCAGTGATTGGCAGACACTGGAGTACCTGGGGGAAAAATCTGATCTTCCATTGCAGAAATTTGCATCTCACATGTGACCTGAGCATTTCTCAAATCCATAGGAGTGACATGAAATATATCTACCGTATTCGGGCGTGTATTACCCGCAGTTTTTTTCCCTCAAATTACAGGCCCAAGTTCTGGGTGCGGGTAATCCGCCCGAATTATTTTTGGACCATTTTATTTTTACTTTTTACAGCTGAAAATACGATGCATCTCATGTTTTGCTCTATCCTTTTACGATTCCCGACATTAATAACGTTTAATTGTCCACTCAATTTTACTTACACATGAGTAATATAACAGTCTCTATTACTAGTGTAACAGGTGAAAAAATGCTAATCACCTTTACCCGGCCGGGGATCGAACCCGGTCCGCCGGAGTGACAGGCCAACACTCTACCGCGTCGCTATAAAAGCCGGCTTGTACCGCAAGGCAGTACAAGTGTCTCTTATACCTATCACTACTACACTAGCAAGCCCGATTTTGTGAGTATTATTCCTAAAACTCTGATTTTAAACAAAATAAACAAGCAAGTTCAATGCGAACATCAAAGTTTTCCGGCATCCAAACTGCCGCCCACAAATCACCGCTAGTTTTTTTCTGCACGCGATCGGTAAATGACGTCATCGTACCCCAGCAACCCCACACGTGTCTATTGTTTTAGCTTAATGGGGCGTATCTGTCTCATAAAAAAATGTTTGGAAACGGTAAAAGTATTCTCGCTAGCAAAACAGCGCTTTCCGTAAGCTCCGTGTCAATAACCAACAACAGAATACAGATATGTTAACACAAGGAGTTTAACTTTTCTCGCCAAGCGTCTGCTATTTGGCGCCAAAACATAACCATTCACGAGATAGCAGAATAGTCGTAGCAACTCGTCTTAGGAGCAATTAAATAATTTTCACACTGATTGCGGATTAAATTTTATGATTGGGGAATAAATGCAAATTAGAGACATAACCTGACCATATTTTCACACCTTATCGACACGCACCGCAGGGTGGCAATTATATGACAGGGATTAACAATAGTGTCATAATTGAACCGTTATAAATCAATAAACAGTGTAAATCCAAATCAGACATCTGCGGCGTCTTTCTGAGGTGTCTGATCTGGGACTGCACTGTTTGCCGATGTCCGAAAAAAGAAACGTCTGCGGCGTTTTCTGAGGCGTCTGATCTGGGACTGCACTGTTTGCCGATGTCCCAAAAAAGGGCCGCGGGCATATGTGGGTTAATAAATAAATAACACTGGTGAACAGGTAAAGTTTTTTCAACATTTTAATCAAAATACATGCTTTCTGGTGATACTCGCACGCACGTGCATTTTCCCGCCTTTTGAAGACGATCGCGCGTTCCGTTGTGTGCTACAAAAACTGGCCAAATTCTTACTTGTTCTCACTTACGCATCCACCAAAATTTCAGCAAATGTTCCATGCGGGTAATACAACAGTATAACAGTTTTCCCCCAGATTTTGGCAAAAAAAGGGGGTGCGGGTAGTACGCAAATGCGGGTAATACACACCCGAATACGGTAGGTCAGTGTGACCTGTATTTCATGGTTCAATGATTTTGCCTTATAACTCAAAGATTATTTGATTGAGAAATGTCATATCTGGGATATTACTTCCATACAACCAGATGATTGACCTCAAAATATATCAAGGTCAGTGTGACCTATATTTCATGGTTTAGTGATTTTGTCATATATCTTGTATACTGTTTGATGGAGAAACTTCATACCTGGATTATCAATTCCATGTGACCTGATAAATGACATATAAATATATCTAGGTCAGTGTGATCTATATTTCATGGTTCATTGATTGTGCCATATGTTTTGAATACTATTTCACGGAGAAGTTTCATACCTGGATTATAAGTGCCATGTGACCAGATGATTGACTTAAAAATATATCTAGGTCAGTGTGACCTATTTTCATGGTTCAGTGATTTTGCCTTAAAACTTAGACACTATTTCCTGTAGAAATATCATACATTGTACTTGGAATATATGTTCCATGTGACCTTATGATTGACCTCAAAATATATCTAGCTCATTGTGAACCTCATGGTTCAGTGATTTTATCTTATATTTTGAAGGCGTGAAACAGGCGAGCTATGCTGTCATGCGACTGCTCTTGTTTTAGGGTATATCAAATCACAAGTGCATATCCCAAGTGATTTGTCTGCTTACAACTGACCAACAAACTGTGATTTATGAAAGAGCTGATCTGTTTGTGTTCTAACACACTGAAGTCATTTCCTTTATATATACAGTCGAACTTAGATGGCTCGAACACCTTAGGAACCCCAAAAATCTGTTCGAGTCAGGGGTAGTTCGAGCCACTGAGGGCTACTGCCAGGAGGCATAATGAGATACTTTTGGACATCTTTTCGGTATTCCATAAGGAAAATGTATGCTGTGTATACTCATTAGAATCGCATCATCGAGGCGATTCTAATGAGTACACACAGCAAACATTTGTAATATAAAAATGGAAAATCTCATAAATTATCCCCACTATTTTTTATGTAGAGAATTTCCCTAGGGGCTCAAGAACGGGTTCGACGCAGCCATGGTAAACGAGCCATCGGTGTTCGAGCCATCGAAGTTCTACTGTACATGTGTTCTCCCAACCATTCGCCATTGTTAAAAAAAAACACAGCTGACTGTAACATATGCATTTAAGTCTTTTGTAGCATTTCTGTTGTGAGAAAATATTGTTACACGTCAGACATCTAAGAACCTACAAATGGCATTGTACAATATTAGCTTGTCATGCTCTTCAGCCAAGTGATTTGTTGCAGAATAATATAAGAATCTTATATGGGGGTGAGGGGTGGATGGAAAAATCTGTCCCGAGGGCCACTGTCCGGCATCACGAGGCTTGCATATGAGTTCGTATTCAACCAGTGCATATATCAAACACGTGAGAACATTCGATTTTTTACACTATCCCTGGGTAAGAACACCAGGGCTAGAACAGAATAATTTCTATCCCAGGCTTAAACCACAGATTTCCCTATCTGGTGTGCAAGAAATCACAGTTTCTTTCATTTCTCTATGAAAGTGTGTCGTATTAGATTTTTTCATGAAATCAATGTACTATCATGCTAACAAGTCTGTGAAATGAATACCCATCTAAATCCCACTTTATGTAGGAAAAATTGGGGTTATATATTATTTTACATATTTCTGCTCCAATACTTAGCTTGTGGGTACTCATTAGAACCGCCTCAGTGAACTGAGGCGGTTCTAGTGAGCACCCACAACCTTTTCTGCTCCAATACATAGGTTGTGGGTACTCGTTAGAACCGCCTCAATTAGGCGGTTCTAATGAGCACCCATAACCTATGTTTGCAGTATTTTTAAGAAAAATGTTATAAATTTTCTTTCACCAAAAAAGTAGCCATTTTGAAGAGGTGAAGAAATGCACTATGTCGCATGGGTGTGTTATTTACATGTTATCGTAATGAAGATAATAGTCTGAAACTTTCGTGAGATTTGATAACCATATAGCTAAAACTACGAGAGAGTAAAATCTTTGGAGTTTTATCTCATAGTGTGGAATCTGAGTTGTCTATTCACCTTATTTGCATTATCTGCTGGTTCCTAGTCTGAAGATTATCAGTGTTTGGAAAACAGGTAACCAGACCCCCCTGACCTTTCAAGGTCAGAGGGGTCTGGTTACCTGTTTTCCAATATTGATAAAGTGTAAGCTGGGAGCCAGCAAATAATGCAAAAATGGTGAATGATATTATAATTTACAGAACAGCATTGGAAACTGATTTACGAATAGAGAGAGAATGGCGTGCTAATCTACAGAAAAACTTAGAACAAGAAAAATCTAAAGTTGGTCAGTTACAGAATGACCTTCATCAGTTACGGCAGATCAGATCTGACTATGAGGCATTACAGCTGCAATATCATAAACTTCAGGGAATGTGTGAGGAACAGGAGAAGACATTAGCAGAGCTTGGATCTCATCTTAGTGTGTAAGTTTTATTATCCCTGGCCAAATAGATTAGGGGGATACAGCAATCAGCCACGCCCCGCCCATCGGGGCTTGAAGAAATTGATTGGGCTGCACGGTGTTTCCACGCAGAGGAAACCGACTGCGCACATGAGTACTGGTAAACCCGCTTAGAAGGTCTAAGCCTGCCAAGGCAAAGTGGTGCGTGTCAGACTGTCCATGCATATAAACCCTTTTGTTATAGCCCCGCTTTGAAAAAGTGGGGCTATATTGGATTTGCCATGTCCTTCTGTCATTCTGTAATTCCGTGATTCCGTTAATTTGTGTTGGCTCCATAACTTTGTATCTGCTTAACATATTTTCATGAAACTTCACACAAATGTTAAACACCATAAGACAATGTGCAGAGCGAAGGAATTATAACTGTGGATTGCCTACTTTTGGAGTTATTGCCCTTTGAACATTTTCCGTAATTCCGTAATTCCGTGATTCCGTTAATTTGTGTTGGCTCCATAACTTTGTATCTGCTTAACATATTTTCATGAAACTTCACACAAATGTTAAACACCATAAGACAATGTGCAGAGCGAAGGAATTATAACTGTGGATTGCCTACTTTTGGAGTTATTGCCCTTTGAACATTGAAAAATGGCAATTTTAATTGTGTCCGCTTCATAACTCGAAAACCGTTTGAGATATTTTTAGGAAACTTCACACAAATGTTAAGCACTATGAGACGATGTGCAGAGCGCAGGAACCATAACTCTGCATTGCTTATTTTTGGAGTTATTGCCCTTTGAACATTGAAAAATGGCAATTTTAACAGTGTCCGCTTCATAACTCGAAAACCGTTTGAGATAATTTCATGAAACTTCACACAAATGTTAAGCACTATGAGACAATGTGCAGAGCGCAAGAACCATAACTCTGGTTTTCGTATTTTCTGTGTGTCTGTCTGTGTGTCTGTCTGTGTCTGTTAACAATTTTCGTGTCCGCTCCATAACTTTAAAACCCATTCACATATTTTCATGAAACTTCACACAAACATTAAACACCATGAGATGGTGTGCAGAGTGCAGGAACCATAACTCTGGATTGCCTAATTTTTGAGTTATTTCCCTTTGAATATTGAAAAATATCAATTTTAGCCGTCTTTGCTCGATAACTCAAAAACCGTTTGAGATAATTTTATGAAACTTCACACAAATGTAAAGCACCATATTACGTGTGCAGAGCGCAGGAACCCAAACTCCGGATTGTCTACTTTTTCAGTTATAGGCTTTTGAATATTAAAAAATGGCAATTTTAACTATGTCCGCTCCATAACCGTTTCTGATATTTTCATGAAACTTCAAATAAATGAAAAGCACCTTGAGATGATGTGCAGAGTGCAGGAACCATAACTCTGGTTTGCCTACTTTAGGAGTTATTGCCCTTTGAACATTTAAAAAGGCAATTTTGACTGTGTCGGCTCCATAACTCACAAACCATTTGAGATATTTTCATGACACTTCACCCAAGTGTAAAGCACCATGAGACAATGTGCAGAGCGCAGGAACCCTGACTCTGATTTGCCTACTTTAGGAGTTATTACCCTTTGAACATTGAAAAATGGAAGATGAAATTTAGTATAAACATGGACATTCTGGTAATGTATCATGCTCATTGAAATGAGGGACAAGGGCTCACAACTCTTAGAGTTTTTCCAGATAATGTAAAATTTTCAACAGTTATTTCTTGTTCATAACTGTTTTCTCTGCAGCTTAAATAACTTTCTTCTCTGACAGCGCTGAAGCGGGGCTATAGTCAGATCCTCTGACAGCTCTAGTTTTCATTGGGCAGCAGGGCTTGTGATGTCATTTCATCTCAATGTCAGGTAAAAGTCCCACAAAATTGGAAGCAATGTCTCCAAAATGACCTTAATAGTGTTGATGGGGATGTTAAACCCCAAATCAAACAAACAAAACAAAACTGCAGTCAACCTTGTCACTGTCCCTCAGTTTTTTGTAGACACAATCTTGAGATGATCATAACTCCATTATCCTACGGTACTTGGTACAGTGGTACACGAAGTTGAGAAGGCATGGCATATGCAAGAATCACAACTCTGGTATTTCAGTTACCGGTATCTCTCCTTACAATATAACATTGTGATCGCCATGACTCCAACAACCTTTGAGATATTTTGGTGGCACTTGGTATAAGTGTAATCAAGGTTAAGAAGGTGTGCCACGAGCAAGAACCACAACTCTTGGTGCCATAATATTTTATTTATCACCCTCGAGATCCCATAACTGCATCATTCTTTCAGATTTTATTGATGGTATTTGTAACCAATGCCTCCATGAAGTTTAACCCACTGCATGCATATATTGCATGTGGGAAACCTCTAAAGGGGTACTTTGGCAAACAGTGTAGGCCCAGATCAGACGCCGCAGAATGCGGCGTCTGATCAGGGCCTGCACTATTTGCTAACAGAATTTTCCGTCAAACATAAAATAACAATGAAAATATAGACCTGACACCCCTAATATGACAAATGGACTTGTCCGCCAAATAGCAATGGAAGAGTCCACTAGTATACAATGGGTTAAGGGAAATAGATACACCAGTTCTGCAAGGGAGACAATTTCTATGACTACCTTTACACCTTTCTGTCAGTTGAGCCACCTATGAAAAAGGGGTCCTCTCTTAAAGGAAAGAATTCTTTCCTTTCAAAGTAGATCCTCAGTTGATAAGAGAGACAAAAAATACTCTTGAAATTTCAAGAGTTGCCCCCCCCCCCTATAGCCCCAGAATATAATAATCTTACATGGGTGTGAGGGGTGGATGGAATAATTTGTCCCAAGGGTCACTGTCCGGCATCACAAGGCTTGCCGAGTGATGCTGGACAATGATCCCGAGGGACAGATTTTTCTATCCACCCCTCATGCCCATATAGGATTCTTTTTCTTGCATACCTTCCATTTCTTAGCCAGGAATTTTTAATGCTGCAGTCGCTGCCCTTACTGACATCCGCCATATTATGATGACACTACAGTAATGCTGTGATGTCAACCTTAATGACGGTGCAAATGAGGTCGTATTCGATTTTGGGTATAGAACAAAATTACTATCACAAGCTGAAACAATGGATTTCCTTATCTGGTGTGCAAGAAAAGGGGGGTATCCAAACCATTTTTCTTATTTCTGCATGAAAACATATGTTGTGGATACTCAGTGGATGCTTCTCACTGAGGTGCTTCTAATGAGTACCACAACATACGAGGGTAGGCTGAAAAGTTCTGAGCCTGACCAAGCTCCAATGGTTTGTCCATGCTGAAAGTGCCTTATTTTTCAACATAGTCTCCCTTCCTGTCCACACACTTCCTCCAGCGATGCTGAAGTCCTTAGATCCCAGTGGTATAGAAGGTCTCATCTTGGTCCCTGAAAAACTCCTCCACAGCAGCTATTACCTCCTCGTCTGACCGATAATGCTGCCCAGCCAAGTGCTTTTTCATATTTGGAAACAGGAAATAATCTAATGAAGCTAGATCAGGTGAATACGGAAGGTGATCGACAAGTGTGAAGCCACAGTCATGCACAGCAGCCATTGCGACAACCGATTTATGAGCAGGCGCATTGTCCTGATGGAACAAGACTCCTTTTGTCAATTTTCCGGGTCGTTTAGCCTTAATTGCTTTTCACAATTGTTTTAGCAGATCTGCATAATACTCCCCATTAATTGTTCTGCCCTTTTGAAGGTAATCTATGAATATTATACCCTTGACATCCCAGAACACTGACGCCATCACCTTCCCTGCAGAGGAGACGACCTTTGCCTTTGGATGGGGTGAGCCAGGGTGCTTCCATTGCATGGATTGTCTTTTGGTCTCTGGCTCTAAAGTGATGAACCCAACACTCATCCTGAGTGACAAAACGGTCAAAAAAAACATCTTGGTCTGCTTCAAAAATAGTCATTCAAGTTGGCTTGTGTTAGGTTCAGTCTGGTCAACTTTTGGTCAGGCGTCAAAAGCCATGGCACCCATCTGGGGGAAACCTTCGACATTCCTAATTCACTGTGTAGAATGTTCTCTACTCGTTCATGGTAGATGCCAACAGTGTTAGCTTACTGATTCACAGTTAAACACCTGTCATCCATCACTGCCCTGTGCACTTGGCTGGTGGTTTCCTCATTTGTTGCCATTGTGGGTCTTCCACACCGGTCATCATCTTCAAGGCTGTCCTTGCCCATCTTAAAACTTGCTGCCCACCTTTTCACGGTTGCATACAAAGGAGCATCATCCCATAATGTACCAACCATATCGGCATGAATGTCCTTAGGAGCTAACCCCTTTTTATGGAGGTACTTGATGACACCACGATGCCAGATTTTGTCCATTTTCTCAAAAACGTGCTAGTATCAATTTTCAAAGTCTAGAATTTCTACGTTATTGCAGGTAAACTTGAACTCATTTGAGTCAAATCAAGTAATAAAGGTTTGGATTTAATGAATACAAAATTTCATGGCTGTTCAATGCCTGCTTCTTGGTCAGGCTCAGAACTTTTCAGCCTACCCTCATAGGTTTTCGTGCCAAAATAAGAAAAAATTTAGTACTTTTGGGTTGAGGAAAGCAACTTATCTGTAGTTATGCTGCGCTGAAGTTACTTAATTAGAAGGCTATCACCATTCATAAAGGTAGCAGTGTCTTGTAGCTTTATAACAAAATTTAGGGTCATTATAGTAACAAAACATTTTTTGTGGATTTTATCGATGTGGATTTTATCCTGTCAGCATTGGGAGTATGTGTCTGCATTGGCATGACACTTTCTTGTGTGCAAGATATCTCATGAACTACTGGGTAGAATTTAATCAAATTTGTATGGATACAACATTGGGACAAGATGAAGAACTGAACAGGTTTTGGTGACCTTGACCTTCTTCTCAAGGGTCAAAATTTAGGTTGTGTGAAGTATATCTCATGAACTACTTGGTGGATTTTAATCTAATTTACATGGGTGTAACATTGGGACAGGATGAAGAAATGTTTAGGTTTTGGTTACCTTGACCTTATTTTAAAGGTTACAGCCATGTTAAATAAGTCAAATTTAGGCCAAATTTAGGTTGTGTGCAGCATATCTCTTAATCAAATTAGCATGGATATAACACTGGGACAGGATGAAGAACTGATTAGGTTTTGATGACCTTGACCTTATTTTCAAGGTCACAGCCATACTAAATACATTGTATGTCAAATTTAGGCCTAATTACAGTTGGGTGCAATATATCTGACATGAAATATGGGGTGAATTTTAATCAAATTTGCTTGAATATAACATTGTGCAGCATGAAAAACTGATTAGGTTTTGGTGACATTGACCTTATTTTCAAGGTCACAGCCATGCTAAATAGGTCAGATTTAGGCCCAACTTCGGTTGTGTGCAGTATATCTCATGAACTGCTGGGTGCATAATAATCAAATTTGCATGGATGTAACATTGGGACAAGATAAAGAACTGATAAGGTTTTGGTGACCTTGACCTTATTTTCAAGGTCACAGCCATGCTGTTAAATTAACCTTGTTTTGAAAGGGGTATGTGGTGGGTGGGACATCTGTTTTCTCAGAAAACAAGTCTAGTTTTACATTGTATTAACCCTTGTGTGTGATTTTTTTTTTTTTTTTTGGTAAAGGTCAAAGCTCCAAGTAGAAGATATGCGTGAAATACAAATGGCAAACAAAGATGCTACCTGGGCCAGTGATAAAGATGCCACAAACTGTAAACAGTGTGAGAAAATATTTTCTGTGGCAAGAAGAAAGGTTAGTAAAGTAGGGCGGTGTCAAGCAAAAATTTGTCTCAGACCACATGTGCTCATGTGTGTGTTTGAGTTTTAAGTCTATGGTCGGCCCCTGCCCCTTGGGGCTTGAAGAAATAGATGGACTGTATGGTGCTTCCATACAGAGTTGAAATCAACGGCACATGAGTTCTGGTAAACTGCTTAGAGGATCTAAGCCTGCCAAGGCAAAGCAGTGCGAGTTGGACCGGCCATGCTTATAAACCCTATTGGTTTCATTGGGTGACATTGGATGAATGCTGCATCTGATCACGGCCTGCATTATTTGCTACCAGAATTTTCCGTCAAAAATGGAAATAAGACCGAAAGTATAGGCCTGCCACCCGTTATATGACAAATGGACTTGTCCAACATATGGCAATGTAAGAGTCCACTAGTATACAATGGGTTAAACAACTGGCCTCAGCTGCACATAGAAGACAGGAACCCTATGTGTAATATGAAAACTTGTTATACCGCAAAGAAATTTGTAAGCTTTTGATTGGACAATGCAAAGGCAACTATTATCCCCTCGGACAACATAGTTGTGAGGTGGGGATATAGCATTTGTCCCGTACGTATGTGTATGTAGGTACTTTTGTCATCGCTCTAGCGCCTACATTTCTTGACCAATTTCAATGTAACTTCACACAAATATTCCTTATGACAATATCTATAACGAGTTTGACTTCTAAGGTCGTGGCGTGAAGGTCAAGGTCACTGTGGCTATTTTTAGAAAACCATTGTAATCGCCCTAGCGCCTACAATTCTCTACCGATTTCAATATAACTTCACACAAATATTCCTTATGACAATATCTCGAGAGAGTTCAACTTTCAAGGTTGTGGCATCAAGGTCAAGGTCACTGTGGCTATTTTTTAGAAAAATTTGTCATAGCTCTAGCTCCTACTTTTCTTGTCCGAGTTCAATATAACTTCACACAAATGTTCCTTATGACAATATCTCGAACGAGTTTGACTTTCATGGCCAAGGTCACTGTGCCTATTTTTAGAAAAACCATGTCATCACTCTAGCACCTACATTTCTTGACAGATTTCAATATAATTTCACGTAAATGTTCCTTATGACAATATCTCGAGCGAGTTGGACTTTCAAGGTCGTGGCCTCAAGATCAAGGTCACTGTGTCTATTTGTAGAAAAAATCTGTCATTTCTTGACAGATTTCAATATAACTTCACACAATTGTTCCTTATGACAATGTCCTAAGTGAGATTGACTTCCAAGGTTGTGGCCTTAAGGTCAAGGTCACTGTGGCTATTTTTAGAAAAACTTTGTCATCGCTGTAGCGCCTACATTTATTGATGGATTTTAATATAACTTCACACAAGTGTTGCTTATGATAATATATCGAGAGCTTTAGACTTTGAAGGTCATGGCCTCTAGGTCAAGGTCACTGTGGTTATTTAGAAAAACTTTATCATTATTCTAGCACCTACATTTATTGACAGATTTTAATATAACTTCACACAAATGTTGTTTATGATGCTATCTCGATCGGCTTTGACTTTCAAGGTCATGGCCTCAAGGTCAAGGTCACTCTGGCTATTTTTAGAAAAACTTTTTCATCGCTCTAGCACCTATTGACAGATTTATTGACAGATTTTAATATAACTTCACACAAATGTTGTTCATGATAATATCTTGAGTGAGTTTGACTTTTAAGGTCATGGCCTCAAGGTCAAGATCACTGTAGCTATTATGAGAAAAACTTTGATCACTCTAGCACCTACATTTATTGACAGATTTTTAATATAATTTCACACAAATATTGCTTATTATAATACCTCGAGGGAGTTCGACTTTCAAGGTCATGGCCTCATGGTCAAGGTCACTGTGGCTATTTTTAGAAAAAAACATTGTTACACTCTAGAGCCTACATTTATTGATGGATTTTAATAAAACTTTATACAAATATTGCAAATGATAATATCTCAAGCAAGTTGAACTTTTGCCAGCTCAGTGTTTTCCACACACGAAGTTGTCTTGTGTGAGGGGATTTGTATCGCCTGCAATGCCTTGTTTTCCATATACCCTGTGAGCAAAAATATATGACTTACTCGCGATTGCCTTCGCTGAATTGCAATGCCTGTGATCTTGGATTTACTGCACAGCTGTTATGAAATGGACGGATCCAATGTTGTGACACGTGATCTTGTTTACATATCACTGCGCATGCGCCAATTACCTCCCCTGTAGAGGTATTCTTTTATCTGGTTTGCAAAACATGACTGTTGCCGTACAGTGTCAATGAGAATTTCGAATATTTATTGTGTGATTAAACTCATTTTTTCTCCACAAAATTAACTGATCCTTGTCAGTTTGTGTTTTTGAAGTAATAAATGATATAGAACCAGTCTCTTCTGACATTTTATTGCACATTTTGTTGCCTAAAAAGCGTTATAGGAGGTTTTAGGAATTCCGTTTATGAAGTCATTCTTGCGCATGTGCAAAGTACTGGCCGTCAATTGAAACGGCCATGGCTATTCAAATGTATTGGCGGAACTTAAAATGGTAACAATATTCAGACATTTTGAGAGAAAATATACCCGTTTTCATTGAAATAACGCCTCGAGAAGGAAAGAATGATATTTCGCTTTTATTACCGAAATTCATTTATCCTAAATCCGTTTTTAATTGACGAAAATCTTTACGTGAATGACCCATGTCAATGGCTTGAGATACCGTTATTCACGAAAGCTTACTTACAAAATAAGGTTTTTACATAACTTTCGTTTTATTATCTATCTATCTATCTATCTGTCTATCTATCTATCTATCTATCTATCTATCTATCTATCTGTCTATCTATCTATCTATCTATCTATCTATCTATCTATCTATCTATCTATCTATCTATCTATCTATCTATCTATCTATCTATCTATCTTTCTTTCTTTCTTTCTTTCTTTCTTTCTTTCTTTCTAAATCTAGAAATCTGTCCAACGATCTGTCTACATGTGCAATTTAAATGTCCATACTGACAGTCAAAATAAACTTATGAGTGGACTGACGGAGGGGTGTTGAGTCAATGTTGGTTCGACGTCATGCCGTCGACACCCACTCCAACTCACTTCATTGTCACATGACCGTTGTCATGGGAGAGAGAGAGAGAGACAGAGAGAGAGAGGTTTGACTGACAAACTGACAGTAGACACACAGACGACACACAGACCGATTGACTGAATGAATGACTGACTAACAGACGAACGGACGGACTGTTAGACAGACAAATAAACGTACTGACAGTCGGAAAAAAACAACCAATGAGTGGACTTACAGACGGGCGTCGAGTCAACGTTGGCTCGACGTCGTGCCGTCGACAACCACTCCAACTCACTTCACTGTCACGTGACCGTTGAGATGAGAGAGCTTAGAGGATCTTAGCTTGTCCAGGAAACGCGGTGCGAGGCGGACCGTCCATGCTAATAAACTCTATTGGTTTCATTGGGCGACAGGGCTTGAGATGTCATGTCATCTCAATGTCGGGTAAAAGTCCCACAAAATTGGAAGCAACGTCTCCAAAATGACCTTTACAGTGTTGACAGGGTGTTAAACTTCAAATCAAACAAACAAAATTATCGCCAACGCAATGTTCTGACGTTTCATCGACGTTGCAATGTCAAATTCAATGCATCGCTTTGAAGTTGGTTTGATGTAGACACGACGTTGTTGACACGCTACATGTTGGTTGACGTGGCGTCATTTAACGACAAACTGTGATTTACATTTGCCTGCGCTCGCTAATTGTCGGTGCGCTGAGAGAGAGAGAGAGAGAGAGAGATAGATAGAGAGAGAGAGAGAGAGAGAGAGGGAGAGAGAGAGAGGACCCTGTTGGGTCGTATGTACAATATATCATTTTCGTAATGCGAAATTTCATATCTGGCAGCATATCGGTGTTTCTCCCTTTATCTTACATTAGAATTCGCCAAAAGTTTAAAAGAATTCCACTGTTTTACGCTGTAATTAACACTTTATCTGTCCCACTGCCTTTGAAGCAATACGACAGATGACGGCCAGGGCTTTTCCTTCTATTTTTAGAACCGGAAGTACGTCACGAAAAAAGCTCCTATAAAACTAGCCACCATCATGCCAAAACGTAGTCGCTGCGCTTTATTTAACGAATGGAAATAAGATTAAAGCATGTATATTTTCTATCCAATTTTATACGAAAAAGAAGTAGTTTAATGTCAAAAATGGTTTGTGACAAACAGTTTTGATAGAAAGATGATTTAACATTAGTTATTACAGAAAATAATTTGTGCTACATCAACGATAGAGAATGGAACCGGAAGTTTTTTTGCCCACCAGATAAAACGAGGCTAATGACCTTTGACCTTGTGTGACGAAGACTTTGGATGTGTCTATAGAAACAAAATAGATATGTTTGATTGTTTTTCATTAATTCTGTACTTTATTTCATTGTTTTCCATTATAATTCTAATATGACGTAATCATTGTTTCCTCTGAGCACCTTGATCAATGTTGTGCGTGTTTGATGACATCATTTGTAAACACATACTTCTAATTACAAAAGAAGCCTTTGAAAAACATTGCAACAAGGTACAAAATGATGTTAAAAAGCTTTCCAGTATAGACGGATCCAATGTTTTGACACGAGACCTTGTTTACATGTCATTGCGCATGCGCAAAATTACTTTTTATTTTGATAACAATCTTTCGTGGTTGGCAAAAAGCCCCTGGTTCCATATAAACACATTGTAAATAGGTTTAATATTACGGGCATATTTTAGTTGACTGTCACAGAAAATCGATCAAATTACAAATTAAATGAGTAGATAAATATATTTTACAATTCATTCATGCATCTTCCCCGTTTATTCATTCGTTTTGCGCATTTTTATTACAAATAATAAGACCGTTCCGCCTCGTTACCCGCATAAGTTTAACAGATAATTTAATCATCAAAACATCTTCAAATCTTCAAGAAACCAATAATTTCTAGCTAAGACATGTCTATTATATAAGTTTGAAGGTCAATTTTTTTGTTTCGATTCTAAACAAAATACAAGTTTAGAGAAAATGACATCGCATTTACAATGGCGATAAACGGCCTAAGACGTTTTTTGCCTACCACGGGTAAGTACCCGCAAATAGGATTATTGAGTGATGACGTAGTGTTTGGATGTGTCTATAACAAATTTGATTTTTTTTATTCTTGCCTAACGGCTCAGGGAAATATCGCTTTTAATCGGGAAATGTGATCACATGTTCCCGGCCAAGAATCAAAATACCTTATATTATTTTCTCTGAACAATAATAAAAGATACTGCGCAAATGGCATATTCAGATCAAATGTTAAAAACAAATACTCTTAAAGATGCCACTCAGGAGCAAATTCTTTTCTTTAAGAGTTGACCCTATTGACAAGGGGGACAAAAATACTTTTGCAGGAGTTGCCTCCCCTAAAGGTGTTCCCATTCCCCTTAATTCAGATTCATATTGTAACTAAGGGTTGATAAATAATCAACCAAAAACGAGAAAATGAGAAACCATTTATCTATTCCATAATGTAACAGTGAATCTTGTCCTGAAAGTTATTTACCTTTGCAAAATTTTTGATGAATAATAGAGTATAAATGTTTTCTGTTTGCTGTAACATCTTTATTTTATTTCAGCACCATTGTCGGAACTGTGGAGACATATTTTGTAATGACTGTTCAAATAACAAAATGCCCCACCCGTCAGCTTCCAAGCCAGTGCGAGTCTGTGATGCATGTCAGGAGGTATTATTACAGAAGTACTCAGCCAGTGGGAATTGATGATTACAGAATAAATTGAGTGTAAAATCCAACAGCGTGCCATGTGACAAATTGAGTGTAAAATCTATCAGCTTGCATGGGCACCCAGTCAAGACAAAGACCACAGCTGGAGATTTGTTTGTTTGATTTGATTTTAACGTCCCCGTCAACACTGTAAAGGTCATTTTGGAGAAGTTGCGCTTCCATTTTTGTGGGACTTTTACCCGATGTTGAGATGAAATGACATCTCAAGCCCTGTAATCCAATGAAACCAATAGGGTTAATAAGCATGGACAGTCTGACTCGCACTGCTTTGCCTGGGCAGGCTTAGATCCTCTAAGCGGTTTACCAGTACCCATGTGCGAGTCGGATTCAGCTTTGCGTGGAAGCATCATGCAACCCATATATTTCTTCAAGCCCCGATGGGCGGGGGCCTACAGCTGGAGATTATATAACTCTTCTCATGCATTAACTCAGTTGAGCATTGAAACTTCAGTCATTGTGTCGTTAATATTAAAATGTTGGCAAATATGGTTCTTTTCTTGCTCACATCACGTGAACAAGTGTGTGATATAAATAACCCCCTAAACCCTGCTTTATATAGAGACAACTGGTGTTTAAGGGGGTATTCATTATCTTTCTTATTTCTGCTCCAAGACATAGGTTGTGGGTACTCGTTAGAACCGCCTCAATGAGGCGGTTCTAACGAGCACCAACAACCTATTTTTGCAGTATAAATTAAAAAAAATATCACTGATTTTTATCAAAAAAGTAGCCATTTTGAGGATGTGAAAAATGCATTATGCAGCACGGGTGTGTTATCTTAATGAATCAGCAGAAAATTTCATTACTGTTGCTGTCATTTGGATTTTTAGCTCACCTGTCACGTAGTGACAGGGTGAGCTTTTGTGATCACATTTTGTCCGTCGTCCGTGCGTGCGTGCGTGCGTCCGTAAACAACTTGTTGTCCGCACGATAGCATCTTCATTTATGATTTGATTTTAATCAGACTAACACACAACTTGTACCCCCATGAGATCTAGGTTCCTTTCTTGAACCAGCCATATTCCATCATGTGTTACTGAGTTATGGCCCCTGAAAGGGCAAAAGTTGCCTGTTTTGGTCTTGTCCGCAGGATAGCATCTTCATTTATGATTTGATTTTAACCAGATTTGCACACAACTTGTACCACCATGATATCTGGGTTCCTTTCTTGAACCAGCCATATCCCATCATGTGCTACAGAGTTATGGCCCCTGAAAGGGCATAAATTGCCTATTTTGGTCTTGTCCACACGATAGCATCTTCATTTATGATTTGATTTTAACCAGACTTGCACACAACTTGTACCCCCATGAGATCTAGGTTCCTTTCTTGAACCAGCCATATCCCATCATGTGTTACTGAGTTACGGCCCTTGAAAGGGCAAAAATTGCCTATTTTGGTCTTTTCCGCACGATAGCATCTTCATTTATGATTTGATTTTAACCAGACTTGCACACAACTTGTACCCCCATGAGATCTGGGTTCCTTTCTTGAATCAGCCATATCCCATCATGTGCTTCGGAGTTACGGCCCCTGAAAGGGCAAAAATTGCCTATTTTGGTCTTGTCCGCACGATAGCATCTTCATTAATGATTGGATTTTAACCAGACTTGCACACAACTTGTACCACCATGGGATCTGGGTTCCTTTCTTGAATCAGCCATATCCCATCATGTGCTTTGGAGTTACAGCCCCTGAAAGGGCAAAAATTGCCTATTTTGGTCTTGTCCGCACAATAGCATCTTCATTTATGATTTGATTTTAGCCAGACTTGCACACAACTTGTACCACCATGGGATCTGGGTTCCTTTCTTGAACCAGCCATACCCCATTATGTGTTACGGAGTTACGGCCCCTGAAAGAGCAAAAATTGTCTATTTTGGTCTTGTCTGCATGATAGCTGTTTCATTTATGATTTGATTTTAACTTAACTTGCACACATTTTGTACCACCACAAAATATCTCGGTCAAGATCGAATATGGGTCATGTTGGGTCAAAAAGTAGGTCAGTAGGTCAAATCAGGAAAAAACCTTGTGAAGACACTAGAGGCCACAGTTTTGGTCCGATCATCATCAAACTAGCCCAGAATAATCATCTTGACAATATCTCAGTCAAGTTCGAATATAGGTGTTGTCGGGTTTAAAAGTAGGTCATTAGGTCAAATCATAGAAAAACCTTCTGAACACACTAGAGGCAACAATTTATGTCCAATCATCATCAAACTTGCTCAGAATGATCATCTTGATAATATCATAGTCCGTTTGAATATGAGTCATGTTGGTTCAAAAAGTAGGTCAGTAGGTCAAATCATAGAAAAACCTTGTGAACACACTAGAGGCCACAGTTTTGGTCCAATCATCATCAAACTTGCTCAGAATGATCATCTTGATAATATTTTGGTCACCTTCGAATATGGGTCATGGCAGGTCAAAAAGTAGGTCAGTAGGTCAAATAAGAGAAAAACCTTGTGAACACACTAGAGGCCACATTTTTGGTCCAATCATCATCAAACTTGCTCGGAATGATAGTCTTGACAATATCTCGGTCATGTTCGAATATGGGTCATTTCAGATCAAGAAGTAGGTCAGTAGGTCAAATCATAGAAAAACCTTGTGAACACACTAGAGGCCACAGATTAGGTCCGATCATCATCAAACATGCCCAGAATGATCATCTTGACAATATCTGAGTCATGTTCAAATATTGGTCATGTCGGTCCAAAAAGTAGGTCAGTAGATAAAATCATAGAAAAACCCTCTGAACACACTAGAGGCCACAGTTTTGGTCTGATCATCATCAAACTTGCTAAAAATGATCATTTGACAATATCTCAGTTAATTTTGAATGTGGGTCATATCTTGCCAGTAAGTAGGTCAGTAGGTCAGATTGCTGAAAAACCTTGTGTACACACTAGAGACCCCAGTTTTGGTCCGATCATCATCAAACTTGCTCAGAATGATCATCTTGACAATATCTGGGTCAAGTTTGAATATGGGTCATGTCGGGTCAAAAAGTAGGTCAGCAGGTCAAATGATAGAAAAAGTTTTGAACACTCTTAGAGGCCACAGTTTTAATCAAATCATCATAAAACTTGCTCAGAATGATCATCTGGACAATATCTCAGTTCAGTTCGAATATGGGTCATGTCAAATCAAAAAGTAGATCAGTAGGTTATTTTGTCATAACTTTTGAACTGTTTTAGATAGAGCCTTCATATTTGGCATGTAGGTTCCTTGTGACAAGGGCTTCCCACTCATATAAAGATTTGACCTGTGACCTACTTTATTATAACTTTTGAACCATATGAGATAGAGCCTTCATATTTGGCATGTATGTTCCCTGTGACAAAGTTTTCCCAATCATTCAAATTTTTTTAGCCATGACCTTGACCTTCGACCTACTTTGTCATAACTTTTGGAGCATTTAAGATACAGCCTTCATATTTGGCATAAAGGTTCCTTCATAGGAGTGAGTGTTTGAGTTGAAGTCTCACCGAAAGCTAAGGTCATACAGTGATGGGACCTCTGTTTAAAAACCAATCTGAAAGTCTGGAGAAGCTTGGGATCGATACTGCTACCCCTGGTTTACAAGGCAAGTAACATGACCACAGTACCATGAAGGCTTCTAAACTTCATTGGAATGTTGTGTAGATGACCCTCTAGGAAAATAGCATAACGATTAACAAATGGTCACAAGAGCTAAAAATAGAAAAATCATTGTGAATTTGCTTCAAATGCGAACTCCTTCTAAACCTTTGGGCAAATTGGATTTTAAACTTCACAGGAATGTTGCCTAGGTGACTCCCTACCAAAATAGTTAAACCATATTCCACTCCAATGAACAAGATGGCTGCCAGAGTTAAAAATAAAAAAAATATTTCTTCAAATGACAATTCCTACTGTACTCTTGGGCCAATTTCATTCAAACTTTGAAGTAATGTTGCTTAGATGACCCTCTACCAAAAAGGCTAAAACAATCCCGCTCTGATAAAAAAAATGGCCACCGGAGCTAAAAATAGAAAAATATTGTAAATCTGATTCAAACGTGAACCCCTCCTAAACCCTATGGCCAATTTGATTCAAACTTCACAGGAATGTTACCTAGGTTACTCCCTACCAAATAAGCTAAAATCACTGCTGATGGCCACCATAGCTAAAAATAGAATGTACTCGAGACAGTGACAGACAGGTGAGCGAATCAGGGCCCTGTGGGCCCTCTTGTTTTAATGAACTGGTTGAATTTCATGCTCAACTGAGTTGAGTATGAAAGACTAATGTTATATCATCTTGCATGATGCTAACCTGGAATCTTCATAAAAAACTGTTCATTATAGCATACACAAATATCTTCTATAAAAGGATTATCCTTTGGAATTAAGGTGTAACTATACCAAATTTAGTGACACAGAGGCCTTTCTGATATTTAATCTTCATCACTGTGTCTAAACCCCAAAGTTTTGAAACCAAAACGGATGATGGACAAGACCCAGCAAACACAGCACATCCCCCTCCGAGCACACACCGACCGACGTAGCTCATGAGACATGTGAGCTGGAAGCATCAGGCAAGAGACGCAAAGAAAACACCACAGAACTGAAAAGTATGGAGTGTACCAGTATTTCTGGGCCAGACTAGCTAGTTTTGGCCAATTAGGCCTCATCAGTGACTCTCATATATTTTCTAAACTCCACAATGGAATCAATGATCCCAAAGGACAAGAAAATACAAACTGCACTATGATGAAGGGTAGGGAGACTTTTTATGGCCACCACACATTCCCTTAACACTAGCTGTAGTGACGTTAAATATGTTCTATGAGGGCAAGTCAATAAGTAACCAGCCTGTCCCATTTCCAATTGACCGAGACAACCAAGATTTTCATGCCTTGTTTCAATACATGTTTTAGGCATGAGGGCAAAATTGCACCCTTATCGAGTCTTTTCATCCGAAGAGTAGCCATTTTGGAAATGGAAAAAAATACACTATGTCACTCTGGTGTGTTATCGTAATGTGTGCTTGTCTCCTGCTGAAAGAGTTATGGAATTGTGCTTGCTGGACATGAACCAAAATATGTGCTGTCAAAAATATTCAGTATGTGCATTCTGTGGCATGAATTTAAAACAGAAATGAGACAAGAATTACTAGTGAAGCTAACAATGAATGTTGAAGTCATCATGTGCAATATTATGGTATTTTTTGAGATTATTTCAGCCAGGCATAGCAAAAACCTACAGATTATTGTACTCATATACATGTAATATTACGCAAACACCCCTATCCAAATACATTGACACCTTTATCGCCGAAAAAATGAAAATTTTAAGATGAAAAATTGTGATATTTTTCTTATTTCTGCTCAAAATATAGATTGTGGGAACTCGTTAGAACCGCCTCATCAAGGCGGTTCTAACCAGTTCCCACAATCTATTTTTTGGAGCAGAAATAAGATAAATAAGGTATACCCCTGGAAACCCCAGTTTTACTATATAAAAGTGGGGTTCAAGGGGGTCAAAATTATATACCGGTAGGCGTGTTTTCGTGATGTAGGGGCTCACATTAGCCAGTCTATGAGCCTATTCTGATCAGAGATTCATATGCTGGCCATACTAGTTATTTATAGATATTAGGCTAGCCACTGTGAAACTTCGATGGCTCGAACACCTTTGGGACCATAAAAAATTGGTTTGAGACAGCGGTAGTTTGAGCCACTGATGTTTATTCAGACATGTCAGGAGACATAATTCTTATATTAAGATAAGGTATATTGTGTGTAATCATTAGAATCACCTTTTCATAATGCAATATCTTTTTAAATTATACCTTATATTTCACATCATTAACAATCACGTGAACAACTCTGTGAAATGAAGACTCCCCTGAACCCCACTTCATATAGAGAAAAATGGGTTTTACTGGGGTATACATTATTTTTCATATTTCTGCTCCAAGTCATAGGTTATGGGTACTCGTTGGAACCGCATTGAGGCGGTTCTAACGTGCACCTACAGCCTATGTTTTGAGCATTTATAAGAAAAATATCACAGATTTTCATCAGAAAAGTAGCCATTTTGGAGATGTGAAACATGCACTATCACGGGTGAGTTATAATGATAGAGACTCAGAAATGAGTTTGAATCATTCATAGTAATTGAGCCATAGGTGTTTGAGGCACCGGAATTTCACTATATATACATTTGCCGTATAAACTTCAATGGCTCAAACACCTTTGGGATATTTGTTCGAGCCAGAGATAGTTTGAGCCCCTGAGAGTTAATCATGACCCCTTGTCAGGAGGCCATTACGCAAACACGCCTATACAAATACATTGCCACCTTTATCGCCGAAAAAATGAAAATTTTATGATGAAAATTGATATTTTTCTTATTTCTGCTCCTAATATAGATTGTGGGCACTTGTTAAAACCGCAGTTCTAACGAGTACCCACAATCTATATTTTAGAGCAGAAATAAGCTGTACCCCCGGAAACCCCAGTTTTACTATATAAAAGTGGGGTTCAAGGGGGTCAAAATTATATAGGCATGTTTTCGTGATGATAAAAGGTACTCAGAGTATGCAGTGAAACTTCGATCGCTCGAGCATCGATGGCTGGTTTACCATGGCTGTTTAGAACCTGTTCTTGAGTCCCTAGAAAAAAAAAAACATAACTGCAGATAAAAATATATACTGGATAATTGTCTAATTCGATCTTGAAATTGTATGTGGTGTATACACATTAGAATCACTTCCAAGATTAAATATGAAAGTTTTCCCAAACATAATATTACACCATCACCTCTTTATAACACTGTTTATGGGGTCCAAAGCAGAAACCGTGTTAGTTAAACAACTGTGTTATATTCAAACAAAAATGTATAAATTAAATAGAAAAATGACCATTTATGGTCATTTTTCTATATAATCTATACATTTTTGGGGTCCATCTTGAAACTGTGTTATATACATAACCGTGTTATAACGAAAGGTGTTATAATGAGGTTGCAGTGTATTTGTTATGGGAAAGTTTCCTAGAGACTAAAATCCCAGCTTGAAACAGCCACGGTAAACTTTGTGCCATCAAAGTTTCATTTGGCAATGGTACAGTCTTTGCATTAGGAGTGTAAATTTTACTGCAAAAAAAACAACAAACAAACAAAAATTTTAAGATGAATAATTGCGATATTTTTAGCTCACCTGTCATGTAGTGACGAGATGAGCTTTCGGGATCACTTTTCGTCAGTCGTCTGTCGTGTGTGCATCCATCTGTCTGTCTGTGCATGCATGTGTATGTGCGTA
This sequence comes from Lucinisca nassula, assembly GCA_963580285.1. Taxonomy (NCBI): domain Eukaryota; kingdom Metazoa; phylum Mollusca; class Bivalvia; order Lucinida; family Lucinidae; genus Lucinisca; species Lucinisca nassula. The sequence continues at coordinate 87,532,304 of OY757011.1, read as the reverse complement.
AACAATTTCTTCAAACTACATCTCCTAAACCAGTGATTGGATTTTGACCAAACTTCACAGGATTTGTTTGTTTGATTTGAGGTTTAACGTTCCCGTCAACACTGTAAAGGTCATTTTGGAGACGTTGCTTCCAATTTTGTGGGACTTTTACCCGACATTGAGATGAAATGACATCTCAAGCCCTGTTGCTAAACTTCACAGGAATGATCCTTAGGTGGTCCCCTGTCAAAATTATTCAGATGGTTCAGGTCCTTAAAAAAATCTTCTCCTCTGATACCGCAAGGCCCAGGTCTTTGATATTTGGAGTGTAGCTTTTTCTAGTGGACCACTACCAAGATTATTCAAATTATAGCCCTGGGGCCAAAAATGCCCCCGCCCTGGGGCCCTTTGGTTTTACTTAGACTTACATATGTAAAAGCTTTAAAAATCTTCTTGTCTGAAACTAGAAGGCTCGGGTATTTTATATTTGGTATGAAGCTTCGTCTTGTGGACCTTTATCAAGAGTGTTCAAATTATAGCCCTGTGGCCAAATATGCCCCCGCCCTGGGGGCCTTTGGTTTTTCATAGACTTATATAGGGAAAACCTTTAAAAATCTTCTTGTCTGAAACCAGAAGGCTCAGGTGTTTGATATATGGTATGAAGCTTCATCTTGTGGACCTCTATCAAGATTGTTCAAATTATAGCCCTGGGGCCAAAAATGTCCCCACCCGGGGCCCTTTGGTTTTACATAGACTTATATAGGAAAAATCTTAAAAAATCTTCTCTGAAACCGCAAGGCCTAGGTCTTTGATATTTGGTGTGTAGCTTCATCTAGTGGACCTTTACCAAGATTGTTCAAATTATAGCCTTGAGGCCAAAAATGGCCCCGCCCCGGAGCCCACTGGTTTTTACATAAACTGACATAGGGAAAAGCTTTAAATGGCTCCGCCCCTGGGCCCACTGGTTTTACATAGACTTATATAGGGAAAACCTTTAAGAAACCAGAAAGCTCAGGTCTTAGGTATTTGGTATGAAGCTTTGTGTAGTAGACCTCTACCAAGATTGCTCACCTTATAGCCCTGTGGCCAAAAATGGGTCCATCCCGGTGCCCACTGGTCTTTGATTTTTGGTATGAAGCTTCATCTAGTGGACCTCTACCAAAATTGTTAAATCATAGCCCTGGGGCAAAAAAAGGGGCCATCCCGGGGCCCACTTGATAGCTCACCTGAGCCGAAGGCTCAGGGGGAGCTAGTGTGATCGGTCATTCGTCTGTCATCGTCGTCCGTCCGGATAACCGTCCACAATTCCTTTAAATGACATCTCCTACTAAACCACTGAACAGATTTTGACCAAACTTGATAGAAATGATCTTTGGGTGGTCCGCTTTCAAAGTTGTTCAAAGAATTCTATTCCATGCAGAACTCTGGTTGCCATGGCAACCAAAAAAATAAGAAAAAAACCTTTAAAAATCTTCTTCTCTGAAACAAGAAGGCCCAGGTCATTGATATTTGGTATGAAGCTTCATCTAGTGGACCTCTACCAAGATTGTTCAAATTATAGCCCTGGGACCGAAAATGCCCCCGCCCCGGGGCCCTTTGCTTTTACATAGGCTTATATAGGGAAAATCTTTAAAAATCTTCTTCTCTGAAACCAGAAGGTCCAGGTCTTTGATATTTGGTATGAAGCTTCATCTAGTGGACCTCTACAAAGATTGTTCAAATTATAGCCCTTAGGCCAAAAATGCCCCCACCCTGGTGCCCTTTGGTTTTACATAGGCTTATATAGGGAAAATCTTTAAAAATCTTCTTCTCTTAAACCAGAAGGGCCGGATCTTTGATATTTGGTATGAAGCTTCATCTAGTGGACCTCTACCAAGATTGTTCAAATTATAGCCCTGGGACCAAAAATGTCCCCGCGTCAGGGCCCACTGGTTTTACATAGGCTTATATAGGGAAATCCTTTGAAAATCTTCTTGTCTGAAACCAGAAGGCCCAGGTCTTTGATATTTGGTATGAAGCTTCATCTAGTGGACCTCTACCAAGATTGTTCAAATTATAGCCCTGGGGCAAAAAATGCCCCCGCCCCAGGGCCCTTTGTTTTTTAAAAAGGCTTATATAGGGAAAATCTTTAAAAATCTTCTTCTCTGAAACGACAAGGCCCAGGTTTTTGATATTTGGTATGAAGCTTCATCTAGTGGACCTCTACCAAGATTGTTCAAATTATAGCCTTGAGGCCAAAAATGGCCCCGCCCCGGAGCCCACTGGTTTTACATAGGCTTATATAGGGTAAACCTTTAAAAATCTTCTTGTCTGAAACAAGAAGGCCCAGGTCTTTGATATTTGGTATGAAGCTTCATCTAATGGACCTCTACCAAGATTGTTCAAATTATAGCCCTGGGGCCGAAAATGCCCCCGCCCCGGGGCTCTTTGCTTTAACATAGGCTTATATAGGGAAAATCTTCTTTTCTGGAAACCTCAAGGCCCAGGTCTTTGATATTTGGTATGAAGCTTCATCTAGTGGACCTCTACCAAGATTGTTCAAATTATAGCCCTGGGGCTAAAAATGTCCCCGCGCCAGGGCCCACTGGGCTTATAGAAAATCTTCTTGTCTGAAACCAGCTGGCCCAGGTCTTTGATATTTGGTATGAAGCTTCATCTAGTGGACTGCTATAAAGATTGTTCAAATCACAACCCTGGGGCCAAAAATGGCCCCACACGGGGGCCCACTGGTTTTACATAGGCTTATATAGGGAAAACCTTTTAAAATCTTCTTGTCTGAAACCAGAAAGCCCAGGTCTTTGATATTTGGCATGAAGCTTCATCTAATGGACCTCTACCAAGATTGTTCATATTTTTGCCCTGAGGCCAAAAATGGCCCCACCCCGGGGCCCACTGGTTTTATATAGGCTTTTATAGGGAAAACCTTTAAAAATCTTCTTGTCTGAATCAAGAAGGCTCAGGTCTTTGATATTTAGTATGAAGCTTCTTCTAGTGGACCTCTACCAAGTTTGTTCAAATTATAGCCCTGGGGCCAAAAATGCCCCTGTGCCGGGGCCCACTGGTTTCACATAGGCTTATATAGGGAAAATCTTTAAAAATCTTCTTCTCTGAAACCGCAAGGCCCAGGTCTTTGATATTTGGTATGAAGCTACATTTAGTGGACCTCTACCAAAACAGTACAAATTATAGCCCTGGGGCCAAAAATGCCCCTGCGCCGGGGCCCCACTGGTTTCACATAGGCTTATATAGGGAAAATCTTTTAAAATCCTCTTGTCTGAAACCAGGAGGCCCAGGTCTTTGATATTTGGTATGAAGCTTCATCTAGTGGACTGCTACGGAGATTGTTCAAATTATAGCCCTGGGCCAAAAATGGCCCCACACGGGGGCCCACTGGTTTTACAGAGGCTTATATTCGGAAAACCTTTAAAAATCTTATCTGAAACCAGAAGGCCCAGGTCTTTGATATTTGGTATGGAGCTTCATCTAGAGGACCTCTACCAAGGTTGTTCAAATTATAGCCCTGGGGCCAAAAATGCCCAGCGCCTGTGTGCACTGGTTTTATGCAGGCTTATGATAGGGAAAACCTTTAAAAATCTTCTTGCCGGAAACCAGAAGGCCCACGTCTTTGATATTTATTATGAAGCTTCATCTAGTTGATATCTCCCAAAATTGTTCAAATTACAGCCCTGGGGCCAAAAAATGCCCCCGCGCCGGGGCCCACTGGATTTACATAGGCTTATATAGGGAAATCCTTTGAAAATCTTTTTGTCTGAAACCAGAAGGCCCAGCTCTTTGATATTTGGTATGAAGCTTCATCTGGTGGACCGCTATGAAGATTGTTGAAATTATAGCCTTGGGGCCAAAAATGGCCTCACATGGGGGCCCACTGGTTTTACACAGGCTTATATAGGGATTGAAAATCTTTAAAAATCTTTTTGTCTGAAACCAGAAGGCCCAGGTCTTTGATATTTGATATGAAGCTTCATCTTCAAAGATTGTTCAAATTATAGCCCTGGGGCCAAAAATGCCCCCGTGCCGGGCCCACTGGTTTTATGGTATCATTTAGAAAAGTTCTGCTTAAGCCAGTGCAAGAGGGCGTGGCCGGTGTTGCACATTTCAGTACTGGTCATGAACAGACTCAATAAAACCGAGTCTGGTATTTTCGTTTATTTGGTGTATTCCTTGCTTCCAAATATTTTAACTTCAGAACTTATTTTGATAGGGAAATCTTTAAAAATCTTCTTGTCTGAAACCAGAAGACACAGGTCTTTGATCTTTAGTAAGAAGCTTCATCTAGTTGACCTCTACCAAGATTGTTCAAATTATAGCCCTGGGACCAAAAATGGTCCCGCGCCGGGGCCCACTCGCTTTACATAGACATATTAGGGAAAAACCTTTAAAGTCTTGTCTCAAACAGGACACTGGGGCACGTGCAAAACTCTTAGCTCTTAGCTCAGGTGAGCGATATAGGACCATCATGGTCCTCTTGTTTTACATAGACTTGTATTGGGAAAACCTTTGCAAATCTTCTTGTCTGAAACCAAAAGGTCAATGTCTTTGATATTTGGTATGAAGCTTCACCTTTTAGACCTCCCTCAAGATTATGCAAATCATAGCCCTGGGGCCAATAATCCTCCTCCCCGTGGCCCACTTGTTACACTATGGATCAGGTGAGCGATCCAGGGCCATCATGGCCCTCTTGTTCTTGTTTCTGCTCAAAACCCTGAAGAAATAAGGCTTCACATTTAATGTGAATCAATCACGTGTAAAGTCAAGCTGATTTTCTCTGGAAAGTAGGAGGATATTTCATTTCGCAGCAGTCGATGTACATGTAATGGCAAAGCGTTACTTTCTCTGAAATCTGAAAAAAAAATAGTTTTGACAATACAGTCTTCTAGTTGTGATGAGTGCTTGGAGGGCTTTACCCATTGTATACTAATGGACTCTTCCATTGCTATATGTTGGACAAGTCCATTTGTCATATAGGGGTGTTCGGCCAATTTTTCATTTTTATTCCATTTTTGCAAATAGTGCCGGCCCTGATCAGACGCCGCGTTCTGTGGCATCTGATCTGGGGCTGCACTATGTGCCAAGGTACCCCTTTAGGGGCTTCCCGCATGCAATGGGTTAACATGTATTTATTAACCCTTATCCTGCTGAATTACTTAATTTACCACAACATAATCAAATTGCTTGAAATCATGTTTCCATTCAAATTCACAAAGTGAATGTGAAACAACATAGATCTGATCAGAGGCCATCTGATCTGGATCTACAGTGTTTACAAAGCATCACGAAAACATACCTATATAATTTTGACCCCCTTGAACCACACTTTTATATAGTAAAAGTGGGGTTTATGGGGGTATACCTTATTTTTCTTATTTCTGCTCTAAAATATAGATTGTGGGTACTCTTTAGAACCGCCTCGATGAGGCGGTTCTAACGAGTGCCCACAATCTATATTTGGAGCAGAAATAAGAAAAATAGCACAATTTTTCATCCTAAAATTTTCATTTTTTCGGTGATAAAGGTGGCAATGTATTTGTATAGGCGTGTTTTCGTAAGAGTTTTCGTGAACAGCAGGATAAGGGCTAACTTAACAATGTGTTCATTAGTTTGACATTAAAAATGGCAGATGTTTGTTTGATTTTGTTTGTTTGTTTTGGAGTTTAACAGCCCAGTCAAAACTATTTAGGTTCTGTCGAGCCAGTCATTTTACCTAACCATACTTCTCCTGGGCAGGCTTATACATAAGCAGTTTACCAGTACAGTGAACATTCTTTCTGCAGAACTGACGACTGTCTATGGAAGAGAGAGAATGACAGTAAGAAAGATTTTATGATCAATTTCCACAAAAGAATGTTGCCTACCTCACGTTAAACCCGTGAACTGATTATTGATTTGGTTGTTTGATTTGAGGTTTAACGTCCCCGTCAATACTGTATAGGTCATTTTGTAGACTTTGCTTCCAGTTTTATGGGACTTTTACCTGACATTGAGATGACATCCTGTCGCCCAATGTAACCAAAAGGGTTTATAAGTATGGACGGTCCAACTCCTACCACTTTGCCTCGGCAGGCTTAGCTCTTCTAAGCAGTTTACCAGTCCTCGTGTGCGGTCAGTATGCATCCAATAGAGCTACCAGGGCGGAATTTCATTTGATTATTTTTGATAATGGTAATACACCGCAACCTCATTATAACTTTGTTCGTTATAACATGGTTTTGGATAAAAAAAGGTTTCAAGTTGGATCCCAAAAAATGTATAGATGATGTAGAAAAATGGCCATAAATGGTCATTTTTCTATATAATCTATACATGTTTGTTTGGATATAACACGGTTGTTTAACTAACAAGGTTTCTGCTTTGGAACACATTAATAGTGTTATAAAGAGGTTATGGTGTAGTAATACAATTTTTACTCTGTTAAGTGTTGTCTTGGCCATAAACACAAGGATATCATATATTAGACACTATATATAGGGTACCCTTTCATCTTTTACCCATAAATATCCTGAAAATGGGGTATTTTTACTGCCCAGTGATGCATCAAAACTATGTTGGCAGAATTGCAGACAGTGTGTACTTAGATTAGATTGGGCCTTAGGTTATTAACCTTCACCACTCTCTTGGCTAATAGTAACGCAGCAGACAACGAATTGTTGGTATTTTCTTGTATTTCCCAGGAAACAGGATTTCACATTTCATACAAATTGTCTTCTATTAGACACTTTGCATTAAATGTCAAATCCTGCTTTTTAGGAAAAAATACAAAAATTTAAATATTTAGAAATGACGTCTGTTGAAAAAAATACCCATCATGCATGGCGTTAAATATAGCTAAACTAACTATGGTAAATAGTTTGCCATTAAACTTCCTGTCAACTCATACCATTTTTTGATCAAGAAAATCATTATTTTCGTTAGAAAAAAAAGTTCATTAATTACTTGATCATTGGTTCATAGAATCACATGGTGCATGATAACATCATTTTCCAATGGTTGTAATTTTGTCAATGCTTTAGGTTGTCTGGAGAATTGGCACCAAATGATTGGTAGTGTTGGTTGGTAACCAGTGGTGCCATGGTCACTAATGGCATTCCAATGGTAGAACCTTGATGGCATTTCCATGTCAGTGGTGCCGTTTGTAGAAGTCGGAATATTTACAGCCAAGGTTTATATTTGATCTCAAGTTATTACATTCTTACATCCTCATTTTTGGGCTCCAGCACAAAGTGGAGGAGGGTATATAGTTTTACCCTTGTCCATACAGTCATACACAACAGTTTTTTGTTTGTTTGATTCTCAACATCCCCGTCAACACTATATAGGTCATTTTGAAGACGTTGCTTCCAATTTTGTGGGACTTTTACCTGACAGTGAGATGGAATGATATCTCAAGCCCTGTCGCCCAATGAAGCCAATAGGGTTTATAAGCATGGACGGTCCAACTGGCACCACTTTGCCTGGGCAGACTTAGATCCTCTAAGTGGTTTACCAGTACTTGTGTGACGTCGGTTTCAGCTCTACGTGGAAGCATCATGCAGCCGATCTATTTCTTCAAGCCCCGGTAGGCGGGGCCGAGTATAATTGTGGGGTGGTTGGTTGAGGGGAAGGTGTCGTGTATACATTATTATAAAACTGATATTGGCTTACAGTTGGACAAGATAGGGGTAGAGGGAATGTTTTTTCTTTTTTTACTCTTTCTTTTCCTCATTCTCCTCTGTCCCCCTGCTCTACCATCTCTTTTCTCCCTTTCTCTGGGAGATGACACAAAATGACCCACAATGGTTCACTAATCATTAAACCCCAACACAGTCAATCTATAATACAGAGGACGCTCGCTATAATGACAGTATTTGTTACCTGACAGTCTGCCACTATAGCGAATATGTCGCTGTAAAGAATCCCAATAAGGAGTAGTATATTAGTTAATACAGGTCTTTTTCCCTTATTTACTCCAAGAAACACATGTTGTGGACATTGTTAGAATCGCATCGCTGAGGCAATTCTAAATATCCACATTTGTTTCTTGGATTCTTCAATATTTTTGATATTCTTGAATATCTGCATAAATCCATCTCATCTTGAGATAAAGATTTGTTCCAGTGAAAATGTCGCTATAACAAGTTTTGTCGTTAGATCGGAATAAAGAGGGTTAACTATTCATGATCAACTCAAAGCAAAGGGATACAACTTCTACATGTACATACTAAACAATGTTGGAAAGGGTTGTTGGCCAGATATTGGTGAAATTTGTCCATTGTTGGGATAAAGTAGGACCCGAGTTTGTGAGAGTCCTTTGATAGCCAAATGAGGGACAGTATTCCTAAATATCAGGGGCCCATTTTTCAAAGCCTCGGTATATAGAGAAAACTGGGGTTTATGGGGTGTTCAGTATTTTTTCTTATTTCTGCTTCAAGCCATAGATGTGGGTTCTTGTTGGAACTGCAGTTCTGATGAGCATACGTAACCTGTGTTTTCAGTATATATAAGAAAAATATAACAGATTTTCATCAGAAATATAGCCATTTTGGTCATTTGAAAAAATTCACTGTGTTCAGAAGCCGGTGTGTAATCATTATATAAGAATAATAATTATTGTTCCTCGGAATTTGTCATTCATTTCCAATCATTCAATATTTATAGCTACATCACGAAAACATGCCTCTATATAATTCTGACCCCCTCAAACCCCACTTTTATATAGTAAAACTGGGTTTACAGGGGTAAAGCTTATTTTTCTTATTTCTGCTCTAAAATAAGATTGTGTGTACTCGTTAGAACTGCGTCGATGAGCCGGTCCTAACATGTACCCACAATCTATATTTTGGGCAGAAGTAAGAAAAAATATCACAATTTTTCATCTGTAAGTTTTCATTTTTTCAGTGGTTAAATTTACAATGAATTTGTATGGGCATGTTTTTGTAATGATATAACAACAATTGTTCTTGAACTAGTAGCACCTTTGTTAGTTTTGAATAGCTGAGAAACCACCATAACACCCAAGCCCCACCATGCCCCTGCAGTTGTTATGTTCTTTATATTTCTTTCTTTATATCTATATATTTATATAAATAAAATTATTATAAATACGATTGCTAGATATATTTACTATGTTGTTTAGGATTTTCTTTTTCTGGATAATAAACCCATATGAGAGAACGGCAGAAATGACCTTGTTCCGATAAAAATCTGCGATATTTTTCTTACTTTTGCCTTCTTTGTTAAAACTACCACATCAAGGCGGATCTAAGGAGTAACTTGATCTTTGTCTTGATGCCAAAGTAGGCAAATTAATGTGTATCTTAACCATTTTTGTACTGAGTGTAGTCTTCCACCTTATATAAAGCAGATGTCCATTTCAAAATTTAGGGGTGTCAGGTTTGTGTTTTCTTAAGTTTCGAAAAAGGCTTAACTTTTTGCAAACAGTCGTCAGTGTAGGTCCTGATCAGATGCCGCATTCTGCGGTATCTGATCTGGGCCTGCATTGTTGGCCAGTTATCCAGTACAAAATGGTCATGAACACCAGTTTTCCCCATATAAAGTTGGGGTTTAAAGAGGGTTCATTACATTGGCTTGTTAGTTTGATGATTAATATACATGTCCCAAAATAGTCGGTGTGCATTTATCAAAGGAAGAGATAATAGCAATGAATATGAGGAGGATAATGGGTATTTTTTCTCTGTACAATATATGAGCTGTGACAACCAAAAATTGGTCATCGGACGTGTGCAAAGTGAAAGACTCTGATCAGACTGAGTATTTGTGGAGCATCATGTTAACAAGTCCGTGAAATGAACACCCCACTAAACCCCACTTTATATTGAGAAAACTGTGGTTAATGGGTATACATTATTTTGCTTTTTTCTGCTTCTGCAGTTCTAACGAGCACCCACAGCCTATGTTTGTAGTATATGTAAGAAAAATATCAGGGATTTTCATCAGAAAAATAGCTATATTGTAGATGTTAAAAATGCCCTATGTTGTATGGGTGTGCTATCCTATCCCGAGTCTTCGCTTGGCACTATATAGTTAGCTATTAACCCAAAACATGGGTTCATATGGTGAGGTAAACCGGTTATATCTTCTGTCACTGGGGCATCCAACTGATATTGACGTACAGTTGGACAAGGCCTGTTGGTCTTGCAGCCGGTGAGGGTAGAGGGGGGGGGGTGTTATTATTTCTTCTGTTTCTACTTCCATTCATTTTCCTGTTTCCCCCTCCCCCCCCCCCCCCCTCCCCCCTTCACTTTTGTCTCTTTACTGTCTCTTCTATCACTTTCCACCACCCCCACGCATCGGGGCTTGGAGAAATAGATTGGGCTGCACGATGCTTCCACGCAGAGCTGATACCGACCGCACATTAGTACTGGTAATCCGCTTAGAAGGTCTAAGCCTGCCAAGGAAAACTGCTGCGAGTCGGCCCGTTGATGCTTGTAAACCCTATTGGTTTCATTGGGCAGCAGGGAATGAGATGTCATTTCATCTCAATGTCGGGTAAAAGTCCCACAAAATTGGAAGCAACGTCTCCAAAATGACCTAAATAGTGTTGGAGGGGACATTAAACCTCAAATCAAACAAATCTATCACTTTTCTCCTTTTCTCTTTGAGATGAAAAAAATTAACCCATAAAAATGCCAATCACTACAGTTGTCATCTGCTTTGCTGTCTGCCAGTTACCTTAAAAGTATTTTTTTGCAAACAGTGTGGATCCAGATCAGACTTCTGGTACGTATTTGGACAGACAGGCCGGAGCAAACAATGTTTATCTAGATGAGAGGCTGCTCTCTTCAGGGTCTACACTGTTTGCACTCATCTACCTATTTTTAGACACAACATTAGATAGTACCTAAGTTTTACTTGTTCAAAATTTAGAACAACTATGTCCCCTTTTGGGCAAATCTAACCTGGCAATTCTAACAAGTTAGAAACGGCTCATTTAGGCAGTTCTACCAAGTACCCACAAGGGCAATGGCCGTAACATACTGTATGCCGAGATAAACTACATCTGAAAATGTCGTCTGCTTTTGTCGTCTGCTGAATCTTCTTGCAAACTTTTTTGAAATGTTTTTTCATACAGGCAAACAGTGGGGACTCAGATCAGACTGCTCCTCTGCTCCTAGAGGAACAGTCTGATCTGGGTCCACATAGTTTGCAAAAATGACTTTCGGCAGACAACAAAGCAGGAGGGCGAAATAAGAAACATGTTTCTAACAATATTGAAATTGATCCCTTGATTAGCCTTGTTGTTCCCTGTCTGAAGCACATAATTTAGATGTCCTTGTTCTGAATAAACTTCTGAAAATTCTGAAACCATCCAGTAATCACTGTATCTTTTTCTGTCAAATGAAGCTTTATGGAGTAATTATGTTACTGAAAGAAAAATGTTTTTTTTTTTTAAATAAAATGAAAAATCTTTGTTTTTTCTTTTATTTGCTTTCTTCACATAAGGTAAACAAGTATGTGAAGGAACCCCTCTCTAAATCCCACTTTTTATATAGAGAAATGTGTGGTTTGTGGGGTATTTCTTAACCCTTTTCCTGCTGTTTATGACAACCCCTACCTTTGCAAACAGTATAGATCCAGATCAGATGGCTTCTGAAGAAGCCATCTGATCAGGATCAACACTGTCATTCAGTTAGTTCAAGTTTGAATATGGGTAATGTCAGGTCAAAAAGTAGGTAATATTATAAAGGTGAACACTCTGGAGGCCACACTTTTGGTCCAATCATCATAAAACTTGCTCAGAATAATCATCTTGACAAGATCTGGATCAAGTTTGAGTATGGGTCATGTCGAATCAAAAAGTAGATCAGTAGGTCACTTTGTCATAACTTTTGTACCGTTTGAGATAGAGCCTTCATATTTGGCATGTACGTTCCTTATGACAAGGAATTCCCACCCATACAAAAAAAACTCGACCTGTTACCTGATTTGAGGTTTAACGTAACTTTTGAACCATTTGAGATAGAGCTTTCATGATTGACATGTATGTTCCTTGTGACAAGGTCTTCCCAACCATACAAAAAGTTTGACCTATGACCTTGACCTTTGACCTACTTTGTAATAACTTTTGAATCATTTGAGACAGGGCCTTCATATTTGGCATGTAGGTTCCTTGTGACAAGGGCTTACTGTTCATATAAAAATGACCTGTGACCTTGACCTTGACATGTGACCTACTTGACAACTAGAATTGTTTTCTAAGAAAACAGATGTCCCCCCACCACACTCATTATTTCAAATTCTGCTTTTACAGACAAGGCAATTTTCAACAGTCTAAGTCCCATGGTGACCTTGAAAATTAGGTCAAGGTCACCAACATCTAATCAGTTCTTAAGACAATGTTGTACCAAGTTTGATCAAAATTCATCCACTGGTTCAGGAGAAAGAGTGCAGACAAGCCAATTTTTAAAAGTCTAACTCCCGTTGTGACCTTGAAAATTATGTCAAGGTCACCAAAAGCTAATCAGTTCTTATGACCATCCCACTGATATAATGTATCAAGTATGAACCAAATCCTTCCATTGGTTCAGGAGTTAGAGTGCAGACAAGCTTTTTTGGTCTAAAATTTGACAATGGTTTCAGCCCTGTGACCTTGAAAATTAGGTCAAGGTCACCAAAATCTAATCAGTTCTTAAGATCAGCCCACTGATATAATGTACCTAGTTTGAACCAAATCCATCCACTGGTTCAGGAGATAGAGTGCAGACCAGGCAATTTTCAACAGTCTAAGTCCCGTGGTGACCTTGAAAATTAGGTCAAGGTCACCAACATCTAATCAGTTCTTAAGACCAGCCCACTGATATAATGTACCAAGTTTGATCAAAATTCATCCACTGGTTCAGGAGAAAGAGTGCAGACAAGCCAATTTTTAAAAGTCTAACTCCCGTTGTGACCTTGAAAATTAGGTCAAGGTCACCAAAAGCTAATCAGTTCTTAAGACCAGCCCACTGATATAATGTACCAAGTTTGATCAAAATTCATCCACTGGTTCAGGAGAAAGAGTGCAGACAAGCCAATTTTTAAAAGTCTAACTCCCGTTGTGACCTTGAAAATTAGGTCAAGGTCACCAAAAGCTAATCAGTTCTTAAGACCATACCACTGATATAATGTATCAAGTATGAACCAAATCCTTCCATTGGTTCAGGAGTTAGAGTGCAGACAAGCTTTTTTGGTCTAAAGTTTGACAATGATTTCAGCCTTGTGACCTTGAAAATTAGGTCAAGGTCACCAGAATCTAATCAGTTCTTAAGATCAGCCCACTGATATAATGTACCTAGTTTGAACCAAATCCATCCACTGGTTCAGGAAATAGAGTGCAGACAAGGCAATTTTCAACAGTCTAAGTCCCGTGGTGACCTTGAAAATTAGGTCAAGGTCACCAACATCTAATCAGTTCTTAAGACCAGCCAACTGATATAATGTACCAAGTTTGATCAAAATTCATCCACTGGTTCAGGAGAATGAACCAAATCCATCCACTGGTTCAGGAGATAGAGTGCAGACAAGGCAATTTTCAACAGTCTAAGTCCCGTGGTGACCTTGAAAATTAGGTCAAGGTCACCAACATCTAATCAGTTCTTAAGACCAGCCCACTGATATAATGTACCAAGTTTGATCAAAATTCATCCACTGGTTCAGGAGAAAGAGTGCAGACAAGCCAATTTTTAAAAGTCTAACTCCCGTTGTGTCCTTGAAAATTAGGTCAAGGTCACCAAAAGCTAATCAGTTCTTAAGACCACCCCACTGATATAATGTATCAAGTATGAACCAAATCCTTCCATTGGTTCAGGAGTTAGAGTGCAGACAAGCTTTTTTGGTCTAAAATTTGACAATGATTTCAGCCCTGGGACCTTGAAAATTAGGTCAAGGTCACCAAAATCTAATCAGTACTTTTCCCCCTCCCAATGGTGTATCTGTGTAAGTTTAATCAAAATCCATCCATCCATTCAGGAGATAGAGTGCAGACAAGAGCCAACGCCAACGCCGACAGGATCTGCACCAAAACCAATCTGTCCCCCTCCCTTTCGGGTGGGGGGACATAATAACTTTTGAACCATTTGAGATAGAGCCTTTATATTTGTCATAGGTTTCTTGTGTCAAGGACTTCCCACTCATGCAAAACATTTTGACCTGTGACCTTGACATGTAACAAACTTAATAATAACTTTTTGAACAATATGAGGTAGATCCTTTATGTTTGGCATGTATGTTCCTTGTAACAAGGGTTTCCCACCCACACAAAAAACTGACCGATGACCTTGACCTTTGACCAACTTGGTCAGAACTTTTGAACCATTTGACATAAAGCCTTGATATTTGGCATGTAAATTACTTCTGGCAAGGGCTTCCCACTCATACAATTTTTTTACCTGTTTCCTTGACCATAGGCCTACTTGTCATAACTTTTGAACCATTTAAGATAGACCCTTCATATTTGGCATGTAGGTTCCTTGTGATATGGGCTTCCCACTCATGCAAAAGTTTTGACCTGAGACCTACTTAATAATAACTTTTGAACAGTTTGAGAGAGGTCCTTAATGTTTGGCATCATCCTTAATGTTTGGTATGTATTTTCCTTGTGACAACGGTCTCTGACCCACACAAAAATTTGACCTATGACCTTGACCTTTGACCTACTTGGTCATAACTTTTGAACCTTTTGGCATAAAGCCTTCATATTTGGCATGTAAGTTCCTTCTGGCAAGGGCTTCCCTATCATACAAAATATTTTGACCAGTGTCCTTGACCTTTTGCCAACATTGCATTAACTTTTGAACCATTTGAGATAGAGCCTCCATATTTGGAATGTAGGTTCTTGTTACAAGGGCTTCCCACTCATACAAAAATATTGTCACCTTGACCTTTACCTGTGACCTACTGTATCATAACTTTTTAACCATTTGAGATTGAGCTTTCATATTTGGCATGTATGTTCTTTGTGACAAGGTCTTCCCACCCATCCAAAATTTTTGACCTATGACCTTGACTTTTGACCTCGTCATAACTTTTGAAGCATTTGAGCTAGGGCATTCATCTTTGGCATGTAGGTTCCTTGTGACAATGGCTTCCTTTTCATACAAAAATGACCTGTGACCTTGACATGTGACCTACTTCATCATAACTTTTGAACCATTTGAGATAGTGCTTTTATATTTGGCATGTAGGTTCCTTGTGAAAAGGGCATCCCACTCATGCAAAACATTTTGGCCCATGACCTTGACCTATTATATCATAACTTTTGAACCATGGCAGATGGAGCCTTCATATTTGGCATGTAGGTTCCTTGTCACGAGCTTCCCAGTTATCCAAAAATTTTACCTGTGACATTGACCTTGACCTGTGACATACTAAATAATAACTTTTGAACAGATTGAGATAGATCCTTCATGTTTGACATGTATGTTCCTTGTAACAAGCTCTTCCCAGCCACACCAAAAAATTGACTATGACATTGACCATTGACCAACTTGGTCATAACGTTAGAACCACTTGACATAAATAAGTTCTTAGTTGTTATAAAGCCCTCATGTTTGGCATTAAGTTCCTTGTGACAAGGGCATCCCACTCATCAAAAACTTTTTGGCCTGTGTCCTTGACCTTTGGCCTACTTTGTCATAACTATTTAGCTCACCTGTCACGTAGTGACAAGGTGAGCTTTTGTGATCACTTTTTGTCCGTCGTGCGTCCGTCCGTCCGTGCGTCCGTCCGAGCGCATCCGTGGGCACATGTTGGGTAGACACAAGTTGGGTACTTGCCGTTTATTCCGTTGTTGTCCAAGATAAGTAGCCAGTAGCCTGTTGGGTACTTTGTTGCTTGTTGGGTATTTTTGAATGGGAATTTAACATGGCGGTACCCAACAAGTGTCCATCTGTAAGAACGTCCGTGCGTGCGTCCGTGCGTCCGTAAACAATTTCAAATAAGTATATCTCTAATACCCCATGGTCAATCTTGATCAAATTTCATGAGAAGCATCATCAGGTAGGGGGAAAGGCTGCATAAGGTTTTTGGGCTGATCAGATTGGAATTCTGGTTGCCATGGCAACATATAGCTCCCACAGACTTACAATGGGAAAAAAATTAAAATATCTTCTTCTCTGAAACCACAGGGCCCAGAGCTTAGATATTTAGCATGTATTAACGGCCAGTGGTCACCTACATAA
This sequence comes from Lucinisca nassula, assembly GCA_963580285.1. Lineage (NCBI taxonomy): Eukaryota > Metazoa > Mollusca > Bivalvia > Lucinida > Lucinidae > Lucinisca > Lucinisca nassula. The sequence goes on along the minus strand of OY757011.1, from coordinate 87,516,153 downwards.
TTCCTGCCATTCATGCCCCTGGGGTCCAAATTGGCCACGCCCCGGGGCCCCTTTTCTCCCATAGACTCATAATGGAACAAAAAGCTTCAAAAATCTTCTTTTCTGAAACGACAGGGCCCAGAGCTTAGATATTTAGCATGTAGCAATGGCAAGTGGTCACCTACATAATTCCTGCCAATCATGCCCCTGGGGTCCAAACGGGTCACACCCCGGGGCCCTTTAGCTCCTATAGAATCATAATGGAAAAAAGCTTCAAAAATCTTCTTCTCTGAAACCACAGGGCCCAGAGCTGAGATATTTGGCATGTAGCAACAGAAAGTGGTCACCTACATAATTCCTGCCAATCATGCCCCTGGGGTCCAAATTGGCCACACCCCGGGGCCCCTTAGCTCCCAAAGACTCATAATGAAAAAAAAGCTTCAAAAATCTTCTTCTCTGAAACCAAAGGGCCTAGAGCTTAGATATTTAGCATGTAGCATCGGCCAGTGGTCACCTACATAATTCCTGCCAATCATGCCCCTGGGTTCCAAATGGGCAAGGCCCCGGGGCCCCTTCGCTCCCATAGACTCATAATGGAACAAAAAGCTTCAAAAATCTTCTTCTTGGAAACCACAGGGCCCAGAGCTTAGATATTTAGCAGGTAGCAACAGCAAGTGGTCACCTATATAATTCCTGCCAATCTTGCCCCTGGGGTCCAAACGGGCCACGCCCCGGGGCCCTTTAGCTCCTATAGACTCATAATGGAAAAAAGCTTCAAAAATCTTCTTCTCTGAAACCACAGGGCCCAGAGCTGAGATATTTGGCATGTAGCAACAGAAAGTGGTCACCTACATAATTCCTGCCAATCATGCCCCTTGGGTCCAAATTGGCCACACCCCGGGGCCCCTTAGCTCCCAAAGACTCATAATGAAAAAAATGCTTCAAAAATCTTCTTCTCTGAAACCACAGGGCTCAGAGCTTAGATATTTAGCATGTAGCAACGGCCAGTGGTCACCTACATAATTCCTGCCAATCATGCCCCTGGGTTCCAAATGGGCAACGCCCCGGAGCCCCTTCGCTCCCATAGACTCATAATGGAACAAAAAGCTTCAAAAATCTTCTTCTCGGAAACCACAGGGCCCAGAGCTTAGATATTTAGCAGGTAGCGACGGCAAGTGGTCACCTATATAATTCCTGCCAATCTTGCCCCTGGGGTCCAAACGGGCCACGCCCCGGGGCCCTTTAGCTCCTATAGACTCATAATGGAAAAAAGCTTCAAAAATCTTCTTCTCTGAAACCACAGGGCCAAGAGCTGAGGTATTTGGCATGTAGCAACAGCAAGTGGTTACCTACATAAATCCTGCCAATCATGCCCCTAGGGTCCAAATGGGCCACGCCCCAGGGGCCCTTAGCTCACATAGACTCATAATGGAAAAAAAAAGCTTCAAAAATCTTATTTTCAGAAACCACAGGGCCCAGAGCTTAGATATTTAGCATGTAGCAACGGCAAGTGGACACCTACATAATTCCTGCCAATCATGCCCCTGGGGTCCAAAAGGGCCACGCCCCGGGGCCCTTTAGCTCCTATAGACTCATAATGGAAAAATAGCTTCAAAAATCTTCTTCTCTGAAACCACGGGGCCCAGAGCTGAGATATTTGGCATGTAGCAACGGCAAGTGGTCACCTACATAATTCCTGCCAATCATGCCCCTGGGGTCCAAATTGGCCACTTCCCAGTGCCCCTTAGCTCCCAAAGACGCATAATGGAAAAAAAAGCTTCAAAAATCTTCTTTTCTGAAACCACAGGGCCCAGAGCTTAGATATTTAGCATGAGGCAACGGCCAGTGGTCACCTACATAATTCCTGCCAATCATGCCCCTGGGTTCCAAATGGGCGACGCCCCGGGGCCCCTTCGCTCCCATAGACTAATAATTTAAAAAAAAAAGCTTCATAAATCTACTTCTCTGAAACCACAGGGCCCAGAGTTTAGATATTTAGCTTGTACCAACGGCAAGTGGGGACCTACATAATTCCTGCCAATCATGCCCCTGGGGTCCAAATGGGCCACGCACCGGGGCCCCTTTGCTCCCATAGACTCATATTTAAAAAGAGCTTAAAAAATCTTCTTCTCTGAAACCACAGCACCCAGAGCTTAGATATTAAGCAGGTAGCAACGGCAAGTGGTCACCTACATAATTCCTGCCAATAATGCCCCTGGGGTCCAAACGGGCCACCCCCCGGGGCCCTTTAGCTCCTATAGACTCATAATGGAAAAAAGCTTCAAAAATCTTCTTCTCCGAAACCACAGGGCCCAGAGCTTAGGTATTTGGCATGTAGCAACGGCAAGTGGTCACCTACATAAATCCTGCCAATCATGTCCCTTGGGTCGAAATGGGCCACGCCCCGGGGCCCCTTAGCTCACATAGACTCATATTTAAAAAAAGCTTAAAAAATCTTCTTCTCTGAAACCACAGCACCCAGAGCTTAGATATTAAGCAGGTAGCAACGGCAAGTGGTCACCTACATAATTCCTGCAAATCATGCCCCTGGGGTTCAAAAGGGCCACGCCCCGGGGCCCCTTAGCTCCTATAGGCTCATAATGGAAAAAAAAAACTTCAAAAACCTTCTCTGAAACCACAGGGCCCACAGCTTAGATATTTAGCATGTAGCAATGGCAAGTGGTCACCTACATAAATCCTGCCAATCATGCCGTGGGGTCCAAATGGGCCACGCTCCAGGGCCCCTTAGCTCCCATAGACTCATAATGGAAAAAGCTTCAAAAATCTTCTTCTCTGAAAACACAGGGCCCAGAGCTTAGTTATTTACCATGTAGCAATGACAAGTGATCACCTACATAAATCCTGCCAATCATGCCACTGGGGTCCAAATGGGCCACACCCTTGGACCCCCTTAGCTCCCATAGACTCATAATGGAAAAAAAACTTCAAAAATCTTCTTCTCTGAAACCACAGGGCCCAGAGCTTAGATATTTAGCATGTAGCAACGGCAAGTGGTTACCTACATATTTCCTGCTAATCATGCCCCTGGGGTCCAAATGGGCCATGCACTGGGGCCCCTTAGCTCCCATAGACTCATAATGGAAAAAAGCTTCAAAAATCTTCTTCTCAGAAACTGTGAAGCACAGAACTTAGATATTTAGTGTCTAGCAACATAAAATAGCCATCTACATAAATCCTGTTAACCCTGCCCCTGGGGTCAAAATTGGCCACGCCCGAGCTCATCACCTCCAATAGACTTATAATGGAAAAAAAAAAAAAAAAAATCTTTTCTATGAAACCATAAGGCCCAGAGCTTAGATTTTTAGTATGTAGCAATGTCAAGTGGCCACCTACATAAATCCTGCCAGTTATGCCCCTGGGATCCAAATTGGCCCCACCCCAGGGTTCTTTAGCTTCCATAGACTTACAATCGGAGAAACTTCAAAAATCTTCTTCTCTGAAACCACAGGGCCCTTATAATGAAAAAAAAAAAAAAGAAAAAAGAAAAAAAAAAAAAAACTTAAAATGGGGAAAAAAATCTTCTTCTCTGAAACCATAAGTCCCAGAGCTTAGGTATTTAGCATGTAGCAATGTCGAGTGGTCGCCTACATGAAACCTGCCAATCATGCCCCTTGGGTCCAAATCCTGTGGCCCCTTAACTCCAACAAACTTATAATGGAAAAAGCTTCAAACATCTTCTTTGAAACCATGAAGTACAGACCTTAGAAATTTAGTATATAGCAACACAAAATGGTCGCCTACATAAATCCTGCCAACCGTGCCCTTTGGGTCAAAATTGGCCAAGCCCCAGGGCTCATTAGCTTCTATAGACTTATACTGGAAAAAAATTAAAAAAACCTTTTTCTCCAAAACCATAAGGCACAGATTTTGTTTGATTTGAGGTTTTACATCCCCGGCAACACTGTATAGGTCATTTTGGAGATGTCTCTTCCAATTTTATGGGACTTTTACCAGACATTGAGATGAAATTACATCTCAAGCCCTGTCGCCCAATGAAACCATTAGGGTTTATAAGCATGGACACCGCTTTGCCTGAGCTTAGATATTTAGTATGTAGCAATGTCAAGTGGTCTCCTACACTAATGATTTTCTTGTAAACAGGTGAGCGATATAGGGCCATTGGGCCCTCTTGTTAACAATTTGAGATAGAGCCTTCATATTTTGGATGTAGGTTCCTTGTGACAAGGGCTTCCCACTCATACAAAAATATTGTCAGCTTGACCTTGAACTGTGACCTACTTAATCATGACTTTTGAACCATTTGAGATAGAGACTTCACATTTTTGCATGTACAATGTATGTTCTTTGTGACGAAGGCTTCTCACCCATACAAAAAGTTTGATCTGTGACCTTGATCTTGACCTGTGACCTATTTAATCACAACTTTTGAACCATTTGAGAAACAGCCTTCATATTTGGCATCTATGTTCCTTCTGATAAGGGCCTCCCACCCATACAGAAAATTTGACTTGTGACCTTGATCTTTGACCTTTTTGTCATAACCTTTGAACAACCACTTAAGATAGATCCGTAGGTTCCTTGTGACAAGGTTTTCCCACCTATGTATGCAAAGAAGTTTGACATATGAACTTAACCTTGACCTGAGACCTACTTAATCATTACTTTTAACCATTTGAAGCCTTCATATTTGGCATGTGTGTTCCTTGTGACAACGGTTCAAACTAATACAAAAGGACTGACCTGTGACCTACTTTATCATAACTTTTTAACCATTTGAGATGGAGCTTTCATATTTGGCATGTATGTTCTTTGTGACAAGGTCTTCCCACCCATACAAGTTTGACCTATGACCTTGACTTTTTACCTACTTTATCATTACCTTTGAAGCATTTGAGATAGGGCATTCATATTTGGCATGTAGGTTCCTTGTGACAAGGGCTTCCTATTCATACAAAAATGATCTGTGACCTTCACATATGACCTACTTTATCATAACTTTTGAACCATTTAGAGCCTTCATATTTGGCATGTAGGTTCCTTGTGAAAATGGCATCCCAATCATGCAAACAAATTGGCCCATAACCTTAACCTTTGACCTACTTAATCATAACTTTTGAACCTTTGAAGATGGAGCCTTCATATTTGGCATGTAGGTTCCTTGTGACATGAGCTTCCCAATAATGCAAACATTTTTACCTTTGAGCTTGACCTGTGACCTACTAAATTATAACTTTTAAACAGTTTGAGATAGATCCTTCATGTTTGGCATGTATATTCCTTTTGACATGGGCTTCCCACCCACACAAAAATTTGACCTATAACCTTGTCCTTTGACCTCCTTGGTCATAACATTTGAACCATTGGACATGAATAAGTTCTGAGTAGTTATAAAGCCTTCATATTTGGCATGTAAGTTCCTTGTGACAAGGGCATCCAGCTCACCAAAATCTTTTTGACCTGTGTCCTTGACCTTTGGCCTACTTGGTCATAACCTTTTTTTTAACATTTGAGATAGGACCTTCATGGGATGTAGGTTCCTTGTGACAAGGGCTTCCCACTCAAACAAAAATATTGTCACCTTGTCTTTGAACTGTGACCTACTTAATCATTTGAGATAGAGCCTTCACAGTTTTGCATGTATGTTCTTTATGACAAGGGCTTCTGACCCTTACAAAAAGCTTGACATGTGACCTTGACCTGTGACCTATTTATGTCTCCACCCTTTGCGGGGTGACATTTTGTTTTTCCCTCAGGCGTATGTCTGTCTGTCACAAAATTGTGTCCACTCTATAACTTGAAAACCGTTCAAGCTATCTTCACAAAACTTCACTTAAATATTAATCAGCATTAGACGACATGCAGAGCACAAGAACCATAACTCTCTCATTTATACTTTTTGAGTTATCTCCCTTGGAAGTTTGTAACCGGTCACAAAATCATGTATGTATGAATGGGCCAATCGTGCACAGTCAATAACTTCTTCATTTTCAGATGGATTTTGAAATTCCTTAGCAGAAATGTTAACCACCATAAGACGATGTTTCGCGCGCCTGACCCAGGTCAGTATCTCAAAGGTCAAGGTCATACCTAATGGTCAAAGGTAAAAAGGGGTCTTTTTTTTTTGTTTTCGGTCAATAACTTTCTTATTTTTAGATGGATTTTAAAATTACATGGCTGATATGTTAATCACCATGAGGCGATGTGTCACGCACATGACCCAGGTTGGTACCCTAAAAGGTCAAGGTCACACTTAGAGGTCAAAGGTAAAAATGGGCCTTTTTTCGTGTTTGGTCAATAGATTTCTTATTTTTAGATGAATTTTTAAATTACTTGGCAGAAATGTTAACCACCATGAAACGATGTGTTGAGAGCATGAGCCAGGTTGGTACCTCAAAGGTTAAGGTCATACTTAGAGGTCAAAGGTAAACTAGAAGTGCGTCCATAGGACACGGATGCCCCCGCCTGAAAATATGTCTATGTTCATATTCATCCATAGAAAGTTATTGACCGTGTTTAAGTTTTGGACCCTTTTTATACATTTGGCCTCTAAGTATGACCTTGACCTTGGAGGTAAGGACCTTGGTTTTGTGTGAGGCAGAATGTCTCATGATGGCCAACATTTCTGCCAAGTAATTTCAAAATCCATCCAGAGATATGAAAGTTATTGACTGCGATTAAGTTTCAGACCATTTTTTTTTTACCTTTGACCTCTAAGTATGACCTTGACCTTGGAGGTACGGATCTGGGTTTTCACGTGACACATCGTTTCATAATGGTTAACATTTCTTCAAAGTAATTTCAAAATCCATCCAGAAATAAGTAAGTTATTGACTGCGTTTAAGTTTTGGACCCTTTTTTTGACCTTTGACCTCTAAGTATGACCTTGACCTTGGAGGTACGGACCTGGATTTTGCATGTGACACATCGTCTCATGATGGTTAACATTTCTACAAAGTAATTTCAAAATCCATCCAGAAATAAGAAAGTTATTGACTGTGTAAGTTTCGGACACTTTTTTTGACCTTTGACCTCTAAGTATGACCTTGACCTTGGAGTTACGGACCTGGGTTTTGCACGTGACACATCGTCTCATGATGGTTAACATTTCTGCCGAGTACTTTTAAAATCCATCAAGAAATAAGGAAGTTATTGACCATGTTTAAGTTTCGGACGCACGGACGGATGCACGCACGGACGGACGGACGGACAGGGGCAACGCTATATGCCCTTTCCACCATTCTTCAAACGGCGGGGGCATAAAAAGGGACCCTTTTTTCCTGCTCAGTCAAAAACTTTCTTATTTTTAGACAGATTATGAAAATACTTTTCAGAAATGTTAACCACTATGAGACGATGTGTTGCGCGCATGACCCAGGTTGGTACAGCAAAGGTCAAGGTCATAATTACATGTCAAATGTAAAAAGGAGCCTTTTCTCTTGTTCGGCCAATAACTTTCTTATTTTTTGATGGATTTTGAAATTACTTGGTAGAAATGTTAACCACCATGAGACGATGTGGCGCGCGCATGACCGAGGTTGGTTACTCCAAGGTCAAGGTCATACTTAAAGGTCAAAGGTAAAAAGAGGTCTTTTTTCGTGTCCAGTCAATAACTTTTTTTTTCTGGATGGACTTGTTTTAAGTAACCTTGTAGAAATGTTCACCTTCAGTAGACGGCGTGTCGTGTGCGAGACCAAGGTACCTAAAATGTCAAGGTCATACTTAGAGGTTGAAGGTAAAAAGGGGGCCCTTTTTCGTTTACGGTCAATAACTATCTTATTCTTTGATGGATTATGAAAATACATGGCAGAAATGTAAACCATCATGACACGATGTGTTGCACCCAAAATCCAAGGGACCTCAAAGGTCAAGGTCATACTTAGAGGACAAAGGTAAAAAAGGGCTTTTTTCGTGTACAGTCAATAACTTTCTTATTTCTTGATTTTTAAAGTTACTTTGCAGAAATATTCACCTTCATTAGATGATGTGTTGCACACAAGACCAAGGTCAATACATCCAATGTCAAGGTTCGATCAGTATGTCAGAGAAAAACATCCTCAATTAACCACAGGGTAATTCAATACTTCATATTTAATGCAGGGTGATTCTTGAGGCACCCTAGCAGCCACCAGGAATGGCAACTGGGAGTTAGTGGGGGTGGTCAGCTGGGGCTATGGCTGTGGCAGAGAAAACCATCCAGGAGTCTATGCAGATGTCTGGGCTCTGAAATCTTGGATTGAGGCAAACTACTAAAATACATGTATTTTGTTTCTTTGTGAAGTTTCTGTTTACAGATTAAAGGCTAAATAAAAGTGTATTGTCTTCTGATTCTCGGACCCTGAGTTTCATTTCAACCTAGTTAGTTTTTGTTAACCAGTTGGTGTAGCAATGCATAGCCCATTTAGTGATGTCGATCAGACTGCATTATGCAGTAATGTTTGGTCATCATACTTGTGTCCAGATGGCTTTGAAAACATGGTATTGGCCCAGCTGTAACTTTTTATCTGTATGTTAAGCATCACGTGAACAAGTCCGTGAAATGAACACCCCCTTAACCCTACTTTACATAGAGAAAACTGGGGTTTACGGGGTATATTTTTCTTATTTCTGCTCCAAGACAAAGGTTGTGGGTACTCGTAAGAACCTCCTCACTGAGGCGATTCTTAAAAAGCATCCACAACATATGTTTGCAGTAAAAATAAGTAAAAGATCACAGATTTTCATCAGAAAAGTAGTCATTTTGGAGATATGAAATAGGCACTATGTTGCACAGGTATGTTAGCGTTATGAGAACATCACTAGTTTGGAACTGGGCCCTGATATTAATTATCAGATCACAGGAGCTTCAAGTTCTGTCCATAAGTAGTTCATAAGGTTCAAAATCAAAAGTGACACTAAGCCATTTCTTTGAAATCACATCAGGGTCTTTATTTTCCGTTTTGATGGACTAAACTTCAAGCGCCTGTAATCAGATGAAAAGTACAGACAATTGACCCATGTTTATAATATTTATCATTTTCATGCTCCTTCACAAAAAGTGGCGAGGTTTTATGTTATTCACCATATTGGCATTATTTTCTGGCTCCCAGCTTGCACATTGTCAATATTGGAAAAACATGTAACCAGACCCCCCTGACCTTTTAAGGTCAGGGGGATCTGGTTCTCTGTTTTTCTTTCAAGGTCAGGGTGGTCTGGTTACCCGTTTTTTCAACACTGATAACCTTCAGACTAGGAACCAGCAGATAATCCAAATAAGGTGAATGCCCTCCGACGTTACGAGTGTCTGTCCAGCCGTCCGTTAGTGACACATAATCTCGTGTCAGCTCTATAATTTTGACACTGTTTGAGATATTATCACAAAACTTCACAAAAATGTAAAGGACCATGAGAAAACGTGCCGAACACATGAAGAATGATAAGTTCCAAAAAGTTGGATCCTTTGGAAGCAAACAATACACCAAATATAGGGAAATACAGACTCAGTTTTATTGAGTCTGTTCATGACCAGTCCGGAAATACGCGACCAGGCTTAGGGCCAATTACATTTGAAAACAACTGATTAAATTACAATTACATTGCTCTAAAAATGTAATTGATTAAATTACAATTACTCAAATCATATGAATGTAATTAATTAGATTACAATCACTTCTGCAATGTAATCAGATTACAGTGCTACACCGGCCATGCCCTCTTGCACAGGCTTAAGCAGAACTCTATTTTCAAAATGATTCTAAATGAACTCAATGATCCCAAAGGACCAGAAAATATAATCTGCACTATGATGATGTACGGGGAGACTTTTCACGGCCACCACACGGCACAAAACCAGCTGCAGTAAAGATAAATAAGTTCTGAATAGTTGGATCCTTTGGAAGCAAAGAATACACCAAATAAACGAAAAAAGCAGACTCGGTTTTCCTACTTCTGGAATTATTGCCCTTTGAACATTGAACACAGCCATTGCTGCCATGTACCAGTGTCTGCTTCTTAACTTTGATGTCATCAGGGATATTTTCACAAACTCCAAACAAATTTAAAGCACTATGTGCCAATGTGCAGAAGAGATAAGAGCTGGTTTGACTACTTTTTGAGCTATCGTTTGAACAATTTCAAGATGGCGGCCATCTTGAATACCGGAACGGAACAATTTTACCAAATCTGAATCTCCATGTCACCCAAATGCCTCCCATTAAGTCTCAGATCAATTCAACCTTTGGTTCGGGAGATGTTGTTTGAAGAATTTCAAGATGGCCACCATTGCAGCCATCTTGGATATAGGAACGGAACGACATGAGCAAATCTGAATCTCCATGTCACCCCAATGCCTCCAATCAAGTTCCATCAGACAACAGGCTACGGCATAAGCTAACCTGGAGCTTCACAGCAGACCCAAAGAGATGAAAGTGAAGGACAAGGCAGAATGAAGAAAATGAATGGAAGAGTAGAAACAGGAAAAATAAGATCCCCCCCCCCCAACACACACACACACCTACCCTTACCTACTGCAAGGACAGTAGATAGGCCTTGCCCAACTATATACCAAATCAGTTGGGCACCTCAGTGACAATTTGAACAATCTTGAAAGAGGAGCGTGATAGCTCAGTGGTTAGTGCACTTGCCTCTGATGCTAGAGGTCCCAGGTTCGATCCCCGGCAGCGGCGATAAAATTTCGGTGTCCGAACACGCTGCATTGGCATCATTTGCAGGGATGAATGTCATAAAGTGCACCGTCCTTCGGATCGGGACGTTAACTGGAGGCCCCCTGTGCAGGGAGAACCATCCCCTCTGCAGGTTAAAGATCCCTACCGTAATTACATGATTACTGTGTAGGCTTTCACCCTGCAAAACCTCGAGTGTATGTAATATACACCTGCGGTAATGGTCAAATATGACCGACGCAGTATCAGAAGATAGATAGAGGCCCACTAGATGAAGCTGCATGCTGCTACATATCAAAGGCCTGGATCCTTAGGTTTCAGAGAAGAAATTTTTTAAAAGTTTTCCCTAAATAAGTCTATGTAAAACCAGTGGGTCCAAGGGCAGGGCCATTTTGGCCCCAGGGTAATCATGAATTTGAACAATCTTGGTAGAGGTCCACCAGACAAAGCTACAAACAAAATATCAAAGATCTGTGCCTTCTGGTTTCAGACAAGAAGATTTTTAAATGTTTTCCTTATGTAATACTATAAGAATCTTATACGGGTGTGAGGGATGGATGGAAAAATCCGTCCCAAGGGTCACTGTCCGGCATCATGAGGCTTGCCGAGTGATGCCCGGACAGTGATCCCGAGGGACAGATTTTTCTATCCAACCCTCAAACCCATATAGGATTCTTTTTCTTCCATTTCTTAGCGCAGATTTTTAATGCTGCAGTCACTTCGGTTACTGACGTCCGCCATATTGGATGACACTACAGGAATGTTTAGTGACGTCATGTAACGTGCGGTGACGTCAAACTTAATGACGGCGCATACGAGGTCGTATTCAACAAGTGCATTTATCAAACACGCAATTATATTCGATTTTGGGTCGGAACACCAGGGTCAGAACATAAATTTCTATCCCAGGGTAAAATCACAGATTTCCTTGTCTGGTGTGCAAGAAATACAAATACATGTATATCAATCTGTGTAAAACAAGTGAGCCTCGGGATGTGGCTCCAGATATATAATTTGAACAGCCTTGGTTGAGGTCCACTAGATGAAGAGACACAACAAATATCAAAGACCTTGGCCTTTTTGGTTTAGACAAGGAAGATTTTTAAAGGCTTTTGCTTTTCCACACCCTGCACCCCTTTTCCATTGCCATCTGTTTGGAATGGAATTCTTTGAACAACTTTTAAGAGGATTTTATTTCTGCCATGTTAGGTCAGAATCAGTTTAGCTGTCTAGTAGATGTTGTTTAAAGAAATTTTGAATGAACAGACGGATGGACAGTCTGACAGACAGTTGACAGCAATGACGACAGCCAGTGACCAATCACATTAGCTTCCCCTAAAGATAGAGGGGACAATGTATGGCAGATTTCTTCTTTTATCTTGGTTTTTGAAAATGTATGCTGTGTATACTCCTTAGAATTGCCTACATGGAACAAATTTATGATTACGAACACCATACCTTTTTCGTAGGTCATTTAAATTATTTCAATTACCGGTATGCCTCCTGTCACAGTTAAGGCTGACACAATTAATCGTATAATCGATTAATCAATCGATAAATTCCACAAAAATGATTATCATTTCTGATTTGCTTTTAATCGATTAGTTGATAGGTACAATTTACTACCCAAAGTTATGCCTAAAATAGCGGGATGAGTGGCAAACAGTGCAGACCCTGATGAGACGCCGCAGAATGCGGCGTCTGTCTCATCTGGGTCTACACTGTTTGCTCAGGCCTGTCTGTTCAAATATACATATGGTCAAGTGCAAGATATGGTAAGACTCATGCTCAGACAGAAAGCCAGACAGGTAAAACTAGGACAAAAACCTTAGCGATTACTAATCGATTATCGATCGCAATGACAGGATGATAATCGACTATCATTTCAGCTCCGATTAGCCAGCCCTATAATTAACCCTTCAAGTGCTAAGTTGCCCCCGCCCATCAGTGCTTAAAGAAATTGGGCTGTGTGTTGCTTCCACGATGAACTGAAACTGACCACTCATGAGTATTGGTTAATCACTTACAAGGACAAAGCCTGCCCAGGCAAAGTGGTGTGAGTCAGACTGTCCAGTGCAGATAAGACTTTCGTTTTCATTGGCGGCAGAGCTTGAGATTTCATTTCATCTCAATGCCGGGTAAAAGACCCACAAAATAAGAAGCAACGTCTCCAAAATTACCTTAAGTGTTGACAGGGACGTTACACCTCAAACAAACAAGTGCTAAGCATCTTTAGTCGACGGCATTTTCGGGATATTTTTTTCTGATTTTCAATTAAAATAAGGCTCAACATTACATATGAATCGTCTACATGACAGATGATACACAGGTAATTTTGTAATGCCAAGACAATTCCGTTTCCCAGCTGCCATGGACAAGCCCTAAAATTGGCTGGGCAAGCGATTTTATATTTCATCTGCCCAGAAAATTTGTATGGACTATATATAGGGAATATTGAAGTTCTGAGCCATTCTGAATGTTTTGCGGACCACCAGGCAAGTTGCTGAACTTGATTCTGTCAGAAAGTAACTGTCCTTATGGCCTTCCTTTGTTTAGGTTTCCATTATGGTCTGGTCGCTTCATGTTTGTGTTTCTTTCCATTTGGTGTCTTTGATGGGTGGAGTAAGTTAGTTGTATCGATTCCTGATCTTTGTTTTACTTCTACTCTGCATACAGGGTATATACAAAAACAAGCACTTCTGTTTTATTTTTGTAATGTTATTCTTGGTCAAAGACTTAAAAACATTAGCTTCTGTTAAACCAAACCAACCCATTTATAACTTAAATCATTGTCATTTCTAAGGCATTGTTCATAGTCACAAGTTAAAAATTTTAGCTTCATCCAATCGTAGTCTTATCCATTTCTAACATATTCTGACAGAACCTGCATTACCACTAGTTTTGATATAAAATATTGAGTTTAAGAATGTCTGTGAGGTTAGTCTGTTATCACCATCTGTTGGTATAATCCTCAAAGCTGCCATAGTCTTCTATAAAGGGAATCTGTTCGTCCCAGCGTTGCAACTGAAACATATAAAATTTGATACAATTAATCCTCATTCTAATGCACTTGCATATGTAATGTGTGTGTGAATTAGGGTTTAACGTCGCTTTCAACAATTTTTCAGTCATATCACGACGGTGTCTGGTTGCGACAGGGAGCTCAATGCTCACCTTTATAGTGCTGCCTCACTGAAGTATCATGTCCCAGACACATTACATGATACCACACCCGGTCACAATATCCTGACACTGGGTCGACCAGTCCTAGCTCTACCCCGTAAATCTGAGTGCCAAGCGAGGAGCAGCTAGAACCATTTTTAACGACTTTGGTATGTCTCGGCCCGGGATCGAACCCGTGACCTCACGTTCCCCGGAGCGGACACTCTACCAACTGAGCTATCGGGGCCGGTACCCTATTCTTGCTGAATATTCATTTAAGCCACACCAATTTGTCTATCAACCAATCAAATTACTTGATGTGATTTTTTGCTACAAATTCTAAAGTGAATGCCAAACAGTGTAGATCCTGATCAGATGGCTTCTTCAGAAGCCATCTGATCTGGATCTACACTGTTTGCAAAGATAGGGGTTGTCGTGAACAGCAACGTAAGGGTTAAAACTAATTCTGCTTCAAAGAGCTTATTAGTAAGATGCCGTTATTTTTTCTTTTTGTTTCTGCATTCTGTGTCCTCTGGTCGAGGACCACCTATGGGACTGTTCAAAAGTGGTCTTAAAGACCACTTTTGAACAGTCCCAAAGGCGGTCTTAACATAGGAATTTTCCTGTAGTACAATTTTTAACAAAAGAACTGAATGAAGTGCACTAGTACCGGGATAACTTGTTTGAAAATTGTCGTTTGGGGAGGTAAATTGTCAGCTTTACAGTCACAAACTCCATTTTACGGCTCCGCTGGCACACCGCCCTTAACAGAAATTGCTAACCATAAAACTGCCAATTTACCTCCCAAAAAATGACGATTCTTAATAAAATTATCCCCTAAATGGCTTGAGCACTGATGGCTCATTTACTATAGCTGAGTAGAACCCATTCTAAAACGGAAGTAACCATAAACTACTGTAAAAATTCGGACACTCTGAGGACTTGTTGTAATACCTTTGTTTCCTGATAGGAAGCGTGAGTGAGTGTTAACAAAGTATTACGTCCCACCAACAGCTAAGGTCTAAGGAGATGGGACCTCTATTTAAAGACTCATCCTAAAGTCTGGAGAAGCCCGGGATCAATCCTGCGACCCCTGGTTTACAAGGCGAGTAGCGTAACCACTACAACATGGAGGCTTCTCCTGATCAGGAGGAATGGCAATGAAGGAGCCATCTGATCAGGGTCTACGTGTTTGCTTAGGCCCATCTGTCCCAGTACTTAAGATTATTAAGTTAATGATGATTATTTTAGAAAAGTAATTGTAAACAGAAATGTATAGGTCATTTTGGAGACATTGCTTCCAACTTTGTGGGACTTTTTACCCTACACTGACATGAAATTATAAGCATGGATGGTCAGACTCGCACTGCTTTGCCTGGGCAGGCTTCGATCCTCTAAGCAGTTTACCAGTGCTCATGCGCGGTCGGTTTCTGCTCTGCATGGAATCATCATGCAGCCCATAATATTTCTTCAAGCCTCGATGGGCGGGGGCGTAGAAGAGATAGTAGAGGAGATGAATGGGACAAGAGAGAAAGAGAAAATTAATGGAAGTGGAGCAACGGAAGAAATATCATCTTTCCCCTTCTTCCCTTACCGTCTACAAGGACAGTAGGCCTTGACCAACCAACTGTAAGCTAATATCAGTTGGACACCCTAGACAGTGACCTAAGATACACGGTACCTTCCTTGGCCTTACCCAACCATCCTGTTATACATAGTTGTTAACTAGAGCTGTCAGTGAAACTGACTAGGGCCCCAGCAGCGCTATCAGAAATTTGTGGACGGACAGATGGACGGACAGACAGACAGACAGAGTGATTACTATAGGGCACCCACACTTTCAGTGCGGGGCCCTTATGGAAGGAGGCGAACTACCATTTGGTAGGACACTGATAACTGTCTTTCTTGAGTCTATGGAAGGAGAAGAACTACCATTGGTAGGACACGGATAACTGTCTTTCTTGAGTCTATGGAAGGAGGCGAACTACCATTGGTAGTTCGCCTCCTTCCATAGACTCAAGATAGACAGTTATCCGTAAGGTGAACTACCATTGGTAGTTCGCCTCCTTCCATAGACTCAAGAAAGACAGTTATCCGTGTCCTACCAAAGTAACCATAGAAAAGTATTTCATGTTCAATCTTCACAAAAGGATGTTGTCAAGGATCAAACTGTGGCCGGCTCATCAGACAGACATGCATGCATCCCAAAGCTACATGGTATCAGGTATTTGAATCCTAATGGCTACTAAGGCTCCAGTCAATACCCCACAACCATGTTATAACATGATTCATTATAACACGGTTTCAGATATAACACGGTTTCAAGATGGATCCCAAAAATGTAAAGATTATACAGGAAAATGACCATATGACCAGAAATGGTCATTTTTTATCTATATAATCTATAGTTTTGTTATGGACTATGTAGAAAAACAAGAATTCTGCCGAAGGCTATGTTGCGCTTGTGGGGGGGTGCAAAGTCACTGAACCATGACATCTAGGCCAAGGTCAAACATAGATGCTTGCATAAAAGTTGCCATTCTTAAATGCTTGCTTGTACTAAGTATCATAAATGAAGCTCGAATAATTCTTGAGAAAAGAACTTAACCATTAGGGTAAACGCTAGTGTGGTTGCAATATTTTACAAAATCAGTGAACCATAAAATGTAGGTCAAGGTAAAAATGGATGTTTGCATTTAAGTTTCCATCTCCAGATACAAGTTTGTACCAAGTATCATTAATGAAGCTCTAATAATTCTTGAGAAATGAACTTAACCATTAGGGTGAACGCTAGTGTGGTTGCAATATTTTACAAAATCAGTGAACCATAAAATGTAGGTCAAGGTAAATATGGATGTTTGCATTTAAGTTTCCATCTCCAGATACAAGTCTGTACCAAGTATCATTAATGAATCTCTAATAATTCTTGAGAAAAGAACTTAACCATTAGGGTGAACGCTAGTGTGGTTGCAATATTTTACAAAATCAGTGAACCATAATGTTGGTCATGGTAAATATGGATGTTTGCATTTAAGTTTCCATCTCCAGATACAAGTTTGTACCAAGTATCATTAATGAAGCTCTTATAGTTTTTGAGAAATTAACTTGACCATTTGGGTGAATGCTAGGGTGGTTACAATACTTTACAAAGTCAGTGAACCATAAAATGTAGGTCAAGTCAAATAGGGATGCTTGCATTTAAGCTGCCACCCCCAGATACAAGTTTGTACCAAGTATTATTAATGAAGCTCTTATAGTTCTTGAGAAATTAACATGACCATTAGGGTGAACGCTAGGGTGGTCGCAATATTTTAAAAAGCCAGTGATTGTTTGTTTGATTTGAGGTTTAACATCCCTGTCAACACTGTAAAGGTCATTTTGGAGACGTTGCTTCCAATTTTTGTGCGACTTTTACCAGACATCGAGATGAAATGACATGTCAAGCCCTGCCGCCCAATGAAACCAATAGGGTTTATAAACATGGACGGTCGACTCACTCCGCTTTGCCTGGCCAGGCTTAGATCCTCTAAGCGGTTTACCAGTACTTGTGTGCGGGTCAGGCTGAACCATGAAATGTAGGTCAAGGTAAAATATGGATGCTTGCATTTAAGTTTCGATCCCCAGATACAAGTTTGAACCAAGTATCATTAATGAAACTCTTAATAGTTCTTTAGAAATAAACCTGACCATTAGGTTGAATGCTAGGGTGGTAGCAAATGTAGACGCCTTGACAAACGGACAGACAGGCGGAAAACCAGATGCCTATATCGAGCCATGCTAATAGCAGGCGCGACAATGACCATAAATGGTCACTATTTATATAATCTATACATTTTTGTTTAGATATAACACAGCGGTTTCTGTTTTGGACCCCATTAATAGTGTTATAAAGAGGATGTGGTGTACATTGTACTTACAAATTTTCTTCCGCAGCCTCCCTCGGACAGTGCTCTATAGTATGTGCAATATACATGCTCCTCTCCCTTTTGTTGTATACACTTCTGCCAGTTGCGGTAGTTCTGGCTACACAGTCCCCTGAAACACAACAGCCATAGCACCAGATAACAAGGAGCTGCCTATGTGGATAATTTCAGGGAAATTCCCTAATTTCCCAAAAAACTAACTATACCACAACCTTGTTATAACATGGTTTCAGATATACATGTAACATGGTTTCAAGATGGATCCCAAAAATGTATAGATGATATAGAAAAAATGACTATAAATTGTCATTTTTCTATATAATCTATCCCCAAAAAATGTATAGATTATATAGAAAATGACTATATATGGTCATTTTTCTGTATAATCTATCCCAAAAATGTATAGATTATATAGAAAATGACTATAAATGGTCATTTTTCTATACAATCGATCCCAAAAATGTATAGATTATATAGAAAATGAATATAAATGGTAATTTTTCTATACAATCTATACCAAAAATGTATAGATTAACCATAAATGGCCATTTTTCTATATAATCTATATGTTTTTGTTTGGATATAACACGGTTGTTTAACTCTGACAGTTTCTGTTTTGGACTCCATTAATAGTGTTATAAAGAGGTTGTGGTTTACCACTAAGTACGACCCCGATTCTGAGAAGCCTTCTTTTTTGCAAGTATCCCTTTACCTTGAGAAGGAAGTTACTTCAAAATCTGCTCAAAAACATTCCACTAATTGTCCCAAGACAGGTACACTACAACCTATTTATAACATGGTTTGTTATTACATGGTTTCCGATGTAACACAGCTTCAAGATGGATCCCAAAAATGTATAGATTATATAGAAAAATGACCATAAATGGTCATTTTTCTATATAAACTATACATTTTTGCTTGGATATAACACGGTTGTTTAACTAACACGGTTTCTGCTTTGGACCCCATTAATAGTGTTATAAAGAGGTTGTGGTGTAAACCAAACATTTTCAAGAGGGCATGGTTATTTCCACAGCAGGTCTCTCACCGCCCTGGGTTCGAGCCTCGCTCGGGTCATGTGTGAGGCGCCAAGTTCTGCAACGGAAGGTCAGGTGGTTTTTCTCCGGGTACTCCGGTTTTCGCCCACCTATGATTAAAGATCGGCTCGATATGAGTGAAATAATCTTGAAAGGGTCGTAAAACCAAAACCAAAAAAAACTAGAAATGTGTCCAGACGACACAGATGCCCCCGCCAAGGGCCCCGCCTCACCCCGAAAATCCATGTTGCAACAAAATATTCTAAGTGTGTGACCTTGTCGTCAGGAACATTTGTGAGAAGTTATATTGAAATTGGTGAAAAAATGTAAGCGCTAGAGTAATGACAAAGTTTTTCTACAAATAGCCACAGTGACCTTGACCTTGAAAGTTGAACTCGCTCGAGGTATTGTCATAAGGAACATTTGTGTGAAGTAATATTGAAATCAGCGAAGAAATGTAGTCGCTAGAGCGATGACAAAGTTTTTCTAAAAATAGCCACAGCGACCTTGACCTTGAAAGTCGAAATGGCTTGAGATATTGTCATAAGTAACATTTGTGTGAAGTTATATTGATATCGGTGAAGAAATGTAAGCGCTACAGCGATGACAAAGTTTTTCTAAAAATAGCCACAGTGACCTTGACCTTGAAAGTGGAACTTGCTAGAGATATTGTCATAAGGAACATTTGTGTGAAGTAATATTGAAATTGGTGAAAAAATGTAAGTGCTAGAGCAATGACAAAGTTTTTCTAAAAATAGCCACAGTGACCTTGACCTTGAAAGGCAAACTCGTTCAAGGTATTGTCATAAGGAACATTTGTGTGAAGTTATTTTGAAACCAGTGAAGAAATTCAGGCGCTAGAGCGATGACAAAGTTTTTCTAAAAATAGCCACAGTGACCTTGACCTTGAAAGTCGAAATGGCTTGAGATATTGTCATAAGTAACATTTGTGTGAAGTTATATTGATATCGGTGAAGAAATGTAAGCGCTAGAGCGATGACAAAGTTTTTCTAAAAATAGCCACAGTGACCTTGACCTTGAAAGTGGAACTTGCTAGAGATATTGTCATAAGGAACATTTGTGTGAAGTAATATTGAAATTGGTGAAAAAATGTAAGTGCTAGAGCAATGACAAAGTTTTTCTAAAAATAGCCACAGTGACCTTGACCTTGAAAGGCAAACTCGTTCAAGGTATTGTCATAAGGAACATTTGTGTGAAGTTATTTTGAAACCAGTGAAGAAATTCAGGCGCTAGAGCGATGACAAAGTTTTTCTAAAAATAGCCACAGTGACCTTGACCTTGAAAGTCAAACTCGTTCGAGGTATTGTCATAAGGAACATTTGTGTGAAGTTATATTGAAATCAGTGAAGAAATATAGACGCTAGAGCTATGTTGTGCGCGGGGATAATTAAAAAATTTTAAGTCTGTGACCTTGACCTTGAGCTCATGGGCATGGGTGGGGGTATCGCTGAATAAAATGGACAGGTATCTAACATCATATCAAATATCAACTCAATACATCACACGATTTGGAAAATATCAAGTCTTAAAATATCTAATTAAAAATTTCTAAGTCTGTGACCTTGACCTTGAAGCCATAGGCATGAGTGGGGGTATTGCCAAATAAACATTTGGACCTGTATCTATCATCATAGCATACATAAGCCAAATCCATAATAGTTTGGAAAATGTGAGATATTTAAAATCTTTCACATTAAAATTGTCTAAGTCTGTGACCTCGACCTTGAGGTCATAGGCATGGGTGGGGGTATTGCTGAATAAAACATTGTACCTATATCTATCATCATATGAACCAAAGCCATCATAAAAGTTCAGGTTCTACCAGGTACAAATACCTTAACTGGAGTCTTTAACATGGGAAATTTCTAAGTCCATGACCTTGACCTTGAGGCCATGGGCATGGGTGGGGGTATCGCTGAATAAAACTTTGGTCCTATATATATAATCATATCAAATATGAACCAATTCCATCAAATGGTTTGAAAAATATGAGTTCTAAAATGTTCAAGTCTACCTGTTACAAAAACCTTAACCTGAGTCTTTAACATTGAAAATTTCTAAGTCTGTGACCTTGACCTTGAGGTCACAGGCATGGGTGTGGGTATTGCTTAATTAAAACTTTGGACCTATATCTATCATCATATCAAAGATGAACCAGTTCCATCAAATGGTTAGGAAAATATGAGTTCTAAAAGTTCAGGCTCTACCTGTTACAAAAACTTTAACCTGAGGTTACAGGATCACGTACGTACGTACGTACGTACGTACACACACACGTACAGACGGACGTACACATGTACGCACGTAAGCACGTACGGAAAACCGAAAAACTATATGCCCCCGGCATCATATGATGCGGGGGCATAAAAAAATAATAATTCCACAGCATTGCTCCGAGTTATCCAAAGAACAATAAGCAACAGTTCTAGACAGAACGGTTGTCGGTATCATCTTTGCCCACTGCACAGGTTATGTAGGAATGTTGTCCCGGGTACAATGGAAACTTGAATGTAGTATATGTACTTATTATATCCATGTATTCTGCCTGGGAAAGCTGAAGTAGTTAAAGAGGTTATAGTTTACATTACGATTACACACCCGTGCGCTAAAATGGCATCTCTCTTATTTCTAGAACTAACATGTTTAGATGAAAATGTTTGATAGTTGTCTTTCAGTTAAAATCCTAAAAATTGGGAAACCTTAAAGACTTGCTGTAATTCTCCTAAAATGTTTCAAGATCAAACAAGGAGTCCAAAAAGTGCATGTGGGATGGCAAACAGTGTAGACCCTGATAGGACTGCTCAGTCAGAGTCTGATTTGAATCTGATCAGAGTCTGATTTGCTTTGACCTGTCTGTACCAATACTTTGGATCATTAGGATATTTTGTTTGTTTGTTTGCTTGATTTGAGGTGGGGACGTTAAACCTCAATTCAAACAAACAATGACCAAACCTACAATAAGACTGGTGCGACCAGCAGAGATGCAAATCCACCTGCGCACCCATCCACTATGAGAGAACCTTTAGCTCATGTCTCTTTGCATAGATATTAGCCTTTAGTAGGCACATGCAATCAGTGAAGACTGCCCAGGCTGGTCAGTGATCGGAGTCTTCGCTGGTCGCTCATGCCTTCCTGTAGATTTTGTCATGCACTGGCTCATATGTATTCAGACAGACAGGCCTGAGAAAACAGTGTAGACCCAGATGAGATGCTGCCATCAGGGTTTTGTGGGACTTTTACCTGACATTGAGATGAAATGACATCTCAAGCCCTGCCACCCAATGAAAGTCTAGCTATCTTTAGACACAGCATTGGATAGTAAGGCTGGCTAATCGGAGCTGAAAAGATAATCGATTATCAGTCCTGAAATTGCGATCGATAATCGATTAGTAATTGGTATGATTTTTGTCATTATTTTACCTGTCTATATGTTGCACTTTACCATATGTATATTTGAACAGACAGGCCTGAGCAGACAGTGTAGACCCAGATGAGACGCCGCAACATGCGGCATCTCATCAGGGTCTGCTCTGTTTGTCACTCATCCAGCTATTTTAGGCATAACTTTGGGTAGTAAATTGTACCTATCAAGTAATGGATTAAAAGCAAATCAGAAATGAAAATCATTTTTGTGGAATTTATCGATCGATTAATCTATTATACGATTAATCGTGGCAGCCTTATTGGGTAGTTTATTATACTTGTCCAAATTTTAGAACAAGTATGGTTTTTTGTTTGAATTGAGGTTTAACTTCCCCATCAACACCATTTAGGTCATTTTGGAGAGGCTTTCAATTTTGTGAAAATGACATCTCAAGCCCTGCCGCCCAATAAAACCAATTATGAATTGGACGGTCTGACTCACCACATCACTCTGCCTGGACAGGCCTAGTCCTTCTAAGCTGTTTACCATTACTTGTGTGTGTGTTCAGTTCAGCTCTGCGTGGAAGCACCGTTTCTCCAAGTCCCGATGGCTGAGGGCAATAGAACAAGTATGGTAAGGAATGAGCTGTCAGACTACTTACGATAAATACGGTATGTTTTGTGGGTGCCCATATAACTAACCTCTGTTGCCTGTACCACAACTGTGGAGACAGGAAGTACATGTAAGTACACCTCCTCACGCGGTCAAACATTTTCTTGTACTGTGACAAGTCTACTTCAGCTAGGTCCCCGGTAATTGTCACATTCTCCGGAATGTCGAACTCTCTCTCTTTTGGAAAAATTTCCTTTGACATTGTGCCTGAAATTAAATTAAAGCAATTTTTCTAAATAATTGGACAGGTACTGGTTCTGAATGTCAAAAAAAAACACCACAACCTCTTTATAACACTATTCATGGGGTCCAAAGCAGAAACCATGTTAGTTAAACAACAGTGTTTAGTCCAACTTCAATGGCTCGAACACCTTTAGGACAATGAAAATCTGTTCGAGACAGGGATAGTTCTAGCCACTGAGGGTTACTTCCAGGAGGCATAACGGGGTTAATTTTGGGACATCTTTTCGGTGTTCCGCAATAAAAATGTATGATGTGTGTACTCATTAGAATCGCCTCAATGAGGCGATTCTAATGAGCACACACAGCATACATTTGCAAGTTAAAGTCGAAAATGTCCTTAATTATCCCACACTACTTCTAATGTTGAGGAATTCCCTAGGGACTCAAAAATGGGTTCAACTCAGCCATGGCAAACGAGCCATCGTTGTTCGAGCCATTGAGTTTTACTGTATATCCAAACAAAAATTTGGTCATTTTTCTATATAATCTACACATATCTGGGATCTGTCTTGAAACCGTATTATATCCAAACCATGTTATAATGAAGCGTGTTATTATGAGGTTGTGGTGTAATGGCAGTGTTGTAGACACATATTCTTACTTTTCCTGGATTATATCTCCTTTTGGTATGGTAGTGGTGGTTGGGAGAAATTTAAAAATAAACATCATAAACAATTCAATTTTTTTTTATTACCGTATTATTTAGCTTTACCACTCCCTGGACTAATTCAGCAGATGACAAATTGTTAGTACATGTACATTGTATTTTTCTATTTTTTTTCAGAAAACAGGATCTGACCTCTCATGCAAATTGTCTCTGTATGCATTTAGCCATAATTGACACGTTTTTTAGGTCGAACTTTTCAAAATTTGACTCCCAATTTTTCAGATTTGAATCCAACTTTTTCCATAGATGGATTCTTAAACACCTGTTTTCATTTTAAAATCCTAGTGAGAACTCTGGTCCTGACTCAGGTGAGTGATCATGGGCCAAACTGACCTCTTGAAGTTGTATTTTTGCACAGTTTTTCCATAGTTAAACATGGCTGAGCACTAGCATAACCGGTTCAAAAAGCACATGTCTAGAAAGCTTATAAAGAAAGTAGTTGTTATGGCTATATAGCCCCTTTATGGAAAGATAGAAAACTTCAATAGACCCAAATTTGACCAGTCCTGCTGCATAAGACAACTTAAAATCATTTTTTTGCAGAAATAAATAAGATAGAGGAAAAAGATTAGTATAGTTGTAAAGGTAAATGAATGCAGAACAAATGGGTGCACGGCAGATACACTCCCGTTTTGTATTTTGGCAGAGATTTCAGGACGTAATATACGCCGTACGACCGCCTAACAGAAGCCCTCGTCAGACAACTTAAAATCATTTT
This sequence comes from Lucinisca nassula, assembly GCA_963580285.1. Classification (NCBI taxonomy): domain Eukaryota; kingdom Metazoa; phylum Mollusca; class Bivalvia; order Lucinida; family Lucinidae; genus Lucinisca; species Lucinisca nassula. The sequence goes on along the minus strand of OY757011.1, from coordinate 87,491,727 downwards.
TTTTGACATGATCAAGCTTTTGAACAGGTTATGCTAGTGCTCAGCCATGTTTAACTATGGAAAAAATTGAACTTGGTGCAGTGGTAGGGCATCGGATTTGCGATCGAGAGGTTGCGGGTTGGAGCCTCACGCTCGCCTGAGTGTTGTGTCCTTGAGCAAGGTACTTCATCCACATTGCTTCAAAACAGTACTGGTTACCCAGGGATTTTCCTAGCGCAATTTTGGGGCCGGTAATCGGCCCCTATTTTTCCCAATTTAGAGACAGATATTCCCAAATTTTATAACAAATTTTCCAATTTCTGATGTTGTGCTACATTTTGATAAAAATTTCATGAAAATTGAACCAAAATTGACAAAGTTACAGCTGATTTAAATTCCCAACTATAAATATTAGCGAGCTGTTTTTCACAAACCCAGCGGCCCCTGGACCCTGATTCTGAAGGGTAGGAAAATCCCTGTTACCACAGGCGCTTGGCCCGTTGATTTGTCCGAAAACTTGTGGAAAAGGTAAAATGTCAAAATATGAATAAAAAAAAAATTTTTTCACAGTGGTATAGAAAGCTATACAAGGTTCTCAACAAATCAGTGCCATTTTCTCGGTACACATTAAATGACAATTGGCACAGGCACATTTTTGACACAGGAAGGTATATTTTGTATGAACTTCAACCTAAGTCATGCAGAATTTCATCAAAATAATGCAGAACTCCTGGTTCAAGCCCCATCGTGATCTAAACGTCAAATTACCCCGGATAGACCTTAGTAGGACAACTAACTGTCACACCCACTCAATCGTTTTTCACTGTTTCCCTGTGATTTCCTGCGGAAATCAGATAATGTCAGCACAAAAGCCAACATTCTTATAAGTATCAATGAAGATGCTTTCACCTAATGCAAAAGTTTTCTCCAGACAACCGTTATTACCAGCAATTTTCACCTTTTTGTGTGGGAGCAGGCATTTCTCAAAGCAGTATTGTTTTCATTTTGTATCTTGAAGCTGATGAAATCCACACGCTGATTGGTCGAAATTTGGGAAGTCCAGCGATTTCCACCAATCAGCGCTCGGATTACATCAGCTTCAAAATATAGAATGAAAACAATTGCAATTTGAAATGCCTGCTCCCACACAAAAAAGGCAAAAAATTGCTGGTAATAATGGTTAACTGGCGAAAACTTTTGCATCAGGTGAGAGCATCTTCATTGAGATTTATGGTTAAGTTGGCTTTTGTACTGACATTGTCGGATTTTAACAGGAAATCTCAGGGAAACAGTGAACAAGAGGGCCCTGAATCGCTCACCTGAGAATTAGTGTCTCCAGTACATTCTAGGCCCAAGGGCTATAATTTGAACACACTTGGTAACGGTCGAATAGATGAAGCTTCATACCAAATATCAAAGACCTGGGCCTTCTGGTTTCAGACAAGAAGATTTTTAAAGATATTCCCTATATAAGCCTATGAAAAACTAAAGGGTCCCGGGGTGGGGGAAATTTTGGTCCCAGGGCTATAATTTGAACAATCTTGGAAGAGGTCCACTAGATGAAGCTTCACATCAAATACCAAAGATCTGGGCCTTGCGGTTTCAGAGAAGAAGATTTTTAAAGATTTTCCCTGTATAAGCCTATGCCCCCCAAGACGGGGGCATTTTTGGCCCCAAGGCTTTAATTTGAACAATCTTAGTAAAGGTACAACAGGTAAAGCTTCACACCAAATATTAAAGACATGGGCCTTGTGGTTTCAGAGAAGAAGATTTTTTAATGATTTTCCCTATATAAGCCTATGTAAAACCATAGGCCCCCCGGGGTGGGGGCATTTTGGCCCCCAGGGCTATAATTTGAACAATCTTGGTAGAGGTCCACTAGATGAAGCTTCACACCAAATATCAAAGATCTGGGCCTTGCGGTTTCAGAGAAGAAGAATTGTAAAGATTTTCCCTGTATAAGCCTATGTAAAACCAAAGGCCCCCGGGGCGGGGGCATTTTTGGCCCCAAGGCTATAATTTGAACAATCTTAGTAGAGGTCCACCAGGTAAAGCTTCATACAAAATATTAAAGACCTGGGCCTTGTGGTTTTGGAGAAGAAGATTTTTTAATGATTTTCCCCGTATAAGCCCATGTAAAACCATAGGCCCCCGGGGCAGGGGCATTTTGGCCCCCAGTGCCGAAATTTGAACAATCTTAGTAGAGGTCCACTAGATGAAGCTTCACACCAAATATCAAAGATCTAGGCCTTGCGGTTTCAGAGAAGAAGATTTTTAAAAATTTTCCCTGTATAAGCCTATGTAAAACCAAAGCCCCCCGGGGCGGGGGCATTATTGGCCCCCAGGCTATAATTTGAACAATCTTAGTAGAGGTCCACCAGGTAAAGCTTCACACCAAATATTAAAGACCTGGGCCTTGTGGTTTCAGAGAAGAAGATTTTTTAATGATTTTCCCTATATAAGCCTATGTAAAACCATAGGCCCCCGGGGTTGGGGCATTTTGGCCCCCAGGGCTATAATTTGAACAATCTTGGTAGAGGTCCACTAGATGAAGCTACACACCAAATATCAAAGATCTGGGCCTTGCGGTTTCAGAGAAGAAGATTTTTAAAAATTTTCCCTGTATAAGCCTATGTAAAACCAAAGGCCTCCGGGGCGGGGGCATTTTTGGCCCCAAGGCTATAATTTGAACAATCTTAGTAGAGGTCCGCCAGGTAAAGCTTCACACCAAATATTAAAGACCTGGGCCTTGTGGTTTCAGAGAAGAAGATTTTTTAATGAGTTTCCCTATATAAGCCCATGTAAAACCAAAGGCCCCTGGGGCGGGGGCATTTTGGCTCCCAGGGCTATAATTTGAACAATCTTGGTAGAGGTCCACTAGATGAAGCTTCATACCAAATATCGAAGACCTGGGCCTTGCGGTTTCAGAGAAGAAGATTTTTAAAGTTGTCGTTTAAAAAATCTATTTTTAGCTCCTGTGACCTAGATGTGCAACGGACCAGAACCATTTGAACAACTTTGAAAGGGGACCACCTAAGGATCATTCCTGTGAAGTTTGGTCAAAATCTGATCAGTGGTTTAGGAGGAGATGTCATTTGAAGAAAAAGTTTACGCACACACGCACGCACTGACGACGGACGAAAAGTGATCACAAAAGCTCACCTTGTCACTACGTGACAGGTGAGCTAAAAACCATGGAGTTGGTGTGACAGTAAGTTGTCCTACTAAAGTCCATCCGGGGCAATTCGATGTGTATGTCACAGGGTATAGGTATATAGCACACTTGTACTGCCTTGCGGTACAAGCCGGCTTTTATAACCACACGGTAGAGTGTTTGCTTACCAATCCGTCGACCTGGGTTCGATCCACGGCCGGGCAAAGGTGTTAGCATTTTTTCACCTGTTACATTTGGCACCCACCGTAAATAACCCACATATGTGCATTAAAACTCCTTGAGTATCATTTCACATGATTCTCGGACTCCCAGAAATTCGAGGAAGAATTTCAATGTGGAGGGGGAGAATGTCACAGGGTATAGGTATTTAGCACACTTGTACTGCCTTGTGGTACAAGCCGGCTTTTATAGCGATGTGGTAGAGTGTTTGCTTACCAATCCGGCGACCCGGGTTCGCTCCCCGGCCGGGCAAAGGTGTTAGCATTTTTCACCTGTTACATGTAGATCACAATGTGGCTTGATCCAGATGTTCTGCATTATTTTGTTGAAATTCTGCATGCCTTAGGTTGAACTTCATACAAAATATACCTTCCTGTGTCAAAAACTGTACCTGTGCCAATTGTCATTTAATGTGTACCGAGAAAATGGTGCTGGTTTGTTGTGAACCTTGTCTAGCTTTCTATACCAGAATGAAAAAAAAATTTTTTTTTTACTCATATTTTGACTGAACACATTTCACATGTTTTTCGGACAAATCAACGGGCCAAGTCTGATCGCGCGCCGCAACTTGCGACATCTCGTCTGCATACATACATACATACATACATACATACATACATACATACATACATACATACATACATACATACATACATACATACGTACATACATAGGCTACATGCATATGTTTTTTTTTTTTAAATTAAATGGACAAGTCAGAGTTCTCACTAGGATTTTGAAAACAGGAGTTTAAGAATCCATCCATGGAAAAAGTTGGATTCAAATTTGAAAAGTTGGAGTTTGACCCTAAAAACGTGCGTCAATTATGGCTAAATGCGTACGGCTGTAGAGTGTGGCTCCAAACGAGTTTGGGGCTTGAACCCTTATTCTGCTTAACATGACAAACCCTTTTCTTGCAATGGAGATCCAGATCAGATGGCTTCCATCTAATCAGCATTTACACTGTCACTCAGATTGTGAATTTGAATGGATAAATTACATTAGGCTTTGAAAGTCAGGAGTGGACTGGGTAAATTAATTTATTCATCAGGATATATGTTTAAATTGAGTGTGAGCTGTTAACAGTAATACAGGCTCTGATCAGGCTGCACCAACAGGACAAGTCTGTTCAGGCCATGTACTACATCCTAGTACATAAAATGGCATATGAAACTTTTGGATTCTTTGATATGATTTTTGACCCCCGCGGGCCCTACCCGCCTGGGCCCACCCCTTAGGGGCGTAATCAAAATTCCGAAAGTGTCATGCACTCCCCAGGCCAAAGATCTGATCGTTCCCAAAGTTTCAAGTTTCTACCTATCACCATCTAGGGGTTATCCGGTAAGACGGACGGACGTACAACGAAGACCATTACAATAGCCCCACGTGGGGACAAAAAAAAACAAAAAAAAAACACCAACAGTGCAGGCCCAGATCAGATGCCACAGGTGTCTGTTCCGGACCTCCACCACTATTAGCAGGCAGTTCAACACTTGATAATGCGAAAACTCGAGTCATAACTTTCTTTAATTGTAATAAAGACGATTTATACACTAGATTATTGCATCCTTTAATTATGCCTCCGACATTTTTTCAACAATCAAATTACCGATAATCCAAATGTGTATACAAGTATCCGGAAACAAAACAGTCAATTAATGTTAATCAGCCAAAAGATAGCTGCATCTCGCAAACGGCTCTGATTAATACAGAGAGAGTAATACAGACGACTGTCCTCGCCAGGTAATGCTTGAACAAGCCTGGCGGCGACGATTAACGGTAAACTTTTGATCTGAAAGCGGTAGCTAAATTTGGAGATCAATTGGACACCCGCTGTCATCTTTTGATGTAATTGAGGTCATTTTTACACTGGATTACGGACGCGTCAGTCGAAAAAATTGGCGTAATTAAGAATCCACGACAGGAAATTTTACGCGTACAAAAGCAAAAACCGGCGTAAAAATACGCCGGATTCGGCGTTTCCGAGAACTCTGCAAGTACATACATACATACATACATACATACATACGTACATACATACGTACATACATAGGCTACATGCATATGTGTTTTTTTTTTAATTAAATGGACAAGTACATACATACATACATACATACACCCGTGAATATTTTCATTTCCAGCGTAAAGTCTAATGTAGGCCCGTGGAGGGCAGTGAAGTACATATTTCCATGAACATATCAAGTCACATGACTTTCAGTGACGCCGGGTAACGTCATTCTAAACCATAGTTCTTTACAGGCGTTGGTGAATTAAACGCTGTTCCACTCCTTGTGGAAAACAGAGTGTAAATACACCTCAGTTTTATAAGTTTTTCCCAGGATTGCGGTTCTTAGAGCAGTGACGAGGGGTAAAGATTGTAAATAAAAATAAAAAAATAAAAAAAAGAACTTAATCTTTCTGCTTTTCATTGGGGGTGAGCGGCGGCGGGTCGCCGGCGGGGTCCACAAGAACCTCCTCGAGGTTCATTCACCTTGCACATGGCCCGCCGCGTTCGTGCTCTCATGAACTGCGGAGAGATAAACGCACATGCGTACACATACATACATAATGATAAACATCTTCAATGGAAACTACTTTACATTCCCACATGCACACAAACATACACAGGATTGACTGGCGTATCAACTGCAATTTCAACAAAATAAAAAAAAAAGAGTTTACAAATATATGTGGCATCTTTTTTTTTTAGTGTCAATCCAAACTACAATTCTGACCGTTATATGCTTACACACGCATACACACAAAAAACACACACACACACACATATATACATACATACATGCATACATACAGTACACTGCAATGGAAAGTACATACATATAAACTAGAGCCAGTGTTTATGAAACACAATGCCCCCAACTGCTTGACCCTAACACTGCTTGTCCCTAACAGTAATTGAGATATCTTGTTTTTATGTGGCTGTAATGCTGAAATTACACAAGAAAAGCTGTAGTTAATCAGGTCGTTTATTTATCACCCCCTACTAGTTTTTTAAGTTACAGGATAATAGCTCATACAGTTTTAGAGATACAGTCAAACTTGTCTTAGTGGCCACCTTTATTAAGCGAGCAACCTGTCTTAAGCAAGCATTTCGGATTTTTTTCAAAAGTTAATCAGTTCATCTACTCATCATCCCCAACCAGCCTGTAAAGTTTCAGGGCAATAGCTCAAACAATTTTTGAGATATCTTGCTTACAAGCTGAAAACACGAAAAAAATCAAAGGGCCATAACTCAAGAAAAAAAAATTGGATTTTTTTCAAAAGTTAATCAGTTCATCTACTCATCATACCCAACCAGTCTGTGAAGTTTTGGGGAAAAACCTCATATAGTTTTTTAGATATCTTGCTTACAAACTTAAAACGCGAAAAATTTCAAAGGGCCATAACTCAAGAAAAAAATATAGGATTTTTTTTCAACAGTTAATCAGTTCATCTACACATCATCCCAAACCAGCTTGTAAAGTTGCAGGGCAATCGCTCAAACAATTATTGAGATATCTTGCTTACAAGCTGAAAACACGAAAAAAATCTAAGGGCCATAACTCAAGAAAAAAAAATCGGATTTTTTTCAAAAGTTGATCAGTTCATCTACTCATCATCCCCGACAAGTCTGTGAAGTTTCGGGGAAAAACCTCAAATAGTTTTTTTAGATATCTTGCTTACAAACTTAAAACGCGAAAAATTTCAAAGGGCCATAACTCAAGAAAAAAATTTCGGATTTTTTTCAAAAGTTAATCAGTTCATCTACTCATCATCCCCAACCAGCATGTAAAGTTTCAGGGCAATAGCTCAAACAGTTTTTGAGATATCTTGCTTACAAGATTTCATAGTATTTTTTGCAAAGGGGCATAACTCAAAAAAGGGGCATAATCCTGACGAGAAAAAAAACACGGGTCAATTATTTTTTCATGAGGAATCCATATATGAAATTTCAAAAACCTAGCACCCATGGATCTAAAGTTATGCTATGCAGTAAAAAGTGGGACGGACGTAAGGACGGAAGGACGCCAAAACGCGAAAAATTTCAAAGGGCCATAACTCAAGAAAAAAATTTCGGATTTTTTTCAAAAGTTAATCAGTTCATCTACTCATCATCCCCAACCAGCCTGTAAAGTTTCAGGGCAATAGCTCAAACAATTTTTGAGATATCTTGCTTACAAGCTGAAAACACGAAAAAAATCAAAGGGCCATAACTCAAGAAAAAAAAATTGGATTTTTTTCAAATTTTTTTCAAAAGTTAATCAGTTCATCTACTCATCATACCCAACCAGTCTGTGAATTTTGGGGAAAAACCTCATATAGTTTTTGAGATATCTTGCTTACAAACTTAAAACGCGAAAAATTTCAAAGGGCCATAACTCAAGAAAAAAATATAGGATTTTTTTTCAACAGTTAATCAGTTCATCTACACATCATCCCAAACCAGCTTGTAAAGTTGCAGGGCAATCGCTCAAACAATTATTGAGATATCTTGCTTACAAGCTGAAAACACGAAAAAAATCTAAGGGCCATAACTCAAGAAAAAAAAATCGGATTTTTTTCAAAAGTTGATCAGTTCATCTACTCATCATCCCCGACAAGTCTGTGAAGTTTCGGGGAAAAACCTCAAATAGTTTTTTTAGATATCTTGCTTACAAACTTAAAACGCGAAAAATTTCAAAGGGCCATAACTCAAGAAAAAAATTTCGGATTTTTTTCAAAAGTTAATCAGTTCATCTACTCATCATCCCCAACCAGCATGTAAAGTTTCAGGGCAATAGCTCAAACAGTTTTTGAGATATCTTGCTTACAAGATTTCATAGTATTTTTTGCAAAGGGGCATAACTCAAAAAAGGGGCATAATCCTGACGAGAAAAAAAAACACGGGTCAATTATTTTTTCATGAGGAATCCATATATGAAATTTCAAAAACCTAGCACCCATGGTTCTAAAGTTATGCTATGCAGTAAAAAGTGGGACGGACGTAAGGACGGAAGGACGGAAGGACGGAAGGATGGACGGACGAACAGGGCAAAACCAATATGCCCCCACAACTTCTTCGAAGTTGGGGGCATAAAAATAAGCATCCCAATGGAAAGTACATACATACATACATACATACATACATGACGCTTCCGCTCATTCGTTCGCGTACTACAATCTATCTGTATATATGTATATATATGTATATATATGTGGATCAGTTGTATTAAAAAATATTTTGCACGATATGTACATGGTGTCGGAAGGGGAGGAGGTGCCGACAAGAAAAAAAAAAAAAAACGGGCCAAGTGCCTGTGCTGGTTACCACCCAGGAAATCCTGCTCGTAATGCTCAGATGTGAGCGAGTAGCAGTAATAGGAGGGAAAAAAAGTCAGTTCAGCCAATGATCCCTCACCGAGATTGACGTTTCCGGCCCCCGCCCATAGGGGCTTGAAGAAATATATGGGCTGCATGATGCTTCCACGCAGAGCTGAATCCGGCCTGCATACTAGTACTGGTAAACCGCTTAGAGGATTTAAGCCTGTCCAGGAACCGCGGTGCGAGGCGGACCGTCCTTGCAAATAAACCCTATTGGTTTCACTGGGCGACCGGGCTGGAATCGAGACAGTTCCCCGACACGGTTTTTGGAGAGAGTTCCCCGACACATTTGAAGACAGTTCCCCGACACTTTTGAAGACAGTTCCCCCGACACTTTTAACTCAAATGACCTGTGACTGATCATGATGATTATCATAATTGATAGTTATTATGTGTTCATCAATATTCTGAAGACAATTCACCGACAGACGTTTAGAAATATTAAATCATGGGTTCATAGACATTTTTGAAGACAGTTCCCGGATGTAAAATAAAAGCTTATACTTGATACCATTATCAATAAGTTTAATGAATACACATGAAATTAAGCGAACTAGCATGTTCAGTTAATGAACATGCACACATTTAAACAAAACAAAAATGCCTTCTAGGAAACGCAATAGTATATTTCTGATTGTCATTTTTCCATATAATAAACATTTGAAAAATGAAGATGAGTTCAAAGTTTTTGTTTTAAATAAATATTATTAAAGTATAAGAATATGAAATAGATATCTAACGCTGTTATGCGAACAATAATGATAATTATTCGAACTGTCTTGAAATCAACGAGGAAATTTCAGGCAACTCATAAATATAGTTGCCATAGCAAGAAACATCCAAATTATAACTAATATATCTCGTCCCAAATTGCCAATTAGATCATTAAGGTTCCTCAATACAGTTATTTCACTACATTTGGGGTAATGAAAAAATCACATTTGCAAATAATTACCCAAAAAGATTTTTCATCAGATGGTAGTCCATGTAAATGTAAGAATATGAAAGACAAAGATTTTTATTCGAAAGTCACCATTTTAGTAAATTATTGCATTTTACCTTGGTTTTGCAAAAAAATGACATCTCAATCCACAGAACCACAATGTGTAAAATACTATCATAGAAATGTGGCTAAAGGTTTCCTTTAGGCACTGCAACAGAGGAATTTCAAATTAAATACCCAAATAGAACTGAAAATTAATGATTCCCAAAAATTCTAAAAATGTAATTATCTCACCTGGTACTATTTTAAATTCAGTTTATGGTAGCCAAAAAGGACCAGTTCTACCAATTTGGCAACAAGCTCAATGATTGGGTTGAGGTGTTGAAATCTCTTGCATTTAGCTTGTAAATTGATTGCCCTTCTTCTGTGCTTTTTGTACTTCATTTTATATATTTCATTCATGCAGTTTATAACAATTTATGCAATCACTGCAAAAAAGTTTCACTGTGTTACTGATTGTGTTTACAGGATTGGTGCTTTGATATTGGATAAATCAAAACCAAATAATTGAAAATAAGATAAGCCAACAGTTTATCCCCATATTTGAACTTAAGGACTGAAAGCAGCCTGTTCAGTACCAGAAACTTTGTCCAAAAGGCTTCTGATCACAGCCAATAACTGCAATGGTACAGAAATTATTTTTACCCATTGATTTGTTACATTGGTTCACATGAGCCACCATAAACAAATAATTGATTTTTGCACAGGTGAACTTCTGGACAACACAAAGTTTATATTTATCTAATCCAATTAATGATCTGTTATGTCACCTACTTACCAATGTGTAGGCTGGTAAAAACCCATAGAAGCCCAATGCATTTAATATGTTTTGATGAAAAAAGTTTCAAAAATCATATTTTCTCAATTTGTTTACTAGAAGCTGGGCCGAACAACACCAACCTGGAAAACGTTACACATAAAAAATAGTTCGGAAATGAATGCATACTATAGGAGGTTTTAGGAATTCCGTTTATGACGTCATTCTTGCGCATGCGCAAAGTACTGGCCGTCAATTGAAACGGCCATCGCTATTCAAATGTATTGGCGGAACTTAAAATGCTAACAATATACAGACATTTTGAGAGAAAATATACCCGTTTTCATAGAAATAATGCCTTGAGAAGGAAAGAATGATATTTTATTTTCATTACCGAAATTCATTTATCCTAAATCCGTTTTTAATTGACGAAAATCTTTTCGTGAATGACCCATGTCAATGGCTTGAGATAACGTTATTCACAAAACAAGTTTTTACGTAACTTTCGATTTATCTATCTATCTATCTTGAGAAAGCTGTCCATACTGAGAGTCGAAATAAACTAATGAGTGGACTGACGGAGGGGCGTTGAGTCAATGTTGGTCCGACCTCATGCCGTCGACACCCACTCCAGCTCACTTCATTGTCACATGACCGTTGGTATGAGAGAGAGAGACATAGAGAGAGAGGGAGAGAGAGAGGGGTTTGACTGACAGTAGACAGACAGACGACACACAGACCTACTGACTGAATGATTGACTAACAGAAGAACGGACAGACTGTTAGACAGACAAATAAACATACTGACAGTCGGAAAAACACAAAAAAACAATGAGTGTACTTTCAGTCGGGCGTCGAGTCAACGTTGGCTCAACGTCATGCCGTTGACAACCACTCCAACTCACTTCAATGGCACGTGACCGTTGAGATGGTTTGACTGATCCCTGTATCCAAAGAGCCCATAACCCTTCTTGTACCTAATGGAATCTTCCTCCTTATATATAGCAGGAGTCAATTTCAAAATTTAGGGGTGTCAGGTTGTGTTCTCTTCAAAATTTATTTGGAAAATGGCCGAACTTTTTGCAAACAGTGTAGGCCCGGATCAGACGCCGGTTCTGCGGCGTCTGATCTGGGCCTGCACTGTTGGTCACTTACCCCTTTTGGAGTTTCCGGTACCAAATGGGCTAATGAAGACCTAAGGGCTGGGCATGCTAATGAAGACCTAAGGGCTGGGCATGTTCAACCAATCTACAAACCTACCAGATTTTAGTGTAAAATCTTGCATTTGCGAAGGAGTGTTTAACATGCTTATGCTCTGAAAGGGTGTTCTACGTTTGTTTTGAATTTAATGTTCCAATCCCACTGAGTCTTGATGGGTCAGAGCACTGGGCAAATGACATTTCATCAAGCAGCGCCGTGTTATCGCCAACGAAACGTTGTGACGTTTCATCGACGTTGCAATGTCAAATTCAATGCATCGCTTTGAAGTTGGTTTGATGCAGACTCGACGTTGTTGACACGCTACATGTCGGTTGATGTTGCGTCATTTAACGACAAACTGTAATTTAAGTTTGCCTGCGCTCGCTAATTGTCCCGCTAATTGTTGGTGCCCTAAGAGAGAGAGAGGGGGAGAGAGAGATATATCGTATGTACAATATATCATTTTCGTAATGCGAAATTTCACATCTGGCAGCATATCGGTGTTTCTCCCATTATCTTACATTAGAATTCCCCAAAAGTTTAAAAGAATTCCAGTGTTTTACGTTGTAATTAACACTTTATCTGCCCCACTGCCTTTGAAGCAATACGACAGATGACGGCCAGGGCTTTTCCCGGTCTATTTTTAGAACCGGAAGTACGTCACGAAAAAAGCTCCTATACATAAATTAACGAACAAATTATGTTAGAAAGTATGTGAAATTAGTTGCAATACAGTTTCAAAACTGAATATTATGTTTTAAATTAAAAACAATGGTGTACTATTGTATTTTTTGGAAATTAGTTCCAAGGCGTATGAATACGTTTTTTCCTTGGCAAGATGGATATCTCTTTCAATTTGACAGCTACAATAATTTATCAGTGATGACATGCTTCCAAGATAGGCGATGTCATAATGCTATATGCAGGAAGAAGGCTATAAAGCTGAATTTTCAAGGTATATTCATTGTTGATGGGCAAAATAGAATGTGGAAGGGCATAATTGATGAAATCTGAGCAGTTCAGATTTACCGCAAAAAAAAGAAGATGGCGGCGCCCATGAAGAAAAACATGTCAAAAAAAATTTCTGGTTTTCAATTCAGGTAGGCTTTTTGATAGGAGGCTTTGTCCAAGTCGCTAGTATTTGTTATGAACTATTGATCTGCAGCTGTTTTAGTAACTTTTAAAAAGTCTAGAAGGCGTTTTCATTTTTTTCCTGGTGAAAGTGAAAAATCAGAAATGCATTTATTTTCAAAGGCACTGAGATGTTGCTAATGCAAGAAAGTCTTTGCTGTAATAACCTTTAGCACCTCAAAACATTCTTCTTCTAGGACAGGCATTTTAAAAGGAAATCAGGATCACATTTTGGGAAAAAATAACATGCAAATCTGTCACCTATATTTTTCTTGTGCAAATGTATTGAGGAACCTTAAGACTATGAACAATAGTGTCGGAGAACTTTCTTCAAAAGTGTCTGGGAACTAATTGCCAATTATAATTATCAGTCTCAGGTCATTTAACTATGAACAATACGGTACTACTAAACACCCCACGGCACACCATGGCACCCCACGGCAACAATTTTTGTATATGTTTGACCACCCTTTGAACCCACAGAAGACAAAGAGGGCTCATGCAGCGGTATTACCGTTACCCATGTTCCGGGGCTTAAAAAACAAACAAAAGTTTATTTGCAAGATTATATCTTTCCTTGCATGTCAAACTGACAAATGCCTTTATTCCTTGATATTCCCATCATGTTACCAAGTCTGAGTAATAAACACCCCTGCAAACATTGCTTTGTTGAGAGAAAATGTGGGGTGCAAGGGGTTAAACACAGTTGTGGAAACGTCTTTTCATTATTTGATATAATGCGTACATTACATTAACACACCCTTGCAATGAGCACCCCTTTTAACCCCACTTTATATCATGAAACGTAGGCTTTGCAGAGGTAAAGATCAACCTTTTAATTCTGCTAAAAACAAAGATTAGAATGACCTCACTGAGGCGGTTATAGGAACCTCCAAGATTCGAGAATAAGATAAAGAAGACGACTTCTAAAACCTGCCATTTTTTCAACATGCAATAAATCTATTCTTTTTATCGCATTGGAATGTTAATAACCTGTGTCAGAGGTGTACGTTTTTAATAAGGAGCCGGCGCATGACAAAACCTGCAATAAGACCGGTGCGACCAGCAGCGACTCAAATCAACCTGAGCACCAATCCACTATGACAAGTCCTGTTGCTTATGTCTCTTTACGTAGATATTAGCCTACAGTAGGTACATGCAATCAGCGTAGACTCTGATCAGACGGCGCGAATGCGCAGGCTGATCTGAGTCTTCGCTGGTCGCTCAAGACTTCTTGCAGAACTTGCCATGCGCTGGCTCAATTTATTAATATTTCACACTGTAACTCAAACAATCCTGCAAATCAACCCAATAAATCTTAAACAATTATGTAGACCTAGCTTGAAGAAATAAATGGGCTGCATGCTGCCGACCGGACACGAATACTGGTAAACTGCTTAGAGGAACTAAGCCTGCTCAGGCAAAGCGGTGTGAGTCAGACCGTCAGTACTTACAAACCCTATTTGTTTTATTGGGCGACAGGGTTTGAGATGTCATTTCATCTCAATGTCGAGTAAAAGTCCCACAAAATTGAAAGTAATGTCTCAAAAACTACCTGAATAGTGTTAACGAGGATGTTAAACCTAAAAAAAAAAGAACAATCTGATAGAAAAGGAGACCTATTGGTCACATCAAAGTCTTTTAGAAAGGAAAACATATTGGTCACATATATTTTTGTTACTTGAGGGGAAAAGGAACCCCTGGCAGATTTCCCACCATTTTTCAAACGGGACGTCCTGTTTGCTTTTCTATAAGATCTGTCCCACGAAAAAAGGGGTTTACCCTTTAGGAAAGAATTTGCTCCTAAGGAGCAAATTCTTTCCTTTAAGAGTTGAATCCTATTGACATGTGATACAAAAATACCTGTAGGGGTACATTACGAGAACACAACTGTGCGACAGAGTGCATTTTTTCACATCTCCAAAATGGCTACTTTTCTAGTGAAATTCCATCTTTTTCTTATATTTTCTGCGAACATAGGTTGTGGGTTCTCGTTAGAGCCACCTCAGTTTGCTGGTTCTAATGAGGCGGTTCTAACGACTACCGACAACCTATGTCTTGGAACAGAAATAAGAAAATAATGTATACCCCATGTTAACCCGTTTTCTCCATATAAAGTGGGGTTTCGTTTATTTTTCAACGTGATGATTCCCCTTAAAGTCTGACAAAAATGTATATATAAAATGTTTGTCACTCGAAGGATACTGAGAACTCGTCCGTAAAAGCACCATGCAACCCTATCTATTTCTCCAAGCCCCGATGGGCTGGAGCGAGAATTTTGTAAGCATTGTGTGACAGTACTTATTTATGTTTAAAACATT
Source organism: Lucinisca nassula (assembly GCA_963580285.1). NCBI lineage: Eukaryota > Metazoa > Mollusca > Bivalvia > Lucinida > Lucinidae > Lucinisca > Lucinisca nassula. The sequence continues at coordinate 87,476,581 of OY757011.1, read as the reverse complement.
GATTTTGGGTTCTTGTTATAATCAGCTCATGGAGGCTGTTCTAAAGATAACCATACGGTATGTTATTGGGATTGGGACTCAGAGGTATGCGTTTTAGGATGCCTCTGTTGTGCAGGTTGTGGGTGGTTTTGGGGACGCATCCAGTGCCTCTCTCTTTTTTTTTTTTTTTCCAGCTAAATTCTAAATTTAGCCACCCAATCAACCAACTGAGGTGAGGTAATGGCCAGATATGACCGACACAGTATAAGAAGATAGATAGATAGATATTTTTAAGCTCAGTTATGGAAATTATCAGACTTTTATCTCATTACCAAAACACACCTAGTCGAGTGTATGAATGTTCCTGGTGTATGAATGTCATTTGACGTGTCGCCAGTAACAATACTGATTCTGAGTAGACTGAGAATTTTGCATCCCTAAAATGAAAATGTTTCGTTAAAACAAAAATCCCACGTTATTTCTAAACAAAGACTGAAGGAACTCAATACAATGGCGAGACGGTTTCAACAAATACCCAAATTAATTTCTGACCACCCACTACCCCCACATTTCCCGGCCATTTGCAGGACAATTTCCGGACATTAGTGTGCACCTTTACTTATTATTTTTCGGTATTGGAATGAAGATATGAGATATACATTATTTAGTATGCCGTAATATGTCTCAGCTGTTCTAAAAGAACAAAATATTGAAGAGAAAGTGGCCATAATTTAGTGCCGTGGGCATACCTGCCAACTTTTACCCATTAGGAGTGAGTTTCACGATTTTTCCATGCATTTTGACCTCACGTTCATGTTGCCAAAATAAGGCAAAAATCACGATTTTTCCACCTCTTCACGCTTGGTATTTTTATCAGCCATATTGTTTGTGGATAGTCATTTGGAATATCTTGGATTTTTTCACTGTCTATTTTTGAGATGGAAAAACCCTGAGTATATTTTTAGCTGTATTGACTATTTTTAACCCAATGATAGATTACCAGTACCCTCAAACAAATGCAAGTTGCCAACAGTTTTCTATCGGTATGAGCATGAACAGGGATGCCCCTTTGCTGATCTTATGTTTGAAAAATTATTTAATCTCTCCCAGATGTAATGAAAGTAAATATTTACCTATGAATGAGCAATGTTACGTATTTTCGTGACTACAAAAAGCGTAGTTTTTTATCTCTCAAACTGAGAATTGCATTGTTATTTGGTAATGAGTGTTCTAACACTTCAGAAACAATTGTTTTTGCAAAATAAAGGCTGTTATAGTCAGACATTAAGCACTCCTTGCAATTGCATGAAAACTGTTTCTGAGTAAAAGAATCTGATTTCAGACAGATCATAAATTCAGACAATCTTTAGTTATTGCAAATACTGTTAATTATTGAAGCTTAAGTATTATACAAGTGATTTATTAGATAATACATAAAATGTAAACATGCAATTTTTCTGATTGTGATAGTGGACTAGTTTGAAAAAAATCTCCCCCATGGAAATTTTGGGGAAAATATTCACCGCGCTTAATTCCATCAAAAAATGCCGTGACACGCAGAATCTCCCCCATGAAAAATTTGAAAAGTTGGCAGGTATGTGTGGGGTGCCATGGTGTGCCGTGGGGTGCCATGGGGGGTTTAGTAGGACCCATGAACAATAGTGTCGGGGAACTGTCTTCAAAAGTGTTGGGGAACTGTCTTCAGATGTGTCGGGGAACTGTCTCCAAAAACCGTGTCGGGGAACTGTCTTGTCATTTCATCTCAATGTCGGGTAAAAGTCCCACAAAATTGGAAGCAACGTCTCCAAAATGACCTTTACAGTGTTGACGGGGACGTTAAACATTGGCCATATTCGACTGGGAAGTTTCGTGAAATTTCCGTGAAATTCCACGCAGGAGTGTGGTGTCTTTCTTGTAATAGCCGATCACATGGTCCAATCAAATATGGGTTATTTTTCAAATACATAAGCGATCGTGGAGCACGATTCCTTTCCATGATAATAAACCCTATTGGTTTCATTGGGCGACAGGGCTTGAGATGTCATTTCATCCCAATGTCGGGTAAAAGTCCCACAAATTTGGAAGCAACGTCTCCAAAATGACCTTTACAGTGTTGACAGGGACGTTAAACCTCAAATCAAACAAACAAACTATTCAAAGGAAAAGACGAACATTTCGTGCACCAGTCGCTTATGACCTTTACACAAATATTTGATTGGACCATGTGACCAGCTATTACATCTAGGCACCACACTCCTACGTGGAATTTAACGGAAATTTCACGAAACCTACCAGTCGAATACCGTCAATGACAACGTCTCTCAGATTGTCATCCCCAAGAGTTTTTCGTCCACAGGAGCTCGGTTGTAATTGTATGAGCTACATAAACTTAAGATTTCCCCACCCACATATTTCACACATTAAGTTTGATAAAATCCATTATATTCGTTGTTATAACTGTTTTATCAGCTCATTTTTACCTTTGTCCTATGAACAAACATAAAATCTGTTACACAATCACTACAGCTGATGTCTAACTCAATGTTTAACATTTATCAACAATACGCCATATAGCAGAAAAAACACAAGGAAAGACAGTCGCCATCTTTTTCGCAACGTTTCCAGCCGCTCAAGTGCGTCACAAATTTCATGGTACCCGGTCTACCTTACACCACTTATGACTTCGGGTACCAGCAGGTAGTACGTGTCGCGGTAAAAATTCAAATTCAAAAATTCAAAAGTCCCCATGACCAACCATGAGCGATAGATAATTGAATTCAATTGATTTGACAAGATCTAGAAAGAAATATACATTATGTCTACAGGGATCAACTTGTATTCGTGGTAATTCATTTAACTATGTTTAAAGATGCCGGTTTGCATCACATAACAAAAATGGTAGGGTATGGGGCTGTGAAGTGCAGGACAGAACGGAATGGATTAGTGCAGGTCACGGAAGGACTGCCCTTGTAGGGGTTGGGTTGGCCATCATGATGCAGAGGAATCCGAGTCGTTTCGCTCCCAAACCTAACACTCTGCTAGTCGTTTCTGCAAAAAAAACACCCCTTGCCTCCCCTACCCAGTCATTTCGCTCCAATGATTGTGTCGCCCCTAGGCGTTTCGCCCCGCCCCGTTTCCTGCCCCCACTATGCCTCATTACATCATTCTTCCTCCCTTCCTAAAGAAGTGACCAATTAAGTCCAAGCAAGGGGTGTTTTTTTACAGAAACGACTAGCAGAGTGTTAGGTCTCGGGGCGAAACGACTCGGATTCCTCTGCATCATGATGGCCGACCCAACCCCTAAAAGGGCAGTCCTTCCGTGACCTGCACTAATCCATTTCGTTCTGTCCTGCACTTCACAGCCCCATACCCTACCATTTTTGTTATGTGATGCAAACCGGCATCTTTAAACATAGTTAAATGATTTACCACGAATACAAGTTGATCCCTGAAGACATAATGTATATTTCTTTCTAGATCTTGTCAAATCAATTGAATTCAATTATCTATCGCTCATGGTTGGTCATGGGGACTTTTGAATTTTTGAATTTGAATTTTTACCGCGACACGTACTACCTGCTGGTACCCGAAGTCATAAGCGGTGTAAGGTACACCGGGTACCGTGAAATTTGTGACGCACTTGAGCGGCTGGAAACGTTGCGAAAAAGATGGCGACTGTCTTTCCTTGTGTTTTTTTCTGCTATATGGCGTATTGTTGATAAATGTTAAACATTGAGTTAGACATCAGCTGTAGTGATTGTGTAACAGATTTTATGTTTGTTCATGGGACAAAGGTAAAAATGAGCTGATAAAACAGTTATAACAACGAATATAATGGATATTATCGAACTTAATGTGTGAAATATGTGGGTGGGGAAATCTTAAGTTTATGTAGCTGTCGTTACTCATTTCGGAATCACTATCCATTTTACAATTTCCGGTGATTCCGAATTGTTTCGCTCAATTTTAAAAATCGATCGTCACTTCCTGTGACTGAGCTTCCGGTGACTGACACTTTGAAAGCAGACAACCAAGTGTCAACATGGATAATTGGGAGTGAGCGTTTAATCATTGGTGTAAAGAAACTAACTCTGCAGTGACATAAGCCTATGTGGGGCAAGTGATTAACTTCTTATTAACAGGCAGTTTACCGGAAGAGTTTCAGACCGATTGCAAAGGGCAAGTTTTAAGCACAAGGTGCCTCAGTGTCCTCAGGATGTGAAAGAAACAGCATACAGGGGACTTGTTCGCCCAATCTTGGAATATGGTAGTTGCATCTGGGACCCAAGCGGAGTGGTCCTAAATGAAGAAATTGAAAAAGTTCAGAATAGAGCTGCTAGATTTGTAACTGGAGATTATTGCTTTGAAACTGGGAGCATGACTGGAATTCTAGGAAAGTTGAGATGGGAGTCTCTAGAGAAAAGGAGAAGAGACAGTAGGCTCATACTCTTATACAAGGGTCTAAAGGGTGCTGCCAGCATTCCAACAGATGACCTTGTTCCCCCAGCTAGGCATTGTAGAAAACACCATTCAATGACGTTTCAGACCCTTACTGCAAGAACGGATATTTATAAAGAATCGTTTTTCCCCCGAACCATTAGAGATTGGAATGCCCTTCCCGATTCTATTATTTTGACGGCTGAAGGTGCTGAGGATTGTGTAGCTAAGTTTACATCTTTGGTTAGAGCTAGGGTACTTCCCATATCACAGGTCCTGGTGTATGAATGTCATTTGACGTGTCGCCAGTAACAATTCTGATTCTGATTCTGATGCTGTACTTTTCTAACTATCAAATGTCAGTGGAATTATTATTTAAATTCATTGTTATAATATTATTTTGAATTAATTGTTATATAATCATAGATTTATAGCATCACTTGTTATGCCCTACATATTTCACAACATTTCTGCAACAGCCTTCCTACAAGTACAAGGGGGAACAAGACAGTTCCCCGACAAGACAGTTCCCCGACACGGTTTTTGGAGACAGTTCTCGACACATTTGAAGACAGTTCCCCGACACTTTTGAAGACAGTTCCCCGACACTATTGTTCATAGTTAAATGACCTGTGACTGATAATTATAATTGGCAATTAGTTCCCATACACTTTTGATGAGAGTTCCCCGACACTATTGTTCATAGTCTTAATGACCTAATTGGCAATTAGGGATAATTGGGGATAATAAAGGCTAAGTAACAATTCTGTTTCTGAAGTGATCATTGTGAATAGATTAAGTATAGCTGTGATTTGGAGAGGCAATGTCTTTCTGTGTCTGGGAATTGTCTTAAGATATATTAGTTATAATTTGGACGTTTCCTGTTATGGCAACTATATTAATGAGTTGTCTGAAATTTTCTCGTTGGAAGTATAAGCTTTTATTTTTTACATGTAAAAGTCTGTCGAGGAACTGTCTACAAAAATGTTGATGGACCCATAATTTAATATTTCTAAACGTCTGTCGGTGAATTGTCTTCAAAATATTGATGAACACATAATAAACTTTATGATAGTTCTATCAATTATGATAATCATCATGATCAGTCACATGTCATTTGACTTTGAACAATAGTGTCGGGGAACTGTCTTCAAATGTGTCGGGGGAACTGTCTCGATTCCGTACAAGGAATCCTTGGAAAATATATTTACCATGGACCAGCAAGTCCAGCATTCTGATCTTCACAAGGTTTTGTTGTTTTTTTTTGCCTAGAATTCCGAATTCTATTACGAAACAACATTAATCTGAAAGTTTTTGATTGTTGTTTTTTGTGTATGCATATCCCTGCATATAATATGTTGTTGTGACATTTATTTTAGAGATATTTTATACCATATTATGTTTTCACTTGTCTAATCACTATTAGCTACATACCCTAAATAAACACATCACACATTTAAATTAGGTTGTTACCGCTGGAAGAATAAAAAAAATGCAAACCTGGTTATGCATGCCGTGTGGGCCAAAATTATAATTTGTGACCGGTATATCAAGTACAAAGAATATGTAGAGATAACTCATGGATACCCAAAATTATTTAGTACAATTAGACCAAAATTATTGTCCAAGTGAGTGAGTCTCTTCTGATGAGGGACGTATCACATGTATATATTGTACTCGAAAGTTCGGTTGTGGGGGGTGCTCATTTTGACCACTTTTATGAGGCGGTTCTAATGAGTATCCACAATGTTTGTCTTGTAGAAGTAAATAGGAACATGATCAATCTCACCAACACCAGGTTTCTCTAAGAATGGTGGGGTTTAGTGAGATGTGTTTAGTGTGACCGACGCAGTATCAGAAGATAGATAGATAGATGCTCACAACATTTTTTAATATGATTGGGAGGGTTTTCCATCTTGCATGCTTTTTCCTTAAATGAATAGTTGGTTGCTTAAAGGCTTAACATCCCCGGGTTGTTGGGGCTGAGCAAACATTACAGTCCCAGATCAGACAACTCCTGGAAGAGTAGACATGATAAGGGGTCTGCACTGTTTGTCATTCCATCTGCACAGTTTGGCTTCTTGCTCGAGTGTGAAATGAATTTGCTAAGCTTTCAGGAGAATTACTGGTACTGGCCGAGAATTCCAACCAGTCTTCCCGGTTTAGCATCCCCAGCAGCACTGTATGGGTCATTTTTGAGATGTTGCTTCCAGTTTTGTGGGACTTTTACCCAACATTGAGATGAATGACATCTCAAGCCCTGTCACCCAGTGCAACCAATAGGGTTTATAAGCATGGACAGTCCAACTCAAAATGCTTTGCCTGGGCAGGCCTAGATCCTCTAAGTGGTTTACCAGAACTAGTGTGTGGTCGGTTTCAGCTCTGTGTGGAAAAATCATGCAGCCCATCAAAATCCTGATGGGCGGGAGCCGACCAGGTGTCTAAATTTTTTAGGATTTTTACCATTGTCTTTGTGACTCTTGTGACAAGCACCCACGAATCTATGTTTTGAACAAAAATAGTGGGAAAAAAATGTAAGGTGTTATTTAGTATGACTTGTTCTCCTTCCATGTCTTTTGATTTACCATATGTATTTGAGCAAAAAATGTAGACACAGATGAGACAATGCAGAATGTGTTGTCTCATCAGGGTCTGCACTGTTTGTCACTCATCAAGCAACTTTAGGCACAACTTTGGGTAGTATGTTGTACTTACTAATTAATCAGTTACAAGCAAATCAGTAATGGTGTTAAGGTCTGAAGCTTAATTTCCTCTAAAGTATTAATTGTGAGTACTCGTTAGAACTGCCTCAATGAGGCAGTTCTCATCGATACCTACTTTCTATGTTTTTGAGCAGAAATAAGAAATATAACACTTATTGTCACCTTCAAATATTCATTTTTAGGCTGTGAAATTTACAATGCATTTTATGAGCACCTGAGTATATGCAAGTATGTGAAATTGGTTGTGCATAACTGAAACTCCTTTAATTAAACCGTTTTATATCAAATGATTGCAATTGGTAGTTAAATGCTGATCATCATGTGTTTTAGTTTATAGTATATTGTTGAGGTTTGGAGGTATTCTCAATATTCTATATATATAATTAATTTGCTTATCAGTTTGATAGTCTCTAACCCATTTGGTACCGGAAACTCCAAAAGGGTAACTGGCAAACAGTGCAGGCCCAGATCAGATGCTGCAGCAGGCATCATCTGATCAGGGCCTCCACTGTTTGCTATAAGTTCAGTCATTTTCTAAATAAATTCAGAAGAAAGCACAATCTGACACCCCTAAATTTTGAAATGGACTCCTTCTATATATAAGGAGGAAGTTTCCATTTGGTACAAAAAGGGTTAATGATGTATTTTATTTTTTAAATTGCAATAATCTCTTTAATGAATTAAATGCAGGAAATGACTTAGATAAGGTCACTTAGATCAGAGGTGTTAAATTTAATCCCTTAAGGTATTGTTAAACAGGTGTCATAAACTGGGCAATTTCCTGTCCAGTAATTATGGGTTATAAATGTGAGGGAGGTGTGATATATTGTGTTTACAAATTGAGTTGTTTAATATGTCCAGAGTTAAGACAGAAGATAAAAATAATCTGTCATGTAATTTCGTTTTTGCCGTCCTTTAGCTCCTCAACAGAAATGGAATCAAGACAAAATCACTTCATCTTCTTTGGTACACGCAGATAAAATCCTTACTCAAGGTCTTAAAGGTGAACCCCTTGGGTGACAGTTAATAATTGGAGAAAAGCCCTCTAAACTCCCTCCCTGGGTTAGATAAAATCCCCATAGGTCACATCACCACTGAACTGACTGATCAGGGTGCTACAGTCATAATTTGTAGGTTTCATAGAACAAATCATGAGTCGGTTGAGAGAAAGTACAGTAAACTGTCGCTATTAAGACCACCTAAAATTAAAACCGATTCTGCTTTTTAAAAAGCTAATTTAGACGGTTTCAAATATCCTATCTATGTGTTTTCACACCCCGTGTCCTCTAATCACTGACAACCTTTAGGAGTGTATAAAAGTGGTCTTACAGGCCCAAAGGTGGTCTTAATATAGGAGTTTTACTGTTGTTTATACAAAATTTCTTTTGCATACATGTACATATTCCCCCAAAAACGTAGATTGAGGGTACGAGCGAGATCCGTCCAAATGCGACGGTTCTAATGAGCACCCACATATTGTTTTTTAGCATGGTGCCATATAGGAGCCCAGTTTTTCACCCGTCATGTCAACAATAGCTTTCACACTAATCTATTAGTCCATTCTCAATAAGTCCATTTTTGGGACTGTTCAATAGTGGTCTTTAAGACCAATTTTTGAACAATGCAATTGCTCACCAGAGCCGAAGGCTTCAGGGGAACTTATAGGATAGGTCGTGTCAGTCATCGTCTGACGTCAACACTTTCAACAACACCTCCTCTGAAGCCACTGGGCTGATTCAGCCCAAATTTCATCTGTACAGAGATACAGACTAAGCATTTTGCTTTAGGCGCCCAGATTGCCTTATATCCAAATTTTACAGTAAGTTAATAGGCATTTTTATTCGATACTTAGGCGCCCAGGCCAAAACTTAGGCATCTTGGGCAACTGTTAGTCTGTATCTCTGCTGTAGCATCCATGGGCTGGGGGATTGAAAGTTTGTGTTTTTAATGAAAATCGGCTCATTAATTTGGTTACTATGGCAGCTTAGAGTTTCCATAGACTTTTAATGCGGAAAATTGCAAAAATGGCATTTACTGCCAAGCCTCTGCAGATATTTTGACAAAACTTTCATAGAAATGTGTCCTAGGCAATCTACTATCTGCCATATGATTTTAGGCCTACTGCTCATTTCTATTGGTTGCCATTGAAACCAATATGTAAAAAATAGAAAAAAAAATCATCTCCTCAGAAACCGTATGCTCTATGAAGCTGAGAGTTTTTGGGAAATATTCACTATATTTGCCTTTACAAGTTTTGTGTTTTTTATGTAATTTGGCTCTTTAGTTTGTTTGCTATGGCAACTTAGATTTTCCATAGACTTATAATGGGGAAAATTGAAAAATGGTATTTGCTGCCAAGTCATTGCAGATATTTTGACAAAACTTTAATAGAAATGTTCCTTGAGTAAACCTCTCTCAGCCATATGCTTTTATGCCAACATGTGGTCCCCCAGGTCATGCCAGAGACATGCCCCACCCCCTTCACTTCATAAAAGGCGATATAACTGAGAAACAGACAATTCAGATCCCCGACCCAAAACCATATATATATATTCTTGTTCCTTATGATAAGACGCATTCAGTGACACCAACTTGGGGGTCCCCCGGGGATGTGCCGGGGCCATGTCCCACCCCTCCATTCCATAAAAGACCCAAATTTCTTGGAAACCTTACAGGTCCCTTTATATCTATCTATCAACTGATACTGCGTCGGCCACATTTGACCATTACCGCAGGTGTACATTACATACACTCCAGGTTTGCAGGATGAAAGCCTACGCAGTAATCGTGTAATTACGGTAGGGATCTTTAATCTGCACAGAGGATGGTTCTCCCTGCACAGGGGGCCTCCAGTTAACGTCCCGATCCGAAGGATGGTGCACTTAATGACATTCATCCCTGAAAATGATGCCAATGAAGCGTGTTCGGACACCAAAATTTTATCGCTGCTGCCGGGGATCGAACCCGGGACCTCTAGCATCAGAGGCAAGTGCACTATCCACTGAGCTATCACATCCCCACCCCTAAAAAAGATACATTCATTGACAACAAATTGGGGGTCTCCCGTGGTGTTCCGGGGCTTTGCCCCACCCCTCCACTTCACAAAAGGCCATTTATCTCAGAAACCATTCAAATCCCCACCCCAAAATCATTTACATTCTTGTTCCTTAGGATAATACGCAATTAGTGACACCAACCTGGGGTCCCCAGGGATGCACCAAGAGTCATGCCCCAACCCCTGCATTTCCTAAAAGGCCCAATATCTTGGAAACCTTACAGATCCCAACCCCTAAACTATATATATTGTTATTCCTTATGAAGAGACGGATTCATTGACACCAATTCGGGGCTCTTCCTGGGTGCACCGGGGCCTTTCCCCGCCCCTTCACTTCACAAAAGGCCATATATCTCAGGAACCATTCAGATCCCCGCCCCTAAACCATATATATTCTTGTTTCTTTTGTTAAGACACATTCAGTGACACTAACCTGGGGGTCCCCTGGGATGTGCCAGGTTCGTGCCCCACCCCTTCATTTCATACAAGACCCAATATCTCGGAAACCTTGCAGATCCCCACCCGTAAACCTTATATATTGTTGTTCTGTATGATAAGACAAATTCATTGACACCAACCTGGAGGTCTCCTGGGTCAAGCCAGGGCCTTGCCCCATCCGACCACTTCACTAAAGGCCATTTTTCTCAGAAACTGTTCAGATCCCCACCCCTAAACCATATATATTCATCTTTGTGACCAAAGTTAACGCGTCGACACAGTACGGAACACTTACACTTGTGCATGAAATACGTAAACTGGCATCTAAGCGACTGACATATGCGTTTTAGTGACAGATCCCACTTCAGCGTGAATCATGCCAAATGTCGTTTCCGGGTGTTTCGACTTACAGGTGTAAGGTATGCCAAGGCGACATGTGCGTTTGTTTGATTTGAGGTTTAAAGGTCATTTTGGAGACGTTGCTTCCAATTTTGTGGGACTTTTACCCGACATTGAGATGAAATGACAGCTCAAGCCCTGTCGCCCAATGAAACCAATAGGGTTTATTAGCATGGATGGTAATTCTCTCACTTCCACTGATTCAAGAAGGGCTGATTGTCTGTTTCTGGTGAAAGAATGTGCACTGAACTGGTTAACCGCTTACATATAAGCCTGCCCAGGAAAAGTGTGGATAGGTAAACTGACTGGGTCAAGAATGACCTTAAATAGTGTTGTCTGGGCCGTCTAACTCCAATACAAACAAAAAACAGTACATAAATGTTTGTCTTTTCTGATTTTCTAATAATTGATTATTTTATAGGTACAAGTCTTTATATACATGTAGTTCAAACAATTTGACATGACACTGACCTTTATGCAAGGAATGATTTAGTCAATGTTATCCCAAAATACATCGGTTTTCGTAAACTTCTCGTGGATTTTCAGCATCTCTTGAATTGGGACCCATTCACAGACCTCGATGTATTGAATAACAATATCGCGATCTTTGGGAGACAGCGAAGATAAATACATGCATTCAGTCAGGTGCAAAATTATGGTAATAGAATTCACCAGTCTCATGTCAATTTGTTCGAACTATACCCAATAGTGTGTTTAAAATAGCTTGTTTCATACGTGGTGAACCGGATAGAAGACAAAGCTATCATCATAGAAGCATCAAACAATTCACAGATGTTTCCCATGGACCCTTTCGATTTTCGTGGTCAAGGGTCAAATGTCAAGGTCACAATGGACTTGATGTTAAAAACCTTGGGAACAGGAAAAAAGGGCAAAAAAATAAACATTGAAGCATCAAGCCTGCCAAAAATAATAAAAACAATAATGATAATAATAGCAATAATAATGTTTCCCATGAAGTGAGAATGAAACCTTTTTATTTTCAAGGTCAAAGGTCAAGGCCACAATGGACTTGACATTAAAAAGCTTGTGAACAGGACAGAAGACAAAGCTATCATCACATAAGTATCAAATCTTCCACAAATGTTCCCCATTGAGAAAGGATGACCCCTATTGATTTTCAAGGTCAAGGGTCAGTGTCTCCAGGTCACAATGGACTTAAAATTTAAAACCTTGTGAACAGGAAAGAAGATTAAGCAATTATCACAGCTCTAGGTATAAAATCTAATTTCTGCCACAAATGTTTCCCTAGGAGAGAGAATGAATCCTATTGATTTTTAAGGTCAATGGGTCAAAGGTCTAGGTCACAATGGAATTGATATTTAAAACCTTGTGAACAGGATAGAAGACAAAGCAATTATCTTTGGATAGTCAAACCGTCCACAAATGCACCCCATGGAGAAAGAGTGAACCCTATTGATTTTCAAGGTCAAGGTCACAGTGGATTTGACATTAAAACCTTGTGAATAGGTTAGAACTCAGAAGACAAAGAAATCATCACATAAGCATCAAAGGTATTTAGGTAATCTGTAATGCTTTATAGGTCTAGCATTTTCCGCCAGCCTCAGTGGCTCAGTCGGACTGGTTATCAGGAGGACGCTGATTCACCTCCCGCCGGGGTCGGCAACATTCTCTCGTGGAGATTGATCATGAAATCTTTTCTACGGTCATTCTCTCCCTTCCGCTGATTCAAGAAGGGCAGTTGTCAGTTTCTGGCGAAAGAAGGTGCACTGTACTGGTTAACCGCTTACGTATAAGCCTGCCCAGGAAAGTGTTGAGAGGTAAACTGACCGGCTCAAAAATGACCTAAATAGTGTTGACTGGACCGTAAAACTCCAATACAAACAAACAAATCTAACATTTTCCAACTGGATTTAGATGTTGATGTTGTATGCAGTTGCTTGCATTGTTTTGTGTAATGAGGATTCAAAAGAATACCATAATTATATACATTTTGTAGAAGAGAGAATGTTTCAAAGGGGTGGTGAGTGATTGTGTCAGTGCAGTGTCTGTAATGGATATATACATCAGACTCACATTGACAGCTTCATTCACTATCTCATAATCTTCATTCCGACTGAACTCTTGATTGATTAAATGTGGGATTTTAAATGTTTTAATACTAAATACAAAGGCATTTAGAGCCACAGGAGTATATGTCTGCCTATAGAGTCTTCATGGATTCTTCTAAAAGGAGCAGCACTTAAAGGTAGATCTTTTGAGGAGGACAAAAACAGCACGGTATTAATTTGTTTCTCAAGGGCATGGCTCCAATTCTTACTATTTTGGAATCATTCCTTGAAAACACAGGAGCCGTAGATAGCATCAATACATGCCTAAATAGGCTACCGTTCAATAAGTCACCTTCTGGTTGCCCATTGAAGACAAAACAAAAAGGATCAATGTTTAGACCCGGAAGGCCTAAACAGAAACCCTCTCCTCAAAATGAAACAGAATATCTACATGTCAGAGTAAGGGAATGCTTGTTAAGTTGCTGTTCATTTACTTAAATAGATCCTTCATCCAAAAAGTGATATCAACCATTGTTTATTGTTTGTTTTTAGCTCACCTGAGCATGAAGTGCTCAAGATGAGCCATTGTGATCACTATGTGACGTTTGTCGTCTGTCTGTCCTTCCACAATTTCTACTTAGCCAATTTCAGAATTATTTCACACAAATGTAGTAGGTCATATAATGGTCTTGTGCCAAACTTATGAACAGCAGAGGTCCAGTTTATATGCTCTGCAGGTTGTCTCATGGTGCTCTACATATCTGGGAAGTTCAAAGAAAATATCTCAAATGGTATCAAAATTATGGAGCGGACGTGCAGATGGGCACGAAAATGTCGGAGGAATATAACAAAATATTCCGCCACTTTTTGAGTGACAGGGCATAAAAAGGATTACTACTGAACATTTGTTCAACTTATTTATCATAGAACGCAAGAAAATGTCTGCGCTATAAAATTTCAAATTTCACTGTCGACCCTTTCTCAAATATTAAAGGAATTGCCTTTTTGTCAACCATCTACGAACTAACACCAATATGGTGTTACATTGCAAAAAGGCAATATTATTCGACTTGTAGCTAGGCTAGACCATCAGAACAATATCCGCTCCGTATTTCCTGAACCGTTTGATAGATTTTTATTAAACTTTGGTCAAATATTTCTTTCAGTGAGCTGATGTGCAAAACCCATAAATGAACCATGCCAACTCAAGGTCAAGGACACATTTGGAGGTCAAGTGCTTAAAACTTTGAATTTTGTGTCCGTTCCATATCTCCTTTACCCCTGCTAGGATTCACTATAAACTTTGGTCAATTATATCCCTCAGTGAGCTAATTTGCAGAACCCATAAATGAACCATGCTGACTGAAGGTTAAGGTCATACTTGAAGCTCACAATTTTTATTAAACTTTGGTCAAATATCCCCCTCAGTGGGCTTGTGTGCACAACCCATAAATGAGCCATGCCGACTCATGGTCAAGGTCACATTTCAATTTCAAGGCCATGAGATTAAAACTTTGAATTTTGTGTCCGCTCCATATCTCCTTTACCCCTCAAAGGTTTTTCTTTAAACTTTGGTCTATTATCCCCCTCAGTGAGCTTATGTACAGTGCCCATAAATGAATCATGCCAACTCCAGATCAAGGTCACACTTGAAGATCACAAGTTTGAAACTTTCATATCTCCTTTACCCTTGAAATGGATATTCATTAAACTGTGGTCAGTTATCCCCCTCAATGGGCTGACATGCACAATCCTTAAATGAACCGTGCTGAATCAAGGTCAAGGTCACACACGAAGGGGACAAATGAATTTGTGTTCGTTCCATGTCTCCTTTACCCCTCGAAGGATTTTCATGAAACTTTGGGCAAGTATCTTCCTCGTTGAGCTGATTTGCAGAAGCCATAAACGAACCATGCTGACTCAAGGTCAAGGTCACATTTGAAGATCACAAGTTTTTCTGTGTGTCACTTAATCTCCTTCACCCCTCAAAGGATTTTCATTAAAATTTGGTCGAATATCCCCTCATTGAGCTGATGTGCAGAACTCAAAAATAAACCATGCCAACATTATGGTGTTCTACGGTAGAAAGGCAACATTCTTAAACTTGTGGCTGAGTATTTGCTAGCATTGAACATCTCAATACTGTCATAAGGCAATGATTCCAAATTTGACTGGCGATCCATTTTGAAATATACAAACAATCGCCCGTTTGTCAATCCTAAACGAACCATTAAACACCAGTGTGGTGTTATATGGTTAGAAGGCAACATAAATGAACTTGTAGCTTGGCTACACTATATTACATCTGAACACTGTCTAAAGGCGATGATTCCAAATTTGACAGCGATCCATTTTGAAATATACAAACAAGGTCCCTCTTGTCAACCATAAACGGACTATTGAACACCAATATGGTGTTCTGTGGTAGGAAGGCAACATTATTAAACTTGAATCTTAGCATTTCTAAGATACAACATCTGAACACTGTCCAAAGGCAATGAATCTTAATTTGACTGGCGATCCATTTTGAAATATACAAACAAGGTCCCTTTTGTCAACCATATACAGACTAATTAAACACCATTATAGTGATCTGTGGTAAGAAACTGATAGCTTAGCATTTGATAGCAAAGAACATCTGAACACTGTCCTAAGGTAATGATTCCAAATTTTACAGTGATCCATTTTGAAATATACAAACAGTCGCCCTTTTGTCCAGCATAAACGAAAATAAATTAAACACCGGAAAGGTGTTATCTGTTCTATGGTAGAGAGGCAACATTATTAAACTTGTAGCTAAGCATGTGCTAGAATAGAGTGAGTTAGTGTTTGAGTTTTATGTCCCACCAACAGCTAAGGTCATACGGGGACTGGATCTCTGTTTAAAGACTCATCCAAAAGTCTGGAGAAGCTCGGGATCCCTGGTTTACAAGGCCAGTAGTGTAACCACAACAACAACTACTACTACTACTTCTACTTCTACTACTACTTCTTCTTCTACTACTACTACTACTACTACTTCTCCTACCACCACTACTACTACTACTACTACTCCTTCTACTACTATTACTACTACTACTTCTACTGTTACTACTATTAATTTACTAGTACTACACTTACTTAAAAGGTAACTATTATTAATTTTTCTATTTTTACTTGTACTTCTACTGTTATTAATACTTCCTCTGCTACTACTACTACTTCAACTGTTACTTCTACTGCTACTACTACTACAACTACTACTACTAATACTGCTGCTATTACTACTGCTGTTACTACTACTTCTTCTACCACTACTACTTCTTCTACATCTACTGTCCCTACTGCTACTTCTGCTACTACTACTTCTACTGTTACTACAACTACTACTTCCACTGCTACTACTATGACTACTACTACTACTACTACTACTGTTACTACTTCAACAATAACTACTACTACTACTACTACTTCTACCACTACTACTACTACTTCTTCTATTACTTCTTCTACTACTACTACTTCTATTACTACTACTACATCTACAACTTCTACTGTTACAACTACTAATTTATTAGTACTATATCTACTTAAAAGGTTACAATTATTAATTTTCCTATTTTTACTTGTACTTCTACTGTTACTAATACTACTTTTGCTACTACTACCACTACTACTACTTCTACAGTTACTACTGCTACTTCTACTACTACTGCTACTACTACTTCTACAGTTACTACTACTACTACTACTACCACAACTACTACTACTGCTTCTACTTCTGCTACTTATACTACTACTACTACTGTTACTACTACTACTTCAACTACTACTTCTGCAACTACAACTTTCTACTTTTACTACTACTACTTCTACTGTTACAACAACTACTACTACTACTACTATTACAACTATTACTACTACTACTTCTACTGTTACTACAACTACTACTTCTATACTTTGAAAGTTAAAGTTAAGTACTGTTACTACTACTACTACTACTACTACTACTACTACTACTACTACTACTAGTATTACTACTGCTACTTCTATTACTACTCTTACTACTAAATATACTCTTACTACTTCTTCTACTGTTAATGATACTACTTCTACTACTACTACTGTTACTACTTCTACTACTACCTCTACTGCTACTTCTACAGTTACTACTGCTACTTCCACTACTACTACTACTTCTACTGTTACTACAAATACTCTTACTACTTCTACTTCTACCGTTACCACTACTATTTCTACTACTACTTCATCTGTTACTACTACTACTACTACTACTACTTTTTCTTCTACTGCTACTGTCCATACTACTACTTATACCACCACTACTACTTCTACTGTTACTATTACTACTTCTTCTACTACTACTGCTACTACTACTACTATAACTACTACTACAACTTCTGCTACTACTCTTCTTCTACTGCTACTATTACTACTAATTCTACTCCTACCAACACTTCTACTACATCTGCTACTACTACTACTACTGCTACTACTACTGCTATTACTGTTTAAACTGCTACTTCTACTACTACTACTTCTTCTACTTCTACTGCCCTACTACTACTCCTACTACTGCTACTACTCCTATTACTGCTACTACTACTACTACTACTACTACTACAACTACTACTACTACTTTTACTGCTACTACTATTACCACTTCTACTACTGCTACTACTAGTTCTACTAATTCCACTACGACTGTTACAATTACTACTACTTCTACTACTACTGTTACTACTACTACTACTACTACTACTACTACTATTAATACTACTTCTTTTGTTACCACTACTACTACTTCTATTACTACTGCTACTTCTACTGTTACTACTTTTTTACTTGTACTGCATCAAATACTACTACTACTACTAATTTTACTTCTACTGCTACTTTTTCTACTACTACTACTACTACTACTACTACTACTACTTCTACTTCTTCTGTTACTACTTCTACTACTATTACTACTACTACTACTACTTCTACTACTACTGCTACTTCTACTTCTTCTGTTACTACTTTTACTACTACTACTACTACTACTACTAGTACTACTACTACTACTACATCTTCTACTTCTACTTCTACTTCTACTATTACTAGTACTGCTATTGCATCAACAATAACATCTATTTCTACGACTACTACTACCTCTACCACTACTACTACTCCTTCTTCTACTATTACTTCTACTACTACTATAACTACTACTACTTCTTCAACTTCTACTTTTACAACTACTAATTTACTAGTACTACATCTACTTTAAAGGTTACTATTATTAATTTTCCTATTTTTACTTGTACTTCTACTGTTATCAATACTACTTTTGCTACTACTACTACTACTACCACTACTTCTACTTCTACAGTTACTACTGCTACTTCTACTTCTACTGCTACTACTACTTCTACTGTTACTACTACTACTACTGCTACTTCTACTGTTACCACTACTACTACTACTACTACCACAACTATTACTACTGCTATTACTGCTGCTACTTATACTACTGCTACTTCTTCTACTTCTACTACTTCAACTACTACTTCTGCAACTACAATTACAACTACTTTTACTACTACTACTACTCCTACTGTTACTACTACTACTGCTTCTACTACTACTTCTACTGTCACTACTAATACTACTTCTACTCTTTGAAAGATAAAGTTAAGTACTGTTACTACTTCTACTACTACTGCTACTATTACTACTACTACTTCTACTACTAATCTTACTACTACTTCTACTACTGCTTCTACTGTTCTGGCGAAAGAATGTGCACTGTACTGGTTAACCGCTTACGTATAAGCCTGTCCAGGAAAGTGTTGATAGGTGAACTGGCCGGCACAAAAATGACCTAAATAGTGTTGACTGGGCCGTTAAACTCCAATACAAACAAACAAACACAACTTTTACTGTTACTAATACTTCTTCTTCTGCTACTTCTACCACTACTGCTACTTCTGCAGTTACTACTGCTACTTCTACTACTACTACTTCTACTGTTACTACAACTACTTCTACTGTTACTACAACTACTTCTACTGTTACCACTACTTCTACTACTACTACTTCATCTGTTACTACTACTGCTACTACTACTTCTACTTCTTCTACTCATACTGTCCATACTACTACTTCTTCTACTACTTCTTCTACCACTACTACTTCTACTGTTATTATTACTACTTCTACTACTACTACTACTGTTACTACTACTACTATAACTACTACTACAACTTCTGCTACTACTCTTCTTCTACTGCTACTAATACTGTTACTTCTACTACTTCTACTACTACTTCTACTGTTACTACAACTACTACTTCTATACTTTGAAAGTTAAAGTTAAGTACTGTTACTACTTCTACTACTACTACTACTTCTACTACTACTACTACTACTACTACTACTACTACTACTACTACTGCTACTACTACTATTACTACTACTACTTCTACTACTACCCTTACTGCTAAATCTACTCTTACTACTTCTTCTACTGTTAATAATACTACTTCTACTACTACTACTACCACTACTGCTACTTCTACATTTACTACTGCTACTTCTACTACTACTTCTTCATCTGTTACTACTACTACTACCACTACTTCTTCTTCTACTGCTACTGTCCATACTACTACTTATACTACCACTACTACTTCTAGTGTTACTATTACTACTACTACTACTATTGCTACTACTACAACTTCTGCTACTACTCTTCTTCTACTGCTACTATTACTACTAATTCTACTCCTACTACCACTTCTACTACATCTGCTACTACTACTACTACTGCTACTACTACAACTACTACTACTACTACTACTTCTACTACTGCTATTACTGTTTAAACTGCTACTTCTACTACTACTACTTCTTCTACTTCTACTGCCCTACTACTACTTCTACTACTACTACTGCTATTACTCCTATTACTACTACTACTACTACTACTACTACTACTACTACTACTACTACAACTACTACTACTACTACTACTACCACTTCTACTACTGCTACTACTACTGCTACTACTAATTCCACTACGACTGCTACAATTACTATTACTTCTACTGCTTCTGTTAATACTACTACTACTACTACTACTACTATTACTACTACTTCTACTGTAACCACTACTACTACTACTATTACTACTGCAACTTCTACTGTTACTACTTTTTTTACTAGTACTGCATCTACTACTACTACTACTCCTACTAATTCTACTTCTACTGCTACTTTTTCTACTACTACTACTACCACTACTTCTACTACTTCTACTACTACTACTACTTCTACTGCTACTATTTCTACTACTACTACTACTACTACTACTACTACTACTACTACTTCTACTGCTACTATTTCTGCTACTACTACTACTACTACTACTACTACTACTTCTTCTGTTACTACTTTTACTACTTCTACTTCTACTACTACTACTACGACAACTACTACTACTACTAGTACTACTACTACTACTACTACATCTTCTACTTCTACTACTACTACTACTTTTACTAGTACTGCTATTGCTTCAACAATAACATCTATTTCTACGACTGCTACTACTTCTACCACTACTACTACTCCTTCTTCTACTATTACTTCTACTACTACTATTACTACTACTACTTCTACAACTTCTACTTGTACAACTACTAATTTACTTGTACTACATCTACTTAAAAGGTTACTATTATTAATTTTCCTATTTTTACTTGTACTTCTACTGTTACTAATACAACTTATGCTACTACTACTACTACCACTACTACT
Source organism: Lucinisca nassula (assembly GCA_963580285.1). Classification (NCBI taxonomy): domain Eukaryota; kingdom Metazoa; phylum Mollusca; class Bivalvia; order Lucinida; family Lucinidae; genus Lucinisca; species Lucinisca nassula. The sequence continues at coordinate 87,455,714 of OY757011.1, read as the reverse complement.
ACAACTTCTACAGTTACTACTGCTACTTCTATTACTACTGCTACTACTACTTCTACTGTTACTTCTACTACTTCTACTACTGCTACTTCTACTGTTACTACTACTAATTCTACTACTTCTGTACTGTTACTACTTCTACTACTACTACTACTACTACTACTGCCACTATTACTACTACTGCTACTACTTCTACTACTACTCTTACGACTACTTCTACTACTACTTCTACTGTTACTTATACTACTACTTCTACTACTACTACCACTACTGCTACTTCTACAGTTACTACTGCTACTTCTACTACTTCTACTGTTACTCATCAATCATGTAACTTAGCATTTGCTGGCATATTACATCTGAAGACTGTCCAAAGGTGATGATTCTAAATTATACTGGCGATCCAATTTGAAATATGCAAACAATCGCCCTTTTGTGAACCATTAACGAACTATTAAACACCAGTATTGTGTTCTGTGGTAGGAGGGCAACATAATTAAACGTGAAGCTTAGCATTTTCAGGCATAGAACATCAGAGCATTGTCCAAAGGCGATGATTTCAAGTTTGACAGCGATCGATTTTGAAAAATACAATCAAGGTCCCTTTTGTCAACCATAGAAGCCTCCATGATGTAGTGGTTACGCTACTCGCCTTGTAAACCAGGCGTCGCAGGATAGATCCGGGGCATCTGCAGACTTTCGGGTGAGCCTTAAAACTGAGGTCCCGTCTCTGTATGACCTTCGCTGTTGGAGGGACGTAACTCTCAAATACTCGCTCACTCACTCTTTAGGCAACCATAAACGAACTATTTAACACCAGTATGGTGCTCTGTGGTAGGAACGCAACATGTTAAAATTTGTAGCTTTGCATTTGCTAGGATAGCACATCTTAGCACTGTCCAAAGGCAATAAGTCCAGATTTGACTGGCGATCCACTTTGAACAGTCGTCCGTTTGTCAACCATTAACGGATTATTTAACACCGGTATGGTTTTCTATGGTAGGAAGGCAACATTATTAAACTTATAGCTTAACATTTGCTAGCATAGAACATCTGAACACTGTCAAAAGACAATGATTCTAAATTTGGCTGGCGATCCATTTTGAAATATACAAGCAATCGCCCTTTTTGTCAACTATAAACGAACTATTTTACACCAGTATGGTGTTCTATGTCAGGAAGGCAACATTATTAAACTTACAGCTTAGCCTTTTGCTAACTCGGAACATCTCAACACTGTCAAAAGGCAATGATTCCAAATTAGACTGGCGATCCATTTTGAAATATACAACAATTTTGTCAACCATTAAACGAACACTGTCCAAAGATAACGGTTCTAACTGTTACTGGCTATCCATTTTGATATATACAAACAATCGCCCTTTTGTCAACCACAAACGAATTATTAAACACCATTAGTATTTTTTTTGTAGTAGCAAGACAGTATGAAACTTGGAGCTTAGCATTTTCTAGCATAGAACATTAGAACATGGTCCAAATGTCGATGACATACTGATCTAAAATTGTAGCTTAGCATTTGCTAGCATATTACATCTCAGCACTGTCCAAAGGCGATGATTCCACATTTGACAGCGACCCATTTTTAAACATATAAACAAGGTCCCTTAAACGAACCATTTAACACCAGTGTGGCGTTATATAGTAGGAAGGGTTATTTATCAAAATTTGTAGCTTTGCATTTGCTTGCACAGAACATCAAAGGAAATTAATTAATTACTAATTTGACTGGCGATCCATTTTGAAATATAAAAACGATCGTCCGTTTGCCAACCATATACGAACTATTTAACACCAGTATGGTGTTCTATGGTAGTTAGGCAACATTATTAAACTTATAGCTTAGTTTATTTTTCTAGCATAGGTCATTTGAACACTGTCAAAATGGAATAGTTCCAAATTTGACTGGCTGTCCGTTTTGAAATATACAAACAATCGTCCTATATAAACGAACTAATAAACACCGGTATGGTGTTCTATGGAAGGAAGGCAACATTATTAACCTTAAAACTTAGCAATTGTTAGCAACGAACATCTGAACACTGTCAAAAGGGAGTTATTCTGAATTTGACTGGCGATCCATTTTGAAATATGTAAACAATCGCCCGTTTGTCAACCATAAACGAACTATTTAACACCATTATAGTGTTCTATAGTAGGCACGCATACTTATCAATCTTGTAGCTTAGCATTTCTAGCATCAACTGTTCAACAATCGCATTTTTCTCGACCACCAACGAACTATAAAATATTTATATGGCGTTATATGGCATCAAAACAATGCTTATAAACTTATAAGTTAGCATAAGCTAGAAGTGGACACCAGAAGAAAATTCAAAATCAATTATTACAAATATGACTGGCGATCCATTTTGAAATGATATACGGTCGCCTCTTTGTCAACCATCTGTGAACTAGCTAACACTAATAATGCGTTATATGGCAATGTTATTTAACTTGTAGTCTGTTTTTCGCTAGCATGGACCATTGAAACAAGATTAAAAGACAATGATTCAAAATTGGACTGGCGATCCATTTTGAAATGTTCAACAATCGCCTCTTTGTCAACAATCTACGAACAACCTAACATTAATATGGCACTGAGGCATTGCCAATAAACTTATCAGTAAGCATTAGCTAGAAATGGGCATTAGAACAATAACTGGGGCCAATGATTCCAATATTGAACTGGCGATCCATTTTGGAATTGTCAACGCTCACCTCTTTGTCGGGTGTCTGCGAATTAGGTAACAATAAATGGTTTTGTATGGCATGTTATTAAACCTGTAGCTTAACTTTCACTTACATAGAATATCGTAACAATATCAAAAGTTGATGTTTCCAAATCGCTTTTTCGTAATATTCAACATTCGAATTTTTGTCAACCATCTCCGAACTAGACAACATTTATATGGCCTTATGAACTTGAACTTAGCATTAGCTGGAAACTATTCCAAATTGGTCTGCTAACATTGATGGGGCGTTATATGGCAATGAGACAATGCTTGTACACTTATAGCTAAGCATTAGCTAGAATTTGACATCAAAACAATATTCGAGGTCATTTATTCCATATTGGACTGGCGAGCCATTTTGAAGTATTCAACGCTCGCATCTTGTCAGCCGTCTACGAACTAGGCTACACTGACATGGTTTAATATGGCATTAGGGCAATGTTATTTAACTTGTCGCTTAACGTTCGCTAGCATTGAATATCGAAACAATATCAAAAGTAAACGATTCCTAATTGGACTGGCTATCCATTTCGAAATATTCAAAAATCGCAGTTTAGTCAAGCGTCTCCGAACTAGCTAACATTTATATGGTGTAGTGGGGGCATTAAAACAATGCTTATAAGCTTCCAGCATAGCAGCAGGTGAAAATTGACATTATATCAATATCCAAAGCCAATTATTCCTAAATGGACTGGCGATCCATTTTGAAATATTCAACAATTGCCTTTGAGGTTTAACGTCCCTGTCAACACTGTAAAGGTCATTTTGGAGACGTTGCTTCCAATTTTGTGGGACTTTTACCTGACATTGAGATGAAATGACATCTCAAGCCCTGTCGCCCAATGAAACCAATAGGGTTTATTAGCATGGACGGTCCGCCTCGCATCGCGGTTCCTGGACAGGCTTAGATCCTCTAAGCGGTTTACCAGTATTAGTGTGCGGGCCGGATTCACCTCTGCGTGGAAGCATCATGCAGCCCATATATTTCTTCAAGCCCCTATTGGCGGGGGCCGTGTAGCTAACGTTAATATGGCGTTAATTGGCACTGAGGCAAGATTAATAAACTTGTAGCAAAGCATTAGTTCGAAGTGGACATCAGAAAGATATCCAAATCAATGATTCCGAGTTTGATGGCAATCCGTTTAGAAATATTCAACATTCGCCTCTAAGTCCGCCATCTACCAACTAGCTTACAGTAATTCGGTGTTAGATTGCATACGGCATGTTATTAAACTTATAGCTTAGCGGTCGCTAACATAGAACATCAGAACAATATCAAAAGTCAGTGATTCCTATTTGGTCTGGCGATCCATTTTGAAAATATTCAACAATCGCATTTTTTGTCAACTGTCTACGAACTAGCTTTAATTATATGTCGTTATATGGCATTGAGGCAATGGTTATAAACTTGTAGCATTTGCTAGAAGTAGACATCAACACAATATCCAAAGTGTGTGATTCCAAGTTAGCCTGGCGATCCATATTGAACTAGAAATGTGTCCAGATGACACAGATTTCCCCGCCAAGGGCCCCGCCTCACCCCGAAAATCCATGTTGAAACAACATTTTCTAAGTGTGTGACCTTGCCATCAGGAACATTTGTGAGAAGTTATATTTAAATTTGTGAAAAAATGTAAGCGCTAGAGCAATGACAAAGTTTTTCTAAAAATAGCCTCAGTGACCTTGGCCTTGAAAGTCGAACTCGCTCGAGGTATTGTCTTAAGGAGCATTTGTGTGAAGTAATATTGAAGTCAGTGAATAAATGTAGTCGCTAGAGCGATGACAAAGTTTTCTAAAAATAGCCACAGTGACCTTGACCTTGAACGGGGAACTTGCTAGAGATATTGTCATAAGGAACATGTGTGTGAAGTAATATTGAAATTGGTGAAAAAATGTAAGCGCTAGAGCAATGACAAAGTTTTTCTAAAAATAGCCATAGTGACCTTGACCTTGAAGTCAAACTCGTTCGAGGTATTGTCATAAAGAACATTTGTGTGAAGTTATTTTGAAACCAGTGAAGAAATGCAGGCGCTAGAGCGATGATAAAAGTTGCAATTGCTCGAGCTATTTTTATAAGGAACATTTGTGTGAAGTAATATTGAAATTGGTGAAAAAATGTAAGCGCTAGAGCAATGACAATGTTTTTCTAAAAATAGCCACAGTGACCTTGACCTTGAGGTCATGACCTTGAAAGATGAACTCGCTCGAGATATTGTCATAAGGAACAGTTGTGTGAAGTTATATTGAAATCAGTGAAGAAATGTAGGCACTAGAGCGATGACAAAGTTTTTCTAAGAATAGCCACAGTGACCTTGAGGCCATGACCTTGAAAGTCGAACTCGCTCGAGATATTTTTATAAGGAACATTTGTGTGAAGTTATATTGAAATTGGTGAAGAAATGTAGGCGCTAGAGCGATGACAAAGTTTTTTCTAAAAATAGCCACAGTGACCTAGACCTTGAGGTCATGACCTTGAAAGTCAAACTCGCTCGAGATATTGTCATAAGGAACATTTGTGTATTGAAATCAGTGAAGAAATATAGACGCTAGAGCTATGTTGTGCGAGGGGATAATTATTTTTTTTTTAAGTCGGTGACCTTGACCTTCAGCTCATGGGCATGGGTGGGGGGTATCGCTGAATAAAATGGACAGGTATCCAACATCATACCAAATATCAACTCAATCCATCGCACGATTTGGAAAATTTCAACTTTAAAATATCTAATTAAAAATTTCTAAGTCTGTGACCTTGACCTTGAAGCCATAAGGCATGAGTGGGGGTATTGCCAAATAAACATTTGCACCTGTATCTATCATCATAGTATCAAATCCATAGTATAGTTTGGAAAATTTTAGCTCTTTAAAATCTTTCACATTAAAATTGTCTAAGTCTGTGACCTTGACCTTGAGGTCATAGGCATAGGTGGGGATATTGCTGAATAAAACATTGTACCTATATCTATCATCATATGAACCGAAGCCATCATAAAAGTTCAGGTTCTACCAGGTACAAATACCGTAACTGGAGTCTTTAACATGGAAAATTTCTAAGTCCATGACCTTGACCTTGAAGCCATGGGCATGGGTGGGGGTATCGCTGAATAAAACTTTGGACCTATATCTATAATCATACCAAATATGAACCACATCCATCAAATGGTTTGGAAAATATGAGTTCTAAAATGTTCAAGTCTACCTGTTACAAAAACCTTAACCAGAGTCTTTGGGTATTACGGGAATGTTATTATACTCGTATTAAGTGTTCCCTAGCATAGAACAGCGATATAATATCATACGTAAATGATTCCAAATTGGACTTGCGATCCATTTTGAAATATTCAACAAACGCCTTTTTGTCAACCATCTAAGAACTGGTTAACTTTTATATGACATTATATGGCATTTAGGCAATGTGTATATAAATTCAAACTTAGCATTAGCAAGGAGTGGTCATCATAGCAATTATCAAAATCAAGGATTCCAGGGAGTGTGGCGATCCATTTTGAAATAATCAACAATCGCCATTTTGCCAACCATCGCCAGACTACCTACCATTAATATGGCTTTATAAGCCATTGAGGTAATGTTTAGAAGCTTCGTCTCCGTCTTTGGTCCGGCCCTTCGGTGACTAACATTTGGTTTTCTTTTGCTCCAGCATTTCAGTGTTTCATGCTGTCGAGTCCTCATAATTGTTTCATCTCTGTGTCTGTTTGATTTTTATGTTCTCGGAGATGTTAAACTGAGTTAAGAAGCCTTCATGCGGACAGAACAAATTTATTGTCTAAACTGCAACAGAAGGGAAAGTGACTGTCCTTTTTTGCTTTCCTATGTTAATGTTACCATTAGGGTCTAGTCGCTTCATGTTTGTGCTTCTTTACCTTTGGTGTCTCGGAGGGGAGGTGTAAGTTAATTGAATCGATTCCTGATCATTACTTTACTTCTACTTATTTTAATTTGGAATGGGCATCCATTTTGAAATTTTTAACAAACGCCTCTTTGGCAGCAATCTACGAACTGTGTAACTCTAATATGGTGTTATGTGGCATTTAGGGAATATAATTAAAAGTGTAAATTAGCGTTCGCCAGCATAGAATAGCGCAACAATATCAAAAGTCTATGATACCAAAATTGACTGGCGATCCATTTTGAAATATTCAACCGTCGCTTTTTTGCCAACCATTACCGAACTAGCTAACATTTATACTGCGTTAGATAGCATCAAGGTTATGCTTATAAACTTGTGACTAAGCATAAGCTAGAAGTGGACATCAGAGCAATATCCAAAGTCAATAATTCCGAATTGGACCAGCAATCCATTTTGAAAGTTTCAACAATCGTCTTTTTGACAACCATTTACGAACTAGCTAAAATTTATATGGCATCAGAAGACACTAATGGCAATGCAAATAAACTTTAGTTGAACATTACCTAGAAGTGGATATCAGAACAATATCAAATGTCAATGATTCCGAGTTTGACTGGAGATACATTATGAAATATTCAACACTCATCACTTTGTCAGCCATCAACTAACTAGCTACCACTAACATGGTGTTATATGGCATTTAGGGCACGTTATTTTATTTATAGCTTAGAGTTTACTAGCTATTATATCTGTAGCTTAGAGTTTGCTAGCATCGGACATCCATTTTGATATTCAACGATCGCCTCTTTTGACAGCTGTCTACTAATCAATTAGCTTATACTTATATGGTGTTATATGGCTTGATGGCAGTGTTTTTAAACGTGTAGTTTAGCGTTCGCTAACATAGAATATCAGAGGATATCAAAAGACAATGATTCAAAATTCGACTGGCGATCCATTTTGAAATATTCGAAAATCGCCTTTTTGTCAACCATCTGCGAACTAGCCAACATCTATATGGCGTTATATGGCATTAAGGAAAAGCTTACAAATGTCAATAAGAAGTGGGCATTAGAACAAGAACCAAAGTCAATACGATTCCAAATTGGACTGGCGATCCATTTTGAAATATTCCACAAGTGTATTTTTGTAAAACATCAAGGAGTTGCTATTTCTATATACAAATCTAGCCTTGGCTGGCAATCCACCGAGGTCCCTGATTAGCTATGGTTCTGCTTTATCCAGTTTCTCACGGCGGGCTTGTTGTGGCTATGCACTTTTGAGTTTGACACTGAGCGACGTCAGGTGGAGAAGTGGTCGCTTCCCGTTGGGTCGTCTCACACTTGCCAGCCACACGTTTTGCATAGTGATGCGGTGATCGGTGTAAATCGATTTCGCTCGTGCCCCGTGCCCCGTGCTCTGTGCGCTACATCCCTCGTTTGCAGTACGTAGTCTATATCGGTTAGGAAGGTAAGTAATGCTAGTCCTCGTCGTTTGTCAAATAATCTATAAAACACCAGTATGGTGGTCTATTGTACGAAGGCAACACTTAAACTTGTAGCTTCGAATTTGCTAGCATAGAACATCGGAACACAAGTCAAACAAAGGCAATGATTCCAAATTTGAGTGTCGATCGATTTTTAAATATACAAAAAGCCCGTTTTGAAAAATACAAACAGTCGCCTGTTTGTCAACTATAAACGAACTATTAATCTTCAGTATTGTGTTCGATGGCAGGCAGGCAACACTATTAAACTTATAGCTAGCATTTGCTAGCATAGAACATCTGAAGCCTGTCAAAAGGCAATAATTCCAAATTGGACTGGCGATCCATTTTGGAATATTCAAGCAAAGGCCCTTTTGTCAACCATAAACGAACTATTTAACAGTAGTGTCCATTATTAAACACCGTTATGGTGTTCTATGGTAGAAAGGGAACATTATAAAACTTGTAGGTTAGCATTTGCTAGCTTAGAACATCTGACCACTGTCATAAGTAAATGATTACAAATTTGACTCGCGATCCATATAGAAATATACATACAATGGCCCTTTGGTCAACCATAAACGAACTATTTAACACGAGTTCGGTGTTCTAAAGTATGAGGCATACTTATTAATCGTGTAGCTTAGCATTGCCTAGCATATTACATCTGAACATTATCCAAAGACAATGATTCCAAATTTCACGGCGATCCATTTTTAAATATACAAACAAGGTCCCTTTTGTCAGCAATAAACGGATTATGAAACATCATTATGATGTTCTATGGTAGGTAGCAACATTAATAAACTTGTAACTTAGCATTTGCTAGCATAGAATATCTGAACACTGTCCAAGGGCTACGATTCTAAATATTACTGGCGATCTATTTTGAAAAATATAAACAATCGCCCTTGTCAGCCTTAAAAGAACTATTTAACACCAGTATGATGTTCTGTACTAGCAAGGCAACATTATTAAACTAGGAGATTAGAATTTTCTAGCATAAAACATCAGAAGGTGATCAAAATACGATGATTCCAAATTTGACTATCGATCCATTTTGAAATATACAAACAATGTCTCTTTTATCAACCATAAACAAACTATTAAACTCGGGTATGGTGTGCTATGGTTGGAAGGCAACACTATTAAACTTATAGCTTAGCATTTGCTATCGGCCCCCGCCCATCGGGACTTGAAGAAATATATGGGCTGCATGATGCTTCCACGCAGAGCTGAAACCGACCCGCACACGAGTACTGGTAAACCGCTTAGAGGATCTAAGCCTGCCCAGGCAAGTCGGCCCGTCCATGCTTATAAACCCTATTGGTTCCATTGGGCGGCAGGGATTGAGATGTCATTTCATCTCAGTGTCGGGTAAAAGTCCCATGCTTGTAAACCGTATTGGTGCCATTTGGCGGCAGGGATTGAGATGCCATTTCACCTCAATGTCTGGTAAAAGTCTCACAAATTTGGAAGCAACGTCTCCAACGTTAACTTTACAGTGTTGACGGGGACGTTAAACCTCAAATCAAATGAACAAAAGCATTTGCTAGCATGATTCCAAATTTTATTGGCAATCCATTTTGAAATATATAAACAAGGTCCCTTTTGTCAACCATAAACGAAAAATTTAACAACAGTGTGGTGTTCTATAGCGGGCAGGCATACTTATCAATCATGTAACTTACATCAGAGCATTGTTCAAAGGCGATGATTTCAAGTTTGACCGCGATCGATGTTGAAATATACAAACAAGGCCCCTTTTGTCAATCATAGAAGCATCCGTGATGTAGCGGTTACGCTACTCGCCTTGTAAACCAGGGGTCGCAGGATCGATTCCGGGCTTCGCCAGACTTTCGGATGAGTCTTTAAACCGAGGTCCCGTCCCCGTATGACCTTCGCTGTTAGAGGGACGTAACACTCAAACACTCACTCACTCTTTTGGCAACCATAAACAAACATGTTTAAATTTGTAGCTTAGCATTTGCTAGGGTAGCACATCTTAGCACTGTCCAAAGGCAATAAGCCCAGACTTGACTGGCGATCCATTTTGAAATATAAAAACAGTCGTCTGTTTGTCAACCATTAACGGACTATTTAACACCAGTATGGTGTTCTATGGTAGGAAGGCAACATTATTAAACTTATAGCTTAGCTTTGTTAGCATAGAACATCTGAACACTGTCAAAAGACAATGATTCCAAATTTGGTTGACTATCCATTCTATATACAAGCAAATGCCCTTTTGTCAACCATAAACGAACTATTTAACACAAACTATGTTGTTCTATGTCAGGAAGGCAACATTATTAAAACTGACAGCTTAGCCTTTTGCTAACACAGAACATGTCAACACTGTCAAAAGGCAATGATTCCAAATTTGACTGGAATATACAGGCAACAGCCCTTTTGTCAACCATAAAACGAACACTGTCCAAAGGTAACAATTCTAAGTAGAAGTAAAACAAAGATCAGGAATCGATACAATTAACTTACTCCACCCATCAAAGACACCAAAGGGAAAGAAACACAAACATTAAGCGACCAGACCATAATGGAAACCTAAACAAAGGAAGGTCATAAGGACAGTTACTTTCCCACAAAATGGCCATATGGCCATCCAAAATAAAAAGACACAAGTGATACACACAGTAAGTAAGTACAAACAACACCATAAATAAACCGCCACAGAAGAACCGCCTTGGAACGGTCAGTGGAATGATTTCCACTGGGGGGTGGTGGGGGGGGGGGGGGTGGGGGGTGGGGGGGGGGGGCTTAAATCGATTTTACGTGGCCACAATCCTCGCCCTTACTTCCGTCGCGATTTAGACAAATAATTTGTTCAGTCCGCATGAAGGTCTCCTAACTCATCAGTGCAACATCTCCGTGAACACAAAAAATCAAAGAACCACAGAGGTGAGACAACGGTGAGGACTCGACAGCAAGAAACCACTGAAATGCTGGAGCAAAAGAAAACCAACAGTTAGACTCCGATGGGCCCGACCAGAGACAGAGCATCAGGCACCAACCAACATTACCTTGAATTAGATCTCTCTAATTCTCAATAAGGCTTTACGTTGGAGCCGTCATGGAATCTGAGGCCTAACCCACCAGCGTGCAATTAAAGAGGGAAGCAAAGTTGCCAACCGTGATTGGGTTAACTACCATGCATGCAGTCTGTCGTATAACATCCATGTTGTTCCCAATCTTACTATTACTGGCTACCCATTTTGATATATACAAACACTCGCCCTTTTGTCAACCACAACGAATTATTAAACGCCAGTATGGTGTTTTGTAGTAGCAAGACAGTATTTAACTTGGAGCTTAGCATTTCCTCGCATAGAACATCAGAATATAGTCCAAAGACGATGATTCCAAATTTGACTGGCGATCCATTTTTAAATATACAAACAATGTCAATCATAAATGAACAATTTAACACCGGTATGGTGTTCTATGGTAGGAAGGCAACATTTTTAAACTCATAGCTTAGCATTTGCTAGCATAGAACATCTGAATACGGTCAAGAGGCAATGATTCCAAATTTGACTGGCGACCCATTTTGAAATATACCAACAATGGTCCTTTTGTCAACCATAAACGAACTATTTAACACCAGTGCGGTGTTCCATAGTAGGAAGGCATACTTATCTAAAATTGTAGCTTAGCATTTGCTATCATATTACATCTGAACACTGTCCAAAGGCGATGATTCCACATTTGACAGCGATCCATTTTTAAATATATAAACTAAGGTCCCTTTTGTCAACCATAAACGAACTATGTAACACCAGTGTGATGTTCTATAGTAGGGCGGCATATTTATCAAACATTGTAGCTAAGCATTTGCTAGCATAGACCATCTGAACACTGTTCAAAGGAAATGATTAATAATTTGACTGGCGATCCATTTTGAAATATAAAAAACGGTCGTCCGATTGCCAGCCATATACGAACTACATGTATTTAACACCACTATGGTGTTCTATGGTAGTTAGGCAGGAAACATCATTATAATTATAGCTTAGCTTTTGCTTGCACAGCACATCTGAACACTGTCAAAAGGGAATGATTCCAAATTTGACTGGCTATCCATTTTGAGATATACAAATAATCGTCCTATTGTCAACCATGAACGAACTACTAAACGCCGGTATGGTGTTCTATGGTAGGAAGGCAACATTATTAAATTTATGGCAATTGTTACCAACGAACATCTGAACACTGTCAAAAGGAAATGATTCCAAATTTGACTAGCGATCCATTTTGAAATATACAAACAATAGCCCTTTTGTCAACCATTAACGAACTATTTAACACCAGTGTGGTGTTCCATAGTAGGCAGGCATACTTATCAGTCTTGTAGCTTAGCATTTTCTAGCATTTTACATCTGAACATTGTCCGAAGGCGATAGTTCTAAATTTACTGCCGATCCATTTTGATATATACAAACTATCGCCCTTTTCTCAATCATAAGTACTAGCTGCTCCTCGCTGGGCAGTCAGATTTACGGGGTAGAGCTAGGACTGGTCGACCCAGTGTCAGGATAATGTGACTGGGTGTGGTGTCATGTAATGTGTCTGGGACATGATACTTCAGTAAGGCAGCACTATAAAAGTCAGCATTGAGCTCCCTGTCGCAACCAGACACCGTCGTGATATGAATGAAAAATTGTTGAAAGCGACGTTAAACCCGAATTCACACACACATCTTTCTCAATCATAAACGAACTATTGAACACTATTATTATACCCCCGGCATACGAAGTATGCAATGGGGGTATATAGTTTTCGTCTTTTCCGTCTGTCTGTCCGTAAACAATTATTTTGTGTCAAAGATATCTCAGGAACTGCTTCACATAGAAACTTGAAATTTTGCACACATGATCAGTATGACTACTTGTATTGTGGGAAAGAAAATAAGGGCCAAGGGGTCAGGCCTTTTAGAGTTATTTCCCTTTGTAGTTCTTGCTGTTTAATAGTGTATATTTTTATTTTGTGTCAAAGATTTCTCAATAACTACTGTACATAGAAACTTGAAATTTTGCAAACATGATCAGTATGACTAGTTGTATTGTGGGAAAGAAAATAAGGGCCAAGGGGTCAGGTTTTTTAGAGTTATTTCCCTTTGTAGTTCTTGTTTCAGCTGAGGTGATGGCACTGGCCAATTATTTTGTGTCAAAGATACCTCAGGAACTGCTTCACATAGTAACTTGAAATTTTGCACACATGATCAGTATGACTACTTGTATTGTGGGAAAGAAAATAAGGGCCAAGGGGTCAGGCCTTTTAGCGTTATTTCCCTTTGTAGTTCTTGCTGTTTAATAGTGTATATTTTTATTTTGTGTCAAAGATTTCTCAATAACTACTGTACATAGAAACTTGAAATTTTGCAAACATGATCAGTATGACTAGTTGTATTGTGGGAAAGAAAATAAGGGCCAAGGGGTCAGGCCTTTTAGAGTTATTTCCCTTTGTAGTTCTTGTTTCAGCTGAGGTGATGGCACTGGCCGGGGGTATACGTGCCCCACTGGGCACTTTTGTCTAGTTGTGTTCTGTGGTAAGAAGGCAACATTATTGAAGTTGTAGCTTAGCATTTTCTTGCATAGTACATCAGAACATTGTCCAAAGCCGATGATTCCAAATTTGACTTGCCATCCATTTTCAAATATACAAATACGCCCCATCTGGTCAACCATACAAGAGCTATAAAACGCCAGTATGGTGTTCTGTGGTAGGAAACTTGCAGGTTAACATTTTCTAGCATAGAACATCAAAACATTGTCCAAAGGCGATGATTCCGAATGTGACTGGCGATCCATTTTGAAATATGCAAATTTGTCAACCATAAACGGACTGTTAAACACCATTATGGTGTTCCATGGTAGGATAAACACCACTATGGTGTTCTATGGTAGGAAGGCAACATTATTCAATTTGTAGGTTAGCATGTGCTAGTATATAACAGCTGAACACATTGTCCTAAGGTAATGATCCCAAATTTTACCGGCGATCCATTTTGATAATAAACATACACTCGCCCTTTTGTCGACCATAAACGAACTGTGGGTTGATTGTATCGATTCCTGATCATTGCCTCCACTTCTAGTTTTTAAACACCAGTATGGTGTTCGGCGGTAGGAAGGCAACACTATTAATCATATAAATTAAGCTAATATTAATATGGCGTTAATTGGTATTGAGACCATGTTTATAAACTTGTAGCACCGCATTAGTTCAAAATGGACATTAGAACAATATCCAAATCAATTATTCAGAATTGGACTGGCAATCCGTTTCAACATTCAACATTCGCCTCTTTGTCAGCCATCTACGAACTAGCTTATACTAAATACGGTACGTGTTACACTGCACTGCGGCTATGTTATAAACTTGTAGCAAGGCGTTCGCTGGCATGGGACTTTGACACAATTTCAAAAGACAATGATTCCAAATTGGACTGGAGATCTATGTTGAAATAATCAATAATCGCCTCTTTGTCAACCATCGATGAGCTAGCTAACAATCATTAGTGTTATCTAGCATTACGGAAATTAAACTCCTAGCTTAGCATTAGCTAATTGTGAACTTCAGAACAAAATCCAAAATCGATGATTCCAAATTTGGACTGCCGATCCTTTTTGAATTTTCCCACAAGCACATTTTTGTCAACCATCTGTGAAATAGCTAACACTAACATCGATAGTTCTTTATTGCATAACATATCGATTCCTGACCATTACTTTACTTATACTTTGTAGCTTAGCATTAGCTATAAGTGGAATCAAGACAACGTCCAAATTCAATTATTTTAAATTGGACTGGCGATCCATTTTGAAAATTTTAACAATCGCCTCTTTGTCAGCATTCTATGAACTATCGTACACTAATATGGTGTTATATTGCATTTGAGTAATGTAATTAAACGCGTAGACAGGGAAATCAGAATAATATAAAAAGTCAGTGGATCCAAAATTGACTGGCGATCTGTTTCGAAATAAATCAACAATCGCCTCTTTGTCAACGTTCTGTGAACTAGCTAACGCTAATATAGTGTTATATGTCAGTACGGCATTGCTATTAAACTTGTTTGTTTGATTTGGGAGTTTAACGGTCCAGTCAACACTATTTAGGTCATTTTTGAGCCGGGCAGTTTACCTATCCACACTTTACGGGGCAGGCTTATCCGTAAGCGGTTCACTGCCCTTCTTGGATCAGCGGAAGAGAGAAAATGGCCATAGAAAAAAAATCATGATCAATCTCCACGAAAGAATGTTGCCGATCCCGGCAGGTATCGACCCCGCGTTCTGGTCACCAGTCAGACGGGCATCCGACTGAGCTACCGAGGCCGGCTTATTAAACTTGTGGCTTTAAGGCAATGTTTATAAACTTCTAGCTTAGCATTAACTAGAAGTGGTATCAGAACAATATCAAAAGGCAATGGTTACAAATTAGACCGGCAATCCATTTTGAAATATTCAACAATCGCCTTTTTTGTCAACCATTTACGAACTAGCTAACATTAATATGGCGGTATTTGACATTGAGGTGATGTTTATAAAATTGTAGCTTTGCATTAGGTGTAAGTGGAAATCAAAACAATATCTAAAGTAATTTTGAAATGTTCAACCATCACCTCTTTAACTGCCAGCTTTCTTGGAACTAGTTAACACTAATATGGTATTAAATTGTATCCAGATCAGGGAATGTTATTAAACGTGTAGCTGAGCGTTCGTAGGCATAGAACATCGAAACAATATCCAAAGTCAGTGTTTCTAAATTGGACTGGGGATCAATATTCAACAATCGCCATTTTTCACCAATCTACAAACTAGTTAACATTAATATGACTGACGTTATATGGAGTTGGTGCAATGCTTGTAAACGAGCAGCTTAGCATTAGCTGGAAGTGAACATCAGAACAGTATTTTGTGTCAATGATTCCAAATTTGGCTGGCGATCTATTTTGAAATATTTAACCCTCGCCTCTCTGTCAGCCATCTACGAAGTAGCTAACACTAATATGGTGTAACATGGCTTTAGGAGGCAATGTCATTAAACTTGTAGCTTAGCTTACCGTTCGCGAGCACAGTGTAGCAAAACAATCCAAAGTCAATTATTCCGAATTGGACTGGCGATCCATTTTGAAATATTGAACAATCGCATTTGTGTCAACCATCTGCGTACTACCTTATCAATATAGCGTTATATGGCATTGTCACGCAATGTTCATTGCTGCTACTGGTAACATGTGACCGGCCCCGATAGCTCAGTTGGTAGAGTGTCCGCTCCGGGGAACGGGAGGTCTCGGGTTCGATCCCGGGCCGTGACATACCAAAGTCGTTAAACATGGTACTAGCTGCTCCTCCCTTGGCACTCAGATTTACGGGGAAGAGTGAGGACTGGTCGATCCAGTGTCAGGATAATGTGACTGGGTGTGGTATCATGTAATGTGTCTGGGAAATGATACTTCAGTGAGGCAGCACTATAAACGTGAGCATTGAGCTCCCTGTCGCAACCAGACACCGTCGTGATATGACTGAAAAAATGTTGAAAGCGACGTTAAACCCGAATTCACACACACACACACACACACACACACACACACACACACACACACTGGTAACGTGTGAGCTAGGACAACCTGTTGCATGCAGGTAAATACAAATCGAAAACCCCGGGAGGGCAACCCATCTAGAAGTTGCTAGTTCTCTAAACAAAGCTAGCCTTGGTTTGCAATCCACCTACGGGTTATTGGTCCCTGATTAGCTACATTTCTGCTTTATCCAGTATCTCACGTCGAGCAGGTTGTGGCTGTGCACATTTGAGTTTGACGCTGAGCGACGTCAGGATGCAGAAGTGGTCGTTTCCCGTCGAGTCGTCTCACACTTACCAGTCGCACAGTATATATGAAACCATGTTCGATATTTAAAATATTCAGAGACAGCATTCTTAGATCGGACAATATAAATGAATATATTTATGACTATTTGACTGAAAAACACAAAACTACATTATTTCTCCCTAACAGAGATATTGAAGCATACGGGGAGGGGTGGGGTGGGGGCATACAGTATTGCAATATGAGCGATGATTTCAGTAACACCTGTGGTAAATTCGGTACAAGTACACAGCCTTCTTAATCTGAACATTATAACTGAATATATTTATGTATATATTTTGAGTATTTTAATAAAATATACAAAACAACATTATTTATCCATAACAGAGACATTTAGGCATATACAGTATTGCAATATGAGCGGTGATTTCGGTAAATAGAATGTTAGGCGGGATTCCGAAACTGGACATTAATTTTAGTACAGTTAATACAGTTAGGAATATTTGATATGAAAATTACCACAACAACACTGTTATTCCCAGTCAGACATATTTTTGAATGCTACATTAAGATATTAGCAGTGATTTCAGTTGAAATTTGTGGTGATTTCACTAATCGTATTTAATATGTTAGACCGCATTCTTAAGCCTGGCAGTTTATTTTGATATATATTATATATCGAAATAAAAACAAAAAAACAAACAAAAAAAAAAACAAAAAACAAACATTATTACCTCTTAATATAGATAGTTCGGTATGAAGTGGTGATTTCGGTGAAGGACCTGTGGTGATTTTAGCGATCGTCAGTATCACCGCGATATACGCCTCCATATTTCTGAGCTCAGCAGAAATAATAGTATAATTATGCGAGATATGACATGCAAAATACAAAGATTTATTTAGTTTGCCTAATTAATAATGTCTTTTGCACAAAAATAGGTTATTCAAGGTGATTTCAGTAATTTATGAGGTGATTTCACTAAATCGTCTGACCGGATTTTCCCGATTTCTTTTTTTCTTTCTTTTTTTTTTTATTATAAATTTCCTCATAGTCTCCAACAGTTTATGGACGTCAGGAGTAAACACGCCCTACCTAGTCGGTGTTGAAAGGAAGAGGCGTGTGCAGGTTTCGTTAAAAAATGCAATTCGCGAAATTAAAATTGGTTTCACTTTTTAGTTAGACCTTTCATTTTGGATGATACCAAATTTATACTAAAACACATTTTAAAAATGTTTGCAGTTGTTTTTATGTGATTAAATTGATTAAAATGTCTGTTTAACATGATCACTTTTTCAAAGAAGGTTAACGCTTAATTTTAAAATCGAACATTTCAATTTGAAATTCCGAAATTGATAGCGATCGATTTTAAAATCGACAAGATTATAAAACAAGTCGCGACATAGCTCATACAATTACAACCGAGCTCCTGTGTTTTCGTCAGGAGAAAGTCTCAGAAATGACGGTTCTGAATATAAAAAAAAAAAACGTTACATCGGGTAGAAATAGGCCTGCCTTTGTGAAACTTTTCGGGCCAACTTTTCTTAACACTCGTTATTTATTAGAAAGTAGTTTATCGAAAAGTCTGCATTTATTCATGAAACTTACCGAAACCTAAAGCGAAACCTAACTATTGAGAGTGACCTTCGTTGAGGTGTAAAAACCAACAATCACGTACTTCCGGCAAAGAAAGCACCAATGTTCCGTCAAATTCCGGAGGTATACGTCAACCTTAACGACGGCGCATTTGAGGGCGAAATCAACCAGTGCATTTATCAAACACACGATTATATTCGATTTTGGGTCGGAACACCAGGGTCAGAACATAAATTTCTATCCCAGGGTAAAATCACGAATTTTCTTGTCTGGTGTGCAAAGAATATGCAGTATAAGAACCAGAAACATCAAACCCACCCTACCCATTGTCAATCAAAACGTAGGCCTATGTCTCTTTGAGTATAGGTTGGAATCATAGTTCTGAACTGAGACTTAGATTGTTTCGTTTAACCTTTGAATTCCAGTGCTTTATGGAAAATGTGGGCTCCAATCAGATGCCATAAGCACAGATACAAGAAAAATGAGCCTACAAATAACTGTTACATGGATTTCATACAATATTATGTTCTTGAGTTATCTGTCTCTGGTCGGGCCCATCGGAGTCTAACTGTTGGTTTTCTTTTGCTCCAGCATTTCAGTGGTTTCTTGCTGTCGAGTCCTCACCGGTGTTCCATCTCTGTGGTGCTTTGATTATTTGTGTTCACGATGTTGCACTGATGAGTTAGGAGGCCTTCATGCGGACTGAAAAATGTTTTTTTTTTTTTTTTTCAAGTAGTTCCTGTACCGAGATAAAGGATATTATTTTCCCAGATTCATCAAGGGTTTTGGACACTGGCGGTCCTATTACTAAGGCTGTCTGCTCTAGATACAACTGAAAATGCATGTTATTGGTCTGCAGTGTTGAGGTCTTGCAGTGTTAAATCGACCTTATTTATAGAGGGTAACACATTTTGTACTAGTACTAATCTTCCATGTGGTCCTCTTTTCCTGGGTAAGAACCAGCACTAAGCAATGTGGATAAAGTCTCTTGCTCAAGGAAACACCACTTGACACTTGCGGGGATCGAACCGGCTACCTCTCGATCTCAAATCCGATGCTTTACCACTGCACCACAGCGCTCCACAGTTAGCGATGCTTCTAATGGTATAGAGGCCCCCGCCAATCGGGGCTTGAAGAAATAGATGGGATGCATGATGCTTCCACGCAGAGCTGAAAGTGACCGCACAGGAGTACTGGTAAACCGCTTAGAGGATCTAAGCCTGCCACGGCAAAGCCGTGCGAGTCCATGCGTATAAACCCTATCGGTTTCATCGGGCGACAGGGCTTGAGATGTCATTTCATCTCAATGTCGGGTAAAAGACCCACAAAATTGGAAGCAACTAACGCCTCCAAAATCACTGACCTGTACAGTGTTGACGGGGGCGTTAAACCTCAAAACAAACAAATCAAATGTATTGGTCTTGGGACTGGATTTAAACAAGACGATCGTAAACATATTTTGATTATTGATTGTGCTAGGGTTTAACAACACGTTAACCCGTACGGGTCATTTTGTGGCATCTCCCAGAGACAGGAAGAAAAGATGTAGAAGATATCGTAGAGAACATGCAAAAGAGGTACATGGAAGGAGAAAAGGAATGAATATGAAGAAAGAGAAAAAAAAGACATTCCTCTTCATCCCTTACCTGATGAATGCCCAAGTGAAGTAGATTCACTGGACACCTTCGCCATAGCCAACCAACCCTACGGATTTTGAATGGCCTACAACAAAAAATACAAGCGCCATTTTCTATACTGTTCACAGAAAGACATGTAAATTGACTATCACGTGTGTATATTCTATCGTTAAGCATTATGATATTTATGATTGAGTGGGGTAGCACGGGCGCATAAATTGTACCGAGTGGCGTAGCACGGGCGCATAAATTGTACCTCGGACCCATCGGTATTTATGGGTCCGAGATTGTACATTGGGTAGCACGTGAAATTTAACATTTTTGACAAACTGGTTTATTGAGGCGAGATTTCGATAAACCTTTCTGTATCGACTGTTGAAGTGTTGTACGAAACGATTTCATTATAGTGTCGAGTGGTGTATAGAAACAGAAGACATGGGTCTACACTGTTTGTTTAATATGTACAACAAGACTTCACCCTAGCTCATCATACCCACAAGTAAACTCTCTACCAAAATACATCCAGTAAATACCTAATCAAGTAGGCGGAGCTTATTGTCAGCATCTAGCCAACTCTCTTGCATCACACACACCTACTATACACTATATCCCTCATTTTCTTTAGGATGAAACGTTAAGTGTATACATGGGCATGCATTTAAAATGAAATGATTAGTAGCTTCGCTTTTAACAGAATTTATAGGAAACTGCATAACGTTTTAATGTTCGAAAAACTTAAACTATAAGTTATATCCGCTAATGTTTCTTTTCTACTGACACGTCGTATAATGCAGATTATATGTGTTAAAGTTTCTTTTCTACTGACACGTCAAATGGTCTCTTCCATGAAATACTTTCTCACTTTCGCTAGATGCCGAAATGACTAAATTTCCATGTTTATGGCTCCAATTTGCTATTAAAACAGTTATATCAGCCAACTTGATTACAGTCAATTATGTATGTCTTTAAAGGCTACTGTGTCTGTCAAATGCTGATTAACTAAACATGCAAACCACACAGAGAAGTCATTCAATTTGGGGAATGGCAGATTAAATAATTCTATGAATGAAAACAATATCCTGGGTGTAGTATGTTTTCACTAATTAGCTGATAACACTTGAAATATTTATCCAATATTTTATTAGTAAGGAATTCCAGTTCACACATTTAGGAAATGCACTCCCATTAATCTTCCTGACAATTTTTTTGTATACTGCACATAAGAAATATAAGCATCATTTGAAATACAAATTTAGTGCCATTTCCTTTCCTTCCAGGAAATTAAGAAATGAAATTGGGCAAAAAGGGGATTTAAAAATTGGGGCATAAACAGCTTTACGGCACATAAACAAAATAAATGATTATGAGCTGGAAAGCTTAAACTTGAGATACCGGCACAATTTGTATACAAAATCACTTTGAAATGAAATATTATCACTCAGCACTATTTACACATATGATTAACACACGTAATCATTAAATTTCACAGGTTTCTTCCTCTCGCGGTGTGGAATACTCCTGTGTTGACCAGTATCAGATGTCATTCTTTCATATGTTCCATGCTGGTTCTGTGAATATATCCTACCCGGAATCGGCTTAAAATGTGACGCATCTCTGGTAACAGTTCTGTCATTGTGTCGAACTTAAACCATATAACCTTTTTTCTCAATGATAACTCCAGGCTTTGGGTTGAACGGTGGAGTTAATTTGTTCAGTTTTGGTTGTTTCACGAGAACAGGATCACCTATTCTGATCTTTGAGCGTTTTGTTCCTGTTTTCTTGTCTGAATATTGTTTACGTTTTTGCTTTGCTTCAGTGTCCCTTGTTCTGATCGATCTGTCGTTACGTTTTACTGAGAACTGAGGTAACAAAGTTTTCATAGATCGATTGAACATAATGTCAGCAGGTGCAAGACCGAATCAATGTAATGCGCAAATTAAAATTCAGCTTGGACAGAAAAGCTCTTGAAATGATTTACATAGCCTTCATCCGTCCTATCTTAGAATATGGTGACGTCATCTGGAGTAACTGCACTCAATATGAAAAGAATGAGCTTGACAAAATTCAGAACGAAGCGGCCAGGATTGCAACTGGCACTACAAAACTCATTTCTCTAAATGCCCTATACAAAGAAGTTAACTGGGATACGCTTGATCAGAGGAGAGAAACCCACAAAAACACCATGTTCTACAAAATGGTCAACCAGCTCACTCCACAGTACTTATCCTCCTTAGTTCCTAGACCTGTTGGTGCTGCTTCGAGATATAATCTTCGTAATGCAAATTCTCTTCAGACTATCGATGCCAGGACTAACCAATACTTTCACTCCTTCCTTCCCTCATCAGTCCGTGCCTGGAACAACTTACCTAACGAAGCAAGGCAATGCACCTCTGTAAACTCGTTTAAATATTTTCTTAACCGGAATGTCACTCAAACACCTAAACATTTCTACACTGGGAAGAGAAGAGCTCAGATTTTGCACACTAGGTTACGCACTAATTGTAGTTCTCTTAATCTCGATCTTTTTCACAGAAATATTACCGAATCTCCTCTCTGTCGTTGTGGCAGCATCGAAGACGCCCAACATTATTTCTTTCACTGTAGAATCTACCAATTACAACGAGTTGAACTTCTCAACTTAGTCTCACTGTACTTGACGCCAAGTCTTAAAGTGATTTTATATGGCGACCTTGCACTGTCCACAGAAACCAACAAAACAATATTTGATGGTGTGCAAAAATATATACTGGACACCAAGCGTTTTTAATAGAACTTTTTTTACTGCCATGCGTCGTTTGAAGTCTAATACCCCTCTAGCTTGTCTTCTGTATGTCTGTGCTCCCACTATCCCGCCACTTATTTATCTACTTTTGGTTAGTTCATACTAAATTATTTTCCTAAATTCTCATTTTATTTGAATTACATTAGCTGAAATATTTAGTCTTTGTTTGAACAAAATATAGAAGATCTAGAACAATTTGAAGCTTACACAGTATTTGCCTATACGTACATAATATACATCTACCTATTCAAGGAGCGGAACTCTATAAGCATATGCTTTCGTTCTTATCCTTTCTATTGTTCACAAAATTGTATTGTATTTACTGTATTGTACTAATGAAATAAATATGTTTAAACCAAGACCAGTTGAAGGGTGTGGACATGCACGATTATTCCTGAGAAATTTGGTAATTTCTTGTTTATAATCGTGTCCCTCAATAACGGCTGATTTGATCGCCTTTTGTAAGGGTGACATGAATTTTTCCACATGACTGTTTGCACGGGGGTGCAGTGGTGTTACTCGCCGATGTTTGAAACCCATTTGTATGGCGAATTGACGAAACTCGTTTCCGTTGAACGGCGGACCAGAATCTGTCCGGCAGACTGATGGAATTCCAAACATAGAAAATATGCGATCTAGACGTGGTATAACGGTTTTAGCAGAAATAGACGTCATCGATTCCACTAGAGGGTATCTACTATAATCGTCAATGACGACCATGAAATAATTTGACGTTCCAATGCTTCCTAAAAAGTCTATGGAGACTTCTTCCCACTGTCTGTTAGGCAAAACACTTGGTTTAATTGGTTCTGGAGTGTTATGTGGAGAAACTGACAAACAGGGTATACAGTTTTTACATTTTTCTTCTACAACAGAGTCTATGAAAGGAAACCATACCTTTTCTCGTAGAAGTGTCTTTGTTTTTACAATACCTAAGTGTCCTGCGTGTGCTAAATCCACAACATGCCTCTGTAAACTTAGAGGTATCACTAGTCTAGTTCCTCGTAGTAAAACTTCCTGTCCGTTTATGTCCACTACAGTGAATTCATGACTAAGTTTTGAAAATACACCGTATGCCCTATTAATCTGGCACAGTTTTTTATTCCATCTATTTGATTTCACTGATAGAATAACATTTTGTAATGTTTTATCGTCTTTCGTTGCAGATGCAACATCGCTCAGATTCAAAGCTTTTGGTGCAGAATTTGACGCGATAAGGCGTACATAATCCTCTGTTGAGTTATGACTAGAATAGTCCTCAAAGGGATGTCTGCTCATGTAATCCGAAATCGTAAGATCACCTTTCCTATATACGACCTTGAAGTCATATGTAGCTAGGCGTAAACGCCAACGTTCGAGTCTCAGTGACTGCTGTTTTGCTTTGGGTTTGTTCTGTGTACCAAATATCGCTGTCAGGGGTCTATGGTCTGTCACTAACGTAAATGATTTTCCAAACAGGAATAAATGAAAATGTTCTACCCCATACACAATTGCAAGGCATTCTCGCTCTGTTTGCGAATAACGTTGTTCTACTGGGCTCAATGCACGGCTTGATCTTTGTTTTACTTCTACTTTGCATAGGCCACGATCTTATTCTCCTGACACAGAATAGCGCCTAAACCGACTGGGCTGGCGTCCACCCACAACTCTGTTTCTTTTGATGGGTCGAAATATGACATTATGGTGTCACTAGTGAGGTTGTCTTTTAATGTTTGGAAAACTTTTTCTTGCTCATCGGTCCAGAGCCATGTTTCATTTTGTCGCGTTAACCTTCGCAGGGGTTCCGTTAAAGTTGAGTATTGCGGGATAAATCGAGATACATACCCTGTCATCCCCAGAAAACTCTTTATCTCAGAAGGCGTGGTTGGCCTTTTCACTTTTCGGATGGATTCTACCATCTCTGGGTCTGCTGATATCCCATTTTCAGAAAATATATATCCAAAGAACTTTACTTGGGATTTACTGAACAAACATTTCTGTTTATTTAATGTCAAATTTACCTCCTTGAAACGTTCAAACACAGCTTGCATGTTCTTATCATGTTCTTTTTGATTTTTTCCAAAGACAATAATGTCATCGCTGATGTTTATACAACCGTCCAGTCCTTGTAAAACTTGCCTTATCTCATTATTGAATATTTCTGGCGAGGCAGAGATTCCATAATTTAACCTTTTGTAGCGCCTCAGTCCTGCATGGGTTGAAAATACAGTAATATTTCTTGTTTCTGGACTTATTTCCAGCTGATTGAAACCGTCGTTCATATCAATTTTTGTGAACACCTTAGCACAATTTAGCTTTGATGTGATATCGTCAATTGTTGGTGTGATATGTCGTTCTCTTTTTATCGCTTCATTATCTTTTCTCATATCCACGCATATCCGTATTTCTCCATTTTTCTTTGGTGCAACAACAATGGGACTTACCCAATCTGTTGGTCCGTCCACCTTTTCAATAATATCCAACTTTTCGAGTCTTTCGAGTTCTTTTTCCACTTTCTCCCGCAAATGAAAAGGTATCCTGCGGTGCTGTTGTGCCACAGGGGGTACACTTTCGTCAATGTGAAGTTTTATTTGTCTATTTTTCAACTTACCGATACCTTCAAAAAGTCCCGAATATTGTTTCACTAATTTCTCGGTACTTCCATTTGAGTGTTCACTTAAGGAAGAATGTACATGTAAAGAATTTATCTCTGGAATTAACTCCAACTGAATTGAGGTATCATAAGACAACAATGAGTCACTGTTACCGCTAATTACGTAAAAATCAGCTGTTGTAATTTTCCTATGTGTTTCCACTGTCGTGTTTATTTTTCCTATGATAGGCAACTTTTCTTTTTGTCCATATGCATAAGCCTTTGTGTCTGTTTTGTAGATCTTAGGCCGTGTTTTCATTCTGTTTATAACCGACTCATTTAAAAGATTAATTGAGCTTCCTGTATCCACTAATAATTTACATTTCAGTCCGTTGATTAAACTTTCTGTTTTAGGAGGTCTTCGTTTTACCTGATTAACTGTTATTCCAAAGGAAATGTCCGTTTCGGCATTTTCCGCCTCATCAGTTTCATTCTCTGAATCTGTGCAGGTAATGGGATCTTCTAAATCCACCTGTTTCACACGATTTTGTCGTTTTTCTTTCTTGTTCTTCTTGAAGCAAACAGATACAAAATGATCTCTTTTCTTACAATAAGCACATAATTTCCCTTTTGCGGGGCATGGACCTTGTCGGTGAGGGAAATCGCCACCGCAATTGCGACATTTAATATTTCTGTTCTGTGATGCATTTGGCTGACCTTGGTACTGTTTGTTTTGTTTAACAGCCATCCGTTTGTTTTTCTGTGTTTTAACTTTGTTTGTTTGTTCAGATCCTAACGCGCCATTATGTCCATTTTCTATTTCTCTGGCCTGCGCACTCGCTAATTCCATTGTTCGAGCAGCTAACAGTAAATTTGGTAAGTCCAAACTTTCTTGAAGAACTTTTCGTCTTAATTTTGCAGATTAACAGCCTTGTATGATCTGTGATTTTATTTCCTTTGTCTTGTCCGTAAATCCACAGTGTTCAGCTTTTTGTCTCAGGCGTGTCGCGAAGTCATCGACTGTTTCGAAGTCTGTCTGTTTCAACTGACGGAATTGAAAAATTTCGAACTCCTCATTGACTTGGGGCTTAAAATAATCCGTCAGTGCTGTTTTTGTCTCCTCGTACCCATTTTCGTCTCCACTGTTATCCAAAGTTTGATAAATGTCAAACACCTCATCTCCAGAATAATGTAACAAAAGGGCCTTACGCCGCTTTCTACTGTCTATGTTCATTCCCACAAACAGATTTTCCAGTTTATGGAGATACTTCTCCCATCTATGTCCAAGTGAAGAGCTGTCTCCGTTCACTTCGAATTTGGGAAAGGCTGGTAACGATGCCATGTTTTATCAAAACAGTGTCTTTCTGACAATGTTTTTTCAGAATTAATTCCATGAAATATATGAAATTAAAATGTGTAACAAGTCGTTATCCAGTTGTTTATAATTCCATAATCACACTTTATCCTCGTCGCCAGTTATAGTGTCGAGTGGTGTATAGAAATAGAAGACATGGGTCTACACTGTTTGTTTAATATGTACAACAAGACTTCACCCTAGCTTATCATACCCACAAGTAAACTCTCTACCAAAATACATCCAGTAAATACCTAATCAAGTAGGCGGAGCGTATTGTCAGCATCTAGCCAACTCTCTTGCATCACACACACCTACTATACACTATATTCATTAACAAATTCGCTATTAGAACCATGATTCGGTTAACGGAGGCTCAACTTTGGAGAGCCGTTGGCATGCTCCAGACCGGAAGTACGCAGTTTCAGACGCCAAATGTTATGAATACGTCAGGTATGTGTCAGTTGTCAGTCGACAATGGGCACGCTCTCGTAGGGCAGGAGCAGTAGCGGAATTGCAGAGAAGTGGGCGCCCGAGGAGTACTTACGGACATGATGACCGCCTTGTCAATCAAGCCTTACGCAACTGGAGACTAACGTCAACAGATCTTCAGCAATACCTGTGCCGAGTAAGAGGGGTTAATGTCTCTACACAGACAAACCGAAATCGCCTTCACTTCGAGTGATCTTACGGCACGGCGTCCGCAAGTAGTTTAATAGTTTAAGCATATTTTATTGCTTGAAATAAAGCAAAGGGGTCGGGCCACAAGTTCTCACAACATTAGTTACGGCCATTCCCCTACATTGTAATATATACAAACATTATAACTCACATGACAATGTCATTACATATAGAAAGTTCACAAGTTCTACTGCTGTTGGAAGCTAGGCACCATAGAGCACGCTTTTGCATGGTGTAAACAGCGCAGACATTGGAACATTAATCAGTGGTCTCGCGTTATGTTCAGCGACAATCCCGGTATAACTTGGACTTTCGTGATGGTCGTAGAAGAGTCTGGCGTCGTACTGGTGAACGTTATACAGACCCAGCTAGACTTGTGGCCGATGTGGAGCTGGGTCTATTATGCTATGGGGTGGGATCACTATGACTGGAAAAACAGACTTACATGTGTGCCATGACAGAGTAACAGATCTGTAATAGCGTCATATCGCGTTGGCTCCTCACGTGATGCCGTTTACTCGACGCTGCGGTCGTGAATTCATCTTCCAGGATGATAACGCTAGGACTCATCAGTTACGCGTAGTCACTGAGTACCTTAAACGGCAACATATTCGGACAATACAATGGCCCTCAGTTCACGATTCGTAGACTAATTGGAAGTATGCGACGACGATGCATTGTCCGCTGTGACAATCGAGGCGGTCCAACACGTTATTGAGGGCTTATGAAAAATGACGTTGATGCTTAGAAGATTGGTCGCCGTGTCGCTATAAAATGACGTGATCATCGGAATAATGTGTGTTTCAATTTATGGATATTTGATAGTCCTTTGCTTGGCCAGGTAACGTTTTACTTATTTCCCAATACTGAAAGTAAAATATCTCCTACTTTTTATGAACAGTATATATAGCAGATACATTTCCACCTTTTACTTACTTAACGGAGAGCGGACACATCCAAAAATATTCCCAGCGGACAGCTGGGTTCACACATGGAAGTTAACTTTTGGGACTTGCAGTTTTCTTTCCCGTGTATAAAGACATTCTGAAATTTGGGTTTGCTCTCAAAGAGAATGAATGAACTGGCAACATTGGTGGGTCGATTGCCAGAGTATAGGCCCGGAAAAATAGTCCAGGCCTCGAGGTTCTAAAACTTTTTTCATGCTTAACTCACTTGAGCATGAAATTTATCATGCTTATAAATCTTAAAATGCAAACAAATAAGGCATTGTTTTCTGCTCAGATCAGCAAAGAATGTACTTTGTTCTGTTTATAAATTTTAAAATGCCAATAATTGTTGGCATTTTAAAATTTATGAGCAGGGCAAATTTCATGCACAAGTGAGTTGAGCATGAAAATATCATATAACCTTGGACCCTGAACTGTGACTTATAGTTTCGTGTAAGCCTTAAATACCAGTATCTTAAGCAAACATTTCAGATCCTGATCAGACGCCGCGTTTTGCTGATCTGATCCACACTGTTTACCAATGCCCCAGTTCACGAGCCCAGTCCAGATTTTGCTCTGACGTCGCAGGGAGATGAGACTAGCGCTGCTACCGTTATAACCGGTACCCGGGTTTTGCACATGGTCAACGATAATGATGTTGACAATTGCAGGCGGGAACTTTCTGTACTTTGTAACTTTGGGACGGCTGATAAAACCGAAACGCTGCCCTAGCGGTCTATCCATTCCCCCATAAGAAATACTATTGATTGCAGAAAGATTTAGCAATTGCACTGACCCACAAACTGCACTTGATCTGTCATTTTTTGTCACGTAGGCAAGTTATTTTGGGATGGAAAGTTAGAGCGTAATTATAGCCTATTTAAAAAACCCAACGGCAGCGAACGTTGATTTCGCATTTCCAATTTGTGGGCCATAAGCGTCGAACGGTTGATGATCAACGACTCCGAATGAATATCAGTTTTTGAATTGAGGTTTAACGTCCTCGTCAGGACTATTTAGGTCATTTTGGAGACGTTGCTTCCAATTTTGTTGGACTTTTACCCGACACTGAGATGATATCAAAGGGAGCGTGGTAGCTTAGTAGTACACCTGTCTAGAATGTGCGCGATGGCGTATGGCAGTATATAGAGAAAGACAAAAAAAAAAGAAAAAAAAAAGAAATGACATCTCAAGCCGTGCGACCCAATGAAAACCAATTGGGTTAATATGCATGGGTGGCCCGACTCGTATTACTTTGCCTGAGAGTGAGTGAGTGTTTCAGTTTTACGTCCCACCAACAGCTAAGGTCATACGGAGACGGGACCTCGGTTTAAAGACTCATCCGAAAGTCTGGAGAAGCCCGGGATCGAACCTGCGACCCCTGGTTTACAAGGCGAGTAGCGTAACCACTCGACCACGGAGGCTTCCTTGCCTGAGAGGGTTTCGACATCCTAAGCGGTTTACCAGTACTCATGTGCGGTCCGTTTAAGCTATTTGTGAAAGCACCATGCAGCCCAGTCAATTTCTCCTAACCCCGATGGGCGGGGCCCGAAGGAACATGCGTGCATACGTTTGTGTTTGTTTGATTTGAGGTTTTACGCCACCGTCCTTACCCATCGGGGCTTGAAGAAATACATAGGCTACATGATGCTTCCACGCAGAAACCGACCGTCCATGAGTACTGGTAAACCGCTTAGAGGATCTACCGCACAAGCAAAGCGGTGGGAGTCGGACCGCCCATGATTACAAACCCTATTGGTTTCATTGGGCGATAGGGTTTGAGATGTCATTTCATCTCAATGTCGGGTAAAAGTCCCACAAAATTGGTATCAATGTCTCCAAAGCATTACCTGTACAGTGACGACGGCGACGTTAAACCTCAAACCAAACAAACAAAACGTCCCCGTCAACATTCTGTAGGTCATTTTGGAGACGTTGCTTGCACTTGTTTGGGACTGAGATGAAATGACATATCAAGCCCTGTTGCTCAATCAACCAATAGGGTTTATATGCATGGACGGTCCCGACTCACATCAATTTTCATGGGAAGGCTTAGAACCTCTAAGCGGTTTACCAGTACTCATGTGCAGTCAGTTTCAGCTCTGTGTGAAAGCATCATGCAGCCCAATCTATTTCTTCAAGCCCCTATGACCGGGGGCTTTGTGTGCGTGCGTGCGCGCGCACGTGTTTGTATGAGAGAGAGAGAGAGAGAGAGAGAGAGACAGACAGACAGACAGACAGACAGACAGACGGACAGAGAGACAGACACAGAGAGAGAATAAGAGTTTGATTTGAGGTGTACTACGCATTGCAGAAAGACGTTCCTAGAGCAAACTTGATGTGTCAAATTGTGACGTGATAAGGGTATTTACAAATCATTTAGTCTGTTTCATAAACGCGACGAGAGGCTCAGCGGTATACGGTCGGTTTCAGATCATTTCTCCAAGCCCCGATGGGCGGAGCTTAAGCGTATGAAGTTTAAATCTAAAAATGATAATGGCGATGAATGTGTCAATTTATGTTTTATCAGCCATCGCCAGCTTTAATGCTAAATGTTGACAGCCATGGACAGAAACCGCAAAAGCTCCCTGTTGATATACACGAGTATCAAAAGCTCTGACAAGATCGGCTTTATGCGCAGGCTATAAGCAGACATGGACCTTTCAAGCACCAACAACTTTATGGGTCGATTGTTTGACAATCGACCCAAAGTTACCAAGCACTAAAAACGCTTCAATGCTGAAGTTCACGTGACTATCACTGATTTGCATGAAACCCATATAACTTATTTATAGAAAATAGTAGCGTTAATTTTATCGCAGTAGGTTATCTATAGAATCTGGACTGAAACCATGGGTCGGGCTTAACAAATGTCGTAGACCCAACTCAGACGCCGCAGAACGCGACGTCTTATCAGGATCTGGACTCTTTTTCTCGCAGTACAGGAATTAAGAATCAGACGACGCAAAACACAGCGTCTGATCAGGGTCTACACTTCTTGCTTTAAAACTTAAGTTTAAGGGTTATACAAAAAAAAAATTAGTCCAGGACTATTTTCCCAACCTACACTCAGAGACAATCGACCCGCCGGTATTCAATGCTTTGATTTTTCATCAGCATGTTGATTAAGTACCATTCCGAAAAGTTTTGAGATTAATTTTGTCATACACTGTTGTCTGGTCCCCGCCCACCGGGGTTTGAAGAAATATATGGGCTGCATGATGCTTCCACGCAAAGGGAAACCGACCCGCACACGAGTACTGGTAAACCGCTTAGAGGATTAAAGCATGCCCAGGCAAAGCGGTGTGAGTCGGCCCATCCATGCTTATAAACCCTATTGGTTTCATTGGGCGGCAGGGCTTGAGATGTCATTTCATCTCAATGTCGGGTTAAAGTCCCACAAAATTGCCAAAATGACCTTTACTGTGTTGACGGGGACGTTAAACCTCAAATCAAACAAACAAACAAACAAAAGCATACCCTGTTGCCACGCATCCGGCTGAAAGAACCATAAAAACCGAAGTTGAAAATCTTAGCAAGTGTTCTAATCTCTCTCTCTCTCTCTCTCTCTCTCTCTCTCTCTCTCTCTCTCTCTCTCTCTCTCTCTCTCTCTCTCTCTCTCTCTCTCTCTCTCTCTCTCTCTCTCTCTCAGTCGATGGCTTTGCCACATAGTCTTCTGTCGAGACAAGACAATGAACGAATGAGCACAGTGTGTCTTGCTAAAAGAGTGAGTGAGTGTTTGAGTTCAACATCTCACCAACAGCTAAGGTCATACGGAGACTGGGCCTTGGTTTAAAGACTGATCCGAAAGTTTGGGAAGCCCGGGATCGATCCTGCGATCCCTGGTTTACAAGGCGAGTAGCATAACCATTAACCACTGCACCACGGAGGCTTCTGTCTTGTCATTAAGAAGACAGTATGTATGACGGATAGCATTAGTAGTCTCAGACGCTATCTTTTTTTTTTTTTTTTTTTTTTTTCGTTCGACAAATTACTGTCATGGCATTGAGCGTAGAGGAAAATCAGATTCTCCGTCACTGACACCGCGATTTTGACGATCTGGATTGATTAAACCATAAGTAATCCTAAGTCCATGGTTTGGTCAAAGCAAGCTGAATGCTTCAGGTACCTTAACTAGAAGTATGGGGACTAGTTCACGCTCACAGTCTGACCATTTCACCGAAGACGAAGACTAGGCGGCTCTCTAGAATTCCCACATTCTGATATTGTTAGGAGCAAATATGAGGCAAACTGCTGCCTTGGTTAAATTACACATTTTCATTGACCATTTCGAGATCATAACATGATAATGTTTATGACCTACGTTTCATCTTGCAACAGCATATCAATCATGATTATGCGTTAATAGGTCCTTCAAATCACGTCGGAACACTTGAAATTCTTACGTTTAGTTCTAATTTACATATGTCGGCAACTACCCTCTAATCAGAATACTGGTCAGTTGCTTAAAAAAATCGGTTTCTGACATTTTGTTAACAAATCACAGGCCTAGTTTACATATAGCGGGTGTTTCAATCTATCCGCCGTCCCCTTGAGCCCATATAAAAGTGTGTTTTGGGCCTCTACACGGGCAAAAGCGCGGAATATTTCTTTAAATCACAACTCGCTAGGCATCTGCTATCAGTGATGGCATCTAAAATGGTCCTAGAAGATCTCGTTGACATTGAGGTCTACACGGAGTTCAGTGAGGACACCCGTTGCTCCTTAAATGAAGCGTCAATGGGGAATTTATACAGTATGACGTATACTGAATTTCGCAACTTATTGCAAGAGGAAATAACTCGTTTAAGTAAGTTTTAGGTTCTGTGAGTTTCTTTCCTGGATTTGGAAAACGAGTACATAGAACGTAACCATCACAAATTTGTGAGACTAGCAACTAAATCTTGTTGGAGCACTGATTCAATTAGAATTAATATCATAGTAACGGAGGGCACCTCGCCAGCGGCTGCCAAGGTAGGCCTTTCTTTAATACTTAAAACCAAGTACAAGAGATGCAAAAAGGAATAATCTCACTCATGATTATACGTAAGCGGTTAACCAGTGCAGTGCTTTTTTCGCCCCAAACTGACAACTGCTGTTCTCGAATCAGCGGAATTAATGGCCGTAGAAAAGATTCCATGATCAATCTCCACGACACCGGCAGGTATCGAACCCGCGTCGTCCTGGTCGCCAGTCAGACGCGCATCCGACTGAGCTACTGAGGCCGGCCGTTAAGTGTTGGCTACTCGATCATGAGTGTAACTTTACCGAATTCAGTGCGACAGATGTGCATTCGTATGTGTTGCTAGACCAAAAAAATATGAAAAGCAAAATAGATGGAAGCCTAAATGAGAACGTTAGAGCTAAAATATCTATATGGACCAAATCCCGCTAAAATGCATGTCACATTTTTTAACCATGTCCTCTTGGATATTTTTGTTCGGCTGTTACGGACCTTTTAAAATCATTTCACATATCGGTGCGGTCCTTAATCAGAGTCGGGCGAAAACGGGAATACTCGGAGAAAAAAAACACCTGACCTTCCGTTGCAGAACTTGGCGTTTCACATGTGATCCCAGTGGGGTTCGAATCACAGCGGTTAGAAACCCAAAGATTAAGACTCGGCGCCCTTACCCACCAAGCCAGGAAGGCCCGGTTAATCACTTGGGCATAGTGTCACTGTTTATATCTGCTATCCAGCATAGTCTGAAGATGTAACTGTTTACCAAAGTTCGCTTGTGTGAAGAAGTCTTTTGATGTACTGAAACCCCAATTCCACAGGGTGGGCGCGAAAACAGGCGTGAACACGTATTCAGTTCCAGCTTGCTCCAACATTACATTAATCAGTCCGGCTTGGAAAAGTCCCACAACATTGGAAGTCACGTCTCCAAAATGACCTACACAGTGTTGAATGGGATGGTAAATATCAAAACAAACAAAACAAACGGTGTATAGCACAGTATGTCTATTCTAACCAGGTCCTCTGGATTTAAACAAATATTTCCATTATTGTCAAATGAATGCACGGCTTCGTGAAAAAAAAAATCCAAAACCGCATCTGTATTGCTGGCCCCACCCACAATATTGGCGGTTAGGGGGGGGGGGGGGGAGCACCGGGCTTAATGAAGTAGATGGGCTGCATGATGCTTCCACGCAGAGCTGAAACCGACCGCAGTCGAGTTCTGGAACAGCTTAAAGGATCTAAGCCTGTCCAGGCAAAGTGATGCGAGCATTTACACCCTCTTTGTTTCATTAGGTGCCAGGTCTTGAGATGTCATTCCATCTCAATGTCGGGTAAAAGTCGCACAAAATTGGAAGCAACGTCTCAGAATGACCTTGTGTTGACGGGGCCGATTAACCTCAAATCAAACAATATTTGCCTATGAAACACCGTATACACCAATAAGCAAATTGAGATTTCTGCCCGCGGAGAAATTCAACGGCTTATTCTCCCTTTCGCGTATGACAACAAGCGACAGTCCGCCCCACCCATCGGGGCTTGGAAAAAAAGGGACTGTATGATGCTGCCCGCTAATTCTCCCTTTCGCGTATGACAAAAAGCGACAGTCCGCCCCACCCATCGGGGCTTGGAAAAAAGGGGCTGTATGATGCTGCCACGCAGAGCTGTAACTGGCCACACATGAGTACTGGTAAACCGCTTAGAAGGACTAAGCCTGCCCAGGCCAGGCTGTCTAATGCATGTAGCCTTTGGCTTCATTGGGCGACAGGGCTTGAGTTGTCATTTCATCTCAGTGTCGGATAAAAGTCTCACATAATTGGAAGCAACGTCCCCAAATGACATAAATAGTGTTGACGGGGACGTTAAAACTAAAATCAATCAATCAATAAATCAATCAATCAATCGACAAGCTGGAGTTGAAATCCAATTTCGTCAAAATGAAAACTTGTGTGAAACGAAACGGACTATAGATAATCATCGGTGACGCTCTTGCACAAAACTACTTCTG
This sequence comes from Lucinisca nassula, assembly GCA_963580285.1. Classification (NCBI taxonomy): domain Eukaryota; kingdom Metazoa; phylum Mollusca; class Bivalvia; order Lucinida; family Lucinidae; genus Lucinisca; species Lucinisca nassula. The sequence goes on along the minus strand of OY757011.1, from coordinate 87,420,230 downwards.
ATTGGTTATTATGCTTGAGCAGTATGACGCATTTATAAACAACCTGTGATTACGCGAGCCCAATTGATTGACAGTTGTACGCCTGTTTTGCTAAATCTTTTTGCAATCGATAATAATGGTACAGATAAATTTTATGTGTGTGTCCCAACAAAGAGCTAAGGTCATACGGAGTTGGGACCTCGGTTTAAAGACTCATCCGAAAGTCTTGAGAGGCCCGGGTTCAAACCCACGACCCGGTGTATGCGGCAAGTAGCTTAACCAATACCCCACGGAGGCTTCTAATAAGCTTCGTGTGTCTAAGTCATGCCTCACATGAATTAGTCTGGTTTACACAGGTTAGTTATCTCCGTCGGCTACCGTGTCCCGGCTGATATTGGCGAGTCATCGGAATGAAGATTCATCTCCATCCTAGCAGGCATAAAAGAAGGCATCGTCACATCAACGTCGATATGACGTCGTGACATTGCATCGGCGCTGATATGCCGTTGCACAACGTCCATGATTGTGCCCAATCAGATATTCTCGCTATAACGCCAGTATATATGTTCCCTGACAATTTGTCGCTATATCGAATTTGCCGCTATGAAGATTCCCATGCAGTTAGGAGCAGTTTTGTTTGTTTGATTTGAAGTTTAACGTCCCCGTCAACACTGTGTAGGTCATTTTGGTGACGTTGCTTCCAATTTTGTGGGACTCTTGCCCGAACTTGAGATGAAATGACATCCCAAGCCCTGTCGCCCAATGAAACCAATAGGGTTTATAAAAGCATGGACGGTCCGACTAGCACCGCGTTTCCTGGGCAGGCTCTAAGCGGTTTTCCAGTCGGTTTCAGCTCTGCGTGGACGCATCAAGCAGCCCATCTTTTTCTTCAAGCCCCGATTGGCGGGAGCCGAGTAAGGAGCAGTATAACAGGTAATAAAGGGCTTTTCCCATAAATTACTCCAGGGAACAAATGTTTTGGACATTTGTTAGAATCGCCTCGTCGAGGCGATTCTAACAAATATCCACGACATTTGTTTCTTGGAGTATTAAATAATTACAATATACTTGAATAGCTTCATTAGTCATCTCATTTTGACCTTATCTTCGCCCATCTGGACTTGAAGAAATAGATGGGTTGCATGATGCTTCCACACACAGCTGAAACCGACCGCACATGAGTACTGGTAAACCGCTTAGAGAATCTAAGCCTGCACAGGTAAAGCGGCGCGAGTCGGACCGTCCATGCTTTTAAACCCTATTGGCTTCATTGGGCGACATGGCTTGAGATCACACTGGTCAATACATACGCACAGGCTGCGTAGCGGTCGCATAGGCTTCGTATTTTGAACGCATAGGCTTCGATGAAAAATGGCGGATGACAGTTCGTCAATGCAGGTAAGAAACTGTTTTTACGTTAATCTAACTGTTGTATAGCGTTGCCCAATACTGACATCTGCCTTACGGACCACTTTATTAATGTGCGGCTTCGTCTGTTGCAAGAAAAAGTCTGAAAAACGAAATATAGAAAAATAGACCCCAAAAGAATTTTGGCATCCAACACAGATTCACCTGTAGTTTCACTTTGGCCCGGTCGCCCTATGTAACCACACGTTTTTGGTTGGTGTTCTGGCCGATAAATTGTGAATAATGATAATGAAATTGAAAAGCTAGTATGTAACTTTCATCACATCTTTTGCGAAAAAGAAAAATCTTGATATTTCGATACAACGCACGTAGCTTCGTTACCTATTACAACGCAGAGGCTGCGAACTAAATTTGAAAGCCCTGAATTATGTAGAATAATAGCGAATGATATTAAATTAATGTCGAGAAATCAGTCAACCGGCGTTAGTTGGTGATGCTAAAGATATTCTGTATCATTTATACGGAACACATTTTCAGTCTCAGCTATAAAAATACAACATTATGATTCGAATGCATGAAATCTGTCAAGTTACAATTATTTACACTACCGTTCATAAAATTGGTATGTCTTCGTCAAGTCTGGAAAGTATTAAGCCAAATAATATTTGCACTGTATGAATTTCTGTCGTGTTTTTATTACAATGCACGTGGCTTCATAATGTACTACGCGCTGGTTACATAGATGGGAAGACGCATTACGAAAATACCACTAAAAAGATAAAAACATTCAGATAAAACATTCTGATAGTTTTTATATTTCTGCTAAAGACATAGCGCATCGGAACTTGTTACAATCGCCCGGGCCAGGCGGTTCTAACTAGTATCCACAATCTGTGTTCCTGAGAAGAAATAAGGAATGCAGAAAATCTGTCTAGTTCTAATTATTTACACTGCCGTTCATAAACCTGGCAAGTCTGTCTTTGTCAAATCTGTTAAAGGCGACAGGAAAGCAATAATCTGTTACAATAAATAGATAAACAGAAGTAAACCCTTTCTTCTACTGAATACTGCAGGCCTGATGAGGATTTTATCACTGTGTAATCTCAAACTATTTACTCTGCTACTGAATTGACCTTGAAACAGATATGCTCTGACGTCATCCATGAGAAATCTAGAAGCTTGGTGTGTACTAAATAGGCAGATTTAGCATTGTTGAAGTTTAAATCGGAAGCTTAAAATGGAGCAAAATAAGCAAGAACTTGCCACTCTTAGAGGGGACTTCAATTTAGATATTCAGCCTTATATGTTTGAGTCCAGTGAAACTTGTGATCAGGATTTTAGTGAGAGAAGCAGCAGCTTAGAAGATAGCTATCTTACATGTCAATCACAACAATTGTCGTCTGCTTTGTCATCTGCTGCTTTCTTTAATTGTCATTTGGACCAATCTCAGGCGGCTTCTCTAGGAGCAGTCTGATCTTGGTCCACACTGTTTGCCTATAAACGAAAATATTAATTAAAAAAAAAAAAGAAAAAAAAAACTTTAAGAAGATAAACATGAATCATTTTACAATTAAGGTTTTCTTACCGTTGATTAGTCCGGTTTTCCACGCATGCGAACTCATGAGCACTCTTTAAAATGGCGGTAGCAGTCTTCATGTTTGATTGGGTGTTTATGGATTTGCCTAACTTTTACCTGTAGGCGTGATATAGGAAAATGGAACAGCAACCAAAGTAGCCAAAGCTAGCCATTGGCTCCAGATGCAGTCGACCTAGGTTGGTATCCTTAACGACGTTTGTATGTCAATTCAATATTGGCAGAGACTTCTCTCATGTCACAGCGCATGACTCAGTAGAACCGTTTTGTTTGTGTTGAGGCTTACGTCCCCGACAACATCATTCAGGTCATTTTGAGACATTGTTTCCGAATTTATGGGACTTTTACCCGACATGGAGACGAAATGACATCTCAAACCCTACCGCATATAAAGCATACTTGTAATTGCTAAATATAAATGACCAGGCAAATAATCAGGCAAATACTAGTTTTGGGGTTGATTATTTATCAATCGACACAAAATAAAAAAGTGCAAGTAGCTCTTCAGTGCTTAAGTCCACGTGATTACCACTGATTTGTCGGAAATTCAGGGAACTTGTATATGGAAAACAGCAGCGTTTATTTTTAGTAAAGAGAGCTCAGCGTGTTGCGTAATATGGTAATCCAAAGAATCTGGACCGGAATCATGGGTTGGACTTTTCAAACAGTGTATGCCCAGATCAAAAACCGCAGAACGCGGCGTCTAATCATGGCCTACACTGTTTGCTCACATTACATGAATTGAAGGATCAAACGCAGCGTCTTATCAGGGTCTTCACTTTTTGCTTTAAATTGTAATTTAAGGGTTAAAGGAAACAGTTTAAATCCATAAGTATGCATCCAGCCGACAGACTTTCTTAAAAAAGTAAACCTTCAGGCCGGAGCCGTCATAGGGTTTTGAAAAGGCCGCAAAGCGAAAACAATTTTTTTTTCTACCCTATCTTATTATATCGAAGAATGATTTCACGAAATGGGTCACTGAAATCATTGCAAGCAAGTATTTTTTCTGCATTTATATTCTAAGTCACTATGAAATTCAGATTCCGAGAAGACAGTCAGGTTAGCAAAAAATATGATGCAAGGACAGAGATTGACAACAGATCTGAGATAAAGAAATGTCTCGTATTTTTTATCTTCCTTGGTCCTACAAAGGCTATAATTAGCTTGTATGTTAACTGTTTAATGAGCAAATTCTTCTCTTAACGGAAACGAAGACTCGGATCAGACAGAGCAGCCGCGATTAATGAACCTTTGCTGAAGTTTTGTAGAAGCTGCAGCATTACGATAACCCGACCGTGCAACAAAGTGCACATGTATTTTTCACATCTGGCTACTTTTCCGATGAAAACCAGTGATATTTTTATAAATACTGCAAACATAGGTCGTGGCGCTCGTGAGGCGGTGCTAACGAGTACCCACAACCTATGTCTTGGAGTTAAAATAAGAAAAATCTTGTATACCCCCGTAAACCCCAGTTTTCTCTATATAAAGTGGGGTATAGGTGGGGATCTTCATTTCACAGACTTGTTCACGTGATGGGTATTCGATTCAAGTATTTAAATAGAACCGGAGAATCACGAACACATGCATGTATAATTCTGACCCCCCTTGAATCCAACTTTTATATAGTAAAACTGAGGTGTACAGGGATATACATTGTTTTCCATATTTCTTCTCAGAAACACAGATTGTGGATACGCGTTAAAACCGCCTGATCCGGGTGGTTGTAACAAGTTCCGATGCGCTATGTCTTGAGCAGAAATACAAAGAACTATCAGAATGTTTTATCTGAAAGTTTTGATCTTTTTAGGCGTATTTTAATAGGCGTGGCTTCGTAATGCGTCTTCCCATCTCTGTAACCGGCGCGTCGTACATTCCTAAGCCACGTGCGTTGTAATAAAAACACGGCAGAAATGCATACAGTACAAATATTTTTTGGCTTGATACTTAGCAGATTTGACGAAGACTTGCCGAGTTTATGAACGGTAGTGTAAATAATTGTAACTTGACAGTTTTTGTGCATTCGAATCAAAATGTTGTATTTGCATAGCTGAGAATGAAAACGTTTTCGATATAACTGATACAGAATGTCTTTAGCATCACCAACTAACGCTGGTTGACTGATTCCTCGACATTAATTTAATACCATTCGCTATTATTCTACATAATACAGGGCTTTCAAATTTAGTTCGCAGCCTCTGCGTTGTAATAGGTAACGCAGCTAAGTGCGTTGTATCGAAATATCAAGAGTTTTCTTTTTCACAAAAGATGTGACGAAAGTTGCATATTAGCGTTTCAATTTCAATATTATTATTCACGATTTATCGGCCAGAACACCAGCCAAAAACGTGTAGTTACATAGGGCGACCGGACCAAAGTGAAAATACAGGTGAATCCGTGTTGATTGCCAAATTTCTTTTGGGGTCTATTTTTCCATATTCCGTTTTTCAGACTTATTCTTGCAACAGACGAAGCCGCACATTAATAAAGTGGTCCGTAAAGCAGATGTCAGTATTGGACAACGCTATACAACAGTTAGATTAACGTAAAAACAGTTTCTTACCTGCATTGACGAACTGTCATCCGCCATTTTTCATCGAAGCCTATGCGTCCAAAATACGAAGCCTATGCGACCGCTACGCAGCCTGTACGTATGTATTGACCAGTGTGGAGATGTCATTTCATCTCAATTTCGGGTAAAAGTCCCTAACAATTGGAAGCAATGTCTCCAAAATGACCTATACAGTGTTGACGGGGACGTTAAACTTAAATTCAAACAAACAAACTGACCTAATATGTCGTTATATCAAGTTTTGTCCTTATATCGAATGTCGGTTTAAAGAGGGTTAACTAATTATCTTTTTTTCGAGCAGTATAGTACAACTATAATATCATGAGTATTCATATTTGCCCTAAGGGGACCTGTTTCAGCGTGTGAAATGATACAGACTGCGCTAAACAAAAGGCCTCCAAAGAAACAACGCGTCGCTGTAAGGCCTGCATTCCACATTGGTTTTCATTTTCCAGTCTAACACGCCGAGTTCGTGCCGATGTCAAGGTCGGTGTGAAGAAAACCTGAATATATGGCTGAAACTCGGCTTTTGAAAACAAACACTGTAAGTGTGACTCAAAATGTAACACTTCCTAAGTATGTAAGACGTCAACGTCAGGCGAAAATCCAACGGCTGTCTGAAGCGCTACGGAGAAGCATGTTGAAATGTACATAGTCTGCCTGGATAGTGCTGAGGTCTGTATGTGCTGGGGTTTTAACATAAAATAAAACTGCTAGCGAACCACAATTGCGCTAGACCCGACGGCGAGTTTAACTTTCGGTAGGTTGCGCAAAAGGAGATGAGCTCATTTCGACGGGAAGAAACCACATTTTTAAAGGTTGTCTGTGACAGTAGGACAAGGTAAATACGATGTTTTTGTCACTGGATACAATACTGTAACGTGTTGTTGTACATGCTGAGATTGTTCATTGTTCGTGTCACAATAATTTCATTTCTCCTTCATTATGTACATTTCAAGCTATTTGATTGGTTGAAATAAACGTTTTATACTTTCAACCCAACGAAAACACTACCGCAACCTTTGCAATGCAATAAAGTACAGTAAAATTCCTATATTAAGACCACCTTTGGGACTGTTCAAAAGTGGTCTTAAGACATTGTGTGCAGAAAACACAAAGAAAGAATAAGTGCCACCTAATAAATAGACTTTTTAAAGCAGAATTAATCTTAATTTTAGGTGGTCTTAATAGCAGAATTTCACTGTATATACCTATATGACGTGTTTCGGTCCCAGCCCATTGGGGCTTGAAGATATAAATGGGCTGCATGATGCTTCCACGCAGAGCTCAAACCGACCGCACACGAGTACTGGTAAACCGCTTAGAGGATCTAAGCCTGCCCAGGCAAAACTGTGCGAGTCGGCCCGTCCATGCTTATAAACCCTATTGGTTTCATTGGGCGCAGGGCTTGAGATGTCATTTCATCTCAATGTCGGGTAAAAGTCCCACAAAATTGGAAGCAACGTCTCCAAAATGGCCTTGTCAGTGTTGACGGGGAGGTTCAACCTCAAATCAAACGAACAATTCCTTCATTATGGACATTTCATGCGATTTGATTGGTTGAAATAAACGTTTTATTCTTCCATAAATTCCATCAGCAATTTCACACAGCAACAAGAAGTAATATAACGTTACGCCAAAGAACAGGTTTAGTATAGTTACGACAGAATTTGGTGTAGTTACGCCTTAAAGTGAATGACCACCTTTATAACATAATTACTTCATTTGCAAGAAAAAGTTACTGTAATGATTAATCTCTGACTTTTATTACCAATTGAAACCTGCTAAGGTAATTAAATCAACATTTAATGGTTTCAGTGAAGTCTTCTGGCAGCGGCCATATTTTCCCCAAGGTAATCCAAATCTTTCCCAGGGTTCAACATGTTTGCTAAAGTCCTGATCTCATGGAGACTGTAGAAGCTCTATGTCTCTCTATATAGCTACTAAAGGAGAAGTGATTAGGCTCTCTAATCAGGTTGAATTCACAAAAATCCTTTGAACAGGCTGTCAGTTCAGCATCTTACATAAGGCTTCATTATGTCTTTGGACGAAAATAAAGACTTTGAAGACAGTTTTCCTGAGTTTGGTACTCAGGGCTATCAGTATGAGCATGAGTTCACAGAAGAGGAGTTTTTTTGTAGGTAAAATGGGGATTTAAAAGGACATATGTATATATTCTGATAATTTCTCCAAAACATAAATTATGGGTGCTCAAAGGAATCGCCTCATTGAGACATTTCTAACGAGTACCCACAATCTATGCTTTAAAAATATCACAAAATTATAATACCATGTGAAATGCAATGAAATATTACCTAAACTTGTCAAGGCGTATTAATGTAATGATTGGTTAAATGATAATGATATGCATTAATTAACCCTTTTTGTACAAAATGGAATCTTCCTCTTTATATATAGCAGGAGTTCATTTCAAAATTTAGGGGTGTCAGGTTGTGTTTTCATCAAAATTTATTTGGAAAATGACTGGACTTTTAGCAAACAGTGGAGGCCCTGATCAGACGCCGCATTCTGCGGCATCTGATCTGGGCATGCAATGTCGGCCAGGGTACCCGTTTTGGGGTTTCTGGTACTAAATGGGTTATTGAAGAAAAGAAAAGAAATAAGTAATCAAGAAACCTTCAAGTCCACTTGAAAACAGCTATCTTCAAAATGTTTAGCACAAACAATGTTATGCTTTGCATAAACAAATGTCTTGATGTTGAGATTCTCTGTTCCAAGATTATGAATTCATTTTTCACATAACTCTCTATGTTTCTTAGGGTCAGGGATAGCAAAACAGCTAACTCCTTGTCCTCTTTTCACCGTGCAGTATTTGGCCTTACAAGAAGGCATTTTTATTTTAATGTTCACTTTCTTCTCTAAAATCCTCAGCTGCTAAAATACCAAGATTTGTTGCAGTTTCCGTGAGGTCACCCCAGGAGATATAATCTGTAAACATGTCTGACACCCTATCAGCAACTTTAATGAGCCATAATAGTTAATTAGAGAAACAGTTTAGATGAAGAATGCGATTTTATCATTCCTCAATGGTGTTACAATAAAATGGATCTGAGAAAAAAAAAAGGTGGTCATTCACTTTAATTAAGACTGGAGTGTCTTTTCATATAACTGACTTCAACACTCGTAGTAAATTGTTGACGGCTAAACTTCTTGTTCAGGTTTATCGGTATCATAAACTACGCAAAGCCTTTTCAAAATTTTCTAGACGTAATTCCGATTTAATTTCAAAATTAAATGTTGGACTTAAATCTCTTCTGCAACAAGGTCTATCGGAACCCGAATTTTATGGTGACTTAGTATATAAGTTCAGAAAAATATATAATTGCAATGAATTCAGTACTCAATTTCGTAAAACAATTCGATATAAAAAGATTGGAAACAACATAAATGTTATACGACAGACTGCATGCATGGTAGTTAACTCAATCACGGTTGACAACTTTGCTTCCCCCTTTAATTGCACGCCGGTGGGTCGGGCCTCGGATTCTATGACGGTTCCAGCGTAAAGGCTTACTGAGAATTAGAGAGAATCTAATTTTATGTAATGCTGGTTGATAGCCAATTGGCCAGTTTGTGGGAAAGTAACTGTCCTTTTGTCTTTCAGGTAGTGATGTTTCCATTAGGGTCTAGTTGTTTTATGTTTGTGTTTATTTCCCTTGGTGTCTCTGATGGGAGCTGTTGATTTATTGTATCGATTCCCGATCATTGCCTTCACTTCTATTTAGAACCCGCGCGTTCCGTCTGACGTCAACAGCGTTCGATTGAAATTTTGAAAACTACTGAAATAAACTGAATTTAAAGATTTGACGTTGTTTTCGCTTGGGTTCCTTTCAGAGGTGGCAGCTTCTTATTGAATAATCATTCCGCCGTTGTTGAGTTCATTCTTACGCTTTCGAAAGAATTCCTAAAAAATGGCCGGCCAGGCCCTGCCCCTCGGACAGTCCATAAACCTTGAAAGTGCCCTCAGCTTAAGTTACTATTGCTTAAGTGGTCGCATTTTTAACATTTCGATGACAAAGGGACAAATAATAATTTTTTTGTGTTGATTTTATCGATGTGTAAATTCGCAATTAGTGAAATTCATTCCCGTTATAATATAATGCCATTAATCAAGTAATTTCATATTGGCCCAGTTACAGGGCCGAAGTCTGCTGTATTGGCCCGAGGCCGAAGGCCGAGGCCAATACAGCAGACCGAGGACCTGTGACTGGGCCAATATGGAATTACTTAATGACAATTTTATTACTTGGCACCATTAAAAACATGATTATTGTTCTTTGACCTCAGTGTTATTACGGATGACCTACGAACAATACAGGGGTTAGTTCAAATAAAATATTCGTTAGTTATATTTAACGATGGCTTAACGAAGATATTAACGAAGAGATAGCGAAGACGTAACGATTACGAAATGTCATTTCAAATACAAAGTCGTTAGTCCTTCGTTAGCTAGTCCTTACCGAAGTTTCGTTAGTTAAAGTAACAAAAACAACGCGTCTGTGTAGAAAACGTGTAGCAAGAAAACACGCCAGCGATCAGCGGTAAATAAAGCGAAAAGAAGCTGAAAAGGTCCCACATGTTTCAGCAAAAGTGGCAGAAAAGAGTCTAAACGACTATAATTTGCTGTTTTGTCGCATGTAAATTGCTTCTTAAGCTTGTTTGCTTATAATGTACCCAGAAATACTTGAAATGGTCATGTTATTTTATATGCATTTGGTTGATACGTGAATTTTGTATCAATATTGTCTCAACTCTTCATGTTTGATTTGAGGTTTAACGTACCCGTCAACACTGTAAATATCTTTTTGGAGACGTTGCTTCCCTTTGTATGGGACTTTTACCTGACATAGAGATGAAATTACCTATCATGCCCTGTCGCCCATAAAACCAATACGGTTCATATGCATGGACGGTCCGACTCGCACTTCTTTTACTGGGCAGTATTAAAACCTCTAAGCAGTTCGTGGTCAGTTTCAACAAGTCCATGAATATAAACCCTATATTAGTTTCATTGGCAGCAGGGCTTTAAATGTCACTTCATCTCATTGTCGGGTAAAATTCTACAAAAGTGGAAGCAACGTCTCCAGAATGACCTTTAAAGTGTTGACGGGAACGTTAAACATCAAATCAAATAAAACTTCTGGAATTCAACTAATTTTAGGGGCAGAACTCACATCCGCCACAGACCTATCTCTGCGAAAAAGCGGTGTTGATTAGATAATCACTTGTCGACGTCCTTCATGCAGATTTACATCATCGTCATCCCACTCATCTTTGTCATGGTCACCATCAGCTTCGTCAGCATCATATAGCAAAGGTATGTTTCTCCGCATACATTAATTGTGCAGTATTCCAGTTGATACGATAATATTCACGTTCCCGTTGATACGATGATATTCATTTTACGATTAGGGGAAAAGGTCAAACATCCGCCAGTTTTGTATTGGAATACAAGTCCGATCAACAGCACATTACACTCTGTAAAAATTAGCAATAGTGTAGAATCCTGTTTGAATATCCCTTATGGCATTTAACGTAATTGGAAAGTGTATAAACAATGATGCCCGCCTTGCCAGGTGATCCGAAACGGCGTGATGTTATCTGTCTCCGTGGTGTAGTCGTTACGCTACTCGCCTTGTAAACCAGATGTTGCAGGATCGATCCCGGGCTTCTCCAGACTTTCGGATAAGTCTTTAAACCTAGGTCCCGTCTCCGTATGACCTTAGCTGTTGGTGGGACGTAAAACTCAAACACTCACTCACAGACAAGAAGCTCCCTGATGCGTAGTATCTCAAGGCAATGCAAATTTGTGGAGACGTTAGTAATGTATTATTCCGCCGAAAAGGATGGTTTTAAGTCATAATGGAGAAGCCGGCATAATTCAAGGATGCCATCAAATCTGTACTGCTTGAGCAACTCCTCTTATTGCATGTATTCAAAAGGATTAAGCCGGTCTCACATTAAGGGACGTAATATGGCCTGGCGTCGACGCTGTTGTCTCGCAAGAAAAAAAGCGATTTCTGCGAAAATGGAATAACATAGACTAAATGTTGATTATAATTCGAACTCCCGCGCCCGCCCTTCGGGGCTTGAAGAAGTAGATGGGCTGCATGATGCTTTCACGCAGAGCTGAATCAGGCCACACAGGAGTACTGTGGTCAACGGCTTGGAGGATCTAAGCCTGTCCAGGTAAAGCTGGGTGAGTCGGACTGTCCATGCTTATAAACCCTGTTGGTTTAATTGGACGACAGGGCTTGCGATGTCATTTCATCTTGATGTCGGGTAAAAGTCCGACAGAATTCGGGGGGGGGGGGGGGGGGGGCGCGTTGAACCTCAAAAAAAAAAAAAAAAAAAGAAAAGAAAGAAAGAAATAGTTCGAACTCAACCTATTTTAGTAAACGCCTTTGGCGGTCGTAGAAAGTCTCCTTGTCATTCATGATAGAGTAGACTGCATTTTCCAGTCCTTCACTGCGATATCTTGGAAAATCAGGGGGTCACTGACGAGGCCGAATTGGCCGAAACTAGGAACAGTGATTATCGATGCTCGAGCTCATGTCGCCATCTATCACACCCAGAGAAAAGCATCACTCTCAAAACGTTGAATTTCAATATTTGACCGTGATTTTACCAAACATGAAAGACCCTGGTAACGAAATAATCAATAGTTTCGATATTTGACCTTGACCTTAATTGATAATAAATCAAGTTTATATTTTTACCCCTCTTCGTCTATTTAATTAGAATTATCAGACTGAGTGATGATAAGAATTATAGAAATTGATTGTTACAATCATTTATTTATTTATTTTTATTTATTCTTTTATTTTATTTTGTTTATTTATCATCATACTCACAATGTCACAGACTTTCCAAATATCTATCTGAACTAACAATTTTTACCAGATAGATACTCGGAAATTCCTACTTAACGAATGCCTTACGACGACCCTAGAGTCATCTTTAAATTCTGTCGCATTAACGAAAATCTGTTAACTGTTCGTTATTAACGTTGGGTACTTTGAAATCAAATTTTAGCTAACGAAGGCTTAACGAAGACTTAACGAATAACACAAGGCTAACGAAGCTTATTTGAACTGGCCCCTGGGGATAGTCAATTAATAAAATACAGCATAACTTCAATGACTCGAATATCAACTATTCGAACATAATGGCTCATTCGAACCGAGGGCTTCCTGTCTACCTAGAGGATTCTTCTAATAGCTCCAGATACAAAATAGGAACACTTAATGAGATCTTCTCAATTTTATCTTTAAGGGGAATACATTGTGTGCCTTATTTTTGCTCAAAAACATAGATTGTGGGTACTCGTTAGAACCGCCTCATTGAGGCGGTTTTAACGAGCACCCACAATCTATGTTGAAAGCAGAAATAGTAATGGTGTTATCATTTTACCTAATATTTATCATTTTCTGACACCATGTTGGACGCCATTATTTCTTACGGACATGTGTTCCTTATTTAACATGGTTTATTATCGCACAAAGATGGACTAATGTTTTTTCGCCTGGCAGATTTTTCCGCAATTTCTCAAAGGGAGACAACTTTCGGGGCTTCATGTTCGCCTTTCTATAATTCCTGTCCCACTGAAAAAGGGGTCTATGCGCTCGTGATTTGCTCGACTTTACAACTGACATCCAAACTGTGATTTATTACTCAACAAATCTCTACCAGAGCTGATCTATTTCTTAAGTAAACTGACCAGCTCGACACGGCCTAAATAGTGTTGAATGGACCGTTAAAAAACAACAACAAAAAACATGGGCTGAATGAGCCGCATCAATTTATCTTTGGGCATTATGAAAACACGCCTATATAATTATGCCCCTCTTAAACCCTACTTTTATATAATAAAACTGGGGTTTACATGGGTAAGCCTAATTTTTCTTATTTCTGCTCTAAAATATAGATTGTGGGTACTGGTTAGAAACCCAGCGATGAGACGGTTCTAGCGCATACCCACAATCTCTATTTTGATCCCAAACCACACTTTTTCATCTTAAAACGGCGGCAAAAGTTACAATGTATTTATATATAAGCTTATGAACACCCAGGTAAACCGGATGTATGGATCTCGGAGGTTCCGGGATTTTGGAGGCTGCAGCGACAGGGTGTGCAATCATATCCATTTTTGCTTGCTTCTGTCTTAATCATTTGATTAAAAGCTTAAGTGCCGATCAAGAGACATAATATTGAATATGTTAAAAGCAAAACAAAAATCATACTTAGCTACTTTGTGGAGGTTAAAACGCCATTAGATTCTCATCCCCCCCCCCCCCCCCAAAAAAAAAAACACACACACACACACATGCGCGCGCACACACACAAACTTTTCTCTGTATAGTTTGGGGTTTACGGGTGTTTGTTAATTGCACTTACTAATGTGTAAACATCTTGCTATATAAAAATGGACTTTGCTAATTTAAGGCGGCATCTACTGTCTTATCGTAGGCGACAACGACCTGTTTATCTTTTAATCAACGAAGCGCACATTACAAACCGTTGACGCTAGTAGGCGTGACGTATAAATAACGCTTGTTCGTAATGTAGCTTTGTTTATGGATAGTCATTACTAATGAATTCAAATATGGAGATGCTATTTTTCAGTGTTATTTTGGGATTGTGCTGTATTAAGGTGTTCAGCATTCAATGGGATTTGTTCTCTACAAAAACGCTATATGAATGGTCGCATGATGTCCGTGCGCCCCTAAGCGATAACACCGAGATGTTAACGTCGTATAAAGATAATCATCTTTGCAACGCCGTTCACGTTAACGCTGTCATCAGGCATGGGGCTAGAAATCCAAGTCTTAAAAATATAAATAAAATGACCGAACTGCACAGCAAACTTGTTGCCAACAAACCTTCTGATGTCGCTATGTTTATAGACATCTGGAAGAATATGTACGATCCAGACAAAGAGAAAGAACTGGTTGAAAAGGGTATCAAAGAACAGTTTGAACTTGGGAAGCGCTTTGGCAGAAAGTTTTTCCGATTACTATACAGTGCACGCGAGGAGGATATAAAATTTGTCTCCTCCAGTAAGTCAAGAGCAAAAGACAGCGCCGAATTCTTCTATGGGGGCCTCTCTGCCATTTTCACCAAGCTAGAAAAATTTGACAACGAGGTGGAAGATGATTTACTACGATTCTATGATGAGTGCGGCAACTATGAAAGATTAGTGGAAAACAACAAGACAAACTTTAAAGAATTCAACGACTTCCACAAAACTGAAGAGTTTATTAATGTCGCCAAATCCATCAGAAGAAATCTTTCTCTGAACGTTTCTTTGGAACCAGGTAAAGAATAGTTTGTTTGATTTGCGGTTTAACGTCCCCGTCAGCACCGTATAGGTCATTTTGAGACGCTGCTTCCAATTTGTAGGACTTTTACCGGACATTGAGATGAAATAACTGATATTGGCTTACAGCTGGTCAAGGCCTGCTGTTCTTGCAGCAAGTAAGGGTAGAGGCGGAGCGATGTTATTTCTTCTGTTCCTGCACTCCCATTCATTTTCCTCTTTCTCCTCTGTCTCTCACTTTCATCTCCTCTACTATCTCTGCTATCTCTTTCTCTGGAAGACGACACAAAGTGACCTACAAGGGTTTACGTGTCGTTAAACCCAAATCAATCAATCAATCACTCAATCAATCCCCTTATTAAGAATTCATACATGTCCAAGGGAGGTAATTCGAATTAAAATCATGAAAGCCTCCGCTTTAGGAGGGAGTTTGCTCCTTGAACAGAAGGCAAATTCTTACCTTTAGGAGTAGTCTTTGTAGAGAATGGGGTTCAGAAACTAGGAAAAAAGGATTGTCAAAGATAGTCACGGGTTCGGTACCTGTCAGGTCGGCAACATTCTTTTGAGGATACTATGATGAAATATTTTCTCTCCCTTCCGCTGTTTCAAGAAGGGCATCCGACAGTTCCTGACATATGAATGCGCACTGGACTATTTATATAAGCACGTGATAAGCCTGACTAGGAAAATGTGAATACGTTAACTGACGAGCTCGATATTACCTGAAAAGTGTTGACAGGGCCATTAAATTTCGCCCATCGGGGCTTGGCTGCATGATGCTTCCACGCAGAGCTGAAACCGATCGCACACGAGTACTGCTAAACCGCTTAGAGGATCTGAGCCTACCCAAGCAAAGCGGTGCGAGTCGGACCGTCAATGCTTACAAACCCTATTATTGGTTTCATTGGGATGTCATTTCATTTCAGCGTCGGGTGAATGTCCCACAAAATTGGAAGCAACTTGTATACAGTGTACAGTGTTGACGGGGACATTAAACCTCAAATCAAACAAACAAACAAATCAACCCCACCCCCAAATCGCCCCCTCCAACACAACCATCGGAACTTGGAAAAATAGATTGGGCTGCATGTTGCTTTCGCTCGGTTAATTGAGCACTGGTTAATCGCCTAGTAGAATTGACAGCAATGATCAGGAATCGATAAACCTCCCTGGGAAAACTGGTGCGAGTCGGGCCGCTCCTTCAACCCTAGCGTTTTCTTTGGGTAGAGCTTGAGATGTCATTTTATCTCAGTGTCGGGTAAAATCCCATAAAATCGGAAGCAGTCTCCAAAATGACCTTAATAGTGTTGATGGGGACGTAACCTCAACACAAACAAAAATTCCATAAAACCAGCTGAGGGAGCCGCTACAAGCGAAAATGTATTGTCAGACATTTTCGTACACTGGAGACAAATCAGACTGCACACCCACCACTAATTCTTCGCGGGGTCTTTCTCCCCACCACGCCAACTGGATTATACGGCTGTTTGCAATTTCATTGTATTGTTTTGAACCGACGCTCAATTTGAAATGGAGTTTTTTTTTTTTCTAATTACCAAATTTTGCTCTTCTGGCTGATTTTCTAGCTTATTTTTGTCACTTACCTCTCAGTAATACAGGCTTTCACAAGAGCCCTTATCTGAGAGGTATACAATCAGTGCCCAGTTGTTCAAAGCATCGTTACCTTAACGAACTCGTTAGTGTTGAAATTGTTTACTGTTCTAGTAGAACAATTTCTAATATAGTGTTATTTTTTTTACTGAAAAATGAGAGCAGCTTTTGCATTTCACGTTTTTTTTTTCTGCACAGATATTAGCATATTTATCATATTAAATTATCAAAGTTTTTACCAATTTGGTAGCAGAAATCCCAACACGGGTACCCTGGCAAACAGTGCAGGCCCAGATCAGGGCCTACAATGTTTGCAAAATGTTCAGCCATTTTAAAGAAAACACGACCTGACATCCCTAAATTTGGAAATGGACTCCTGCTATATATGAGGAAGATTCCATTTGGTACAAAAAGGGTTAACCATTAGTTTTGAACGACTGGTCCTAGTTAAGAGGCTGGGTCCGACTCAACTACACAGAATTATTCACGTGGATGCGCAGGCCGATCTGCACTTTTGCTGTTTGCAAAAGATCAAAGCAGTGTCATAACATTTATCCTAAAATGAATACATGGAAATGTAAGTAGCAACTTAACCCTTCTCTTGCTGAATATTCATTTTAGCCACACCCATCTCTGACTTTGAACCAATCAGATTTCTTGATGTAATTTATTCCAACAAATTCATAAACTGAGTGTAAAACAGTGTAGATCCTGATCAGATGGCTTCTTCAGAAGCCATCTGATCAGGATCTACATCGTTTGCAAAGATATGGGTTGTCGTGAACAGCAAGATAAGGGTTAGGTACAGAGAAAAACCAATTATTTTTCATGCATTCATGGACACGTCAAGTTAAACACAATTCCTTGTCTATATTTGTTAAACATTTAAGAAATGACAATGACACGTTGACGCTTTTAAGTTGTTTATTTATTTATTATTGTTTTCTGATGAAACTAGTGTAATATTTTCCTTATTACATTCCACACACACACACACGATCCAAGTGTTGAATGTCCAGCTCAGTTTTTCACATCACGTGAACAAGTCCGTGAAATAAAGACCCCCTAAACCGCACTTTATATATAGAGAAAACTGGGGCCTACGGGAGTAAACCTCATTTTCCTTATTTCTGCTCCAAGACATAGGTTGTGGGTACTCGTTAGAACCGCCTCATCGAGCACCCACAACGTATGTTCTGAGTATAAATAAGAAAAATATAACAAATTTTCATCAGAAAAATTACCTTTTTGAGGTATGAAAAAATGCACTATATCACACGGATGCGTTATCGTAATGGGGGGCGGCGTAACCTAGCAGTCCAACGGCCCCCGCCCATCGGGGCTAGGAGAAACTGATTGGGCTGCTTGATGCTTACGCAGAGCTCAAGCCGACCGCATATGAGTACTGGTAAACCGCTTTTAAGGTCTAAGCCTGCCTAGGCAAAGTGGTGCGATCGGACCGTCCATGCATATAAACCATATTGGTTTCATTGGGCGGCAGGGATTGACATGTCATTTCATCTAAACGTCGGGTAAAAGTCCCACAAAATTGGATGCAACATCTCCAAAATGATCTGAATAGTGTTGACGGAGACGTTGAACCTCAAATAAAACAAACAAACAAAACCTAGCAGTCCAAGATAGGAGGGTTTAACGCAGCAATACTTTGCAAATGACAGTTTAGCTCCAACATGCAATACAACTCCAATAAGCTAACACTGCATCTTTTACTTTTTAGCTCACCAGAGCCGAAGGCTCCGGGGGAGCTTATAGGATAGGCAGTTGTCCGTCGTCGTCTGCGTCTGTGTCTGCGTCTGTGTCGTCTGCGTCGTCGTCGCCTTCGTCAACATTTTCAAACGACATCTCCTCTGAAGCCACTGGGCCGATTCAGCCCAAATTTCATCTGTAGCATCCTTGGGCAGGGGGATTGAAAGTTTGTGTTTTTAATGAAAATCGGCTCGTTAGTTTGGTTGCTATGGCAACCTTAAGTTTCCATAGACTTATAATGGGGAAAATAGAAAAGTGGCATTTACTGCCAAGCCTCTGCAGATATTTTGACAAAAATTTCATAGAAATGTTCCATAGGCAATCTGCTATCTGGCATATGATTTCAGGCCTTCTGCTCATTTTTATTGGTTACCATGGAAACCAAAATGCAAAAAATAGACAAAAAAATACTTAAAAAATCATCTCCTCAGTAACCATATGCTTTAGGATGCTGAGACTTTATGAAAATATTTTTACCATATTTGCCTTTACAGGTTGTGTGTTTCTTATGAAATTTGGCCTTTTAGTTTTGTTGCTATGGCAACTTAAGAGTTTCCATTGACTTATAATGGGGAAAACTGAAAAATGGCATTTACTGCCAAGTCATTGCAGATATTTTGACAAAACTTACATAGAACTGTTCCTTGAGTAAACTTCTCTTAGCCGTATGCTTTTATGTCAACCTGAGGGTCCCCTACGTTGTGCCGGGGCCATGCCCCGCCCCCTCCACTTCATAAAATGCCTTATCTCAGAAACCTTACAGATCCCAACCCCTTAACCATATATATTCTTGTTCCTTATGATAAGATGCATTAAGTGACACCCACCGGCGGGTCCCCCAGGATGTGCCAGGGACATGCCCTGCCCCCTCTATTTCATAAAATGCCATTTATCTCAGAAACATTCAGATCCCCACCCCTATACTATATATATTATTGTTCCTTATGCTAAGATGCATTAAGTGACACCAACCTGTGGGTCCCCCGGGACATGCCCCACCCCCTCCACTTCACAAAATGCCATTTGTCTCAGAAACCATTGAGATCCCCACCCCTAAACCATATATATTCTTGTTCCTTACGATAAGATGGACTCAGTAGTTGCCATGGAAACCAAAATGCAAAAAAAGAAAAAAATACTTAAAAAATCATCGTCTCAGAAATCATATGCTTTAGGAGGCTGAGACTTTATGAAAATACTCACCATATTTGCCTTTACAGGTTTTGTGTTTTTTTTATGAAATTTGGCCTTTTAGTTTTGTTGCTATGGCAACTTAGAGTTTCCATTGACTTATGATGGGGAAAACTGAAAAATGGCATTTACTGCCAAGTCATTGCAGATATTTTGACAAAACTTACATAGAAATGTTCCTTGAGTAAACTTCTCTGAGCCGTATGCTTTTATGTCAACCTGAGGGTCCCCTGGGTTGTGCCGGGCCATCCCCCGCCCCCTCCACTTCATAAAATGCCTTATCTCAGAAACCTTACAGATCCCCACCCCTAAACCATATATATTCTAGTTCCTTATGATAAGACGCAATCAGTGAACCCAGCATGCAGGTCCACCCGGGGTGCCATGGGCCATGCCCCACCCCTTTACTTCATTAAAATCCATATATCTCAGAAACCATACAGATCCCAACACCTAAACAATATATATTCTTGTTCCTTATGTTAAGATGCATTAAGTGACACCAACCGGGCGGTCCCCCGGGATATGCCGGGGATATGCCCCGACCCCTCCACTTCACAAAAGGCCATTTATCTCAGAAACCATTCAGATCCCCATCCCTAAACCATATATATTCTTGTTCCTTATGATAATACGCATTAAGTGACACCAACCTGTGGGTCCCCCGGGATGTGCGAGGGACATGCCCCACCCCCTCAACTTCATAAAATACCCCGGGCCGCGACATACCAAAGTCGTTAAAAATGGTACTAGCTGCTCCTCGTTTGGCACTCAGATTTACGGGGTAGAGCTAGGACTGGTCGATCCAGTGTCAGGATAATGTGACTGGATGTGGTATCATGTAATGTGTCTGGGACATGGTACTTCAGTGAGGCAGCACTATAAACGTGAGCATTGAGCTCCCTGTCGCAACCAGACACCGTCGTGATATGACTGAAAAATTGTTGAAAGCGACGTTAAACCCGAATTCACACACACACACACACTTCATAAAATACCATTTATCTCAGAAACCATTGAGATCCCCACCCCTAAACCATATATATTCTCATTCCTTATTATAAGTTGCATTCAGTGACTCAAACTTTGGGATCCCCTGGGGTGTGCCAGGACCATGCCCAACCCCCTCCACTTCGTAAAAGACCAAATATTTCAGAAACCTTACAGATACCCACCCCTAAACCATTTACATTCTTGTTCCTTATGATAAGACACATTCAGTGACACCAACCTAGGGGTCACCCAGTGTCCACCCGGGCCATGCTCCACCCCTTGACTTCACAAAAGACAATATATCTGAGAACTTGTTCAGAGCCCCACCCCTAAACCATATATATTCTTGTTCCTTATGATAAGACGCAATCAGTGACACCAGCATGCGGGTCCCCCAGGGTGCCACAGGCCATGCCCCACCTCTTTACTTCATTAAAATCCGTTTATCTCAGAAACCGTTCAGATCCCTACCCCTTAACCATATATATTCTTGTTCTAAAGAGGCCCCATATGGATTATTACTTCAGGATAGTATACAGTACAATTCCGCTAATTTAAGACTAAATCAGCTTTTAAAACTTATTGAGAACGTTTCATTTTTTCAGTCTTTGTCTTTTCTACACCAAGTGTTTCGTGTTAACAGACCATCTTTTGGACTGTTCAAAAGTGGTCTTAAAGACCACGTTTGAACAGTCCCAAAGGTGGTCTTAATATAGGAAATTTACTGTATGATGTCAACAAGTCTGTGTAACAAACTCCATTGAAAACGCCCTTTTATATACAGAAAAGTGACATACAATATTTTCATTAATTTTGCTCAGTACACAGAAACTGTATGATGTCAACAAGTCTGTGTAACAAACTCCATTGAAAACGCCCTTTTATATACAGAAAAGTGACTTACAATATTTTCATTATTTTTGCTCAGTACACAGAAACTGTATGATGTCAACAAGTCTGTGTAACAAACTCCATTGAAAACGCCCTTTTATATACAGAAAAGTGACATACAATATTTTCATTATTTTTGCTCAGTACACAGAAAAGAATGTCAACGCTCAGGAAACAGGTAGGCTGATATTAATGCTTGGTGTCCACACATTCCAATTCCGTTTGATTGTTTGTTTGAATTAAGGTTAAACGTGCCCGTCAACACCGTTAAGGTCATTTATGAGAAGTTGCTTCCAATTTTGTGGGACTTTTAACCGACATTAAGATGAAATGATATCTCAAGCCCGAGGCCCAATGAAACTAAAAGGGCTTATATCCATCGGATGGTCCGACTCGCAGCACTTGACGGGGCAGGCTTAGTCCTAAGCTGTTTACCAGTACTCATGTACGGTCAAATTCAGCTCTGCGTGGAAGCACCATGCAGACCAATCTATTTCTCCAAGCCCCGATGCATCACGAAAACACGCCTATGTAATTCTGACCCCCTTGAACCTTAATTATGTAGTAAAACTAGGGCTTACAGGAATATGCTCTTACAGATTGTGGGTACTCGTTAGAACCGCCCCGATGAGGCGGTTCTAACGAGTACCCATAACCTATATTTTGAGCAGAAATAAGAAAAATATCACAATTTTTCATCTTAAAATTTTCGTTTTTTCGGCGGTAAAATTTACAATATATTTGAATAGGCTAGTTTTCGTAATGGGGCGGGGTTACGAAAGCAGAAATGACGTCGCTTGAACACGGATTTTCGGATGATTATTTTTTGTCGCACCTGCTCAAGTTAGCAAGTTTCCGTCCGTCCGTCTTTCCGTCAACATTTTACACCGGGTGTCTTGTAATCGCAACTCTTCTTACAGTTTTGTACAAATCATTTTGGAATTTTGCGTGTGTTTTCTCTATGGTATGAGGATGTGCATATGGTTTGGAAATAATTCTCAGATCATTTTTTGTCACTTTTTCCCCACTGTGAACTTTTTTAACCTTCAATTGATATACAAAAGGTCCCTCTTGTCATCAAAACTCCTCTTACGGTTTTATACCAATCATTTTGAAACTTTGCATGTATTTTTGCCAAAGAATGAGGACGTGCATGTGGTTTGGACATAATTCTCAGATCAATTTTTTGTCACGTTTTCCACATTGTGAACTTAGCCATTTTTAAGCCTCAATTGATATACAGTAGGAACCACTTGCCATCGCAACTCCTCTTACAGTTTTATACTATTCATTTTGAAACTTGGCATGTGTTTTCTCTATGGTATGACAATTTGATGTTACAACATCAACACTGTATGGGTCATTTTGGAGACATTGCTTCCAATTTTGTGGGACTTTTAACCCGACATTGCGTTTAAATGACATCTCAAGCTCTGCCGCCCAATGAAACCAGTAGGGTTTATATGTACGGATGATCAGACTCACATCACTTTTCCTGGGCATGCTAAGAACCTCTAAGCTGTTTACCAGTACTCATGTGCGGTGTTCAAGCTCTGCATGGAAGCATCATGCAGACCATCTATTTCTTCAAGCCCCGATCGGCAGTGGCCGTGAACTATGACAATGAAAACAAGCGTCTAAACCACATTTTTTTTTCTACTAGTTGTGAAAGTTTGCAGATTTTTTTTTTTTGATGTAACATATCAGAATATGCATGTGGTTTCGATAAAATACCTATATTTATTTCTTCTACCAGAAATAAGCTTTACTTTTTCGGTGTTGGTGAGGCTTGAGTAGGGTGGAGGATGTAGTAGGCGGGCAGGTGCGACATCAACTTGACCGAAGTTGAATCTATATTTATTATTTCTTGTCCATATTTAATAAAGACTGCGGATGCTTGTTAGAACCACCTCAATGAATTTCTCGCTTCCATAGCAAAATCTTTTATGAAACAAGGGAGTTCTTACCATTTCAGGACCGATCACTATTAGCAGACGACATTTGCAGGTATATTTCTCTTAATTATTAGAGAAAATAGGGCTTGACAAAACAAGCGAATCATCTGTTGGGTTGCCAGTAAAACGATTCACACTCGTTCTCTGAAATGTTTGAAAACGTGGTTCTCGACTGCTCGACAATCCTGGGTACTTTAACCCGAAAAACTACATCTCTCTATGTCGTCTGTTGCATCTTGCAAAATTTAATAAAAATATCTTGCAGACAAGCACATAGTGTAGACCCAGATCAGACTGCTCCTCTAGGAGCAGTCTGATTTGGGACCACACTGTTTGCAACGATGACTTTTGTAACCATCAGTTAACAAAGCAGACGACAATTGTTGTGATGGTTAAGGGCAACTGTGATGATTTGTTACAGATGAGATATACATACTGTATGAGATGTGTGCCTATGAAAAGTACATCTACAACAACAGCCAGTGGTGCAATCTCATGACAGATGCTGACAGGATGACACTTGAATATGGACAGGATATAGAGGTACCTACTTGTTAACCTTTGATCCTTTCACTCCTGAACTATATAAGATGTCTAACATGGGATATAAAGATATCTTACTTCTACAATAGTATTTATCAAATGACTATCTCGTATTGATCCGAGGTCATCCGTATTAACACCAGGTCAACCAATATTAACTGAGGTCAAACAATCAATAATCATGTTTTTAATGGTGTCAATTAATAAAATTGTCATTAATCAAGTAATTTCGCATTGACCCAGTTACAGGTCCTAGGTCAGCTGCAGACCTGGGACCTGTACCAGGGCCTATACGAAATTACTTGATTAATAACATTATAATCTAGTAAATTATATCAGATATCTTATATTCTTATATGTATAAACAACCAGTGCTTCAGCTGAAGTGCACGACCCGCCGGATGCTTTTAGCTTTTTTTTTTTTTTTTTTTTGGTTTGGGTTTTACGGCCCTTTCAAGATTATTTCACTCATATCGAGCCGATCGTTAATCAGAGGTGGGCGAAAACCGGAGTACCCGGAGAAAAACCACCTGACCTTCCGTTGCAGAACTTGGCGTCTCACACGTGGCCCGGATGCTTTTAGCTTTAGGAGTGTTACCATATATGTGTATGGCGGCCATTTTGGTCATGTGACCTGGACCTAAAACGGTTCCCCCAATAAATGCGCCTATCGTAAGGAGCTAAAATATATCTTATACTTAAGTACTGTATTCTGAATCGTTTGCAGGATAAAATGCATTCTCAATTTTCCAATACAAAAGCATATGTGTCAAAGTTTGACCTAGGCACAAAGAAGGTCAAGGTCAACCCAGGGTCACCATTTTAGCAATTTATGATGGGCCTACGTCCCAGATGCTATTTATCAAGTTTCGCGGAAATCTGCCCAGTGGTTCTGGAGAGGACTATTTTTGAAGGGTTTTTACCATATATGGCTTGGCGGCCATTTTGGTCATGTGACCTGGACCCCATGAGCAAATTTTGGTTTCCCCCATCCCATAGAGGCTCCATATGAAATTTGACTTCAATCGGTCCAAAGGTTTCCGAGGAGAAGCAGTTCGAAAATTTTCACATTTTTCGCCTCGGCGTGGCTATACTAAATGGAATGTAATATTTCGCAAGTTCATTGGTTAGATCTCATTGATATCTATCAGTATGCCAAAAATTGTAAATAATAATTATTCCAAGCGATTAAGTCACTATCACCAATTTTCACAAACGGGTTATGGACGGACAGACAGACAGATCATATATGGCTTGGCGGCCATTTTGGTCATGTGACCTGAACCCCATGAGCAAATTTTGGTTTCCCCCATCCCATAGAGGCTCCATATGAAATTTCACTTCAATCGGCCCAACGGTTTCCGAGGAGAAGCAGTTCGAAAATTTTCACATTTTTCGCCTCGGCGAGGCTATACTAAATGGAATGTAATATTTTGCAAGTTCATTGGTTAGACCTCATTGATATCTATCAGTATGCCAAAAATTGTTTAAATATTCCAAGCGGTTAAGTCACTATCACCAATTTTCACAAACGGGTTACGGACGGACAGACAGACAGACCATATATGGCTTGGCGGCCATTTTGGTCATGTGACCTGGACCCCATGAGCAAACTTTGGTTTCCCCATCCCATAGAGGCTCCATATGAAATTTCACTTCAATCGGCCCAACGGTTTCCGAGGAGAAGCAGTTCGAAAATTTTCACATTTTTCGCCTCGGCGAGGCTATACTAAATGGAATGTAATATTTTGCAAGTTCATTGGTTAGATCTCATTGATATCTATCAGTATGCCAAAAATTGTTTAAATATTCCAAGCGGTTAAGTCACTATCACCAATTTTCACAAACGGGTTACGGACGGACAGACAGACAGACCATATATGGCTTGGCGGCCATTTTGGTCATGTGACCTGGACCCCATGAGCAAACTTTGGTTTCCCCATCCCATAGAGGCTCCATATGAAATTTCACTTCAATCGGCCCAACGGTTTCCGAGGAGAAGCAGTTCGAAAATTTTCACATTTTTCGCCTCGGCGAGGCTATACTAAATGGAATGTAATATTTTGCAAGTTCATTGGTTAGATCTCATTGATATCTATCAGTATGCCAAAAATTGTTTAAATATTCCAAGCGGTTAAGTCACTATCACCAATTTTCACAAACGGGTTACGGACGGACAGACAGACTGACCGAATGACACGGTGATTTTAGGGCACTCTTAGAAAATCAACCGACTTCAGTCGGTCGCTTTTTCTGCAAGTCGTGCAATTCAGATATCTTAAATAGTAAATTTAGACATCTTATATAAATTGGAGAGACTAGAGAGACTCCATGTAATTCAGTTTGTTGAACATATATGATATCTTATATGATATACTAGATATCTTTGAAATTACTGATATCTGATATACTATATCACAAATAAAATGTATAAGATATCTTATATGCTAAATAAGATATCTGATTTAGTGACTAGAAGCCTCCATGGTGTAGTGGTTACGCTACTCGCCTTGTAAACCAGGGATCGCAGGATCGATCCCGGGCTTCTCCAGACTTTCGGATGAGTCTTTAAACCGAGGCCCTATCTCCGTATGACCTTAGCTGTTGGTGGGACGTAAAAAAACTCAAACACTGATTTAGTGACTGAGATATCTTATATACATATGGAAATAAGATATATGTTGTATTAGATAGCTTATATACATAAATATCTAACATTCTGCATGATGCGTCCACGCAGAGCTAAAACCGACCCGCACACGAGTACTGGTTAACCGCTTAGGGGATCTAAGCCTGCCCAGGCAAAGCAATGCGAGTTGGACCGTCCATGCTTATAAACCGTGTTGGTTTCATTAGGCGACAGAATTTGAGATGTCATTTCATCTCAATGTCTGGTAAAAGTCCCACAAAATTGGTAGCAACGTCTTCAGAATGCTCAATAGTGTTGACGGGGACGTTAAATATGTTCTGTAAAAGGGTTATCCTTTGGAAGCAAGGAATACACCACAGAACTGGAAAATATGACGTGTACATGTTTTCTGGGCCAGACTAGCTAGTTTCGGCCAATTAGGCCTCATCAGTGACCCTCAAATATTTTCAAATTCCACATTGGAATCAATGATCCGAAAGGACAAGAAAATATAAACTACACTGTGATGCAGGGCAGGGAGACTTTTTACTACCGACACACATTCCCAGACACCAGCTGTAGTGACGTGAAATATGTTCTATAAAAGGGTTATCCTTTGGAAGCAATATACCACAGAACTGGAAAATATGACGTGAACATGTTTTCTGGGCCAGACTAGCTAGTTTCAAATCAAACAAATACTTAACCGGCAGGTGGCAAAGCAGACGACAGTTGTCGTGATTGGCATTTTATGGGTTAATTTGTAGAGAAAATCAGACTGAACATGCCAGGCAGACCCTTAACCCTTTTTGTACCAAATGGAATCTTCCTCTTAATATAAAGCAGGAGTCCATTTCAATATTTAGGAATATTGGAAAATGGCTAACTTTAGCAAATAGTGCAGGCCCTGATCACACGCCACGTTCTGTGGCGTCTGATCTGGGCCTACACTGTTTGCCAATTACCTGTTTTGGGGTTGCCGGTACAAAATGGGCCAAGAAATCAAAGTACTGACAGCACTAGTGGGTCGATTGCCTCTGAGAGTAGGCCAAAAAATTGATCCTGAACAGTGACTCAGGGTGGGGAACCCACATGATCATTTGAGCCTCGCCAAGCGAATTTGTGTCTTCGAGCATTCCGTCATGACAAATTTTAACTGCGCATGCCAAGGCCATTCAGAGGGGCCAGGGATATGGCTTTGTGTCTGAAGGTTCCTCTTGATTCACTGCTTGTATGAGCGAGCAGCGAAGGTTCTGGCGAGACTGCGCGGATGCGCAGGCTCGCCTGAACTTTCGCTGCTCGCATAGGCGATAAGCACCAAAATCGCTTGACGGGGCCCATTTGATATAGTAAACGGAATTTTATGAGGAAAATCGCTCGCTTCAGGTACGGTTTTCCCCCGATATTTTGGTTATTACAGCACGCATTATGTATCAACGAAAATGTGTTTCCCATGACCAACAATCTTGGTGTTGGAATATGTTGAAAAGCATTATCAGTATGGCGTTTACGTTATCACAATTGTGGGAATTACCGTGAACTTTACTTTCCCGATTTTGTACCGTGAACTGGATCGTTTTATAAAACTTTGCATACCAGGCAAACAAACAGTGTATCGGTGTTAACTGTTACATGGAAACATGCTAGAGGAAATATTTGCAATTTCGGATGCGGTAGGATCATCTAAAACACTCTATTTGCAATAAATTCAAGATTTCTGCTGTTTGCCGTGGTCTTTATCACCATCTGTCGGGCTCGGGGAAAAAATTTGGGTGAGCATTTCTCGAAAACCAGGCAGTTTCTGCCTTCAAAGCAAACGTCATAAAAATCGGAAGTTGAGCAGAGTACTTTGGTATTGACTCGTAAAAATGCGTGCTGTAATAACCAAAATATCGGGGAAAAACCGTACCTGAAGCGAGCGGCTTTCCTCATAAAATTCCGTTTACTATATCAAATGGTCATGTGGGTTCCCCACCCTGGTGACTAATTACAATAGACTGTTAACCCATAAAATGCCGATCACTACAATTGCCGTCTGAATTGTCATCTGCCGGTTACTTTAAAACTCATTTTTGCAAACAGTGTGGACCCTGATCTGAGTCCACACTGTTTGCCTGTATGCAAAATTTATTTCTAAAAAGTTTGAAAAAAAAAAAAAAAAAATCAGCAGACGACTTAAGCAGACGACATTTTCAGATTCAGTTTTTCTCGGCCTCTTAAGGGTTAAAATTTCCTTTAACCCTTACTTTCCTGTACTATAAGCAAAAAATGGAGACTCTGATGACACTCCGCTTTCTGCAGCATCTGATCTTGCACTGTTTGCAAGCCCAACCCATGATTCCAGCCCAGATTATATAGATAACCCTATTAAGCTATTATACAACAGGCTGACCTCCCTGCGACTAAAATCAATGCTACTATTTTCTATAAATCAGTAACCTAGGTGAACTCTGGGGTGTGACCAATTTGATCAACAGGTGATCACATCAAGTTGCCCGCCACCCGTCCATCGGGGTTTGAAGAAATACATGGGCTGCATGGTGCTTCCACGCAGAGCTGAAACCGACAGCAAACGAGTACTGGTAAACCGCTTAATGGATCTAAGCCTGCCCAGGCAAAGCAGTGCGAGCCAGACCGTCCATGCTTATAAACCCTATTGGTTTCATTGGGCGACGGCTTGAGATGTCATTTCATCTCAATGTCGGGTAAAAGTCCTACAAAATTGGAAGCAACGTCTCCAAAATTACCTATACAGCGTTGATGGGCAGGTTAAACTTCAAATCAAACAAAAAACAAACTTCAAGTTGCTACATACTTAATTTCTAAGTATATCTAAGCCTTATGGTTTCAGAGAAGACAGTTTTTTAATTTTTCTTTCCATTTTAAGTCTATGAGAGCTAATGAGCCACGGGGTGTGGTCTAGTTAGACATGCTTGGCAGCATTTATGTAGTTGTCCACTTGACCCTACTACATACAAAATATCTCAGCTCTGAGAGAATAAGATTTTTTAAAGTGTTTCCTTTTATTAGTTTATGGGAGCTATGGGTCTAGCGGCTTCATGTTCAAACAGCTTCCTTGGGATCAGGCAAATTTTAATGTTGATCGCTATTATGCAGTTTTTGTACTTGTTGCCTATATGTGATGTATTCATAACCTTTTTATGACTGACAGACCAGTACCTGTGTACATTTTTTTTTTCAGAAATATTACGAGTCTTCATATGGTCATCGACTGAATACAAAACTGTCCTGTCCACTTATTGATGAAATATTTGACACCTTAGATGAAGTTATTGAAGACATACAAGACAATGATAAGTGAGTACTATGTTTTACCCTTAGTACCGGGCTAGCCTTTTCCAAGACCAGTGCAGACCATGATCAGACTGCAGTCTGATCTGGGTTTGCACTAATTGCTATTCAACCATCAATTTTTCATTTACTGCCTGATGGGAAAATAAATACTCTGTTTTTAACTGTAGTATAGCATTACGATATCACTGAGATATAGTGCATTTTTTCACATCTCCAAAATGGCTACTTTTCCCATGAAAAGCTGTGATATTTTTCTTATTTGTACTGCAAACATAGGTTGTGGGTGCTTGTTAGAACCACCTCATTGAGGCGGTTCCAATGAGTACCAACAACTTGTCTTGGAGAAGAAATAAGAAAAATAATTTATACCCCTATAAACCCCAGTTTTCTCTACATAAAGTGGGGTTTAAGGGGTGTTCATTTCACGTACATGTTCACGTGATGGTACCTGCTATCTAAATAGTGGTAACCAATTCCGAACAACATGAATATCTTAAGGAAACTTCCTCATGAAATTATAATCACATCATAAATTATATCCACATCAAAAATTATACCCATATTATAAATTGTATCTGCATCATAAACTATAACCACATCATGGAATATACCCAATGCTGATCAAAACCACATCAGAAATTATACCCACATCACAAATCAAATCTTTGGATTTGTAAGGGTTTTAATTACAATTTATTTGAGATACATTGTAGGGTGCAGATAAGCCATTTTGGACCAAATCTAACAGTTTTTGGGAGCTTCGAAAATGAGAAGACACTGAAACATTATCACTGCTTTCCCATAGCCTAGCATCATGTAACCATGCAAGTTGGGTAAAAAATCCATCTATTGGTTCAGAAGACAGCCAATGCCCACACAAAGGGAACATCCCGAAATACTGTGACCCCACATTCCTCTTTTTGTAGGGACATGAATAATATATTTTGAGCCAGCGCATGACAAAACCTACAATAAGACATGTGCGCCCAACGAAGACTCAGATCAGCCTGCGCATCCGTGCAGTCTGATCAGTCTTCGTTGTGCGCTCCAAGGATAGCTATGGGCTCAATGCTCCTTCATGCAGCAAGAGAAGTCTCAGGTTAGACTATATGGATGCGCAGGCTGATCTGAGTCTTTGATGGGCGCACATGTCTTATTGTAGGTTTTGTCGTGTGCTGGCTCAATTTTGTTTCTCCACAACCTATTCTGAAGCTATGGTGTTTTGTCTGTTTCAGCTTCACTACTGCTCTATTCGAGTTTGACTTGGAGACAAGCCACACTGCTGCTGTATTCCAGTTTGGCCATTCAGAGACTATAGTTCAACTGTTCACTGCCCTCGGCCTTTTTGATGATATAGAGCCCCTCCTTGCTACAAATATGGCCAAAATGAAAGGACGACAATTCAGGACAAGTAAAATCAGTCCTTTTTCTGCAAATATTGCATTTGTGTTGTTTGCCTGTGAAGAAGTGGGTATAGATCAGGCTGCAAAGGACAAAGATATCAGTGCATTCATACTTAAGATCTTGGTGAATGAGAAACCTGTGACCATTCCTGCGTGTAACCAGAAGCAGTGCCTATACATTGATGTTAGAAAGTACTATCATGACCTGATTGATCACTGTAATCATGATGCTATGTGTGGAGATGATTACGATCATGACCATGATGATGATGATGACGATCATCATGATCATGATGATGACGATGATAATGGCAAGGGAAATCACTCGTGGCAAGCAACATATTCTTTTCAG
Organism: Lucinisca nassula; assembly: GCA_963580285.1. Lineage (NCBI taxonomy): Eukaryota > Metazoa > Mollusca > Bivalvia > Lucinida > Lucinidae > Lucinisca > Lucinisca nassula. The sequence goes on along the minus strand of OY757011.1, from coordinate 87,388,727 downwards.
TTGCTCTTTTTCACAATGCTGGTGTCTTTTATAAACTCATGAGAAGATGAAGTACAGTAAATCCTGTCTTAGTGGCCACCTCTAATAAGCAAGCAACCTGTCTTAAGCAAGCATTTATCAGGTTCCCCCCAAAAAGGAAAAGACATTAAAATCCAACTGCATTGAGCAAGCACATGTCTTAAGGAAGCAAATTTTTATTATCTCTAAGGTGTGTGCTAAATACATGTTTGACTATAACAAAGCACCTCTGCAAATTCTACAGCACCTGTCAATCTAGGCTTTGTCGCGCCTGTGGGGGTGCAAAGTCACTGAATCATGAAAATATAGGTCAAGGTCAAACATAGATGCTTGCATTAAAGTTGTCATCTCTAGATGCAACTTTGTCCGAAGCTCTTATAGTCCTTAAGAAATAGACTTGATTGTTAGGGTAAATGTAACAGTTCACAAAGTCAGTAAACCATGAAATATAGGTCAAGGTCAGATATGGATGCCAGCATTAACACTGTCCTCCCTAGATGCAAGTCTGTACTAAGTATCATTAATGGAGGTCTAATATTGTTCTTGAGAAACGGACTTGAACATTAAGATGAATGCGAGGGTGGCTGCAATATTTCACAAAGACAGTGAATAAAAATCAAATATGAGTTCCTTTAAGAGCAATGAAAACCTTCAAAAGGAGATGGGTCATACTACGTAGTTTTGGCTAATAAAGCCTCATCAGTGACCCTGTAATGATCCGGCAAAAAAAGCCAGAGGAAACATACTGCAATTTTGCGAATTTCGAATAGGCAGTCGATACACAGACTGATATACATCAAAATGGGACCCAAATAATTAAAAACCTGTCTAGAATATGAGTCTAAACCAATAATTAATTCCGATTTCTCAGAATATTCACGCTGATCTCAAAGGACCAAAAGTAAAATATAAACTGCACTATGGTTGATGTACGGGGAGACGTTTTACGGCCGCCACACGGCACAACACCAGCTGCAGTGAAGGCAAATAAAAATCAAAAATGAACCCTGAGATGTACGTCAAGGTCAAATATGGATGCTTGCATTAAAATCGCCATTCCTAGATGCAAGTCTGTACCAATTATCATTAATAAAACTCTTATAGTTCTTGTGAAATGGACGAACATTAGGGTGAATGCTAGGGTATTCACATTAGTTCCCAAAGTCAGTGAACCATGAAATGCAGGACAAGATCAAACATGGATGGTTGCATTAAAGTTGTCATCGCTAGATTCAAGTCGTACCAAGTATCAAAAAATGAAGCTCTTGTAGTTCTTGAGAAATGGACTCGCAAGTTTATGATTTTGTAAATGAAATTTTACAACCTTGTTTGTACAAATAATATAATAACCATATGTGGAAATGTAATCAAGAGATGATGTAAAGGCTGAATGAGGATGCATTATGTTATTCCAGTAACACCTGTATGACATAAATCATTGTATGGCTACAAAATTGGCATGTTTCTGACAAGTGTGTGTGTGTGTGTGTGTGTGTGCTTTTCTCATTTCGGCAGCAACAACAGATTGTTGATGTACATTAGAACTGCCAAAACGAGTATACACATTATATGTTACAGAGTAAAAGTAAGTAAAATAATTTCTTGTACACTGGATAAGGAAATCAGTGGTTTTGGCTTGGGGTAGAAATCTATTCTTATCCTGGTGTTCTTACCCAGGGACAGGGTTAAAATCAAATTTTCTCCTGTGGTTGAATAAGACCTTGTATGCACCATCGTTAAGGTTGATGTCACAGCACATTACATGACGTCACTAAACATCAAACCACTTTTACGACGGCAACTGAAGTGACAGCATTATTAGAAGTCCAGAAATGAAAGAAAGAGAGAAAAATAATCTTACATGGAGTGAGGGGTGGACAGAAAATCCATCCCTCGGGTTCAGTCCGGCATCACTGGGCAAGTGTGTATAACAGGAAATACACAGTCGAACTTCGATGGCTCGAACCTATTCGGAACCATGAACATTTGTTTGAGAAAGCTGTACAAATGTTCATGGTTCCGAATAGGTTCGAGCCATCGAAGTTCGAGCCGCGGATGGGAAATATAAGTTCTGCATCAGTAGGCGTAATGGAGGTAATTGTGGGATTTCTTTTCGGTGTTCTGTATTATAAATGTATGTTGTGTGTAGTCATTAGAATTGCCGCATGGTGGCGATTCTGGTGGGTATAAACAGTAGTGTGTTGTGTGCACACGATGGAATTGCCTCATCGAGGCACTTCAGTGGGTACACACGACATACATTTGCAAGACAAATGAGGAAACTCTCCCCTAACTGTGTCAGGGATTCCACGTGGCCAGGTTCGGCCCATCAATTGTGAGAGAGCCATCGGATTTCAAGTCATTGAAGTTCTTACATTATCATTGATGATGGAATATAACGAATCAATGCCGGTCTTTCAGTTATGAGTTGTCAATTTGCCAGTCATGTAAAGCTTCTGAATACTGAATTATATTAATTAATTTTCCCAATCTTCAGACAATAGCCATTGTATTAATTTTGCTGATTTGTCCGTCAGTATGTACCCAATGGACATTATCAGTTGTAAGTAAGGTTTAACCCACATGTGACAATGGCATCTTCCATCTAAAACTTTGGAATGTTCCATCTTCTATAATACAGGGGTGTCGGGTATGTTTTTGTTGGTGATGAGTTTTACAGGAATGAATGTTCTTGATCCAAACAGTGAAGACCAAGAGCAGGTGTCACGTCCGATGGCATCTTCTCTGGGCATGCACGGTTTGCCAATGCCCATGGGGGCGCCAGACTGTGCACGTCCTTGGATACTAGCTATGTACAATATGCCATATTGTCAATCAACATAAACAAACCAACTGCGATGGCTGGAGTCCCTTTAGGAAGATGAAAATGAGCTTCGAGAGGGTGGTATTTCGAACCGTGGAGGGTTAACAGGAGGAATAACGAAGATAATTCTGGAATATCTTTTTGGTTTTCTTAATTACAAATGAATGTTTGTGTGTACTCATTTGAGTCGCCTCATTGAGGCGATTCTAATGGGTAAACACATCAAACATACAATATACAATTGCAAAATAAATTAATAAAATTTTCCTAAATTATCCCTATTTCGTATTAGGAAAATCTCCCTGAGGTTTCAAGAACGGTTTCGAGTCATCCATATTCGAGCCATTGAAGTTCTACTGGATACGGTAGTTCTTGCCGGTTTACCACTTACATGATGTGTATGCTCGGAATGCAGATTGTGGGTAACCGTTGGAACCGCCCTTGTCACAACTCGGGCGGGTGCCAGCAGTCTGTATTTTGGGTTGGAAATGAGAAAATTATATACAAACACCCCTTCAATCACAGAAAGGTTTAGATTATACAGGTGTGCCGACTTGGCCCTGGATTGATTCTGACTAACTTGTATGTATAACAATATTCACATATTTATGTATAGTTTAGAATCCTGCATGATTATGTCTTTCTGCCTTTTTTCTTTTCAAGCATAGTCAGTCACATTCTGTCAGTGTGTATAAAAAAAATCTTGGAAACACACATATTGAATATGTACGTTTGTTTCAACTTACCCATAATGACGGTTATTTCATGATATATGTAATGCCGAACTGAATTTACATATCCAACTTTTTTTATCACAGAAGCACTACTCCAGTCTTGACAGAATGTAACGTCAGAATTAATAGTGCACTGGTGCGTGACTAAGGTAAATAAACAATATATTGGCATACTACGCAACAAAAGATAGCTCTTTTAGTCGAATTACTGTATTTTCTGTAAACTTAAATGATTTCCATGTGATTTGTCTCGCATCTCTGCTTGAATCGTGAGCTGTGGACATGCTGGAGCGGCCTTGCCGAGGCTGTTCTGGCTGGCGATTATGATGACCTTAGCGGAGATGTGAACTATGTATACCCGCTTTGACCCCACATTTTTGTGTATAAAGTGGGGTCTATATGGGTCGCCAGTGCATAAACGTTAGAATGTGTTCATAATATTATATATAATAACAGATTCCACCAACATATTCTCTGTTTGTCTGTCGCATAGTGAAAATTATTATACAGAGTTCTCGCCCAGTCCCAGCATTACCAGCATCTATCTCTCTCACGTTATTAGTTTGATGTTCCATTTCTCCATCAGATAATATTTGCTTTTTGCTACAATGTATCATACTTGTATATGTTTGTCTATCCATGGGGGAACAACTTTTTTTTTTTTGGTCGACCTCTCCAGTCTAGGTCCATATTCGTATACTCTAAACTTCATCTAGCACTGTCTGATAATATAACATGATTCCGATTGAAATTTACAGGATACGGATTGGACCTCATTATAGTCGTCAAATGAAAGTAAAAGGTATCAAACATTTAAATTTTTTCGAACTGCTGATAATTATGTCCTTACTTTTAATAGCAGGAATAGAACGTAATCCAGGACCAGAGTCCCAAGACTCTGTTAATTCTAACACGGGATTAACAAATTGTGATAAAATTATCGAAGATAAATTTTCAATATAACATTATAATGTGCAGAGTATAGCAAACAAAACTGATATTATTGAAACAGAGCTTCGTAACTTTGATGTTATATGCATTACCGAAACGTGGCTTGACGCTCGAACGTCAGACAATGAAATACACCTTGATAACTTTAAGTTATTTCGACGGATAGACCAGGTGATCACCACGGTGGCATCTGCGTCTATGTTCGTAATAACTTATTTTCTAAACGAAGAAATGATCTGGAGTTGCCAAATATCGAGTGTATTTGGGTCGAAGTCTCTATTCGCAATAAAAAGCAATTAATTGGAACTTTCTATAGGCCTCCAAATTCTATGAACGCAACTTGGACTGCAATTGAGGATTCCGTCGCTCTAGCATTTGATACGGATATTCAAAATATTCTGCTTACAGGTGATTTTAACCTTGATACCCTAAAAGAGAATTCCAACAGGAAGATTAGAGATTTGTGTCTGCAATTTAATTTTGAACAACTAATAGATGAACCTTCTCATTATACAGAAAATTCTTCATCAATTATTGATCTGATTTTCACAATAAATAAGAATAATATTGTCTTAAGTGGTGTATGGGAACCATTCCTCGAACAGAATATTAGATACCACTGCCCTGTATATTGTGTTCTTAATTTCACGAAAACAAAAAAGCCCTTCTTACAAGCGAAAAATTTACTTATTTGACATTACAAGAATCGTTCATGACTATGGACTCAATTTGGGTATGTCCAACCCGAGGGAAGCCCACAGCCCTCGGCATCGAGGCTAAGCCTTGAGTCAAGATTTTATTCCATTGAAATTGTCGTTAGAATGAGTTTTCCCATTATAACGAATGTCCGTATAAAGAGGGTTGACTGTACATGCCAAAGGGAAGAACCATATAAGCCTGTGTGTCCATCTTAGTTCAAGAAAAGGGAGAGTTACATGGCTAATAAAAATAGTTTCTTCATAAATATCTCCTTTGTGGGTACTTGATAGAATAGGCCATTCTGACAAATACACAAGTTTCTAGAGGATTAGGGAAAATCATTCTCCAATGACCCTTGCTTCTCCTTATCTGATGAATTTTTAGTACCTGTTGTATGGATAACTAAGTTTTGACCATAACTATTGAACCAAAGCTTTTAACCTTTACTACTCTCTAGGTGAATTCAGCAGACGACAAATTGTTGATATATGGAGACTATTTGCATGAGATGTCAAGTGCTGTTTCTTGGGAAAATTTGAAAAATATTTCAAAATGTTGTCTCCTGCAAAAAATAACATTAAGGCAGTCAGGAAAGGATGCTCCATCATCTTAACTGTGCCAACATCCAAAGATGCATTTGATTGTCCTCATTTTGGAGCTCCAGTATAAAACTGGTTAAGAGGAATGGATAAATCTTTAGAAGAGGCAACACCTTCAAGACAATTTGTATCTTCATGCCAACATGGGTCTTTTCTTAAAGGGAAGTATTTGCTCCTGTGGCCCAAGTTATATTTTCCTTTTAAAAAGCAGTTTAATGGGACTGAGCCTATAAGGCAAACAAAGTCAGAAACACTATGACCCTTTGAACAAGGGTTTGTTCATTTATTGATGATGTATAAATAATGTATAAATAGACATTACAAAGCAATGCCATTAAAAGGTATGTTCACGCAAAATTTGTTTTTTTCTCTGTGTCATCCTTAAATAATTGCATTATTCCTTTTATAGATTCCCACAAGCTATATATTCTTTTAACCCGTTCAACCTGCCGGGCTGGGTGCACAGTTGCTTATGTCTAACTGGTGATCTGGAGGTTACAGATTTGATCCCCACTGGGGATATGCACTGTACAGGTTAGCCAGCCCAGGAAAAGTTTGGTTAGGTAAACTGACCAGTTGGACATGGCAATAATAGTGTTGTATTAAACTCTAACCAAACAAACAAAACACTTTCAACCCAGTGCAGGTGCCTAGGCAAACGGTGAAGATCCAGATGAGATGGCTCATAATGAGCCGTCTCATCACGATCAACACTGTTTGTCTTTCTGTTTATGATTTTGACTAAATTGACAGTTTACATGAAATTGTTGTGTCCAGATTCAAAGATAGATGAGTCAACTTCAGAAATTCAAGGACGAAAGGGTTGTGGGGTGGGGGGGGGTGTTGAACAGTTAACTGTGAGATTAAAATTCCAAGAACTGTCATGGATGCATAGTGCAGACTCACTAGTGTCAAAAAGCATTTCATTATATCATACAATCAAATATTACAACTAGACAAAGTGCCCAGTGGGGCATGTATACCCCCGGCCAGTGCCATCGCCTCAGCTGAAAATAGCAATGTCAAAAGTGATGACAATGTTTCTCTTAAAAAAGCCATAGTGCCCTTGACTTGAGGCCATGACCTTGTAAGTAGATCTTCCTCGAGATATTATCATAAGCATCTTTTTTGTGAAGTTATATTAAAATCTGTTAATAAATGTAGGCGGTAGAGCGATGACAAAGTTTTTCTGAAAAAAGCCATAGTGACCTTGACCTTGAGGCCATGACCTTGAAAGTCAAAGCAACTCGAGATATTATCATAAGAAACCTTTGTGTGAAGCTCTTTCAAAATCCATCAATAAATGTAGGCGCTAGAGCGATGACAAAGTTTTTCTAAAAATAGCCACAGTGACCTTGACGTTGAAAGTCGAAATCGCTCGAGATATTGTCATAAGGACATTTGTGTGAAGTTATATTGAAATCGGTGAAGAAATGTAAGCGCTAAAGCAATGACAAAGTTTTTCTAAAATTAGCCACAGTGACCTTGACCTTGAAAGTCAAACTTGCTCGAGGTATTGTCATAAGGAACATTTTTGTGAAGTTATATTGAAATCAGTGAAGAAATGTTGTCGCTAGAGTGATGACAATGTTTTTCTAAAAATAGCCATAGTGACCTTGACCTTGAAAGTCGAAATCGCTCGAGATATTGTCATAAGGAACATTTGTGTGAAGTTATATTGAAATCGGTGAAGAAATGTAAGCGCTAGAGTGATGACGAAGTTTTTCTAAAAATAGCCACAGTGACCTTGACCTTGAAAATGGAACTCGCTCGAGATACTGTCATTAGGAACATTTGTGTAAAGTTATATTGAAATCGGTGAAGAAATGTAGGCCCTAGAGCAATGACAAAGTTTTTCTAAAAATAGCCACAGTGACCTTGACAGTAAAACCTTGAAAGTCGAACTCGCTCGAGATATTGTCAAAAGTAACATTTGTGTGAAGTTGTATTGAAATTGGTGGAGAAAAAAAGCCACTAGAGCGATGACGTTTTTCTAAAAATAGCCCGGTGACTTTGACCATGAGGTCATGAGCATGAACGTCACACTCACTCGAGATAGTGTCATAAGAAACATTTGTGTGAAGTTATATTGAAATTGGTGAAGAAATGTAGGCGCTAGAGCGAGGACAAAGTTTTTCTAAAAATAGCCACAGTGACCTTTACCTTGAGGTCAACACCCTGAAAGTTGAACTCAGTATAGATATTGTCATATGGAACATTTGTGTGACGTTATATTGAAATCAGTGAAGAAATGTAGGCGCTAGACCAATGACAAATTTTTTCTAAAAATAGCCACAGTGACCTTTGCCTTGAGGTCATGACCTTGAAAGTCGAACATGCCCATCCTATTATTGTGCTTTACATTTGTTTGAAGTTTCATGAAATTATATCAAACGGTTTGGGAGTTACAGAGCGGACACAAGTATATGGTAAAAATTGCAAGTTATAACATTCAAAGGGCAATAACTCTGAAAGAAGAAAAGCAAGGGTTACGGTTCATGTGTTTTGCACGTCGTCTCATGGTGTTTAACATTTATGTGAAGTTTCATGAAAATATGTCCAGCAGTTTAAAAGTTATGGAGCGGACACGAAAATGCAAGTTATGACATTCTAAGGGCAATAACTATGAAAGTAGAAAAGCAAGAGTTACGGATCATGTGTTCTGCACGTCGTCTCATGGTGTTTAACGTTTATGTGAAGTTTCATGAAAATATGTCAAGCAGTTTAAAAGTTATGGAGCAGACACGAAAATGTTAACAGACACACACAAACACACACAGAAAATACGAAAACTATATACCCCCCATGGCATACTCCGGGGTATAATTAAAAGTGTGTGGGGGTTGGTTTTATGGCCATTTCAAGATTATTTCACTTATATTGAGCCAATTGTTAATCAGAGGTGGGCAAAAACTAGAGTACCCAGAAAAAAACCTTGATCTTCTGTTGCAGAGCTTCACATCTCACATGTGACTGGAGCAAGGCTTGAACCCATAGCAGAGAGAGACTTAATGACCGAGAGATGGCCCTCTTACATGGAATGTTATGACATCTTTACAAATCATTTTTCTTGAAGTTCTTGTCATTTTTTCTGTGCAGAACAGTGCAGCAAAAAAAAACAAAAAAACAAGCAAATTCGTTGAATTGATATCCCCCGCCAAATGGGTTTTTCGTGTAGAATGGCAAGAAAATATATCTGGCCAAAATTGAGGATGGTTCTAAGAAGCAAACTAGAGACAATGAGGAAGGGCCCCGCTGAACATTTACTCCCTGGATGAGAGGCTGTACCCTGACCTACTGACCTAATTATCAGTAGAGATTAACTTGTCTGTCAAAGTTGAGGTTTATTTACCTGTTATGTGGTTTCAAGGATACCAAAATAAAATTCGCGAATATTAAAAAAAACCCATATAATCACCGAAAAGACAAAATTCCTCAATTTCAATCATTTAAGGGGAAATAACTCTGGATAAAAAAGTCAATCCAGGTAAATCCGAAAAAAAAATTGTGCGTGCATCACGGCAGCATAATAATACATATTTATTTCAAGTTTCATTTTATTCCATGCAATATTTGCTGAGAAGCGGTTCCAGACAAAGTGAGACGACGAAAAATCCAGAATTTTAATCATTTAAGGGGCCATAACTCTGGGTGTAAAAAGTCAATCCGAAAAAAATGTGTGCGTGCATCACCACAGCATAATAATACATATTTATTTCAAGTTTCATATAATTCCATGCAATAGTTGCTGAGAAACAGTTGCTGACAAAAAAGTGAGACGACGAAAAATCCAGGATTACAATTATTTAAGGGGCCATAACTCTGGATGTAAAAAGTAAATCCGGAAAAAAAATGCGCGTGCATCACCACAGCATAATAATACATATTTATTTCAAGTTTCATTTAATTCCATGCAATAGTTGCTGAGAAACGGTTCCGGACAAAGTGAGACGACGAAAAATCCAGAATTTCGATCATTTAAGGGGCCATAACTCTGGATGTAAAAAGTCAATCCAGAAAAAAATTGCGCGTGCATCACCGCAGCATAATAATACATATTTATTTCACGTTTCATTTAATTCCCTGCAATAGTTGCTGAGAAACAGTTCCGGACAAAGTGAGATGACGAAAAAATCCAGAATTTCAATCATTTAAGGGGCCATAACTATGGATGTAAAAAGTCAATCCGAAAAAAAATTGCGCGTGCATCACTGCAGCATAATAATACATATTTATTTCAATTTTCATTTAATTCCATGCAATAGTTGCTGAGAAACGGTTCCGGACAAAGTGAGACGACAAAAAATCCAGAATTTCAATCATTCAAGGGGCCATAACTCTGGATGTAAAAAGTCAATCCGAAAAAAAATTGCACGTGCATCACCACAGCATAATAATACATATTTATTTCAAGTTTCATTTAATTCCATGCAATAGTTGCTGAGAAACGGTTCCGGACAAAAAAGTGTGACGGACGGAAGGACGGATGGACGGATGGACGGAAGGACGGAAGGACGGACAACGCCAAAACTATATCCCTCCGCCTTCGGCGGGGGATAAAAAAACAATAACTGTCATGTGATAAACATAATCTCATGTCTGAAACTATTTCATATGAAATTTAACAAAGGCTTTATCAAGTTCATTAAAAACAGTCTAGTGTGAAGAAAATCAAGAGATATTTTACCGTATTCCCCTACAGAAACCCACATTACATGTACAGTGTACTTGTTGAGGTGGTTTAACAAGTACCCACAACAAAGGTTTTATGAAGAATAACAAAAAAGTATTCTTTAATGATCTTTGTTACCCATCTCTCCTTATCTGGAGCTACGGAGCTGCATGTTTCAATTAATTCTCACCATACTGAACCTGGATATATCCTATTTTTTTGAAGACAGTATAGATCCAGATCAGCTGGCTTCTATACTGATTTCCATTCTGCTTTAGAATCCATGGAAAGAATTGAAATCATGCAACACATAATGGCTGAAATTCATCACCGAGGAGTGTAGCATACTGAGATATTGGGCACTGTTAGGGTAATACTGCTCTGAGATACACTAAAGAGCTCTTCATCAAGGTGACCCCTGCATCTGCAATGCCACTCTTTAAACTGTTCAGGATATCTAAGATCTGACACTACAGAGAAAAACTATCACAGCCTTTTGGGGACAGTTTCAATTTTTGATACCATGAAAAACTATGCTCTCCTAGCTATTCAAGGCAATCCAAATAACGTTTCATTGCCCCCTAAACATTTCAAATTCCTGTCTGTATGCAGTGTTCTATGTCATTTTCTTCCTCCTCTCACGACATAAGGTTCTGTGGTATGAGTCATCTCCCCTGATGCTGAAAATAAAATAATATGAATCAGAACTGCCTATAAGAACACCTGGGACTAACTGTTCAAAGCATTGGCACTTTTGGCAGCATAACAAACTTGTAAGTGGTCAAAAAATTATCAGTTCTGGTAAGTACCTCAAACAGTAGTATTTTGGCTGAAAAAAATCCACATTTTTCCAGCTAAAATGTCATTTTTTTGCCTTTACTGAATGATTGAGTTCAGCTTTGAACAACTGGATCAAAATACCGGTAGTAATAATACCAGAGATAATTTTCTGCTATAATTCACATTGTGATTACAAATGTTAAATGTACAAATTAGAATTCAGAGAATCTGATGTACTGCTTGCTTAACCCATGGTATACTAGTGGACTCTTCCACTGCTATATGTTGGACAAGCCCATTTGTCATATAATGGGTGGTAGGCCTATTTTTTTCGTTTTCATTCTATGTTTAATGGAAAATACTGTTAGCAAACAGTGCAGGCCCTGATCAGATGCCGCATTTTGCGGCATCTGATCTGGGCCTGCACTGTTTACCAAGGTACCCCTTTAACGGGTTTCCTGCATGCAATGGGTTAAAGCACCAATCTTTTGATATATAAAAAAAAAAGTCAATCACTGAAGATGATGAATGCCCCTGCCATATGCTCCACTAGATGAGTAATTTGTTTCTCATATGCAGTAGACAGGGCAAACATTATAACAAAACTAGAAACTGCAACATTCTCCAAGAAATACATGTATATGGCCAAAAAGGTTTAAGTCGTTCAAGGGAGCATAATTCTGCAATAAGGGGCTAGATCAGAATCCGGTTTCCTTTACATACATGTTCACGGCATGTCTTAACTATGTTGCAAGTTTCAATATCCTGCATCAAAAACTGTAGGATGAGTTATGGAGAAAATGAACAGTTCTATTTAAATTCCTATGCTACAGAATATGACCTAATCTTTAAGTCGTTCAAGGGGACATACATGTAATTCTGCAATAAAGAGCTGGATCAGAATCCTGTTTCTTTTATGCACATGCATTGCTGGCATGCATTAACCGTTTCCTTTATGCACATGTTCAATGCATGCCAGTTTCAATGCCCTGCATCAAATACATATACTGAAGGCGTTGTGGAGATAAGAATACATTACTACTATAGTTCGAACAAATTGATCTGATACTGGTGAACTCTATTAACATAATTTCACACCCGACTGAATGCATGTATTTATCTTCACCATCTCCCGAAAATGTCGATATTGTCATTCAATACATAGAGGTTGGTAAATGGGTCGCAATTCACGTGATGCCGAAAATTCACAGGAAGGTTACGAAAGCCGACATATCAGGTGATATCATTGACAAATTTATTCCATGCATAAAGGTTAGTCTCAGGTCAATTTGTTCGAAGTATACAAAGTGTGAAGTACAGACGTAAGTACTGACAAGGGCAAAATGATTGTCGCTCAAGGCATAATACTACAATAAGGGGCTGGATCAGAATCCTGTTTCCTTTAGGCACATGTTGAATGCTTGTCTAAACTGTGTTGCAAGTTTCAATACCTGCATCAAATAATGAAGGAGGAGTTGCGGAGACGAGAATAGTGCTACAAAGTGTGACCTACAGATGAACGGACTGGCAAAGGCAAAATGTTTAAGTCGTTCAAGGGGGTATAATTCTGTAGTAAGTGTGATGTACGTACGGACAAAGGCGAAACTATATGCCCCTCCCCACTTTTTTATGCAGGGGGCATAAAAAAACATTTTTTTTTAAAAAAGGGCTTTAATTCAACCAAAAACGTTTTGGATGATTACCAAAATCAAACTTGGCCTCTATGCTATAATAATATAACATTCTACAAACTTCGAAATGAAATCAATGCATCCCTTCAAAAGTTATTGTGGGGAAAATATATTTTACCCAAACTAGAAAGATTAGGTCGAAAAGGGGCCATACCTTAACAGAAAATTTGCGATTTATTACCAATACATGTATCAAACTTGATGTGTATTTTACAATGAGACACCCTTCTGTAAGGTTCTAATGAAATCAATGCATCCCTGCAAAAGTTCAGAAACAAGTAACAGCACAAAATAGAAGATAAGAAGTCATTTTTTGTTTATCTTTTGTTTATTTGGAGTTAAATGACCCTGTCAACACTTTTTTTATCATATTGAGCATGTCATACTTTTCCTGGGCACATTTATACGCAAGTGGTTTACCAGTATGATCAACATTCTTTTGCAAGAAACTGACAACTGCCCTTCTTGAGTCAGCAGAAAATAGGGTGTGTGCATTGAAAGATTTCATGATCAATCTTAACGAAAGTATGTTGCTGACCCTGATAGGTCTCTAACCCTTGACCACCTCCTAGCCAGTCGAAAATTTGACTGACCTACTGATAAGAAGTATTTTTGAAAGAGTTGCTTCCCCTGCTGTATTCCCATATCCTTTATCCTGCTGAATAAATCAATGTAGCCACACCCATTTCTAACTATCCACCAATCAAATTCTGATAAAATGTATTTGTTCATTTTACCAACTGCATGACAAACAATGTAGATCCTGATCAGATGGCTTCTTTAGAAGCCATCTGATCTAGTTCTACACTGTTTGCAAAGATAGTGTTGCGTTCAGAATAATAAGGGTGGAAAGAGAACTTCTAAGGTGTTTCCACATTTAAAACCTACCCATATCATTTTCTAATTCGTCTAGAAATCTACTTCTCTCCCCTCTTGACTGTAAAGCTGACCTGGTTGTCTTCCCTCTGTTCTTACTCATAAAGTGAGAAACTAAACCATACAATAAAGGCCTGGAAATCAGAGAAAACATTTCAGTTAGCTTCAGACATTAACCCATTGTATACTAGTGGATTCTTCCATTGCTATATGTTGGACAAGGCAATGATCAGGAATCAATACAATTAACCCACAGCTCCCATCAGAGACACCAAATCAGAGACAAGTCCATTCGACATATAAGGGTTGTCAGGCCTATATTTAGATCGATTGTTATCGACAATCGATCTTAAGTTACATACCACACAATTTCCATTCCTGCAATTGTCCACGTGACCATCACTGATTTGGAAAACCCACTGTTATATTTATTAATAGAAAATAGCCATTCTATTTTTATCGAAGTGACAATTGAGATGACTATCTATAGAATCTGGACAGGTTTATCATACACTGAATACCCAGATCGGAAAGCGTTGTCTGCTCAGCTGTCATTGTTTGATTATGATAGTGCTGGTGTTTAAGTAAAGTACTGTCAATTTAATCAGACTGCTGTAGGACCTATGGCTAGAAAAAAAGAGAATGAAAGATTTTTTTTAACTTCAAGGTCATGTCTCGATCACGCATCTTCTGGCGGAAAGGTCATCCCTTTCAACCCTGGTCAGTGGAGCCATGCAACCAGTGTTTTCTATATAAATCGCTTGCCATTTATCTAGACACCAATTAAGCAGAATGGACGTGCCCGACTTGAGTTGGAAGAGTGCATTCCAGAAAATGTTTTGAGATTAAATAAATCAAAGCACTGACAGCACACATAGATATTAGGCTGTAAAAACGATCTGGTACTTAGACTGTTTCGTGTAACTGCAAACAGTAAGTATAGACCCTGATTGCGGCATCTGATCATGGTAAACATTGTCCGTGAATCGAAGACCACTCTAAACCCCACTTTATATAGAGCAAACTGGGGTTTAGGGGGTTTAACATTATCTGTCACATTTTTGTTCGAAAACATAGATTGCGGATATTCGCAGGAACCGCCCTACGAGCACCCATAATCTAAGTTTTGAGCTGAAAAAAAATCACAATTTTTTATTTAAAATGTTACTGTTTTCGTCTTTACAAATGTGCAATGTATTTGTATAGGTATGTTTTCGTAATGTGGCTTTATAGACGTACAAGTAACGCGGTTTAATAAGTTTAAATCGATTATTTGTAAATCGACTTCAAAGTTACAAAGGATAAAAACCGTTCAGTGCTGAAGATCACCTGACTGTAACTGACTTGTCTGAATAACTTTTATATAGAAAATAGCCGCAGTATTGTCAGAGTGTTGTGTAAGCCTAAAGATGGTTATTTTTGAATCATAGAGTGGACTTGGCAAACAGTGAAGACCTAGATCCCAAGCTGTTGAATGCAGCGTCTGATCAAGCTCTTCACTGTGAAATTTTGCTTCAAAACAAGAATAAAAGAATTTAATGACACAATTTAACCCTCAGTTCATGATTATTTGCCCTTTTTACGCTTGAAGACAATCGATCTACCAGTACTCTCAGTGCTTTGATTCATTTTCATTCCATTTTAATGGAAAATTCTGTTAGCATTTAATGTAAAATTCCATTAGCAAATAGTGCTGGCCCTGATCAGACACCACATTCTGTGGCGTCTGATTTAGGCCTGCACCACACCGGTTACCGCAGTACAACGAACGCGACAGAGTACAACGAACGCTACAGAAATCATGACGTCACAGCAGTATTTTCGGTAAGAAAAAGGTTTATTTTAGCCCAGATCCTAATCTTTTTGGGTGGTTATTTTGCATAGCTGCAGAGTAATGGTATTACCATTTACTGATACAGTTGCAGAGAATTCTGTTCATTATAAACGAAAACACAAACAATTTTCTTTCGTCTAGTGTGTTTTCACCAACCCCAGCATACTTCGGTAAATGTTTTTTGACAGTAACACATCTTTTGTGCACATGATTTTGTGATTTATATGTTATTGCGATTTCCGAGCATCCATTGATGCATTTGCTTGAGCCCCAGTTCATGTCAATACCCACTGAATCCGTGGATGGTTCAAGGGTTGATTTTTTGTTAGGGTACACCTTACCACGGGTTATGATACACCATAACGCGGTTAGTCAGCACAATTTGGGTACAACAAACACGGATTATATTCTTCATAAATTGAAATATTTGTTTGAATTGGGATTTAACGTCCCCGTAACCACTATTTAGGTCATTTTGGAGACGTTGCTTACAATTCTGTGGGATTTTTAACCGACATTAAGATGAAATGACATCTCAATCCCTGCCGCGCAGTGAAACCAGAAGGCTTATATGCATTGGACGATCTGGCTCACACCGCTTTGCCTGGGCAGGCTTAGTCCTTCTAAGCGGTTTACAAGTACTCGTTTGTGGTCAGATTCAGCTCTGCGTGGAAGCACCATGCAGCCCAATTTATTTCTCAAGCCCATATGGGCGGTGGCGAAATAAATTGAAATAAAACTCTTTAATCCGCCAGCGAAGGCATGATACATGATGCTGTTTTTAATTCAAAACAATCCATTTTGCTGTTACATACTCTATAATGCCTGTTTGATTCTCATTATGATCTCCGAACTTATACACGTGCGAATTTAAAGGGTTGGGTAAAAATCTTGGACAAAGGGGATTGGTGAACACATTTATTCTGGCTTTCCAGCACGTTTTTACCACATCCCCCACTTATGAACGACTGAAACCCAACTTATTTAGTTTCGGCATTGTTGGGGAGGGGAGACTCTTGAATTTTTAGATTCCTTTCTTTGCTACTGAAAATAGCAAGTTTTTATGCCATCCCCCAGATCTTTGATTCGGGGGGGGGGGGGGGGCATATAGTATTCTGACCAAGGGCCATAACTCTGTTTCATTTTTGGCTGAATTATCTCCCCTTGAAATTGTGCAAAAACTCAGAAATTGGCTCCCACGGGGTCATTGGTCACCTATAGTTTCAGCTCTTGTTGTAAATGATATGGACCCAATATGAGTTAATGGCGAGTATATGGAGTGTGTTCCAGTTTTGTCTGGGTCCCGAATGGGACTGTTCTTAGTCCTCTGTTATACTCCCTGTATATTAATCATATTTCCGCCGACATTGACTCAGAAATAAGACTGTTCGCAGACGACTGGGTATACTGCCGGGAAATTAGAGTTACAGAGGACTAACGTAAACTTCGGAACCAAATGGATAGACTAGGATGTTGGGCATGAAAATGTGGCATGACATCATGCGAACAAGTCCGTGAAATGAACACCCCTTACTTTATATAGAGAAAACTGTGATTTAAGGGGATATACATACTTTTTTATTATATCTGCTATAAGACATAGGTTGTGGGTACACGTTAGAACCGCCTCCTTGAGATGATTCTAACGAGCACCCACAACCTATGTTTGCAGTATAAATAAGAAACATATCACGGATTTTCATCAGAGAAGTAGCCATTTAGGAGGTGTGATAAAATACACTATGTCGCACGGGTGTGTTACCGGAGTGAGTTTTCAGGCCGTTTAATGCAATACATTAAGCAGACAACTAGGCAGAGAACCAATGAAATCAAGGGTTCGTGCATTAGAACTCATTGAGTATCATTTCACATGATTCTCGGACTCCCAGAAATTCGAGGGCGAATTTCAATGTGGAGGGGGAGAATGTCATAGCGTATAGGTATATAGCACACTTGTACTGCCTTTCGGTACAAGCCGGGTTTTACAGCAACGTGGTAGATTTTCTTATCAATCCGGCGGCCCGGGTTGGAACCCCGGCCGGGCCAAAGGTGTGTAGCATTTTTGTCACCTGTTACACAATGTCAGTAAAAATGTTATTAATGCCCACTAAGAACAAAACTGGACCGAAAACGGCACCTTGTGAGACACCAGACAAAACTTGAGCCCAATCCTAAGTTTCACTGTTAGGATCGGCAATAGTATACATGGTGTTGGGGTCATCTGGATGACCAGCATCGCTAAACTCAAACTCAGCCATAATGTATCTTTCTGAAATAAAGAATATAAGACTCTTACTTGGGTATTCTTACGACATGAATGTCGTCACAATGGAGAGAAGCATAGTTGTAAAAAAGGTGAAAAATCGCTTATGGTGATATTTGAACCTGGGACAATCGGGTAAAATCAACTGCTCTAAGCCAAAGAGTCAACTGTCTTCCTCAGTTTTCTTCCGCATAATCAACCAAGGCAGGTATAATGTAGGTAAGGTGCTGCGGGCCGTAACACCCCACCCCTTTTCTTCAAATCCGTATGTTGACGCGAGGTCATTTTTGCGAAGAAAATCAAAAGCCGGGCAAGCCACCATCTTCCGACATGACAGCCATAATAAAGGAATGGAGCATAGCTGAAAAAAATAATCGACTCTGTGCGAAAGAGAAGCAGTTGACATTGGTTATAAACCTGTAGGCCAAGGAAGATAATTCAGGATTAGAAGTTGTGGGTCGTAACAGTATCAGGGGCGTAGCTGGAAGAAAATCATTTGTACGCAAACCAAAGAAAATACTAGAAATAATAACTCCGTTTACCAAATGGGGACCACTCTTACAGGAAAGAATTTGCTCCCATCAGGGAGCAAATTCTTTCCTGTAAGTGCGGTCCCCGTGGCAGAGGAGGAAACTATGCTAGCTAATATTTTTTTTTTTTTTTGGTTATTGCCCTTTCAAGATTATTTCACTCATATCGAGCCAATCGTTAATCAGAGGTGGGCGAAAACCGGAGTACCCGGTGAAAAACCACCTGACGTTCCATTGCAGAACTTGGCGTCTCACATATGACCCGAGCGAGGCTTGAACCACAGCGGTGAGAGACCTAATGATCAAGAGTCAGCGCTCTTAACCACTAGGCCACGGAGGCCCGTCCCCAGCTAGCTAATAAATAGTGTTGCATATATCCTAGACAAATACAGTTTTTTTTTCTTCTTCTTCTTCTTTTTCTTCTTACTTCTTCTCTTTGCTTCTTTTTTTTCTTCCTCTTCTTCTTTTTCTACTTTTTCTTCTTCTTTTTCATCTTCTTCTTTTTCATCTTCTTCTTCTCCTTTTTCTTCTTCTTTTTCTTCTTTTTTCTATTTCTTCTTATTTTTCTTCTTCTTCTCCTTCCTCTTGTCTTTCTTCTTCTTTTTCTTCTACGTCTTTTTTTACGTTTGTAATGTGTACGCAAGCGCGTATCTGCGTACAGGTAGCTACGCTCCTGAGTATCATGGATAAACTTTCCTATCTATCCCTCAAACTGATTTCTTTGGCTGGCTTGTTTCTTAGTTTGGTTGGGAGTTTAACAGCCCAGCAAGCACTATTTAGGTCACATCGAGCCAGTTAGTTTACCTTGAAGGCTTATGAAACCAGCACAGTGCATATTCTTACGCCAGAATTTGACAACCACCCTTCTTGAGTCAGTGAAAGGGAGAGAATTACCGTGTGTGTATTTTGAGTTATACGTCTCAGCAACCCGCTAAGGTTATACAGAGAGGGGGCCTCATTTAACGACTCGTCAGAAAGTTTGGAGAAGCCAAAAATCGAACCCAGGACCCCTGGTTTATGAGGTGAGTAAAACAGAATGATTACCAAAGAGAACATTTCATGGCAGACCCATTTCAGATTCTTTTTCTTGCATTACTTAAATCTTAAAACATAGATTTTGAATATGCCGTCACTTCGACTGCTAACGTCCATTGTGACGTTTAGTGACGTCGCATTACGGGCAGCGTACACGGCTTTCTATACAGATAAGTAAGTAAGTAAGTAACGACTTTATTTTAAGAGGGTAACTCAATTGGCGAACCAATTTTCATTGAGGCCCTCTAACAAATAACTACTGCGTAAGAGACATCATAAACAACAATATAAAGTGCATTATGTCATTCACGCATCCACACATACATACATATTCATACACACTCTTAAAGATGCATTTTCAAGAGATAAAATTTAGCTAATGGCGGCGGAGGTCCAAATGTGAAAAGACCTTAATGTTTCAACCAAACAGTACATTTATTTACAAAAGAACTCAAGGTAGTAGCATTCTTTATTTCAAGTGGGATACTGTTCCAGATCAAAGCACCTGAGTAGGACATGCTATTTTTAAACAAATCGATTTTAGGTTTGGGTATCAAAAAGTTCCTATTGCTTATGGAACGTAAATTCGATATGGTGTCATCCGTATTACATGACCTCATTTGAAACAAATCTGTCAGATATTCTGGTGCAATATTGTTAGCAACTTTATACATCACTTTGGCTTTTTGTAAAAATACACTTTCGGTAAAAGACAGGATTTTTAATCTATCTCGAGCCTCTTCAAGAGTTAGATATTCATTTATTAATATTAACTTGCATGCCCGTCTTTGAAGTTTAGTAATTTTATTGATGTTAAAACAAGTAGAATTTCCCCAGATAACAGAACAGTAATCGAAGTGGGGTCGGATATATGCATTATAAAAAAGTAATCTGTGCTCTATTGTTAAATATGATGAAATCTGTGATAAAAGCCATAAGTGAGAGGATACTTTCTTCACAACCTGTTGGTATTGTGAATTCCAAATTAAATTTTCGTCTATATTGATCCCTAAAATTTTATCATTATTTACTACTTTAAGATCCAAGTCGTTATATTTTAACATGAGAGATTTATCCTTTAAATTAAGTCTTTTTCGCCGACTTGTAATGAGCATAATTTTAGTTTTATTAGTGTTTAAAAGCATTCCATTCTCTTTACACCATTGCTTAAGCAAATTTAAAGACTTTTGTAGATTATTTTCCAGTGTTTGTTTGTCAGACTGCACGTCATAAATGGTTGTATCGTCCGCATATAAGTCAGTGGCTGCGGCTACATTTTGAAGTATCAGAGGCAAGTCATTGATGAAAATTAGGAAAAGGAGTGGACCTAGAATAGACCCCTGTGGGACACCACAAATGATGTCTTTACTGTCCGATTTAGTATTTTTAATTGACACTTGTTGTATTCGTTGTGTTAAGTATGATTTAAACCAAAGTAAACTATTTGAGTTACATTTATAAAGTGCAAGTTTTTGCAATAAAATGTCATGATCAACCAGATCAAAAGCCTTTCGGAAATCAACCATTACGCAACCTACTAGTTTTCCATCATTGACAGCTTTTAACCAAGAGTCAGTCATAAGAAGTAATGCCGATTCAGTTGAATGTCCATTTCTAAAACCGCTTTGCGTTTGATGAAGTAGTCTATGGTTATTTAGAAATGTCATAAACTTTATATGTACCCATTTTTCTATTATTTTGGAAATAGTAGGAAGCACTGAAATTGGCCTGTAATTATTTACATCATCTTTTTGACCCGATTTGTGAATTTGACATATTTTTGCATTTTTCCAAACGGAATATTATATATGAGTAATACTTGAACATATTATGTCATGTGCTATATTCAATACCCGAGGTCCAATGCAGTCGAGACCTGTAGATTTTGTTACATCTAAGTTGAATAAGTATTTTCTAACAAAGCTTTGGTTTATTTCTGGAATGCTGAATGAAATGCTCGACGACACTTTCGAATCAACATGGCTTTTAATTTGTTCAAAATTTGAAAACTGAATAGGTTCTTTTAGCTGCGAAGCAACACTAGCAAAATATTGGTTGAATTCATTTGCAACTTCAAAGTCACTAGATACAAATTCATTGTTTATAGTTAAGCCAAATATATTCTTTTTTGAGTCTGATTTTCCACCAGCACCTAGCTCCCTGAAAAGTTTCCAAATAGAACGTGGATCGTCTTTGCCCTCTTCAAGTTTAGCCTTATACATTTCCTTTTTTGCTGATTTAATCATTTCTGATACCTTGTTTCGAATATATATATATATTCATCTGTTTTACCATTAATTTTGTGTTTATTTCTTTCTTTAATGTTATCTAATATTTCTGGTGAAATCCAGTCAGGTTGACGCAATCTTTTAACTCTATGTTGCACAACCGGGGCGTGCTTGTTCAATACCTCTAAAAATAATGAATTCCATACCTAAATCATTTCATTAACATCGTCAAAGTACTCAACAGTTTCCCATGGGACTTGAACTAACTCATTTCTAAATGCGTTAACGTCGAAATGTTTAAACGATCGATAAGAGATAATATGATGAGAATTTTTATGGGTGGGATTATTCAATTTACGATTTCAGAAAACTGCATAATGGTCGCTTAAAGTTAGTTTCGAAACACTAACACTCGATATATGTTCCTCCCTGTTAGTATAAATATGGTCAATTAATGTACAAGTGCTGCTGGTTACTCTTGTGGGTTGAGATACCATCTGATTTAAACCCAAAGATAACGTAAAGTTTAACCATTCCCTGTCACAAGTATTGGTAAGTAAATTTATGTTAAAGTCGCCCATTAAAATAATCTCTTTTTCTTCATTTGAAACCTTATCCATGAACTCTTCAAATCTGTCAATAAACTCAATTTTGGAGTTGGGAGGACGATAGAGGTTTCCTATCAAAAATGATTTGCTTTTTTCCTGCATTATTTCCATCCAAATACATGAAATTTCGTTCGTTTCTAGATCTTCCCTATGCTTAACATTTATACCATTTTTAACGTAAACCATTAAACCTCCACCGCCATTAGTGAGGTTGTCTTTCCTAAAGGGTTCTTGGAAACCTTCAATGTTGAATGCTTTTGTATGCTTATGTTCTTTTAATTTAGTTTCACTGAGACCAAGTAAGTGTAAATTATTATTAACTGGACTAGAGATGAGTGATTTTAATTCTTCAAATTTTGTCATATCTTTACCACAGATACCTTGGATATTCAAATGGCCAAAATTAAATCCTTTGTCAGATAAATTTAACGTTAATACATCATCAATACAACTGTGAATACTAGTCGTAGAAACATTATCTAGAACAGCATTGGATTTTGAAAAATTCTTAGAATTATCAATATTGTCAGTTCTTCCAGAAGCCACATTAAAGCTTTGTTCATGTTCTTTAGATTTATTCCTTGCACACTTTCTTCCACACTATTATTGAATGTTTCTTCACAAGTTATAGAATGTCTAGTAACACAGGCGCATGAAAGACTATTGCATGTAGAACAAATGTTTTCTAGTATAGAAAATGAATTAAATTGATAAATGTTTGCGCCTTCCTCTATAGTGGCAGTAATGCCGAGTCCCTATTGGTTTAGATTCCAACAGTCAGCTATAAAATGCCCTGTCATGTGGCAACCATGGCATCGTTTGTTTGTTCTGTTTCTCCCTGAGAAGTTTGACCCTGATCCGCGTTTATTCCCGTTACCGCGATACGTGGGTTGAACTCTTCTGTTGTTCCCTCTCTTGTTCATGTATGGCCTCTGATTATATGTTCCTTGGTTCTGCCCGCCTCCGTTTCCCTGCGGAGCAACACGATTAAAAGTGCACAATGCGTAGTTTGTGACAATTTTCACAGAGTCATCAATAGCATTCAAAAGTCGTTTTGTGCCGGCACTCGACATATGGATCCCGTCACTGCCGTAATATCTATAGGCCGGCATATTATTTTTCCCGTAAAAGTAATCGTGGCTTTCAAAGTATTGCTAACCTGCTGCTGGTCGTGTGGTTGCTGGCAATTTGGGAATTATTCCTGATTCTGGGATAAGGAATATAATTTCTAAAGGGCCGGGGTGTCGGTTTCCTTCTGGAATTGATTTCGGTGAATGTGGGGATGAGGTCGCTGCTTCCTTGAGTGGGTTCGGTAATCGATGGTGTGGGCGAGGGTGTGTTGGGTATGAGGCCCTGGGGGACTGGAGGCTTGGCGTTTTGGGACTGGTGAATGGACGCATTTCTTTCTATTCTCAAAATACTAACTTATTACCTCCTAAGCCCAGGGCGTCTTTGCGTCATCTTGGACTGGGTGTTCGGGAGTTTCATAAGAAGTTTGTTTTGGCCCCTGCGGACAGGGCCGCTAACAACGTCGTCGTTGTGTGACGGCTCCACTATGTTGACACGCTTGGGCGGGAGCTTGGTGGTGCTGGGGCCTGTGGGCTTCGGCCTTTGGCTGGAGAGAGAGCTATAGTAGATAAACATGTTTGTCTTTCAGCCACCAAGTTTGCTGTGTGTGTTAATGAAGGCCAAGACGGGCTTCCTACGCTATACTGGTTACCAAAACTTCATGAAAAACCTTACAGGGCACGGTTTATTGCAAATTCTAGTTCTTGCACTACCACTGAACTTTCTAAATTATTAACTTCCTGTCTTGCTGCTATTAGGGCGCATGTAATTAAATGTTGTGATAAAGTCTTTGAAAGATCAGGAAGAAATCTGTTTTGGTCTATGGAAAATTCGAATGAGGTTTTAAATAAATTGAAATCTAGACAGTTTCGTGCTTCTAGTCTGTCTACCTACGATTTTTCCACTCTTTACACTACACTTCCTCATAATCTTATAAAAGAAAAGCTTAATGATTTAATTGAATGGGCTTTTCACAGAGAAGATTCTCTCTATCTTGCATGTAATGTCAGAAATGCATTTTTTACTTCTAAAGAGCATAAGAATTATACACTTTGGTCATGTCAGAAAGTGTGTGATGCCCTCAACTTTCTACTTGACAATATTTATATTAGATTCGGTACTAAGTTATTTAGACAAATTGTGGGTATTCCGATGGGTACTAATTGCGCACCTCTTGTGGCTGATCTGTTCTTGTATTGTTATGAAAGAGATTCATTTTGTCGCTTTCCATTGATAACCAATCTGATATTATTGAAGCTTTTAGCTCTACTTCTAGATATTTAGATGATTTATTAAATATTGATAATACCTATTTTGATGGTTTGATCAGTCAGATTTACCCCCTAGAACTTCAGTTAAATAAAGCAAATTCTTCTGATACCGAGGCCCCGTTTTTGGATTTACATCTATCTATTGTAGATGGATTTGTTTCGTGCAAAATTTATGATAAACGCGATGACTTTGATTTTGAGATTGTAAATTTTCCTTTTTTGGATGGTGATGTTCCTCGTGCGCCATCCTATGGCGTTTATATTTCGCAATTAATTCGATTTGCTAGAGTGTGTAGTCATGTAACTGACTTCAACACTCGTAATAAATTATTAACGGCTAAACTTCTTAATCAGGGTTATCGGTACCATAAACTACGCAAAGCCTTTTCAAAATTTTATAGACGCCATTCTGATTTAATTTCAAAATTCAATATTGGACTTAAATCTCTTCTGCAACAAGGTCTATCGGAACCCGAATTTTATGGTGACTTAGTATATAAATGCAGAAAAATATATAACCGCAATGACTTCAGCACCCAATTTCGTAAAATCATTCTTCGATATAAAAAGATTGGGTACAACATGGATATTATACGACAGACTGCATGCATGGTAGTTAACCCAATCACGGTTGGCAACTTTGCTTCCCTCTTTAATTGCACGCCGGTGGGTCAGGCCTCAGATTCTATGACGGCTCCAACGTAAAGGCTTATTGAAAATTAAAGAGATAATGTTGGTTGGTGCCTGATGCTCTGTCTCTGGTCGGGCTCATCGGAGTCTAACTGTTGGTTTTCTTTTGCTCCAGCATTTCAGTGGTTTCTTGCTGTCGAGTCCTCACCGTTGTCTCACCTCTGTGGTTCTTTGATTTCTGTGTTCACGGAGATGTTGCACTGATGAGTTAGGAGGCCTTCATACGGACTGAACAAATTATTTGTCTAAATCGCGACGGAAGTAAGGGCGAGGATTGTGGCCACGTAGAATCGATTTAAGCCCCCAAGTGGAAATCTTCCACTGACCGTTTCAAGGCGGCTCTTCTGTGGCGATTCATTTATGTTGTTGTTTGTTACTTACTGTGTGTATCACTTGTGTCTTTTAATTTTGGATGGCCATATGGCCATTTTGTGGGAAAGTAACTGTCCATATGGCCTTCCTTTGTTTAGGTTTCCATTATGGTCTGGTCGCTTAATGTTTGTATTTCTTTCCCTTTGGTGTCTTTTATGGATGGAGTAAGTTAATTGTATCAATTCCTGATCTTTGTTTTACTTCTACTTTTCATGTATGCACCTAACATTTTGTTTTTCCCAGTACAAAGCGATCCTTTCAATGGAGTTGTTAAACGGCGTGACATCAATGTCTCCTCTAGGTGCGATTTTACATAGGAATATTCCACATTCATTATTACTAGCTTTTATTAAGCTCAACAACTCATCATACTTGTCTTCGAAATCTGTCTGTTCGATATTCCGCGCGCAGTCGTTTCCGCCAACGTATATTATTACCTTGTTAAAGGCTTTGAAATCATACACCGAAATGCCCTGTATTAGTTCAGAGACTGTAGCACCCCCGCGTGAATGCTTTTGTATGCCATTGATAAGACCCTTTGCATTTATAGCATGAAAAATGGAATCGCCTATCAGAAGAATTTTTCTGTCCTTCACATCAGCTCCACTTGCTTTGTGGGGCACTGACTGATAGAGAATTTCATTTCTATTATTTTCCACAGAAATGTGGGGCACTGTATTTCTGTGTGTGGGTTGTCTACTCGTCGTTATGACAGGGATCGTTTGTCCAGCAGTTTCCGTATTACTGATTGTATCTACATTCAGATGCTCTGAAGGGTTCAGCCTCGTCCGTTGCGCAGGAGACTCTGTAGTAATATAAATGATCTGCTGCTCATTAACATTCGGCTTTTCAGGAATATTACCATTCTGCTGTTCAGAAATGTTCTCCCTGTTCTGTTCAGTTTTATTTATCCTCTGTTGAGATGTATTCGCTCTACACCTTAGATGTTCAGAAATATTTGTTTTCAGCTGTTCCGGAATATTTGTCCTCAGCTGTTCATGAATATTTGCCCCCGGCTGTTCAGAAATATATGCCCGCGGCTGCTCAGGAATAATTGCCATCAGCTGTTCAGAAATGTTTGCTCTCAGATGTTCAGAAATATTTGCCCTCGGCTGTTCAGAAATATTTGTCATAGGCTGTTCAGAAATATTTGCCATAGGCTGTTCAGAAATATTTGCCATAGGCTGTTGAGTCATCCGTCCCCCCTGCTGTTTATACGCATTTACTCTCTGTTGAACTCTCATAATATCTTTCGGCTGGTCTGTTATGATCCTCGGCTGCTCTGTGGTTATTACTCTAGGTTGTTCGGTATTTTTCTGTCGCTGAATGCGTTGCCTCGGCTGTTCATCAAATGTGTAAGTGGTCTTAGGAATCGTCTGGGATGAATTCAGGGATGCATTCATAATCACCGAGTGGTTGTAAAATCCCTCATCTGCTGACTGATTTTTGTTATTCTGAGTCTTCATAGGTAAGACATTCTCCAAAAGCCTGATCAATGTAAATTTTATGTCATTCAGCTTACGGTCCACGCTTGTAATCATAGCTTCTTTGATGTTTTTAATTTCTGATTCCATTTTATCCATTTTTCTGTACAGTCTGTCCAATGTCTGCGGTTGAATGTTATCCGTCTGAGTTGTCTGCCGCTGATTAATCGGTGTGCTGGTAAAAGCCGGTGGATAACCACTTAATTGAGATGATACCAGTTCTAACGTCTGTGATTGTTTGTTAACTGGCATATTCATATTCTTTGTGCTACAAGTAAATATCTGAGAATCTGTTTGCTCGTCAGTAAATACTTTATGTCTGTAATCACCAGCCGCGCTGTTTAGTTCCATACTGCCGCATTCAAAGTCCGCATAGCCAGTGCCGACGACAGGTCTGTCATTTTCTTGTAAATCAGCGAAAGTACCGACCGTGCCACTCTCCTGCTTGCGATCTGCTCATCAAATTGTCCGTTTCTCGCACATACTGCGTGAACAGTGATTTAGCAACTCTGGGAAAATAGTGTTCACGCCAGATCTTATGCCCAACCCCAGTGACTGTGACACAATTTGCCTCATTTCCAACGCATACATTACATTTCAGTCCTTTCACATTAATTGTAAATTTTAAAGTAGCAGGATTTTCCTTACTGTCCCTACCAATGGATAAATCGGACTGCACTTTATTTCGGAACATTGAGAAGAATACTGTTTAAACGAAAATCAACGTTGTATGAGTATCATGTGTTTCAGTCATATAGTATACTCTCTCAAATGGATCATCATATATTGAAAACTTTGACTCGTATTCAGAAAACTCTAATAACGAGTCCGTAGTCCAGCTATCTTCATTGATACTGGCAAAAACTGCATTCTGCGATTCCTGTTCCGCATGTTTGGACCCACTGGGATTATTTTTGCTTTGTTCAGACTGCTCCATTGCAACGTTGGATTGGAAAAACACCGTCAGTTTGTATTAGAATAAACTCTATTGTATCTGAACCTTAAAATTTGAGATCACTATGAAAGATGCGGTATATTGTTAATATTGTGAAAATAGGCACAAGAATATTGTAGTTTATTTACCTAATGTCCGAAATGATCTCTAGCACCTTTCTTCACTTTTGGTCGAAGGAATAATCAGGAACTCAACAAAGCTTATTCACATCCGTTTCCTTTTCTAATCGCACAAATGAAATCTGCTTCCATCTTGAATGTTGAATACACTTAAGTCACAAATTTCTTCACTGTCAACCAGTTTCTTCAGGCGAATTTTACACCAGTTTGTAGGATTTTATAATATCTACTTAGATTTTCGCTTTTGAAAGAGGTTTATCCTAAATTTGTGAAATTATTAACGTTTTCTCAATTTTTTTTTTTTTTTTTTTTTTTTCAGATAGCGCACATCAGACACCCTTTGAGTTAAACACCTCAGAATTCTTGACTTCAATGCCATCCCTTCGTAGAAAACCCGGTTAGGATAAAAATTTCTATCCCAGGGTAAAATCTAGGATTTCCTCGTCTGGTGTGCAAGAAGAACTT
Organism: Lucinisca nassula; assembly: GCA_963580285.1. NCBI lineage: Eukaryota > Metazoa > Mollusca > Bivalvia > Lucinida > Lucinidae > Lucinisca > Lucinisca nassula. The sequence continues at coordinate 87,359,961 of OY757011.1, read as the reverse complement.
GTAAAACGGGGCTAGTATTTCGTTGCTCGCAGAATTTGATCGCTTTCAGCGATCAGACTATGTACATGCGCAACTTCTGTACTAACATTATTTTGTACCATGTGCATGCGCAACTTCTGTACTAACATTTACTAAATTATTTTGCAGATTCTTGTGGCTGCACTGTAAGTGTTGTCTCATTGAAGTTGGTTTTGCTCAGTATAGCTCACTGTTGGCTATTTGAACGCTCCCTCTGTAGTTTTATATTGTTTACATGTTTATGTACAAGTTAATCTTGGGCCCCATCCACCGCTGCTTGTGGAAATCAATGAGCTGCCTGATTCTTCCACACAGAGCTGAAACCTTTATCCTGCTGCATAATTAAATTAGCCACACCCATTTCTGACTTTGAACCAATCAGATTACTTGATGTAGTTTATTGCTGCATATTCACAAACTGAGTGTCAAACAGTGTAGATCCTGATCAGATGGCTTCTTTAGAAGCCATCTGATCTGGATCTAGACTGATTGCAAAGGACTACTGGTTAACCACTTAGAAGGTCTAAGTCTTCCCAGGCAAAGTGGTGCGAGTCCGATCGTTCCTTCATATACATGTGAACCCTATTAGTCTCCTTGGGCGGTAGATTTGAGATGTCGTTAAATCTCAATGACGGATAAAAAGACTTGCCAAATTGGAAACAATTCCAAAATGACCTTAATAGTGTTGACGGGGACGTTAAAGCTCAGTTTAAACAAACAACAGGTTATTTTGTGACATTTTTTGATGGATTATAGCGACTGTTTATTGTGCATCTGTTGTAAAAAGTTGTCTCTATGTCATAAACACACCTTACAACCCAAAACACTTTTTTGTTTTAGGAATGGCCAAGCGCATACCGTACATATTGTAATTTTTCGACTAAAGGGTAAATATGTATCATTCCTCTTGGTTGTTTCTTGAAAAAATGGCGCTTAAAATGGGTAAAAACGTCCAGATTCGGTTTTTCATATCCGTGTTTGTTGTTCCATTTATTCCTTGTTTAGTGTACTCAGACTCAACACATGATCCGTGGTAAGGTGTACCCGTGTTTCAAGGTAGTGAGCCAAGAAAAATCGGAACGATTCTTATTCTAAATGTTTTTATGAATTATTAAAAATAGTATACTTACTTCGATGCCGAGATGCATGAAAAACCCAAGAATGCTCGTGTATATGTCATTTATTTCTGATTGATAGACCCTTAAAACTTGAAGTTTTGTTTTTCTACCTATTTTGGCCTAATTTATGGCTTTGATTTCCCTTCTCTGACCGTGTCATAACTTAAAATTTGGACAAAACAACAAAAACACAATCTGTTGTCATCGCAAAACCAACAGAAAAACGTAAATCGTGATATGTTCGACAAAATAGAGGAAACATTGAACTCACACTTCTCCTGTCAAAAAAAAAGACGGTAGCGTTTGTAGTACTCAGTCGTGTCATGTTGTACGGCGGTAACCGGTGTGTGCACTGTTTGCCAAGGTATCCCTTTAGGGGTTTCCCCGCATGCAATGGGTTTAGGAGACTTAAATAAATACTAAGGGTAACTTTAGGATAATTTTCCTTATTTCTCAATTTTTTTTGTGTTTGTTTGGAGTTTAACGGCCCAGTCATCACTTTTAAGTCATACTGAACTTGTCAGTTTACCAAATAACACTTCCTGGGTAGGCTTATACATAAGCGGTTAACCATAACAGTGCCCATTCTTTTGCCAGAAAATGACATCTGCCCTTCTTGAATCAGAAGTGAGGGGCTGACCATAGAAAAGATTTCGTGATCAATATCCATGGAATGTCGCCAACCCAAGCAAGTATTGAATTCCTGACCTTCTGATCACCAGCCAAACTCAGCTATGGAGGTTGACCCTTTTTCAATTACAAGAGGGCCATGATGGCCCTGGATCGCTCACCTGATCCATAGTGTAACAAGTGGGCCCCAGAGAGGGCCATTATTGGCCCCAGGGCTTTAATGTGCATAATGTTGAGGGAGGTCTTAAAGGTGAAGCTTCATACCAAACATCAACAAAGGCTATAATTTAAACAATCTTGGCAAAGGTCTACTAGATGAAGCTACACATCAAATATCAAAGACCTGGGCCTAGCGGTTTCAGAGAAGATTTTTAAAGATTTTCCCTATATAAGCCTATGTAAAACCAAAGGGCCCCAGGGCGGGGGCATTTTTGGCCCCAGCACTATAATTTGAACAATCTTGGTAGGGGTCCACTAGATGAAGCTTCATACCAAATATCAAAGTCCTGGGCCTTGTGGTTTCAGAGAAGATTTTTAAAGATTTTCCCTATATAAGCATATGTAAAACCAAAGGGCCCCGGGGCGGGGGCATTTTTGGCCCCAGCACTATAATTTGAACAATCTTGGTAGGGGTCCACTAGATGAAGCTTCATACCAAATATCAAAGACCTGGGCCTTGTGGTTTCAGAGAAGAAAATTTTTAAAGATTTTCCCTATATAAGCTTATGTAAAACCAAAGGGCCCCAGGGCGGGGGCATTTTTGGCCCCAGCACTATAATTTGAACAATCTTGCATGATGAAGCTTCATACCAAATATCAAAGACCTGGGCCTTGTGGTTTCAGAGAAGAAGATTTTTTAAGTTTTTGGTGAAAAAAATCTATTTTTGGCTCCTGTGACCTAGATGTTCAACGGACCGGAACCATTTGAACAACTTTGAAAGGGGACCACCTAAGGATCATTTCTGTGAAGTTTGATCAAAATCCAATCAGTGGTTTAGGAGAAGATGTCGTTTAAAGAAATTGTTTACGGACGGACGCACGACGGACAAAAAGTGATCCCAAAAGCTCACCTCGTCACTACGTGACGGTGAGCTAAAAACATATGATTTTGCACTGCACAAGCTACTCACATTTGTTTTAGCAAAACTATTAGAGGACCTTGTATGTCCAAGTTAAGATTTATTATAGCCTTAGAACTCCAGATGACAAAGTATGAGACATTCACACATTGTCTTCCTCATTTTCAATGTTCAACCTTTGACCTAAATCTTAAGGTCATTTAGCGGGTAGCAGGTGGGGAGGGGTGGGGTTGTACTGTGTTAATAATTTGAGCCAATATGAGCTACCAATCCACATAATTTAAATACATGTACATTGAGACAATGCGAATTTATAGGATTTATCAAAACTTCAACTAAAACATGAATGAAAAATCTTAATAATATAGATATTGTGCTTTTGCAAGAACACTTAACATTTCCACCAGCAAAGACTTCATTAAACTAACAATGCTTTGCTCCTGTGACATCCTACGGTGTTTATAATTCGCTATTAATTCAATTTTAGCTAGAGTGTCTATTTATGTAACTGACTTCAACACTTGTAATAAATTGTTAACTGCTAAACTTCTTAATCAGGGTTATCGGCAACATAAACTACGAAAAGCCTTTTCTAAGTTTTATAGACGTCATTCCGATTTATTTTCAAAATTCAATGTTGGACTTTAATTTCTTTTGCAACAAGGCCTACTGGAACCCAAATTTTATGGTAACTTATGTTTTCATAAGGGTTTAGTTATTTCATATTGCTTTTTCTTTCCCTTCAGTGTCTCTAATGGGAGGTGGGTAGTTGTATTAATTCCTGATCATTGCCTTCACTTCAATTTGAACGAATTGACAAAAGTGGATATATATGTCTTAACCTACTTGCCTACTCTGGAGAGACAGGCCTGAGCAAGCAGTGTAAACCAAGATGAGATGAATGCATCACTTCATCAGGGTCCATACATTATAAGGTAGTAAATTGTACTTGTTCAAACTTAAGAACAAGTATGTTAAGGAACTATGATGTCTGAATATTTAGGGCAAATACTGTATCTCTTAATATTTGTTTGATTTGAGGTTTAACGTCCCCGTCAACACTGTAAAGGTCATTTTGGAGACGTTGCTTCCAATTTTGTGGGACTTTTACCCGACATTGAGATGAAATGACATCTCAAGCCCTGTCGCCCAATGAAACCAATAGGGTTTATTAGCATGGACGGTCTGACTCGCACCACGGTTCCTGGACAGGCTTAGATCCTCTAAGCGGTTTACCAGTACTAGTGTGCGCGCCGGATTCAGCTCTGCGTGGAAGCATCATGCAGCCCATATATTTCTTCAAGCCCCTATGGACGGGGGCCGGTATCTCTTAATAACCAAGCATTTTACATTACCAGTAGTCCGCTCCCTTTAACCCTTATCCTGCTGTTCACGATAACCCCAACCTTTGCAATCAGTCTAGATCCAGATCAGATGGCTTCTAAAGAAGCCATCTGATCAGGATCTACACTGTTTGACACTCAGTTTGTGAATATGCAGCAATAAACTACATCAAGTAATCTGATTGGTTCAAAATCAGAAATGGGTGTGGCTAATTTAATTATGCAGCAGGATAAAGGTTAATTACCAGTATTCAAAACCATACATTTATGAGAAACTGACTTTTTCTAGAACTCACAATACAGTACATGTACTCCCAAAAAGATTTTAACCCTATTTCTACCGGAAACTGCAAAATGGGTAACTGGCAAACAGTGCAGGCCCAGATCAGATGCCTCAGGACGTGGTGTCTGATCAGGGCCTACACTGTTTGCAAAAAAGCACCCATTTTCCGAATAAATTTTGGAGAAAACGCAACCTGACACCCCTAATATTTTGAAATGGACTTCAGCTATATATAAGGAGGAAGATTCGATTTGGTATGAAATGGGTTAATAAAAATATGAAAACAAAACAAATATCAAAGCAGTGACAGCACCAGTGGATTGATCATCTCTGAGCTGGGGAATGGTCCCAAATGGGGAGTTAGATTGTTTCTTTAACGGCGTAAATTTATGTATATATTAATCCAACAGTGTAGACCCTGACCAGAAACGACATTCAACAGTGTCAGATCTGGGTGTACAATGTATGCTCACTTCCCAGTACAAAAGCTCAGCACAGATTTTACAGATCAACCATATTTTACACAGCACCCTGATGTCATAACAACATTGAAGTATAACTTGGCTATAAATAACCTTCATGTGGAGTTCGTACAAATCAGTGATAGTCACATTGACATCAGCTATTTAAAGCTACTGTGCTTAGTTGACTGATAAACAATCAACCCAAAAGGTATAAAATGAAAACTTAAGGGTAGTGGGAGCACCTTCCGGGGAGGCAACACCTGCAAAAATATTTTTGTCTCCCATGTCAAGAGGGGTCAACTCTTAAAGGAAAGAATTTGCTCCTAAGGAGCAAATTCTTTCCTTTAAGAGAAGACCCCTTTTTCTGTGGGAAAGGACTTATAGAAAAGTGACCAGGAAGTCCCCAAAGTTGTCTCCCTTTTAAAAATGGCGGATAAATCTGCCAGGTGTTCCCATTCCCCTTAAACATACACTTGACTACTGTGTCTGTCTTCCTCTATATTTAACTCTTCTGCCATGAACCTTCTGTCTAGTGGCTGCCGTGGTTGACCAGACTCTGAAAAAGCAGGATTTTTAGGCTGTTTATGCAGTTATGCATGTGTACTATACTTACCCTAAGTACTCGGACACCTCAACTCCTTACAAAACTTGTTCTGCAATCTTGTGTCCTGAGGTGGCTGGATGAGTGGCAAACAGTGTAGACACTGATGATATTCCACATTCTGTGGCATCTCATCAGGGTCTACACTGTTTGCTTAGGCCTTTAGTTTGTTTGGTTTGAGGTTTACTGTCCTCATCAACACTATATAGGTCATTTTGGAGACATTGCTTCCAATTTTGTGGGACTTTTACCCGACATTGAGATGAAATGACATCTGAAGCCCTGCTGCCCAATGAAACCAATAGGGTTTATTAGCATGGACGCTCCGACTTGCATCACTTTGCCTGGGTAGGCTTAGAGGCTCTAAGCGGTTTACCAGTACTCATAAGCAGTCGGTTTCAGCTCTGCGTGGAAGCATCATGCAGAAAAATCCATTTCTTCAAGCCCCGATCATGGCGGGGGCGTTTGATTTGGCCTGTCTGTCCAAATATATATGGTAAATATTATCATTCTTGGTGCATAATAGTGTTAACCCTTATCCAGCTGAATATTTTATTTTAGCCACACCCATTTCTGACTATCAACCAATCAAGTTAATGGATATAAAGTATTCATTCAATTCACAAACTGTATGAGAAACAGTGTAGATCCTGATCAGATGGTTTTGAAGCCATCTGATATGGATCTGCACTGTTCACAAAGGTAGGGGCTATCATGTTCAGCAAGATAAGGGTTAAATCAAAGCCCTATAATTAACTTTCATACTTCACTGGATACATTCTACATGTACATGTATTAGATTATCACTTGTCATCAAAATAATCTATGATTTCTGCAACATGGTTTAAAGTACATGTAAGTTCGAACCATCATTAATTTGATGACACTGTTCTGCAATTAATAATAGAGTAAATGTGTGCATAAATGCTTCCTGGTTTCAATTTTTGGTCTTGTACCAGATTGATCATCAGATTTTGAAAATAAAATTGATGTAAATATTAGCAATGAATTTAATTTTTCTGATATTTATCAAAATCTGAGCAACAATAGGCCACAAACAAATGTATTTAGTGATGTACATGACTTTGATTAATACAACAAAAAATCTAAATTTCTGAAGTAACAATTGATTAGGATGTCTGAACCAAAACTGCACTGCAGTCAAAAATGACATTCTACTCAGGTCCATAACTTTCATGTTCTGAACATCGACAACCGATGAAGCAAGGAAAAAAAATAGCAACTAGAAATGTGTCCAGACAACACAGATGCCCCCCCAAGGGCCCCGCCTCACCCCGAAAATCCATGTTGCAACAAAATTTTTTAAGTGTGTGACCTTGACCTTGAGGTCATGGGCAGGGTCGTTGGTATGGGTGAATGAGACTTGGGACCTGTATCTATCATCATTCCAAATATGAAGCCAATCTATAAATATGAGCCCTAAAACTTTAAAAGCATAATAAGACTAAGTCTGTGACCTTGACCTTGAGGTCAGGGGTAGGGGTATATACAACTTTGGACCTGAAACTATCATCATACCAAATATGAAGCAAATCTATATGGTTTGGTGAGCATGAGCTCTTAATAAACTTTAAATAAAAAATTTCTTTGTCTGTGACCTTGACCTTTAGGGCACGTGCATGGACCAGTATCAATTGGACCAGTATCAATCATCATACCAAATATAAACTTAGTTCATCATAAGATTTGGAAAATATAAACTCTTAAAATATCTAAATAAAAATTTCTAAGTCTGTGACCTTGACCTTGAGCTCATGGGCATGGGTGGCGGTATTGCTGACTAAAATGGACAGGTATCTAACATCATACCAAAATATAAGCTCAATCCATCACACAATTTTGAAAATATCAACTCTTAAAATATCTAATTAAAAATTTCTAAGTCTGTGACATTGACCTCGAAGCCATAGGCATGAGTGGGGGTATTGCCTAATAAACATTTGGACCTGTATATATCATCATAGCATATATAAGCCAAATCCATAATATGGTTTGGAAAATATGAGCTCTTTAAAATCTTTAACATTAAAATTGTTTAAGTCTGTGACCTTGACATTGAAGTCATAGGCATGGGTGGGGGTATTGCTGAATAAAACATTGTACCAATATCTCTCATCATATGAACCAAAGCCACCATAAAAGTTCAGGTTCTACCAGGTACAAATACCTTAAGTGGAGTATTTAACATGGAAAATTTCTAAGTCCATGACCTTGACCTTGAGGTCATGGGCACGGGTGGGGGTATCGCTGAATAAAACTTTGGACCTATATCTATAATCATACCAAATATGAACCAATTCCATCAAATTACAAAAACCTTAACCTGAGTCTTTAACATTGAAAATTTCTCAGTCTGTGACCTTGACCTTGAGGTCACAGGCATGGGTAGGGGTATTGCTTAATAGAACGTTGGACCTATATCTATCATCATACCAAAGATGAACCAGTTCCATCAAATGGTTAGGAAAATATGAGTTCTAAAAGTTCAGGCTCTACCTGTCACAAAAAACCTTAACCTGACGTTACAGGATCACGTATGTGCGTACGCACGTATGTGCGTACGCACTTACGCACGTACAGAAAACCGAAAAAATATATGCCCCCGGCATCATGCCGATGTGGGGGCATAAAAAGTTCATGTGATGAATTTCTAAGATATATTTAAAAACTTAAATGTAAACATTACTTGTGACGCATGTACAACTTTTATTCCCTCATTATCTGCAACAGTAAAGTTGCAAAAAAAACAACTTCTTCATGGTCTTCTAATAATTCATGAAGCTACAGATTATAGAATCAAAATTTACTTTATGGAATATGTAATACATAAGCATTGAGACAAGAAAGGAAAAATTTTGTGATCTGCTGTCAATAATTAAAGAAACATTCAACAAAATGTCCACATTTACAACAAGCATATGGCCTATCCCATATCCACCAGTACAAAATAGAGGGTATTTTATTTTTTCAGTGTAAGATCGAATTTTATTTCACCGAATAAACACTAAAACCAGTATTTCCACAAGTGGCTATGCCACTCGTGAAAATACCAGTTTTGGTGTTCATGAGTGAAATAAAATTTGATCTTACACTAAAAAATCAAATTTTCTGTTTCTTACATGCTTCAAAACGGCAATATTTAGCTCCTTTAATTGTGTCACTCACCCTCAGAGAAAACTAACTTTGTTCCTGGTCGTGCCCGTCAATTTAGTGGTGTCCAACGTACTTACTGGGTAGAATATTGGGTGTAAACAAAGTTTGCTCCTGAGAAATAGCCTGGGATGGCATTTCTATGAATGGTTACTGAGATAATAGAGAGATTATTTTCCCAAAGAAGGTGCGGACAGGTCTAACATCACGCGCCAAAATACATGACGACAGCGTCGAAAATGGCGTCAATAGCGTCCTCGTGACGTGTGAACGGGCTTAGCGTCAATTCTAATACAGTTCATTAATTTTCAATCATCTGACAATGAAAAAAGTGGCCACAGAATTAGATTTCAAGAAAAGGTAGTCCCAAACAGTGAAAAATAAAATTGATACATATCAGTCACTGTTTGAAACAGTGACATGATCGTTTTCGATTTCACTGAGAAATCTCTATATTTAATTAAAAAGCATGTAAGAAAGTGGTATTTTTGCTGATGATTCAAGTCTTAACCCATCAATTCAAATGACGGCAATTGTCATCTGCTTTGACATCTGCTGGTTACTTGAGAAGTCATTTTTACAAACAGTGTGGAACAAAATCAGACCGGAGCAGTCTGATATGGGTCCACACTGTTTGCCTGTAAGCAAAAATATTTTTTAAAAGTTGGCAAAAAATTTAGCAGACGACATTTTCAGATATAGTTTTCCTTGGAATCTTATGGTTTACATGTAACTTAATGTTAACTACCGGTAATTATTTAAACACCTTTTATCAACTGAGTCCACCATTTCGATAACTCACCCGTACGATATAGTGCATTTTTCACATCTCCCAAATGGTTACTTTTCTGATCAAAATCCTTGATATTTTTATGCCCCCGCCATTCGAAGAATGGTGGAAAGGGCATATAGCGTTGCCCCTGTCCGTCCGTCCGTTCGTCCGTGCGTCCGTCCGAAACTTAAACGCAGTCAATAACTTCCTTATTTCTGGATGGATTTTAAAATTACTCGGCAGAAATGTTAACCATCATGAGACGACGTGTCACGTGCAAAACCCAGGTCCGTACCTCCAAGGTCAAGGTCAAACTTAGAGGTCAAAGGTCAAAAAAAGGTTCCGAAACTTAAACGCAGTCAATAACTTTCTTATTTCTGGATGGATTTTGAAATTACTTTGAAGAAATGTTAACCATCATGAGTCGATGTGTCACGTGCAAAACCCAGGTCCGAACCTCCAAGGTCAAGGTCATACTTGGAGGTCAAAGGTCAAAAAAAGGGTCCGAAACTTAAACGCAGTCAATAACTTTCTTATTTCTGAATGGATTTTGAAATTACTTTGTAGAAATGTTAACCATCATGAGTCGATGTGTCACATGCAAAATCCAGGTCCGTAACTCCAAGGTCAAGGTCATACTTGGAGGTCAAAGGTAAAAAAAACGGTCCAAAACTTAAACGCAGCCAATAACTTACTTATTTTTGGATGGATTTTGAAATTATTTTGAAGAAATGTTAACCACCATGAGACAATGTGTCACGTGCAAACCCAGATCCGTACCTCCAAGGTCATACTTGGGAGGTCAAATGGCATAAAAAGGGTCCAAAACTTAAACACTCAATAACTTTCTATGGATGAATATGAACATAGACATATTTTCGGGCGGGGGCATCCGTGTCCTATGGACGCATTTCTAGTTCTTATAAATACCCATAACATAGGTTGTGTGTGCTCGTTAGAACCACCTCATTGAGGCGGTTCTAACGAGTACCCACAACCTACGTCTTGGAGCAGAAATAGGAACAAGAGGCCCATGGGCCACAATGCTCACCAGAACTCAGGCGGACACTGCCCACTGGCAGCCATGTATGGTTTTAGGTTTTAATTTATTGATTATAAAGTCTCCCAAACAAACCCCCATTTCAAAATGAGCACCCATGTGGACTCTGTATCTGAAATATTAGGCCTTTTATGAGGAGGAAGGATGAGACATGGACCCAACAGAGCCCTAAATGGTATCACTGAATCCATCTTATCATAAGGCACATGAATATATATGGTTTAGGGGTTGGGATGTGTACTGTTCCTGAGATATAAGGCCTTTTAAGCTGCGAAGGGGTTGGAGCATAGCCCTGGCAGACCCCAAGAAAGCCAAGATTGTTGTCGCTGAATGTGTCTTACAATAAGGACCAAGAAAATATTTTTTTAGGGGTGGGGATATGAACAGTTTCCAAGATATGAGGCCCTCTTATGAAATGATGAGGAGAGGAATGGCCCCTGTGGACCACCAAGTTTGTGTGACTGAATGTGTCTAATCATAAGAAACAAGAATATATATGATTATGAGGTGGGGATCTTAATGGTGTCTGAGAGATATGGCCTTTTATGAAGTAGATGCGTGGGCCATGGCATCAGCATGTTGCCCTAGCGCATAGACGCATTGATGTGAGTGAATGAGTCTTATTATAGGGAACACAAATATACATATTTTAGCGGTGGGAATCTGAACAGTTTCTGAGATATATTGCATTTTATGAAGTGGAAGGGTGGGGCATAGCCCCAGCACACCCTCAGAGACCCCTAGGTTGGTATCACTGAATGTGTCTCATCATAAGGAACAAGAATATATATGGTTTAGGGTTGGGGGTTCTGAATGGTTTCCGAGATATTGAGCCTTTTACGAAGTGGAGGGGGTTGGGCATGGCCAGGGCACATCCCAGAGGACCCCCATTCTGGTTTCAATGAATGCGTCTTATCATATGAAACAAGAATATATATGGTTTTGGGATGGGGATCTGAATGGTTTCCGAGACGTATCACCTTTTATGAAGTGGAAGGGTGGGGCACAGCCCCCGTGCGGCCCGGGAGACCCTTAGATTGGTATCACTGAATGCGTCTTATCATAAGGAACAAGAATTTATATGCTTTAGGGGTGGGGATCTGAACGGTTTCTGAGATATTGGGCTTTTACTAAGTGCAGGGCGTGGGGCATAGCCCTGGCACATCCTAGGGGACCCCCAGATTGGTGTCACTGAATGCGTCTTTTCATAAGAAACAAGAATATACATGGTTTTGGGGTGGGGATCTGAAGGGTTTCCGAGATATATCACCTTTTATGAAGTGGAATGTTGGGGCATAGCCCTGGTGCGGCCTGGGTGATCCTTAGGTTGATATCACTGAATGCATCTTAACATAAGGAACAAGAATTTATATGGTTTAGGGGTGGGGATCTGAACGGTTTCTGAGATATTGGGCCTTTTATGAAGTGGCGGGGGTCGGGCATAGCCCCCATGCGGCAAGGGAGACCCTAAGGTTGGTATCACTGAATGCGTCTTATCATAAGGAACAAGAATTTAAATGGTTTAGGGGTGGGGATCTGAACGGTTTCTGAGATATTCAGCCTTTAACGAAGTGGAGGGGGTGGGGCATAAGCCCCGCCACATCCTAGGGGACCCTCAGATTGGTGTCACTGAATGCGTCTTATCATAAGAAACAAGAATATATAGTTTAGGGGTGGGGATCTGAATTGCTTCTGAGATATATGGCATTTATGAAGTGGAAGAGTGGGGCATGGCCCCAGCGCACCACAGAGAGACCCCAATGTTGGTATCACTGAATGTGTCTTATCATAAAGAACAAGAATATATATGGTTTAGGGGTGGGGATCTCAATGGTTTCTGAGATAAATGGCATTTTATGAAGTGGAGGGGGTGGGGCATGTCCCCGGTACATCCCGGGGGGACCCCAAGGTTGGTGTCACTTAATGCATCTTAGCATAAGGAACAAGAATATATATAGTTTAGGGGTGGGGATCTGAATGGTTTCTGAGATAAATGGTATTTTATGAAAAAGAGGGGGCAGGGCATGTCCCAGGCACATCCCGGGGGACCCCCAGGTTGGTGTCACTTAATGCATCTTATCATAAGGAACAAGAAAATATATGGTTTAGGGGTTGGGATCTGTAAGGTTTCTGAGATATAAGGCATTTTATGAAGTGGAGGGGGCAGGGCATGGCCCCGGCACAACCTAGGGGACCCCCAGGTTGACATAAAAGCATATGGCTGAGAGAAGTTTACTCAAGGAACATGTTTATGTAAGTTTTGTCAAATTATCTGCAATGACTTGGCAGTAAATGCCATTTTTCAGTTTTCCCCATTATAAGTCAATGAAAACTCTAAGTTGCCATAGCAACAAAACTAAAAGGCCAAATTTCATAAAAAACACAAAACCTGTAAAGGCAAATATCACCGCGTCCAATCGTAACGCCGAATGAGTGGTCGCAACACCGCATAAGTGGTCGTTTCACGACGAATTGTGGTCTTTTTTGATAGATTCGCCGCCGTTTCTCGCTCGAGGAGACACGGTGAGTAGAAACAAAAGTTTATTTGAAATATACAAACATGTTAATCAACTATGAAAAGTAGCCTATCCGGATCTACATACATTCTTCTAACTGCCAAATCTTCAGTTGATGCATAAACTTTCCTGAATTTGTCAAACACTTCGCGAGATTATTGTTGTATAGGTTGGGCCATACCACAAATAAGCATTCGTACAAGAAAGCTTCGTACTTTTCAAATTTACTCCAAATCTATGAATAACTGGTGAATACAAATGCCTCTGAAAATGACATTGTATCATATTGCTATTCAGTAAAAAAATATTGCCGAAGAAACAAACACAGAGACACACTCGACGAAATTGTAGGTAACGCCGGATAAGATGGTAACTGATTGATCGGTTAATTGCCAGTTGTCTGGCTGAGAAACTGTGCATACTTAGTCAAATGCCAGTTAATATCAGTCTACTACCCTATATTGATCGTAGTCCGTCCGTATTAACACAAGAAAATTCGTTTTGGCCCGAGATGAAGTCATTTAGATGAGGTGAAACGGCAACACTCGTGTTTTAGTGGTTTGGTTTGGGTTTTGACCCTTTCAAGATTATTTCGCTCATATCGAGCAGATCGTTAATCAGAAGTGGGCGAAAACCGGAGTACCCGGAGAAAAAAACACCTTACCTTCCATTGCAGATCTTGGCGTCTCACACGTGACCTGAGCCAGGGCGGTGAGAGCCTAATGACTAAGAGTCAGCGCTCTTATCCACTAGGCCACGGAGGCCCGTTAGTGGTGTCAGTTAATTAACGTTTCATTTATCAATGGTTATCCTTTGGGAGCAAGGAATACACCACAGCAGTGATTTATCTACCTCTGCGTCATGCGTCGATTACGCAAATTTTCCCGGCGTGACGCAAAAAAAATCCTGACATGCGTATGCCTGACGCAACGTTTTTTTCGCGCCGGTGCTTTCTTAAGTACCGTAAAAATTCGGCTATAAGACGAGGATTTTTCCCTTCAAAATGAGCCCAAAAAATGACCCCGTCTTATAGCCGAGGTCATGGACTGCAGGCTTTTTTCCGGCAATGTCCGACGAAGACCAGACATACGGAAAAAGCCGATCGGTGATTTTTGAATTGATATAAATCGCCGCCCACAAACCATCGCTCCGATTTTTCTGCACGCGATCGGTAAATGACGTAATCCGACGCCATTACCCCACACGTGTTTAATGTCATTGCGTGTATCTCTTTCATAAAAAAAAATGTTTCGAACCGGTAAAAAATATTTTCCCGATAGCTAAGCGGTTGTGAATAGAGGTGGATAGAAAATCAATGCTTTGCACAGCTCCCGAATTATCCCCAGAAGCTCCGTGTCAATAACCAACAACAGGGTTCGACTTTTCCCGCCAACGTCTGCTATTTGGCGCCAAAACATAACCATTCATGAGACCGTAGAATAGTCCGATTTTATAATGCAAACATTTACCGTTAGATGTAGCTAATAGTCTGAGGAGCAATTAAATCATTTTCACATTGATTGCGGATTAAATTTTATGACCGGAGGATAAACGCAAATGAGAGACATAACTTGACCATATTTTCACACCTTATCGACACGCACCGCAGGGTGGTAATTTTACGACAGGGATTAACAATAGTGTCATACTTGAACCGTAATAAATACACAGATTGAATTGACAGCGATTTACTTACTGGTCTAGTTTTACCGTATTTAAGGCCCCAAAAAACGGGCAGTTGTAGACGATTTTTTTTTTTGCACTTGTCCCGACCGATTTTAATTGATTTGTTGTTTAACGTCCCCGTCAACACTGTAAAGGTCATTTTTGAGACGTTGCTTCCAATTTTGTGGGACTTTTACCCGACATTGAGATGAAATGACATCTCAAGCCCTGTCGCCCAATGAAACCAATAGTGTTTATTAGCATGGACGGTCCACCTCGCACCGCGGTTCCTGGACAGGCTTAGATCCTCTAAGTGGTTTACCAGTACTAGTGTGCGGGCCGGATTCAGCTCTGCGTGGAAGCATCATGCAGCCCATATATTTCTTCAAGCCCCTATGGGCGGGGGCGCCTTGTCCCGACCGAGCGTCATAAGGTCAAAGTGCACCTGCCCGTCGTGATTTCGGTCTTGTCCCGGACGGCCGGGAAATGGATTTGTCAGCCCCTGTCCTCTATTAAATAGGAGTCTGTATAGCCTAAGCCAGCAAAGCATTACCGGGCCGACAGCGATACGACGTATCGGCCCGACGTTTGCCGCTATTTTGGGCGGCCAAACAAGCCATGTTAGGGGTAAGTAGAGGGGTTTTCTAACGAAAAAAGGCTGATTTCTCACATCTAACTGGCATAATTTAGTTTTAGATGTATGAATTTATAAAAACCTATGTAGATCTCATCATACTGTTTCTTTTGTAGCAGATTTTTGTCATCAGATAAAACCTCTAGCAAAAGAAAAAGTGATATTTTATACATTTGTCCTACATCTAAAACCCCCATTGCTTACTTTATTATGGTAGACACCTATTTTCATACTTGTCTCTGTCCCGATAAATTTGACTCACTATTTTGAAATTTGACTCAGTGTATTGGAGTGAGTAAGTCAGTTTGACTCAGCCAGGCCAAAAGGTAGATAAATCACTGCCACAGGACTGAAAAACATGGAGTGTTCATGCTTTCTGGGCCAGACTAGCTAGTTTCGGCCAATTAGACCTCATTAGTGACCCTCAGACATTTTCAAAATTCCACAATGGAATCAATGATCCCAAAGGACAAGAAAATATAATCTACACTATGATGTAGGGCAGGGAGACGTTTTACCGCCGCCACACAGTCCGACGCATCAGCTGTAGTGAAGTTAAATATGTTCTATAAAAAGGTTATTCTTTGAGAGCAAGGAATACACAACAGAACTGAAAAACATGGAGTGTTCATTTCGCATTGTCCCAGTTAAAAGTCGTCCCCGTCAACACTATTTAGGTCATTTTGGACCCTGATACTAAACTTTTATATAGCAAAACTGGTGTTTAAAGGAGTAAGCCTTACTTTTATTATTTCTGCTCTAAAACAAAGATTGTGGGTACTTGATAGAACCTATCGAGTACCCACAATCTATGTTTTGGCCAGAAATAATAAAAACGTCACAATTTCTCATCTTAAATTTTCCATTTTGGCCAAAATTATTTACAATGTATTTGTATAGGCGTGTTTTCGTAATGGATCCACAATGTAAGTGAGCGTGAGGGTTGGGATCCTGTTAATTATCAACTATACAAATTAAAAATAGTAATGATCAGGAACTGATACAATCAAATCCCAAATCCTCCCCACAACATCTCCAGGGAAAGAAGTCGAAACATTGAGTGAAAACAATAAATAAAACAGACCACCGCCAAACCGAGTCAGCAGCTCTTTCCCAAATAGGTGGTGACCAAGAATACCTAAACGTAACCAAAAATGAATAACAAACATAATGGAGAAAGAATCAGAATCACCAACAAGACAAACATGGACTTGGATGGACAAATGCAACTAAAATGAACAATCAAAAAAGCGGGAAGAATAGGAATCATTAATAAAACAACGTGTATTATTAGGGAAGGAATTAGAACCACATACACAAAACAGGAAGGAACCACAGCAAAAGCACCGACTTGGAACAGCCTATATGACTTCGACGCCCTCGAACCCCACTTTTTTATTGTAAAACTGGGGTATGCAGTTTTGTTTAATTTATGCTCAGAACATAAGTTGTGGGTACTCGTTACAATCGCCTCAGCGATTCGGATCTAACGACTGCCCACAATCTATGTTTTGTGCAGAAATAATAAAACTGTCTCAGTTATTTATAGCTGAAATTATTCATTTTCAGACTGTGGTGGAATAGGCATGTTTTCGTAATGTATATTTAAACCCAACAGTAAATACACTGACCGTTAAAAACCGTTGCTTTTGCTGGAAATTTTGTCTACAGTTTTTATTGCAATGAAGCTGTTACCTTTTCGTTCACTTGTGGTAATGTGGGTGGAATTTAGGATTGATCTGATTGTATCAGTTCCCAATCGTTTCAGTTTTCAATTTCCATATGATAATATATAAGGAAAGAAATAAATCATCTCTTTGTCATTTTGTCAATTTCAATCAAGTTTTCCGCCCCCGCCCATCGGGGCTTGGAGAAATTGATTGGGCTGCACGATGCTTCCACGCAGAGTTGATACCAACCGCACATTAGTACTGGTAATCCACTTAGATGGTCTAAGACTGCCCAGGAAAAATGCTGCGAGTCGGCCCGTCCATGCTTATAAACCCTATTGGTTTCATTGGGCGGCAGGGATTGAGATGTCATTTCATCTCAATGTCGGGTAAAAGTCCCACAAAACTGGAAGCAACGTCTCCAAAATGACCTTTATAGTGTTGACGGGGACGTTAAACCTCAAATCAAATCAAACAACAATCAATCACGTTTTAGAACGATGAGTAGTCTCTGGGATAGTATTAATGGGGGAGTACAGTTGTCATTAATATAAAATATTAAATGTTATTTACCTAACTAGCTATCATAGCACATTATATTGTTTGTCAGGCAGAAAAAATACTGACAATTTGCTGATCAGATAACATCTTATCCGGCGTTACCTACAATTTCGTCGAGTGTGTCTCTGTGTTTGTTTCTTCGGCAATATATTTTTACTGAATAGCAATATTATGATACAATGTCATTTTCAGAGGCATTTGTATTCACCAGTTGTTCATAGATTTGGAGTAAATTTGAAAAGTACGAAGCTTTCTGGTACGAATGCTTATTTGTGGTATGGCCGAACCTATACAACAATAATCTCGCGAAGTGTTTGACAAATTCAGGAAAGTTTATGCATCAACTGAAGATTTGGCAGTTAGAAGAATGTATGTAGATCCGGATAGGCTACTTTTCATAGTTGATTAACATGTTTGTATATTCCAAATAAACTTTTGTTTCTACTCACCGTGTCTCCTCGAGCGAGAAATGGCGGCGAATCTATCAAAAAGGACCACAATTCGTCGTGAAACGACCACTTATGCGGTGTTGCGACCACTCATTCGGCGTTACGATTGGACGCGGTGAATATGGTGAATATTTTCATATAGTCTCAGCCTCCTAGAGCATACGGTTTCTGAGGAGATGATTTTTTAAGTATTTTTTGTCTATTTTTTTTATTTTGGTTTCCATGGCAACCAACAAAAATGAGCAGAAGGCCTAAAATCATACAGCAGATAGTAGATCGCCTATGGAACATTTCTTTGAAAGTTTTGTCAAAATATCTGCAGAGGCTTGGCAGTAAATGCCATTTTTCTATTTTCCCCATTATAAGTCTATGGGCACTCTAAGTTGCCATAGCAACCAAACTAATGAGCCGATTTTCATTAAAACACAAACTTTCAATCCCCCAGCCCAAGGATGCTACAGATAAAATTTGGGCCCAATCGGCCCAGTGGCTTCAGAGGAGATGTCGTTTGAAAGTGTTGACGCCAGACGACGACGACGACGACGGACAACTGTCTATCCTATAAGCTCCCCCGGAGCCTTCGGCTCTGGTGAGCTAAAAATAATGAATACCCCCGTAAACCCCAGTTTTCTCTTTATAAAGTGGGGTTTAGGGGGTCTTCATTTTAGGGACTTGTTCATGTGATGAAGACAGCACATTCACTTTCAATGTACTTTTTGTATTTAATAAAAAGGGTTGAATAGACAGCTTGAGTCCTGCCTCTTTTAATTGTAACTAACAACTGAGAGTATATAATTTTCTCTGGAAGCTGTTTAGATCACTCTGTTTTAGGTGACAAGTGCATGTACATAGTAGAAATATTTTAGTGTACCGGTATGTGTTCTGGACAAAATATTATATACTGTAACAATTGGAAATTGTTTTATTTACCCTTATCTTGCTGAATATTCATTTAAGCCACACCCATTTCTGTCTATCAACCAATCAAATTACTTGATGTAATTTATTGCTACCAATTCATAAACTAAATGCCAAACAGTGTAGATCCTGATCAGATGGCTTCTGAATCTGGATCTACACTGTTTGCAAAGATAGTGGTTGTCGTGAACAGCAAGATAAGCTTTAAAATGCACTGAAATCACCTCTCAGCACAATGAAATACTGAAACTGCCTTGTCTTTTTTATTAGTTTATAAAAAAATATAAAGTATTTCTATGTGTTATGACTATCAGCAATTTAGCATAGAATTATACATGTACATACCTGCTACCAGCACTGAGGCAGAATATTTGTATTTGTTAAATTCTAAGTATTCCCTGATGAGTTCATTTATGATCATGTTTTCATTGCTAAGAGGTGGCTTTGTGTCAGCATGGTCATCTAAGGAGTTGAACACTTCAGCTCTTATCCTTGCTTTGATTTGTCCCAGGACTCCTCTGTTCTCTAGGGTTTCTTTGATTACTGTAATAAAATACCATATTTACCTTAAGGGGAATGGGAACACCTTCAGGGGAGACAACTCCTGCAAAAGTATTTTTGTATCTCATGTCAATAGGGGCCAACTCTTAAAGGAAAGAATTTGCTCCTGAGGAGCAAATTCTTTCCTTTAAGAGTAGACCCCTTTTTCAGTGGGTCAGGGCTTAAAGAAAGGAATGGGAACACCTTCAGGGGAGACAACTCCTGCAAAAGTATTTTTTGTATCCCATGTCAATAGGGGTCAACTCTTAGGAAAGAATTTGCTCCTGAGGAACAAATTCTTTCCTTTATGAGTAGACCCCTTTTTCAGTGGGTCTGGGCTTATAGAAAAGTAAACACGAAGTCCCGAAAGTTGTCTCCCTTTGAAAAATGGCAGAAAAAACTGCCAGGTGTTCCCATTCCCCTAAAGTATCCAGACACCTTGCCTCCTTACCATATTGTCCTCAAATTGAACAAGAACAATTTACAACATGATTTGTGTTTAAAAATAGCTGGATGAATGACAAACAGTATAAACCCCGATGAGATGCCACATTCTGTAGCTTGACGGGCATCTCATCTGGGTCTATACTGCTTGCTCAGGCCTGCCTGTCTGAATACATGTGATAAACATGGTAATGCAGATGAACATGTAAAAAAGATAAGATATATTCATGTAACATATATATCAGCCATACAATATATCATATATAATTTAATTCAAAATTAATTTGATATGCTAAGAATTTCACAAGTATAAGAACTGATATGATAACTACTAAATAAACTACCGGTAGAACTGTCAGAGGATCTGACTGCTAGAACTCATCTTTCGCGCATTTTACTGAAATGGTGATTATATAAACTGGCAGGGTGTTCATCACACAGATCTGTTTTCGTGATAAAACTTCATCATACAGCTACATGTATTATCAAGACAAATTCTAAACAAAAACTAGAAACAGTGACTTTGGCCTTGACCTGACCCATATGAAATTCATGTCACACACATACAGACCTCATTAAGAATGCATAAGCAAAATTTGAACTAAATCAGTGAAGAAATAAGGGCGTAGTGACTTGGCCTTGAACTGACACATATTAAATTTATGTCATGCACATCTACATCTCATTACGAATGCATATGCAAAATTTGAACTCAATCAGTGAAGAAATGTGTAAGTTATTTGCATCACAATAGTATTCTGGTTTTAGCAATTGACCCATATGAAATTGATGTCAAGAAATGTGTAAGTTATTCACATCACAATATTATTCTGGTTTAAGCAATTTTGTTTGTTTGATTTGAGGTTTAACGTCCCCGTCAACACTGTAAAGGTCATTTTGGAGATGTTGCTTCCAATTTTGTGGGACTTTTACCCGACATTGGGATGAAATGACATCTCAAGCCCTGTCGCCCAATGAAACCAATAGGGTTTATTAGCATGGACGGTCCGCCTCGCACCGCGGTTCCTGAACAGGCTTAGATCCTCTAAGCAGATTACCAGTACTAGTGTGCGAGCCAGATTCAGCTCTGCGTGGAAGCATCATGCAGCCCATATATTTCTACAAGCCCCTATGGGCGGGGGCCCTATGGTTTTAGCAATTGACCCATATGAAATCGATGTCACGCACAGCAACACCTCATTGTGATTGTATATATGCAAAATTTGAACTCAACTGTTGAAGAAATGTGAAATTTGTTCGCATCATAGATCTCTATTCAATTTTTAGCAACAGTGACCTTGATTTGACGCATATGAAATTTATGTCACACACATCAATCCATATGCAAAATTTGAAGTCAATCGGTCAAGAAATGTGGAAGTAGTTCGCTTATGGATTTCTATTCCATTTTTAGCAACAGTAATCATGATGCATTTGAAATTTATGTCACTCACATTTACACCATATTCTGAATGCATATGCAAACTTTTAAGTCAATCCGTGAAGAAATCTGGAAGCAGATGACATAACAAGATTGCCGTCATGGATTTCTAATTCTTTTTTAGCAACAGTGAGTCTGTGACCTTGTCCTTGACTTGACACATATGAAATTTATGTCATGCACATCTACACCATATTGTGAATGCAGACTCAGTGACCTTGTCCTTGACTTGAAACATATGAAATTTATGTCATGCACATCTACACCAAATTGTGAATGCAGACTGCATTCACAATATGGTGTAGATGTGCATGACATAAATTTCATATGTGTCAAGTCAAGGACAAGGTCACTGACTCACTGAGCATAATGCATATGCAAAATTTGAAGACAATTGGGGAAGAAATGTGGAAGTTAAAAAAATGTGTCGCAGACAGAAGGATACACAGAACAACCAACCAACTCCTACATACCCCCTACATACCCACTTAAAACTTTGTTTGCAGGGGTATTAAAAATTAACTCAAGTATGATAGACAAAAATGACTGATCAAGTACTATTTATATATCATAATGGCCATGAAACAAAAAATACTATTAACAAACAGACACTAGCAGAATTTCTGGGCATGCTTTGGCTGTCTCTCAGATCCCTGAATCAGCTGTCAGATGGGTGAATGACAAAACAGACTGAAATACAAATCTCTTAGCAAAAAAAAAAAGTTTCCATGAAAGATTTATTGACCCATTTTGTACCAGAAACGCCAAAATGGGTAGATAGCAAACAGTGCATGCTCAGATCAGACGCAACGTCATGCGGCATCTGATCAGGGCCTGCACTGTTTGCAAAATTTTCAGCCAATTGCATATAGTTTTTGAAGAAACACAACCTGACACCCATGAATTTTTAAATGGACTCTTGCTATATATAAGGTGGAAGATTCCATTTGGTACAAAAAGGGTTAATGGGCTTCTACGAGATAAAAATGCTCTAATACACTTCCAAAGGCATACACACTACAACCAGCAGGGTTCTCCTTCAGAAATTTATTTAAGGGGACATTTGTCTCTACTGACCCATATTTGGAGTAATTTCAGGGGTGAATTGTTTGAATTTTACAGGAAATATTGCAAAACTGGCTCTCTATGATGAAAATTTAGGGGCCATGAGGGTCAAAAAGGTGTCATGTCTAGTGTTTTAAGGGACAAGGAAAACCTTGCAACCCAGGGTTCAACATTTAGTTTTTTAACCTTTAGCACTCTCTAGGCTAATTCAGCATATGACAAATTGTTGATATTTTTCTTAATTTTTCCAGTAAACAGGACTAGACATCTCACACAAATTGTTTCCATAAGTTACTTAATTTCTGTGTTCTCAAGTCATGCGGTTTAAAATGATCGTGATCGAGTTTGTGACAGATCTTTTTTCTTGAGCACAATGTAAAACAGTATCCCAAATTACATGTACTTTGAGATGAACTTAGAAACTGTACATCTATTCAGTGTTCCAAAGCTTGTCAATTCTGTTTTTAAATTTTGTTTGTTTGAAGTCGAGTTTAATGGCCCAGTCAAACTCTAGTTGCCAGCTTACTGCATCTAGAGCTTTAGGTCACGACTTTAAAATTTGCCTTTACAGGAGAAAACCAGTGCTTCAGCTGAAGTGCACGACCCGCCGGATGCTTTTAGCTTTATGAGTGTAATCATATATGGGTATGGCGGCCATTTTGGTCATGTGACCTGGACCTAAAACGGTTCCCCCAATAAATGTGCCTTATCTTAAGGAGCAAAAATATATCTTATACTTTAGTACTGTATTCTGAATCGTTTGCAGGATAAAATGCATTTTCACTTTTCCAATACAAAAGCATATGTGTCAAAGTTTGACCTAGGCACAAAAAGTTCAAGGTCAACCCAGGGTCACCATTTTAGCAATTTATGATGGGCCTACGTCCCAGATGCTATTTATCAAGTTTCGTGGAAATCTGCCCAGTGGTTTTGGAGAAGACTATTTTTGAAGGGTTTTTACCATATATGGCTTGGCGGCCATTTTGGTCATGTGACCTGGACCCCATGAGCAAATTTTGGTTTCCCCCATCCCATAGAGGCTCCATATGAAATTTGACTTCAATCGGCCCAACGGTTTCCGAGGAGAAGCAGTTCGAAAGTTTTCACATTTTTCGCCTCGGCGAGGCTATACTAAATGGAATGTAATATTTCGCAAGTTCATTGGTAAGATCTCATTGATATCTATCAGTATGCCAAAAATTGTTTAAATATTCCAAGCGGTAAAGTCACTGTCACCAATTTTCACAAACGGGTTACGGACGGACAGACAGACAGACCATATATGGCTTGGCGGCCATTTCGGTCATGTGACCTGGACCCCATGAGCAAATTTCCCATATTCCATAGACGCTCATATGATATTTGACTTCAATCGGCCCAACGGTTTCCGAGGAGAAGCAGTTCGAAAATTTTCACATTTTTCGCCTCGGCGAGGCTATACTAAATGGAATGTAATATTTCGCAAGTTCATTGGTTAAATCTCATTGATATCTATCAGTATGCCAAAAATTGTTTAAATATTCCGAGCGGTTAAGTCACTATCACCAATTTTCACAAACGGGTTACGGACGGACCCAAAGAAGATCAAGGTCAACCCAGGGTCACCATTTTAGCAATTTATGATGGGCCTACGTCCCAGATGCTATTTATCAAGTTTCGTGGAATGAGCAAATTTTGGTTTCCCCCATCCCATAGAGGCTCCATATGAAATTTGACTTCAATCGGCCCAACGGTTTCCGAGGAGAAGCAGTTCGAAAGTTTTCACATTTTTCGCCTCGGCGAGGCTAAACTAAATGGAATGAAATATTTGGCAAGTTCATTGGTTAGATCTCATTGATATCTATCAGTATGCCAAAAATTGTATAAATATTCCAAGCGGTTAAGTCACTATCACCAATTTTCACAAACGGGTTACGGACGGACAGACAGACCATATATTGCTTGGCGGCCATTTTGGTCATGTGACCTGGACCCCATGAGCAAATTTTGGTTTCCCCCATACCATAGAGGCTCCATATGAAATTTGACTTAAATTGGCCAAACGGTTTCCGAGGAGAAGCAGTTCGAAATTTTTCACATTTTTCGCCTCGGCGAGACTATACTAAATGGAATGGAATATTTCGCAAGTTCATTGGTTAGATCTCATTGATATCTATCAGTATGCCAAAAATTGTTTAAATATTCCAAGCGGTTAAGTCACTATCACCAATTTTCATAAACGGGTTACGGACGGACAGACTGACAGAATGACACGGTGATTTTAGGGCACTCTTAGAAATCAACCGACTTCAGTCGGTTGCTTTTTCTGTGGGTCGTGCAATTTGACATGTATTTTTCACACAAACATTCTTCAATCTGTCAGCCACTTCCGCTGTCTAGTATTGTTTTGCTAAATGAGCAATCTGATTGAACTGCAAATATCTGACACATACCGGGAAAATGACGCAAGAAGACCGTCAGACCGTTGGGAAAATGACGCAAGAAGACCGTCAAGAAGACAATCAGATCGTTTTAGCAAAACACAAAAACGAAAGTAATAGAAAGTGGAAGTGGCTATTAGTCGAAGAATGTTTGTTTGTGCAAAAAGCAAATAATGTCAAATTTTAAAGGTGAGTTTCTCAAAGTTATGGCATATGGTTAACATTTCTGCTAAGTAATATCAAAATCCATCCAGAAATAAGAAAGTTATTGACCATGTTTAAGTTTGGACCCTTTTTTTATTACCTTTGACCTCTAAGGTACGGACCTGGGTTTTGCACGTGACAGATCGTCTCATGATGGTTAACATATCTACAAAGTCGTACATGTAATTTCAAAATCCATCCAGAAATAAGAAAGTTATTGACTGTGTTTAATTCCAGGGACTAAGAGCTTGCAGACTTCGGCCTTGAAGGCTTCAAAACTCTGCAGGCTGACAACAGCAGAGGGTATTCCACTGTACAGTACTAATATAGCAAGGGGGAAAGGAATACTTATAGTAGTCACAGGGTGTGTAGACCTGTCTAAAGGTCATGGAGTGTGAACATCTGGATTGTCTTAGACTAAGGTGAATGTACATTTGTAGGTTGGGAGAGGAACAGCAACAAGTCCATGAATGATTTTATAAAACAGACAAAGGTGTCATCAGCACATCTTTTTTCAAATGATCTCTATCCAAATTCTTGTAGGATCTTAGTTACAACTTAGTTACCTCTATCGAAGTTGTTGACTGTC